>CM047426.1:22864808-23483617 GCA_026168455.1 Theocolax elegans | reverse complement strand
GCAGATTTCATTCTTTATAGATCCACTCTCCTTACCTTTTGAAGATTAGGATATATATGTACTTGTTTTTAATGTAATTGCGCTTCAGGCACGTAGTGGGTTAAAATAAAATAATTTTTCTCCATCGTATTTTTCGTGAAGAGTAAATATACATTATTTGAACAGATATATTATGAAGGATTTTATCAAACTATTTAAATATTATATATTTCGTGTTAAATATGTGGAAGTCTAGGTTAAGTAGACTTGAATTAAAAAAACAAAGTTCACTCACGTTGCAATGAACGAAAATTATGAAAGAAATATAAATTCGTGTATAATTTATAGGCTTAAAATATTAATTGTTTCAATCTAAATCTATAATATTATATATATATTTCCTTATTATTTAGGTACAATTTACTAAATTTAAACTTATTTCTTCTAAATTATCGTTGACTTATATAGTTATTGATATTTAAAGCATAAATTTTGTACACATTTTTATTTCTTTTTTATAAAATCATATATTTAATTATTGCAAAGACGATGTGATAACTTGAGGTATACCAATATTTTCGATCAATTTTGGTTTTTTCCATCGGCAAACGTATTTTTATACAGTTACATATATATATATAGATTCCACAGAATAATGTAATACATCGTTGATATTTGATTTCTCATCTAAATAATGACACAGTAGATAGTTCTATTCTCGTTCACTCTTTTTTTTTTAACTAATCAAATTTGTACTCGTCTGTATAGAGTAGTTCGACGACTGAAATTTAATCAACGGAAGGTGAATGTATTGCATTGAATGCATAATCCAATTGTGAATCGTAGAATCGCCTGGAGCGAATCACGTGGTGCAAACATTTATCGAAGAGCTGATCACCATCCCCAATATCCTCCGGCAATATAGTGAGTGATCCACATACATTTATTCATGAATTCATTCGCACTTATATTTTCTTTCCTATAGGATAATCAATATACGGGTACATTATTGTTAAAAAAAACAAATAGCCAACGAATGGTCCATACCCGAATAAACAGTATAACATTATGTATAGTAAATATAATAATAATAATAATAATAATACATAAAATTATTCAAAAAATATTAATAAATCATTATAATTATATCCATATTTCTTCCAGGTGTTTAATATGAAAAAAATTCTATTACGTGCCAACATGAATCGTTTACATTAACATATTCTTTCAAATAACTAGCAGTTTTAATACGCGCATAAAAAGCGAAATTGTAAATGTCATTTTTGTTTTTGGTATTCTAAACTTGGTAGAAATGTTAATCTTTACATTTCTATACTATAGCAATAAAGACATAGTACGCATTCCTTGGACCTTTAAATGTCGTCTGGAATCTGTAGTAAACGAGATTGTTTCATTGTAAGAAGAGTAGGATACAGGCTGTTGGATGTTTTTACAGCGAAGGAGCTCACAGAATGTGTTAGAGTATACCGCTTATAAAAAAAGGAGCGATTTCCGAGTAGAAAACCAAATTTTATTTATTTTATTACTACATATCAAATTGGATAAACAGATAGCCTGGATAAAAAATTGACGTTATAATATAGTCAGAATTGATCGTATATGGTAGCTGTTTTTAATTATTACATTTACATATTGTACTTTATTACTGTATCATTAGTTAAAGAATCTTCCTAATAACAGTTATATTGTCTCCTTTGAGGTAAATATATTTATTTTTGACACAAGTATAACTTGCATCTCTATACAACATTATATTTATGTATTTACGTTTTTATTAGGTTTAACGACTAGAACAATTTCTGTTTCTTGAAATATTGTAACTGGTGCGATCAAACGATGGAAGCCAAGTCTTTGTGGTCTTTGCAACGGCTTCAAAGCAGATTATATTCTATTGTATAAATATAAAATATGTATAATATTATTTGTATTTAACTATAAAATGATTTTTGTTCATTAAAATTTCGCAATGGTAATAACCAGTTTTCTTATATAAATTCATGAAATTGAAAGCTTACATAAGGCGTTTTTAACAAGTATATTATCACCATACTACTGTTTATAAGGTTACCTATGTTTTCAACAGGTGTAGTTGCAAAAGTCAGTGTCTATATGGGATTCCGAAAGATTTATTGTTTTCATGGAGTTACTTTTGCGGAATGTGCCTCTTTGATGCGTTCAGTCTTACGTTGTTCGTGTAACGCTTTTTCTCTATAAGCATTATAGATATATTACGCTATGGGGTTTTCGAGTATTTGCTGAATTACGAAAGTATTTATACCCTTAATCTTTTTTTCTATCATCTTATTCATTTTATCTTTAATTCTTTTTTGTTAGTATACTGATTTACTAGTTTGTTTACACATTTAACTTTTAGATTTTTTATTCCATTGGCACATTTATTAATATGTACGCAACAGATTCTTGTCGCAAGGTATATATATAATATAGAAAATGATGATAAGGTTACTACATACATCGACAATTGTTTAATTAAGGTTTTTTTTCATACCGACAATTTAGTCTCTTTTGAAGAGTTACTCACGAATTGTATATAACACAAATGACATATATTGAGTGATAATGTGTATAGGTTCAGCAACTTACTATTTTATTATTTATAATCGGTTCTCTCAATCATCGTTATTTAGTATCTAACGGTTATACGACCTCAGTAAAAATTATCCTATGGTCGTCAATAATTAAAATATTGTAAGCAAGCGCAACGTGTAAAATAAAAATTTGGTCAAAACTCTCGAACGATTAATTGTAAGTACGCAATTGAAAATCGTAACACCATATAAATCCTATCATCTTTCGTAACGAGAACCACAAAGACTTACCTCTACACGACCTAATGACACGTATTATAACTACTGTATCACGGAAATGCAAAACGTGTATAATTGCGGGGGCATCGACTTTACAAAATAGAGACACGCGTTTTGCACGTGCTAGGAATTAGCTTGAAAATCGTTGCTATGATATCTCGATTAGCAGTGCGGCTTGCTCACGCCCATACAGCCACGTGTCGTCGCGAGTGCGCAACAGTGCGAAATTGAGAGCCACGTGGCGTTTAGAGGGAGGAGAATTTCCGCGGACACGTGCCGATGATGACACTGCGCACCATTGCGATGCACGTACATATATATGGTATATACAACACCGTAGAATTGATCGTGTACTTTGGCCGCGTGCACGGGAAACCGAAACTTGGCTGATGTGAAATTTAGGAATACTAAACGTTTATTATAATGTTATATCCATGTGGGAAATTATGGTTGGCGAGTGTCACTTTGCACGTGGCTTCGATTCAACCGTGTGATAATGTCTCTTTTACAGGGAGAATTTATTATATATATATATATGTGTTTATTATCTTTTGATAGAGATGTATCCACTACAGAAGATTAAGGATGCATTAAATTGCTTGCGGGTGATACACATATGTGTTTACATTAGAATATGTGTGCTAATGCTTCGTTATTTTGGATTTCTATGATGAAAAATGTTAAAAATATATTGTTTTAACCGAATAAATAAATTTTAGCAATAAATGTAACAAATACTTTTATATAGTATTTAAAATTTATTAAAAATTCATTTTAATTATTAAAACGTTCATATATGTCGATAAGTATAGTTAAATGAGTAACTAGGAGAGGCTACGGCTTTCGGATAAAGGATCTTAATCAAACTTTAAGATATATTTTGTCATGTAAAAATATGAGGACGCCAAATTTTTAGAACCTAAAGCGTTAATTTTCCCAAGTTATAGCTAACTAAAACAATTTTTGTAATACTTAATATAAAATCCACAAGAAAGCTGAGATTAAGTAGGTGCAATCAAATCGGTCAATTTCGAGTAAAGTTATAGAGGAAATAAGAAATTGATGAAATTCTGGCCAAAAACGTCATTACTTTTTTATTACTAATAAATTTCCCTTAAAATTTCATCAATTTTTTATTTTCTCTATAACTTATTTATTCCAAATTGACTAATTTGAATTTCTTTTTATTTAAATCACATTTAATTGATTAATTTCATCAGTTTTCTTCTGGATTTTAGATTGATTATCTACCTCTACTCGTTTCCGAGTTTATAAAGTAAATTTTTAACAAAATTGGCTTTAGTTAGACATAACTTGGGTAAATAACCGCGTTAGGGTTTAAAAATCTGGTTTTCCTCATATTTTAATATTACAAAACATATTCTAGAATTTGGTTAATATCCGTGATCCGAAGGCCGAAGATTGTCCACTAATCATAAAAATGTATTCTTGTGATCAGAAGGATTCGCATAAATCTCAAATAGGGCTCAAAAGGAAATCCACTTGATGTTAGACGATTCTTCTATAACCCATAAAATTCGATTTCTATTTAGAATAATGAGATTTTAATTTTAATGGGATCTTCTTGGTAATGTCAAGAATACATTTTTGTGAGAGTAATAAATAAATTTATCGATTTAAAATTAAGTTCTACAATACAGCAGCTAAAACACATTGATTACATCAATTATTAAACATTGTTTAATCACAATTTTTAGGTATCTATAAGGACACACATTGTAAGATAGACGACATAAAATATTTGTGATCATTTTTTGGTTCTTCATAACGGGCAATATTGCGTGGATCGTCCGATTCCTTTTTCATTTTTTAACATTACGAAATACCTTAAAATTTAATCATACATCCTGCCAATATATACATATACGATCCATAATTAACTTCCATATGTATAGAGAGTATTAAATGTAGGTTCTGCCGATTTCATGCTCCTGTAAAATTATCGAGGACACATTTAAAAAAAAAAGAGAAGCTGAACAATATCATTTGGTGAAAAAAGAAAGCAGTAGCAAACCTGGTATATACTCGAGCCAATCTGTCTTGCGACCGATTTCAATGACCCAATCCCTCGCGCGTGCCGCTAATATACAACGTCGACCATATATATACGTGCACATACACACACACACGTACACATAAATATATTATATACCTATATTTTTCCTTGGCACTAACTTCGCGGTTCGCGCAGATGTTCCGTTATGCCGACAATCAGGAAGACTACTCGGCAAAAAGAAAAAAGTGGACGCCGCGCGCGAGCGCATCTCCGTGAAAGGAAAGCATATAATAGCTTTTTTTTATACGCGGACGTATATGTTCTTAGGTGCGTGCGTGTGCGATGATTGTGAACGTGCATCACGCGTACAACTGGAGACAGTCCTCGAGTCGCCACGCGCAATTTATCCTCCCTTAATGTCATTATTATCATTTTATTACCCGGTGTCTTTTCCCATTTGCGACAAGGATCACGCGGAGGCGGTGATACGTATACATATACGGCGTACGGCATCCTCGTAAAGAGTCACGTGCCCGACACGTGGCGGCTTATGCGTGCGCGCGTGCCTTTTTACACCTAAAACCCTGCAACAAGTATACGTCCTTTTTTCTTATCGGGTGTAATAATATTGTGGTTCGTTGATTTTAACCAAATTAGACGGTGGCATACTGGTGTATAAGACGGAGTTTTTTTTCGAGAGAGAGAGAGGGTGAGACGACTAAAATGTTTTGAGTGGGTTTTAAACGCTTTGGTGGTTATATATTGTTGATCGAGACAACGAGATAAGTATGGTATTATTTTAATTGAATGGAGCTTTTAATCGTTAGGGACTCAGTTTTTCGAATAAATTACAATACGATTAGTATAGTGTTAATATATACGCTCTTTTAAAGAATTACGTAATTATTATTACGTTGTAATTGACCTGTCAGAATTTATCAAACTAAGTCAAAATTGATTTATTTTTAGATCGATTATTCTTTCAAAGGTATCAAACGTTTTAATTTACGTTGTAGTCGGTGCATAGATAATATTATTTAAAATAAACGTAAAGATGTAGTACATACATAATTACATATAAACTTACTTTTCTATAAGATTATTATTATTATTATAATGCCATTTCTTTATAATGGGTGCAAATAGTAAGAAAGATGTTATATCCGTTTCTCTATTAAATCATAAATGACAAATTTGAGTGTATGTGTGTATGGACGTATATACACACCGTAACAGAATGAATCGCATCGATTCTCGAAAATATTCGGAAACGTAAACGGGAAGCACAAATTAATCGATAACGATTTGTTTCGACACCGACAGCAACACCCCTAGTTTTTCTCACAATCGCACGGTTATACATCCATTCGTTGAGGACATTTCGTATACATATCTATATATATATATAGGGTCGGTCCTCCTTGGAAAACTCAAAATTACTTTACCCAGCTTAAATACCTTGAAATTGCGAGTTTGGTGGTCCGCTCAAAACACGCGTAGAGTCGGTGCCGCGCGCACGAAATCAATTCGCTACACTCCTCGGCCGAACTGTGCGGGGTGCGGGTTTCTTACCCCAAACGCGTACGGCTGCCGTTTTTTCTTTCCCGGCTACTATATATATATATATATATGTAGGGAAATTCGACTAACGAGTCAATAAAGATATACCCATTAACCTTTCTTTTTTTTTGCGTTACTCGTATACGATCGTATAGGTCCCTTGTTTGTAAAAAAAAGTACCAATCATCCGGACAGGAAGGTGGTTATGTACGATAAAAAATTTTTTGATTTATAATAGTTGTCACAGGACTTGCATATCCGTGCTTCCGTTTTATATTTTTTTTCGAAATTTTTTTTTCTTGTAACGATTAAACAAGATTTACGGTATAATTGTTTATTTATCTTATGTTATATGATTATTTTAAACGTTTGCGTATATTACGTTGTTAAAATTGTTAGTAGGATGTAAAAGGAATGTATTTCGTATGAAATTTTTAAGATGATGTTGCATTTTAATAATTAATCGTTTCTCATAAACTGCACTACAAATATATTTGACAAGTAACTACAGGTCTATTGTGTGTAATACGTATTATAGGTGTATATAAAACTACTATCAAGGAAAATGTATAATAAAAAAAATTTCGATTAAAACCTATAAGGAAGTTCACACTTAAGTTACATTAGATCAAACGAAGCGAAAAGCCTTTTCCACCCTTAAGAAAACAATTTTTTTCTTTATAAAAAAAAGTACCTGAATCTTCAATTTCTTTACACGTTATACAATTTCTTTCTACTGGTCTCGATGTATTCAACTCGATATCTGGTCAATAGCCCGCAAATCCTAGACACTCAACGAGCCAACGAAGCCGATGATATTTTCCTCATTTTTCAGGGTGAGTGTAGTGGCACGACACAACCGATGAATGTCAAAGGGACCGCCACGGCGTCTCTTTTCTTAAGGGGACATATAGATATACACTTTCAAGTTAGTAGGCGTGGAGAAACAAATCCTCAGGGTGGTCGAAACTATACGTAACGCACGTCAACATAGCGAGTACTGAAGTTTTTCCGAAAAATTTAAAAGAACGTGTTCGTGTGAACTTTACCCCTCTTTTTAGCGCGTAATCATATACTTTTCACGCGTTTAATTGCCGCGGGATGGGAAAAAAGTGGACATTCACGACTCACGAACTTTTCTCGCGGTGATTTGTTGATTCTTTTTAAGGGTACAGATGTCTGCGACTCAGATATATACACGTATATATTCTACATATTAAATGGTCTCCTACGAACGGTATAATATATATATATATATATATATATACATAAAAGTACGTTTCAAAGTTTGTGAAATCCAAGTTGATGTACGTTTTCAATAGAGTAACATATGTTTGTCTTAAGGGAAGTATATAGTGTTTGTATTAATTGAATTTGACTAAAATAATTATTGAAGCGAATCATTAGAGTATCTTATCTATAATTAACTTACTTAAAATAAAAATAAATATTAGAATAAATAACTGACTATATACGTGCATAATATATAATATCAAATCAATAGTAAAACAAACGAACCAAAAATTAAAATTCACCGTTTGCATATGGGGTTCGAGGTATAACAATGAAATGACAATTAAATTACGATCAAATAAAAATGGAACAAAAGCCTGTTCATTATTAGACACACACACACACACATATGTATATAGACCGTTGGGTCAATCAAAAGTATATAACTGCTCCCACCTACGTGAACTTATTCTAAAACTCATTGAGCCACATAGTCGAAAAAATTACAGAACGTACGGTCTCGTACGTATATCCATAAATCATTGAGTCGCATATACGATTTCGAGCGCTCTCGACCGATTTCTCAATCCGAGAGAGGTGTATATGCTGCAGCGGTCAATAGTAAAACAACCCTGCTGGAAATGTGAACTAAAAATTAGGAATTAAAAGTAGTCAGTTAATAGGTTAAATGAAACGCTTCTTCCCACTGCGTTCGTCCATTTAATAGATTGCCGTAACCTCCAAATATTTTCACTTCACCTTCTGGCCATACATGTACTTAAAACTCCAAATTTTTAATAAAATTGGATCGTTTACTCGAATACTAATAATTCACCGTTTGCATATGGGGTTCGAGGTATAACAATGAAATGACAATTAAATTACGATCAAATAAAAATGGAACAAAAGCCTGTTCATTATTAGACACACACACACACACATATGTATATAGACCGTTGGGTCAATCAAAAGTATATAACTGCTCCCACCTACGTGAACTTATTCTAAAACTCATTGAGCCACATAGTCGAAAAAATTACAGAACGTACGGTCTCGTACGTATATCCATAAATCATTGAGTCGCATATACGATTTCGAGCGCTCTCGACCGATTTCTCAATCCGAGAGAGGTGTATATGCTGCAGCGGTCGATATTAAATCGCGCGCTAGCGAACCGTGACGGAGAGTCATCAACAATGGTTATATATATATCGCCCTCGCACCCACTGTCATTCCTCCATATATATAATTCCAAAGTTTTTCTTTCGCGCAAACGCTCTTTGTCTTCACGAATTTCGATTCCGAGCGGTAAATAATAATGCGTGCTTAATACAGACATGTTCTAGTCGCTTAACTCTCCTCGTTCCTTTGCGTGTAATAATAATAAACACGTATATAGGGGTTGCCTGCAAGTGTACTGTATACCCCGGTTTGATTTTTTACGGTGATTAATGCGCGTGTATAGGTCACTTGTTGTTTACCGGAAGGAACGTGATAGTTAATTATTCAGAAGCCCGCGGCTGACTGATTCGGCGTTGTGCTTTTATGGTATTTGATTACTAGAAACGCGTGCAAGCCATTTTTTGTCTTTTCGACTTTTGTTTATTAGATTTCTACAATATAGTACATTAACTTTCGGTATTCAATTGTATATATACATTTTATTTGCACGCTACAGTGTGTTTACGAATTTTCTTATCGCGAGAAAATAGACGAGTTAATGGAATAATTTAAACTATTTAGAAAATTATGAGCAACGTTTTATATAGATTTAACTTTAGCAGAGCGTTTGCAGTTTTGCGCACGCAAACGTCAAGGTACGTTATAAAAATGCGTATAATAACTACGTTAATTTGCAGTCTATACAACAATCAGTTCGAAGTTTATTCAAACAAATCAATCGTATCGAAACTTCCGTACTTATAATCTAAACGACATCCCTTATCGTCACGAGGAAAATTATCAATCGACAAATGAACCAGTAAGGGCAAATATCTCGGACACGTACAGTATATATATATACAGAAAGTATATAAGATTCCAACCACTGGATTTTCACTAGTTGGAGATAAGTCTTAGTACATGTGGTATATGTCTACGTATGTGTACACGTATATGGACATATACACACAAATATCGCTTTTCCGCGTAGCGAAAGAAACGAGGGAGAGACGAGAAATCGGCGAGGGGGATCGACGGTATATATACAGCACAGATGGCGAAGGTTGCCCGGGTGCGGAGCTCGGCCTACCTCCCTCTCCTTTTTTCAACGGGGACAATGGGCCAAATCGGAGCCGATCGAGCCAAGGGCTGCGGGTGTTTAATGAGCTGCCCGGTTACTCGACCGCGTGGGGGTAGGCACGCGCACACCACTTGACTGTTCGCCAAGTGCACATACAATGACGTCCGCGAATTTTTCGGGCTATTCGTACATGTCGCTAAACAAACCCGAAATTATACGTATATACCTATATGCATGAGTGTATAACCAAGTCGAACTATATGGTGTTTTTGACGGGTTGCTTAATGAAATCTTGATTCTTGCATATACGTGTCGTTATGTCGAGGAACTATACATATTTGCAACTTGTATATGTTTACACTCTGTATATACATTCTGCTCAAACGCCGTGTTTCATTTTACGTCGTGAATTATAACTATTTTTATTGAATTGTTGATCTCGTGTAATATAATGATGTAATAAAAATATACACGTTTAAAATAATTTCACGCATTATTAAGATTCAAAAGATCATCTTATACAAGTATTATCAAGCGTAACTTTTCAAATCTTAAGTAAATACATTTCTTTAAATATATATTATATGGAACAAATCGATTATTAATACCTCACTGAATTCATAGAAGTAGTATATATCGTTTAGATAAGGATGTAAATCTATAAGATTTTTTTTTCTCTTTCACGAAATATATAATGTTTCAATTTCTAAAATATCGGTTGCTTTTACAAATACCATTTTCACATTTTCATAATATTATGTTTCGATGTGTTACGAACGATTCTCCGTACCACTGTTATAAAACTCGCATTTTTCCCGTATTCTCATTGCGATTTATTATATAATTCAATTAATTATTTGAAAACTACCTACATTTTACTTTTCTTTGCATTTGCACAATTAAAATGGTTTTCGATAACGTAATTATAATTTCGTATTAAATGTTAAGAGAAAAAAATAAATTTATTGATCTCCACGAACTAAAATACTGTGTTTGTTGTCAAGTTGCTAACGTTTCGGGCGTTTTTTACACCGTCCCTTTTCAAGGCAGAATTTTGTCAAAAACAAAAAACTATATCTATATCGTTGGCGTAAATTGGAATAATTAAATGCACTTGCAAAGCAATCGAAAGATTACACATGTCCAGAGGAGCTTCCCGAAGGGAGTGTACTGTCGTATAAGTATTAAATGTTAATATAAAAAACAATCGATCGTTAGCTGTATATATACTTATTTATACTTGCATCAGGCACTGATTTGAGTTTTTGATTTTAAACTTGAAACTGAAAAAAACTGTGTCGCAAGTCTTTTATTCATGTTCAAATTTCGTTTCACATATTATTTATAGTATAAATGAAGCAAATTAAGATCCGGAGGATGTGTCTCAAAAAAAAAAATTTTCTTGGTTTAGAGAATGCGTTTTGGAAGATTTTGCGTGGATTTCATATACCTGTTGTACACGCTCGAGTTGTCATGTGCATGCGAGTTTAGTTTCGTGCAAGTATTGTTGCGCACTTTTTCATACCAGAAACACGATGATCTCTGTAGTCGTCGCAACCAGAGACAGTGCGTAATTGCTCTTTAGATTGAGTTTCCATGCAACGATTTCTTTTTCCGATTCCGTAATTAGGAAAAGTCTTGTATGCATTTATACATCAATCAAGTTCCACTCGAGTAACTCGTTTCCTATGAACCACATGAATAAAAATGAAAGTCGATTGAACGTTTGTCAAATAATATAAGCTTCCCTCTTTTCCTTAATTAGAGAGCTATTCTACGTGGTAATGAATTTTCGATTACAAATAAAAGTGTTGACAAAACGAGTATGATAATAAACCTGCGACTTAAATCTTTTAACTTTATACTGTAAATCATATTAAAAATTTTCAAAAAAATTTATCGATAATTATAACTATAAAAACACCTATGAATTAGTTGTGAAGAAATCATCAAAGAATATACGTATAAATGTTCTTACACGGGATGATCTATGAATAATTAACATTAATTTTATATGCGTATAAAAAAGACTATATTCTTCGTATGTTGTAGTTTGTGAAAATTTTGATGAAAAGGGAGATATAATGGTAAATCCGCCTGGTGATATATTTTACTACATATATATTAAAATTTAATTTATTACCTACATTTTAATGTAATATTAAGTATACATAAACTTATTCAATTTATACAACTTTAATGCTTCTACGGAAATTTCTATAACATTTTAAATTTTTTCTCTGACGACATAATTGGAAGCATTAAAAAAACTAGTGGATAGACTCGCAAAAAATCTCAAGAATGATTTTACCAGGGTTCATCTAATTTTATTAATACTGTAAAAAAATTTTATGGTTATAATACATTAGTAATGATGCTATATTCTGAACATATTTTCATTTGAATTGAAACTGCTAATGCCGCATAAGTATATATACTTATATTTTTTAATTGCACTAATATAGATTGTTAAAGCTTTTGATTAACACAATATAATCAAAAAAGACATATTGTCAGGTTGACAAAGTTGACAACCAAGTGTCGAAAAAATAAGAAACTACACATACAGTCGAAGAAAAATTGACAAAGTACCATAGGTTAACACATTTTATAGTTTGTACAAACTTTTCTCGCACTCCAGCTCCGGAGTGCATTTAAATCGGGGCGCGTGTTTGTTTTGTTTCCTAATAAGCTCGCAGTCCCTTTTTATACCCGGGGTAAACTTTCCGTCGAGGCCTTGTAATCCCTTGGCTGTAAGCCACCCTCGTAGCACGGACACACCAACGAGTCGAATAATAAAAACTCATTCGCGACAATGAAGCCGGGATGTTGCCTCCTCATGGTTTTACAAGCGATTAAGGCTCTCTCTCTCTCTCCGACGCTTATGACGACTGTGATCCAAAAACTTGCCCCGAATGAAGTTCGCATCATCCTTTCAGTTTGTGAATCAACTGATTAAGCCTTAAAAATGGGGTGAAATGACGAAATTAGCTGATTGTATGGATTCAGTCTATAGTCTTGTTCTTCGGATCAGGATTTTTATATGTCTAACCAGTTTATCATATAGTGTTAAACGCTATTGTTGATTCTGGTTAATACTATAGTTTATGTAAATAATTTCTTGGAGTTTGCAAGATCTGTTTATAAAGAGGACAAGTAGATTTAAATGTTTTATTATTGTTAAAAAATTGTTGTATATTAATTATAATCATTACTCATTAGCATAGTTAGTTAATTCACTATAAATGTATGCTTAAATCAACATTAAGAATGAGAGTTTAGAATTTGAAAAATATAATTAAAATGCGCGAGTCAAAATTACATACTTACTAAATTTAAGAATACTATAACTCTGAAAAAATTGGAATTTTTTTTATTAAAAATGTTGAAATAATTTTAAACTTATAAAAAGAAATACAATTTTAAGTATAAAGACTAAAATAAATATTGAAAAGAAATTTGATTTATAAAATTTATATCGGGCTTTCCGAACAAATATGCTTTATTAAGCAAGGCTTTTACTCTACGTCCACTATGGTTGGTGGAAGTTCTAGAGTAAGCCTTTCCAAAAATTAAAAATTGACGTTTTGATCACGGCTCTCTAGTTTTGGTCTCTTTAGGTCTCCTCAGCAAGGAGCTAGAGACCTTCCTTAGACGCCCGTCGCAGATGGAAAACGACGTCAAGATTCCATCTGCGACGGGCGTCTAAGGCCTTTAGCTCCGTAGTCCTTACTGACGACTTGGACAATTTTTAATTTTTGAAAAGCCTTCCTGTGGGACTTCCACCAATAATAGTGAACGAAGAGTAAAGGCCTTAGGAAGCATAGTAATGGTTCGCAAAGCCCGATAAATTTTATGAATCGAATATTCAAATAATTTAAATAAAATTTGTACGAGATATCGGGCGCGTATAATATTTAATAATTTATTAATATGTTAGTTAAGTTATATTTTATAAAGATATATACTCCATTGAAGTAAAAATGGTACAGATGAAATTTATCATTTTTCCCCTTGCGCATAACAATGACATAAAATCCTGAAATTATTGATCATCGTAAAATTAAAAGAAATAAAACAAATTAATTATTCTGAAAATCGTCCTTATCTCTAATTTCCATAAATATCAATCTCTCATCCACGCGCGCGCGTCAACTCGAATTCCTTATAGGTATATATATAATATAAAGAATCAATATAGGGAGACATAAATTTTGATGAGGATTAATCGAGAACGATCGCCATATATATATATACATAAATCTCCCAAGTATTTTGTCCGTCGGAGCGCGCAGCGTTCATTCAACCCCAAAAGTCGAATCAGAACGGACGAGCGGGTGAGCGCGCGCGCGCCGAGAGTATCCCGAATTTCCGGGCTTGGTGTTAACGAGCGAGTCTCCGGGTAAAAGGCAACCTGCGTATGTATATACCTATACATGTACTATCCCTACATGTATATATATATATATATACCCCTCGGGGTAAGTTTTTCTCCCTCTCGGGCTTGGGGCATTCTTCAAGTAAATTATAGTCTTGAATGCCCGGGTATACCCGGTGGGGGGTTTGGTCGGCACGCGCACCCGACCTACACCTGCCTTCACGGACATCTGTCCCCCCCGACTGCCGCCATCAGCAATCCCGCGACTTGTGCTCGCGACAATGAGTCGCGCACTCCTGACACCGCCGCTCCCTCCCTCTCCCTCTCTCTCTCTTATTATCACCTATACTCCCCAATATGCACAACTGAACCAGGGAGCTCTGATAAACAATGGATCGCGAATTCGCATTGGAATGGGGGTGCGCGGAATCAAGTCTATACGTATATATATATGCTCACAACAATAATACGTCACCTGTGGTACTTCGTACTTCCTTTCAAAGGACTCTTCTGACGGAAAAATGTTTTTATTGTTAGAAAGTCGTTAACGTTTTACTTCAAATAGCCTGTAGTATTGTTGCTTTATTATTATTATTTTTCATTATATCATTTAGATTCTGTACTTTTTTTTATTTAATATAGAAATATTGTTACAAAACTCGAAATATATCTCGAATATACTTGCAATAAATTAGAATTATTTATGAAGAATAGCCTCCTGAGTGACTAGATTTGCTTAGGATGAATTTTTTCAATCACCGATATAAGTAAAATTAAATATCTATATAGAATTCAATTTTTGTTATTTTAAAAGAATTCCTTTACAATGTTTTCTTTAAAACCAATACATACAGTGATCTCTGAAAGATGACAATATATTGTACTACATTATTTATAACGTAAATTATTTTTTTTTTTGGTTTTTTACGTATTAATCACATTACTTCATTTATATTTTTAAACACATATCGTCTAAATGTAAAACATAACCAAAATAGAAAAATTCTAAAAATACTTTATTGTATTGTGTAATGTTAAATACAATAATAATGAAACATAAACGTTTCGCAAGATAAATTAGCAGATGAGAGGTCTGTCGTTCCCAAGTGTAAACGTTATCAATCAAAATGCTTATATATAGATATAGGTATATCTATAGCATGCATATATTATTGCAAAAGTTGGGAATAACCTCTTATCTTTAGTTGACTTAGTTCCACGTATCAATGTGAATTACCGGATTATACAGTTATACATTGCCAATGGATTCTCAGCTACTCTTATGTTTACAATAATATTATAAATTATTTTTATTTGCGCTATCGATATAATCGAGGTAAATACAGTTCCTCGGACTCTTATATAAAAGTCGTCGTCAAAGTAGTTAGTTAAGCATTGTTAAATCTTTCTTACCGAAGATACAAAGCATATACCAATCCAGCAACCATGAAGGCTGTATACGTTATTTTCTTGCTCATTGTAGCTTTAACATACTTTGCTGATTCTGCGGCTGGTGAGTATAAACCTATAGATCGTCAATGTAATTTCTTTCAAATAAAGTAGAAAAAGATAGATGAGATTTAAAAAAAGCGTTAAAGTGGCATTATTATACAATATTATGTTAATAAAAAATATAAAAATATTTAAATTATATTAATCATATAAATTATATAAAGTATAGTAGGGCGTGTAATCGTTGAACATACTTTAGTTTTGTACGACTGTCTTTCACATTCACATAATTTCTAACTAATTTAATAAATTAATCTGAATTTAATTGTTATATGAAATAGTTTTGACCTAAATAATATATATGTCTTTGTATACACATATGTAATCAATTAATTTTTTTTTAGCTTGCAAAGATCGTGATTGCTCGATCGACTGCATAATGAAAGGCTACAACACTGGAAGCTGTAGTGGCAGCAGATGCGTTTGTCGGCGTACAAGAGGATAGAATATGTGTTTAATATATATTTATTATAATATTTCAAATTCACCAAAAGATATTTATTGATATTGTTTATGATTTCTAAATTGTAACAAAACCTGAAAAGCTATACAGAAAAATATAAAATTCTTTTAATATAAATTATTATCTCGATTTATTTGTCCGATCGATTTCAATAAATGGGAAATGATTGTTCTATTTAAAAAAAAATATTATGTAAACAGCTGTTTCATCAATGCAAGTTTTGCATAATAGCAAATTACTTAAGAATGTGATACATTTTTAGCAATACGTACAAAATATGTAAACGTATATATCTATGCAGTTATATTAAAATTTTGAAGCACTTTCGATCTGTATCTGCACTTGTAGGTACATAAATGTGCATCGCTTTATCAGTTACTAATCAATACAGATGGAGCTAAACCTAGATAGATTATAGTTATACTCGAAATTTAAATTGCGAGTATTAAACATAAAATGTTTATAGATGATACCTAATGATTGTATAATAAATACTAATTAAAATTTCGGTAAATAAGTCAATGTTATAAATATTTTAATGAACTGATGAAGTATTAACTAAGTTCTAATAAAGTATTAATCAAGTTATTAGAAAGATTAACATATATGAAACTGGTAAAAGTAGAACCCTTGTATATTTTACAAAACCTTCTGTTACGTAAATAAAATATTTTGAATTTATTTATTAATAAGCAATAGCAGAATAAGGTATATATGTATATATATATATATATATATATATATCTCTCTATAATATATAAATATTTCGCCGCCGCCGCCGCCGCCGCCGCCGCCGCCGTGTCTAAGAATTCAGAATTCAACATATATATATATGTTTTATATATATATGTCATTTATATGTTATATATATATGCTATATATATATGTCATATATATATGTTATATATATGTTATATATATATATGTTATATATATGTTATATATATATGTCATATATATGTTATATATATGTTATATATATATGTCATATATATATGTCATATATATGTTATATATATATGTCATATATATATGTCTCTCTATAATATATAAATATTTCGCCGCCGCCGCCGCCGCCGCCGTGTCTAAGAATTCAGAATTCAACATATATATATATGTTTTATATATATATGTCATTTATATGTTATATATATATGCTATATATATATGTCATATATATATGTTATATATATATGTCATATATATGTCATATATATATGTTATATATATGTTATATATATATGTTATATATATGTTATATATATATGTCATATATATGTTATATATATGTTATATATATATGTCATATATATATGTCATATATATGTTATATATATATGTCATATATATATGTCATATATATAAGTGTGTGTGTATGCGCGAGCGTGCGTGCGTGCGTGCGTGCGTGCGTGCGTGTGTGTGTGTGTGTGTGTGTGTGTGTGTGTGTGTGTGTGTGTGTGCGTGCGTGCATGTGTGTGTGTGTGTGTGCGTGTGTGCGTGCGTGCGTGTATGTGTGTGTGTAAGCGTGCGTGCGTGCGTGCGTGCGTGCGTGTGTGTGTGTGTGTGTGCGTGCGTGCGTGCGTGTGTGTGAGTGTGTGTGTGTGTGTGTGTGTGTGTGCGTGCGTGTGTGTGTACGTGTTATTTGTTTTTTCAAGAATAGATAATATATGTATTTTTTCCGTGCGCAAAAAGAAGTTGTGAATATAACTTGAAAGAATGTGTATTAGTTTACTTATTCCTGATAAAACTCATAAAATAAAAACGGACCTAAAATTTAATGTAATGTTTTTAAAAATATGCACAATTTTTCAAAGATAAAATAAATATTAATCAAGTATAACATAAACTTTTCCAAATATCTATATGTGAAATATACAATAAATTAAAAATTGAATACATTAATTATTGCGTTTTTAAGATAATTCTATTATAAACAGTAATGGCAAAAGAAAATTCAAATTTTAACAGTGGCAATATAAAATACGAATTACATTTCAAAAGTTTTTCGAAAATTATTATTTTAGTAGTATTTAATTTAAATATTATTCAAATCAAAATTTAAAAATTGTATGGATATATAAGTGTGTAGATAATTTATATTTATATAACACAATATTTTAAATAAACAAGTATGTATTTATTAGAAACAAAAGGTTATTTAAGGAATGCCTTTGTTTATAATAATTAAAATAAATATATTGGCTCTGTACCTAAAGGGAAAAATAAATTGGATATAATTATGGATTAAAACGCAAATTTTGAAAGAGGGTGCAAATTACGAATTACGGGAGAAATGGAAGAAACAGGTTTTTATTTATATACCGCTAAAATGTTATAAATAATTCTTTAAAACTAATACAAAAATTAATTTAATTAAGAAGAAAGTTTGATTACTCTAAAAGTAGAAAATATTAATGACATATAGAACTCTTGGCGATGACTTAAATTAATTTTAGGAGGTAAAGTTCTATTTAGAGCTGTTTAAAATAATATAAAATTTTAATAGGTTTTTACTAAATACTACAATTATATATATACACCTTTTGTGTAAGTTATGTCCTAAAATACGTGAAAATTAGTGATTTTATGAGGTTTATGAGGCATAACTTACAACAGCGGTCTTGGCCAATAATAAGCCAAGAATAAGCTAACCCAAGCCATTCGAAAGCTCGCGAAAAATGTGAACTTTTGAGAGGTGTTAGATTAAAATCGATTATGGTGTGGTAGCCTTTTTTTGATATTCAATATGTCCGGGTATTCTATCTCTTCGAGATTTTAAAAGTAAGATATGTAACCAGGGTAGATAAGTTCTAAAGATTAATTTAAACAAAAGTTGTTTGTAATGTTTTTTTCAAAAAAATCAACAGATTTTGAGATAAATGGCTTTAAAAATAGAAATTTTTCTAAAAAATTGAAAAATATCCACTTTTCATGGTCGAATAACTCTTAAGCAAATTATTTTTAACACTTAAATTTTTTTTGTATGTTCTGGAAGATGTTTCCAGCCTGTTCTCAAATTTTGGAGTGATTTAAAATTTTCATCGTACCACTTGACGTGAAATAGCCCATATATGTGTATATATATGTATGTATGTATGTGGGTGTGTGTGCGTGCGGCGGAATATTTATATAATATATATATATTTTAAAATTGTTTTTTCAAAAATACATAATATATGTATTTTTTTCCGTGCGCAAAAAAAAAA
Organism: Theocolax elegans; assembly: GCA_026168455.1. Taxonomy (NCBI): domain Eukaryota; kingdom Metazoa; phylum Arthropoda; class Insecta; order Hymenoptera; family Cerocephalidae; genus Theocolax; species Theocolax elegans. The sequence continues at coordinate 23,464,178 of CM047426.1, read as the reverse complement.
GTTGTGAACATAACATGAAAGAATGTGTATTTGTTTACTCATTCTTGATAAAACTCATAAAATTTTAAACATATACTCAATAATAATAACGGATCTAAAATTCAATGTAATGATTTAAATACAGATGCAAAATTATTTGAAGATGAAATAAATATTACACAGTATAACATACACTTTTCCAAATATCTATATGTGAAATATAAAATAAATTAAAAATTGAATACATTAATTATTGCGTTTTTAAGATAATTCTATTATAAATAGTAATGGCAAAAGAAAATTCAAATTTTAACAGTGGCAATATAAAATACGAATTACATTTCAAAAGTTTTTCGAAAACTATTAATTTAGGAGCATTTAATTTAAATATTATTTAAATAATATTTCAAAATTGTATGGATATATAAGTGTGTAGATAATTTATATTTATATAACACAATATTTTAAATAAACAAGTATGTATTTATTAGAAACAAAAGGATATTTAAGGAATGAATTTGTTTATAATAATCAAAATAAATATATTGGGCTCTGCATAGGTAAAAATAAATTGGATATAATTATGGATTAAAACGCAAATTTTGAAAGAGGGTGCAAATTACGAATCACAGGAGAAATGGAAGAAACAGGTTTTTATTTATATAGCGCTAAAATGTTATAAATAATTCTTTAAAACTAATACAAAAATTAATTTAATTAAGAAGAAAGTTTGATTACTCTAAAAGTAGAAAATATTAATGACATATAGAACTCTTGGCGATGACTTAAATTAATTTTAGGAGGTAAAGTTCTATTTAGAGCTGTTTAAAATAATATAAAATTTTAATAGGTTTTTACTAAATACTACAATTATATATATACACCTTTTGTGTAAGTTATGTCCTAAAATACGTGAAAATTAGTGATTTTATGAGGTTTATGAGGCATAACTTACAACAGCGGTCTTGGCCAATAATAAGCCAAGAATAAGCTAACCCAAGCCATTCGAAAGCTCGCGAAAATGTGAACTTTTGAGAGGTGTTAGATTAAAATCGATTATGGTGTGGTAGCCTTTTTTTTGATATTCAATATGTCCGGGTATTCTATCTCTTCGAGATTTTAAAAGTAAGATATGTAACCAGGGTAGATAAGTTCTAAAGATTAATTTAAACAAAAGTTGTTTGTAATGTTTTTTTTCAAAAAAATCAACAGATTTTGAGATAAATGGCTTTAAAAATAGAAATTTTTCTAAAAATTGAAAAATATCCACTTTTCATGGTCGAATAACTCTTAAGCAAATTATTTTTAACACTTAAATTTTTTTTGTATGTTCTGGAAGATGTTTCCAGCCTGTTCTCAAATTTTGGAGTGATTTAAAATTTTCATCGTACCACTTGACGTGAAATAGCCCATATATGTGTATATATATGTATGTATGTATGTGGGTGTGTGTGCGTGCGGCGGAATATTTATATAATATATATATATTTTAAAATTGTTTTTTCAAAAATACATAATATATGTATTTTTTCCGTGCGCAAAAAAAAAGTTGTGAACATAACATGAAAGAATGTGTATTTGTTTACTCATTCTTGATAAAACTCATAAAATTTTTAAACATATACTCAATAATAATAACGGATCTAAAATTCAATGTAATGATTTAAATACAGATGCAAAATTATTTGAAGATGAAATAAATATTACACAGTATAACATACACTTTTCCAAATATCTATATGTGAAATATAAAATAAATTAAAAATTGAATACATTAATTATTGCGTTTTTAAGATAATTCTATTATAAATAGTAATGGCAAAAGAAAATTCAAATTTTAACAGTGGCAATATAAAATACGAATTACATTTCAAAAGTTTTTCGAAAACTATTAATTTAGGAGCATTTAATTTAAATATTTTTTAAATTAATATTTCAAAATTGTATGGATATATAAGTGTGTAGATAATTTATATTTATATAACACAATATTTTAAATAAACAAGTATGTATTTATTAGAAACAGAAGGATATTTAAGAAATGAATTTGTTTATAATAATCAAAATAAATATTTGGGCTCTGCATAGTAAAATAAATTGGATATAATTATGGATTAAAACGCAAATTTTGAAAGAGGGTGCAAATTACGAATCACAGGAGAAATGGAAGAAACAGGTTTTTATTTATATAGCGCTAAAATTTTATAAATAATTCTTTAAAACTAATACAAAAATTAATTTAATTAAGAAGAAAGTTTTATTACTCTAAAAGTACAAAATATTAATGACATAGAACTTTTGGCGATGATCGTTCGTCATTAAATAAATTAATTTTAGGAGTTGAAGTTTTATTTATAACCGTTTAAAATAATCCAAAATTTTAATAAGTTGTTAACTAAAATACTACAATTTAGTAAGTATATGTACTTTACTATTTTTGGTAAGTTAATTTTTCATTAACATTTATAATTATTAAAATATAAATGTAAGCTTTATGAGAATTCATATAGTTTAAAATTTACAGTTAACATTTAATATGTCTCTATTTTTTTTATTATTTTTATTCGGATTTCATTGTACTAAATTTTGGTAAACTTTTATTTATAAATTATAATAACTATAGCAATACCTCCAAGGTGTTGTGTGAATCTGTTTAATTTTTAAGGTGTCCATGATAGTGAAAAAATAATACAATTTAAAACATTATTTTAAATAAATTAATTACGAAAAACCTTTTTCGAAATTAAAAATAGGGGGTTGGCGCGCGAAGCGCGCAGGGGGGCGAAGCCCCCCTAGTATATATATAGTTATTTCCGTTCTCGATAACTTAAGGAAAAAAGCGACTTTTTTATCTACATGGAGAAAATTTTTCCTACAAAAAATATGGCGGTAGTCCCTAGAAAAATTACAGTAACGAACTATAATCGTTGATTCAAAAGGACAGATGAACATTTTTTGTGAACTATCACAGTAAAAATTTCCATACTGCCTCAACAAAATTTCATATTTCAATTTATTGTTAAAAAATTTCAAATAAAAATAAATAAATATGGATATGTTTATTATACACTTTGTAATAGTATAGAGAAATATTGTAACAATATAACTTTATAAAATATATTGTTAGAATATTCTATACTTAATGATGCTGGTTTTAGAATGGGAATATAATAATTAATTAATTTTTCTAGCATCTACTGATATTTTCAAATAAGCAACTGTGTAGTAGCGAGAGGTAGCTTTTCTCTAGCTAAATAGATGTTATGTTACGTATACATGATACTTTTTAACATACAGTTTACTCTTATAAGTAATAACTTTATATTTGTTACCCATGTATATATAGGTATCACTTAAATATATATTCCTGTACACAGAAATCGTTAAAATAATTGATATTTAAAACGAGAATACAAATAATGGAAATTCATAGCAAAAGAATTCAGCAATATGTAAAATTTTTTAACGTCGCTCTATTTTCGATCCCAATATGGTGCTGAACAGCGACCGAGACATGCGATTTCTTTGCAAAATGTACTTGTAGAAAAATACATTTATGTAAAATATTTGCTAGAGGTTTTTCGATAACGTAAAATCTATTGAACGAACAAAATATACACTCTTACCTTTTCTTGCATGTCGATATTAACAAAATTTAACTCCTGGAGTAGTTTAAATTATTTCAAACAATTTCAAAATTAGAGTAATGGAGTAGATCCTTGATCTTGCATGTTCTTAGTTCCACACGTAAGGAAGAGGGTGTCTGGTTCGATTCCCGGTATCTGAGAATGTAATTTCAACAAGTACTTTCTTAACAAAGACATTGTACGACATGCGTCCCTGATTAGCATCAATTTAAAGGGATGTCAGACTCAGAAAATAATAATTTTTAATATTTTTTTATAAAGGGAAGAATAAATTTTTGAAAAAATCCTGTATGCCATGCCCTTATACACAATTTAAACAGTATACTCAAATATTTTCATATTTTTAAATTTGTAATTTAATTCTGATTTTTGCATTGAAAATTCATGCCTTTTTTAGATCAATAATTACCGACCGAAAATTGTCTATTCAATTATTATTAACAAATTTTCTCTTTTTCTCAAAAAATCAAAACTCATGCTCTCGCTTTTGTTTAAACTACCCATATGAATTTTTCAGATTTTTAAATCAATATTTCCAAGATAATTCGTATGCTGAAAGGTGTAGATCCCTGTAACTTGGTTTCGACATCCTGTTAAGAGCATAAACAGAGCGACGTTAAAATTATAAAAAAAGAAGGCTGACACAATGATACTTTTTAACATACAGTTTACTCTTATAAGTAATAACTTTATATTTGTTACCCATGTATATATAGGTATCACTTAAATATATATTCCTGTTCACATAAATCGTTAAAATAATTGATATTTAAAACGAGAATACAAATAATGGAAATTCATAGCAAAAGAATTCAGCAATATGTAAAATTTTTTAACGTCGCTCTATTTTCGATCCCAATATAGTACTGAACAGCGACCGAGACATGCGATGTCTTTGTAAAGAAAGTACTTGTAGAAAAATACATTTATGTAAAATATTTGCTAGAGGTTTTTCGATAACGTAAAATCTATTGAACGAACAAAATATACACTCTTACCTTTTCTTGCATTTCGATATTAACAAAATTTAACGCCTGGAGTAGTTTAAATTATTTCAAACAATTCCAAAATTGGAGTAATGGAGTAGATCCTTGATCTTGCATGTTCTTAGTTCCACACGTAAGGAAGAGGGTGTCTGGTTCGATTCCCGGTATCTGAGAATGTAATTTCAACAAGTACTTTCTTAACAAAGACATTGTACGACATGCGTCCCTGATTAGCATCAATTTAAAGGGATGTCAGACTCAGAAAATAATAATTTTTAATATTTTTTTATAAAGGGAAGAATAAATTTTTGAAAAAATCCTGTATGCCATGCCCTTATACACAATTTAAACAGTATACTCAAATATTTTCATATTTTTAAATTTGTAATTTAATTCTGATTTTTGCATTGAAAATTCATGCCTTTTTTAGATCAATAATTACCGACCGAAAATTGTCTATTCAATTATTATTAACAAATTTTCTCTTTTTCTCAAAAAATCAAAACTCAATGCTCTCGCTTTTGTTTTAAACTACCCATATGAATTTTTTCAGATTTTTAAATCAATATTTCCAAGATAATTCGTATGCTGAAAGGTGTAGATCCCTGTAACTTGGTTTCGACATCCTGTTAAGAGCATAAACAGAGCGACGTTAAAATTATAAAAAAAAGAAGGCTGACACAATGATACTTTTTTCTCTAAATAAATATAATATAAGTTGGGAAAAATGTAGTTTTGAACATTAATTCATTCGATCGTAATGATTATTATAAGTCAGAATTAAATTTATTTCTATAGTTCATGTAGTCATTTAAGTATTAGAAACTATATATAAAATCTACTAAAGCAGTAATGAAACGAAAAAAATTCTAATAAAACTTACAAGGAAAGTGCCACCTTTCTGGGAAACGGATCTTTACCCAACTTTAGAATACGTTTACTACTATAAAAATATAAAGAATGCCAGATTTATAGACTCTAACGCTCCTTTTTACGACAAATATAAGCATATAACGAATAATTTTGCCAAGAAAACCCTTGACTTTGTTCGTTTAGAACTTGATAATAAATAAAGACAAATAATCAAACCCAAATTTGAAAAAAACTGAGATCGAGTAGATTAAAATTAAATAAAAGAAGCTATAAATATTTTGATTTCGTCTAAAGTTATGAAATTTCGAAAAAAGGAAGTTAAAGTCTATAATTCCGGGTTTCTTCATATTTTTGTAGTGGAAGTCATATTCTAAAATTTGGTAAAGATCCGTTTCGCTAACAGGTAACGCTCTCTGTTAGTTACATTAATTATATGCAGTTGTCATTCTAAGAATTATCATTCTATATTAGGAAAAGGTTTACACACATTGTTAAATGCCGGGTATATATATCAGCTGTTTTTCGTATTTGTGTTTACTTGACGATGCCTACCCATGGCATATTGTAATTGCGAGCGGCGATTTTGGTAATTTTGCTTTTTCTTTGTTTTTTATTGATGTTGTTATTATTTTTATTATAATTTCTGTATAATAATTAGCACCTGAAGATGTTTGCAAATCAAGCAGACGAAACGTCGTGCATGGACTAAATAATGTTAATTATTTAATGTACCTGACCCTCAACATCGACTACTTCAATCAATACAACAATGGAGGGTGACAATTATCAAAAAATTTAAAAAACTGAGATCGAGTAGATTAAAATTAAATAAAAAGAAGCTATAAAATTTTTGATTTCGTCTAAAGTTATGAAATTCGAAAAAAGGAAGTTAAAGTCTATATTCCGGGTTTCTTCATATTTTTGTAGTGGAAGTCATATTCTAAAATTTGGTAAAGATCCGTTTCGCTAACAGGTAACGCTCTCTGTTAGTTACATTAATTATATGCAGTTGTCATTTTCAGAAGCATAATTCAAATATTACAAAATAATTTGGTGAAACGATGAAACATTGCGTGATTTACGAAATATTGACAGCTTTAACGAATCTTTTGTATAAATTTTATTTTATACTTTTTTTGTAAATATTAATAATTTTTTAATTGAGATCAAATTCAGTGTATAGTAATGCAAACAATTAGAATTAGTCTTATAATAATATTAATTTAGTATCTTTTAAATTTTAATCGTAATGCAAAAAATGATGTGCTGGTAAGCCATTAATTAATATGCTTCCTTAACTACAATATATTCGAGATTTTTATAAAAAGATTTTTATAAAATGTATACGTATAGGAATAGAAAAACCAAAGATATCCCGTTAATATTAACGAATACAAGAGGTTGTAGTTTACAGATTAGAAGAGGTAAAGTTTTGCTGTGATAAATGCTATTGATGGCCCACTTGTTTTAAGAAAGTTGGGTTTTACAATTATCCTATAGTATGCCTTCATAACCACTTGTACGCCGGCATTTTCATTTATTCCCACTACAACTTCTAGTGTTGTAGCTTTTCATGATGCAGTCGATCGAGCAGTCGTGGTCACTCTAAGCTGAAATATATAATAATCCATTTACATATATATGTTTGCGCATTATAATATAATTCGTGACATAAATAGAAAATTATAATTAATATTAATGAAGTTCTAAATTTGTAGTTATGTAAGTAAAAGTTTGTGTAATTTCAATATTGGTAGTATGGTTGAAATAATGATAAAAATAAAGAATTAATTGAATATATTAAATTATTTTATAGTACTTGATTGAGTGACCCATCCTAGTACGGTTTTCAAGATCGGTTAGGTAAGGATTAGATGTGCCAGGATGGATCCTAATATATGGCGTGTAACGGTATTATTAGGCTCTGAATTAAAAAGACAAATGCAAAACGGTACCTATACTTTGGCTTATCAAAGCCAAAAAATTATTGTGCCGATAAAGTAGTTTATAGAAGAATATTTTGAAATTGATTTCGACGACAAAGACACATAAAAAATGAAAAATAAAAATAATTAAAATAAAAATATTAAGATTAAAATTGACATTAAAAAAAACAACTATATATATACTCTAAAAAATAAATTTATTAAAATTACGTTGTCTGTGTTTAATAAATGACAAAAACAAATAAAACTATGGTTTACATAAATTAAGGTTAGATTTCATTAAAATCTTGAGGACTTTATATTAGGCCCTGATATCACATTATATTCCTATTTTGGAGACTACGGATTCGGTTTTGATAAGCGTCCCAAGTTTGTTTCCGATCGGGATTTTACATCGTGAGCGGCAGGTATATAAAATGTTCTATTTGAGTATCAAAGCCTACGCAATGTAACTTTGACACCTGAAAAAGAATAAATAATAAAGTTTTCGTAAATGATATGCATCCCCCGCACCGTTATAGTTATAGGCATAGTCGTAGGCAAATGCACGAAGGTTTAAGGATAGAGGGGGTTTAAAGAAATTGAAATAAAAGTGTAAGGGGAACATGAATACCTAAAAGCCATTTACAAAGTATAGGTGACATGTACCAAAACTTAAAAAACTGGAAATAAATTGTAAAAACGTAAAGAATAATTATATAGTGATGATGGCGTTTATATAAAATAAGTCATAGCAACGTGGAGGAAAAAGGTGAGGTATAGCCTTCATGATCATTAATTTAGTTACTTTCTCATTTTTTGTCTAAAGCGATGCTGTTTGATCGTTGATCAGCGCACTCGATCTCATTGATTTAAGATAAAATAAATTGAGCAAGGAGAGAATGAGATAAGCGGTTCTCCCCGCATATACACGATTAACGAAGAGAACCTTATATGTTTGGTACATGGATTATGCTCTAACTTTGAGAAATATTTTGAAATATGAAAATATGAAGCCAAAGACTCAGGTCCTAACAATCGTTTTCACAAAAGTTATACGTCATTATAACATGCATTTGAAAAAAAGAAGAATCATTTTGATTACTTACATTTCTTGAATGATTACAGATAGACAATCAATCCAAAGTTTTAAAAAATGCTAGGTAAAAAAAGGATTTAACAAAAATAAGCTTCAATTCGTTAGTTTGGAGCAAAGTTATAACAGAAATAAAAGTTAAAAGATATTTTGCCTAAAAAATTAACAAAATTTAAGTATTAAATTTTTAGCGAAATTCCTTCCAACTTTTGTTTTTGCTATAACTTTATACCGAACTAACGGATTAGAGCTTATTAGGAGTGAGCGAGTACCCGAAATTTCGAGTTACTCGTCCAAAATACTCGACTCGACGAACTTAAGCCGAGCAGCGAGTCGACCGATTTTACCGAGTTACACGAAAAAATCGAGTTACTCGGTTCGTTTGAACTGATCGAGCCGCTCGAACTCCTTGAACCACTGGCGATTGTTCGAGCAATTTGATTTTTTCGAGCAACTCGTCTATTTTCGAGTTTTTACAATAGTATAGTGTGTGCCAAGGGGGTAAAGTGGGATTTTTCAGGCCGAGTGTGAATGCGCATAGCCGAGATCTGCAAGCACACGTGGTAAAAAAAGTCCACTTTACGCCCTTTGGTACACAATATGCTGTGATAAATAATAATGACAGTATGCTCGAAAATAAACGAGTTACTCGAAAAAATCGAATTGCTCGAACTATCCGAGTAACTCGATTTTTTCGAGTACTTCCGGCTCGGTACATTTTAGATGCTCGAAAAAGTCGAGTACTCGACTCGAATTCGATGGAAAAACTCGACTCGTTTGGAGTCGAGCTTTTCGAGTATTCGCTCATTCCTACCTTTCTCTTTGATAATTTTATTTTATACGTTTTAAACGTGTACGTATTTAAAATATTTTCAATTTATGCTTATTGAGTAATTCGATAATTTTTATCGTTATCAATCGTGATTCAGATTTTATTAACATGGCGTGCAGGTCTGTCAATATAAATAAATAAAAAAGTGTTTGTATTAAAATAAACAATGTAGATCCAAATATTAGTATAATCAATCGTACGAATACATCTCTCGATCCACATTGAATTGAAATTAATTAAAATTTTATATTTTCATGTGTACACACACACACACACACACACACACACACACTTATATATATAAGTACGCGTGTATTGACAAGGAGCCGTCGAAAAACTGTGGATTCCACTAGGCGACGAGAAAGTAAAAGACGTCGCATCGAATTCACATAAACTGGGTAAATGAAGTGCAAACACAGGGAGACTATACGTCTATAGTTCATTTCGCGCGTATCAAGTAGATACAGGCTGCATCGAGATCGCATATTAATATAAATCTCGGGGTCGTAACAATAAGAGTAGAGCGAGAAAGAAAGCTTCCGTGTGGTCGTGTCGTGCGCGCAGCGGCCCAAAAGCGGCCTTTGTTCGCGGTTTACCACAAAAGCCTGCAAATGCCAAGTTACAATGGTGAAAAGCTGAGCTCTTTCTCTCTCGCTTGCTCTTCCGAAAGTATAGTGTATATAGAGCGTAGCAGAACGATCTATACCAATGAGAGTAGGAGAGAACCTTTTGCATTCAAAACAGATGCGGAAATTCGATGCCCGATGCTTTAGCCTCAGATGCCCTCTCTTTTTGGGGTTTTGCTCCCTTTTTTACAGGCGCTAGACTACTGTCTCGGTTGAAAGGCAGATACAAGATTTTTTGGGTTTTTCGATGTAAAGTGCGACTATATGTATATACGTGCTCGTTATTCCGATTTCTATTCGATACGGGGATTCCATTTGATTTTGCGTTAATTGCTTTCAAAATTATCTTTATTTTTCTACAATTTCGAATTTATTTTATATAAAGATAAACATTGATCATCAACGAAGGTATGCTGTAATACGAGTGTATATTCAGCGAATACTAATTGTACATTAAGAAAAATGGTATAATAAAAATTACTATATTGTTATAGTAACGTAATGATATATGTATTCCAATTATCACAATATTAAATATATTTTTTAGTAATTTTTGCTATAAAATCTAATAGAAATTACTATAAACATGTTAATATTTACTATGAGATATAGTAACAAATTATGATGTATCTCTACCTTACTATAAAATATACGCGGAGACAAAAAATTGAGTAAATTTTACTAAACTTCCACTAAATTGATTAACTTTTAGTAAAAATTAATAGACCTTCAGTAAAAAAGTTGCTAGAAAATTCCGTAAAAATTGACAAATAGTTCAGTAATTTTTTAGTTTTCGTTAGTGTGTTACCGCGTTAGTGAAAGTTTAGTATACGATTTACAAAAGGTTTGGTAAAATTTACTGAAACTTTTCTCTTTGTGTAGTAATTTTAATATACTATTTTTCTCAGGGTATGTAAATAGTATTCGATTCGCTGCATTAAGTTATTTTTTTACGATTTCAAAAATAAAACTATTTTGAAGTCAAATTTTGTATAGTCTTTGTATGTATAACAATGTACTCTTTTGAATAATATATTAATAAACTAAATTAATAACATTTATTCCCAACACGTTTTTTTGTACTATACGCAATCTACTATTATGGAAAACACTATGATTCGGATTATAATATAGATAGGCACAAGTATCTCTCGCTGAATTAAATTTACATAAAGATATAATAATCGCATTACCTGGATCGTAAAAAGAATATTTTTCTAAAAACACATTAAACATTCAATTAGAATTGGAAGATTGATCAAAGTCAAGCAGTAGAAAAAGTAAATAATAATAAAATATCCTAAATCTATACGAAGCGTTAGATCCAAACAATACAAATCTGAAATCCGAACTATAGGATACACGTATACGGTTGAACTCCTGTAAAGTGCTTCGCAACCGGCAATTTATCATCGATTAAGCGCTCACCGATCGGTCAGGGCAATTTCATGAAAATTTCTCGAATCGAGGAAGAACGACTCCGTACATGTATACATACATATATACTGTACGACGTTAAATCCACGCGAATGTGGCGGGGGGTGGGGAATAAGTGATAGACGCGCGTCGACTTTCCTCTCCCCCGTTCGGTAGCGCTACAGGGGAGCTCCACACGCACACCAGTATGTCACCATTGGGACAATGAGGTACGCGCGTTCCACCACCGATCGATATGTGCACTCGACGAAAACGACCCGCAGCCAGTCTCGATCAAAGAGAAATCACGCTGGCGCGGCCCCGACACAATCAAAATAAATGCTTTGCGAGGGGCATGCTAAAAAAAAAGGTATAGCTCGCGCGATTCCTCGATCAGCAACCATTTTACTTTTTTCATCTACGTACGAGGGTGAAAATTTCAATTTTTATGCTATTCTTCTTCCTCAATCCTGTTTGATCGAACTTTCGATCTATGTACCTTATATCATTCGATTTTATCAGAAAATTTAAATTATAGAATAAGATTATGAGTGTATTGTATTATTTACCACTTGTTTTGACAGTTTAAACACAGATACTACTTTATAATTTATTATAATTTACCAGTTCATCTTATCCGGTAATATAACGAGTTAGTTGATCAATTATTAATTTCCTCGTAAGTACTGGCATACTACTTATTGTCGTGCAAAGATCCATGACTCTTCTATAGACAAATTACTATAAATAATATATCAAAGTTAGCGTCTAAGTAATTTCTAGGACGGTATAAAAAACTTAATATTTAATTATTCTTAGCAATAGTCAGATTAAATGTTCCAGAAACGAGTATTATTTTATGCATGCTTATGTCAAATATTCGTATGTAATATATTTAATTCAATTATATAATATTGTAATTCTCGTTTTTATCGCAAATTTAATTAATCGGATTTTAATACCAAACGCAAGAAAAATAAAAATTTCGTGAAACCAAATTGTAGTACTAAGATTTAATTTTTTATAAATTAAAAAAACTATTCATATAGCGAGGATCGGTAGCAGCGAACCTTAAATAATGATACACTCAAGCCACTTCCATTAATTCGAGTAAAAATTCATTATTCATTATTTTTTACTACCGCGATGCTAATAAAACTAACAAAATCGAACACGGGACTACGGAAATCCTGTAAATATTCAGAATGACTACAAAAAAAAAAAATTGACAAGCCTCTCTCGTTAATCAATTGCCAAACTGCTAATGGTCTTTACGCTAAAAAAAAGAACGAAATTTCATAAAAGAGGGAAAAAAAATAGGTGGATTTTGGAGAAAAGCCACGAGTATGCCCCTTCGAAAATCCAACACCTCCGGGGCCTTCTGTCGCTTGGGGGTTACGTACACATTGATATATCGTCCACATAATAGTTCTATTGAGGCATTACCATTATTGGCGAGATTTGGGGAAACGAGCGAGGCCGCTAACGGATTCGATGCAGCTTGCTACGAAGAGCTGTTTGCAAATAGGCCTTGCAGCGGCTAAATTTTATTGATCAGCTTCTAAATACTATGACGAATTCACCAATAAGCAATACACGATGAATCGCGGACATTGTAACGAGGTAATCAAGTGTACGTCACGGATGAAAATATATAGACGAATTATTATATTTTTCTGATTATTTCAAATAGAATTTTCGGTATCCCTCTTGGAATATGTCATATTTTGTGTATTAATGTAACAAGCGTAACAACGTTCAATGATTTTGATGGAGCTATATATATATTTTACTTTAGGCTTATTTTTTTTAATTCAAGGCAAGTGTAAATATACCACTTTGTAGAATAAATTCATCAATTTTTATCGATGAAATATATTCACGTATGCATGTATGTAAATTTATTATATACTGAAACATATAGTTAAAATATAATACTGTAAAATACATAATCCGTAAAAGAATCAATATTTGTTTTACGCGTTCCGTGTTACACTTATTTAATATAATAACACTATAGACACACTTAAGTTAAAATAAAGTCAAAATTTTTTTCCTTATTCGAAAGATTAAGAAATCACAATAGTCCGTATTCGCGAAATCCATAATATAAAAAATTGTATGTGTCTCTGACACATTTGAATGATACAAGTAATATTTAAAGAATAAATAATCTTACCTTACCGAAAATTGCGCCATCTATGACAATACATATAATGCTTATACACGAGGCTACCTAACACTCGAGTTGAATTTATGCAAGCGGGAGGAAAATATTTTCTTTTCATCGGTCGAGTTGGACGCGCCCCTGTTTTGATAGATCTTTCCGCATCCCACTTCTTGGTTTGATCGAGCAGCTCGAGTTGGTTATTTATTTTCTCAACACTTGGATTATATTCTTCCGTATGTTGTCGAAAAACTTGAGTACGCCTATACCAGACATTTTTTCGCGCAAATATCGTAATGCTCGATTAATTTCTTAAGTCAAAATCGGTTATTCGTTTGTAAAGATTTAGAGATTTTACGTTTTAAAGATTTTTATATTTATTTATGCATATACATATATATACTGTATAAATTATTATATTTTTATATGCTTTTATATAATAAACGCTTTTAAACAAATTCTAAATAATAATTTTACGTTTGTTAAGAAAGCAGCGAATTGTTTAATAGAAACACTTATAGATAACAAACATTTTTAAGTACAATAAATTTTATATATATATATATATATATATATAGATACACATTCAATATCAAGAAATGGTAAAAAAAAAAATTTTTTTTGTAGAGAAAGGAGACTTTTTACTTTTTTTTCTGATGAATAACGGTTGAGATAATAGTAGATGTGGTGAGTTAGAATACCTATACTTTTCGGTTAGTTATCAAAGGTATATATTATAATAGGACCGAAGTGAGAAAAGACGAGCGATTTTTATAGCGCGCGGCGCGTGCACGCGATGACGCGTTTATTGAATGTCTCTGGCACACGCTAAAAATCATGTTGGACTCATAATCCGGGGGATTAAGCCTGCTGTGTGGCTGATACATCTGGTGTTGCATCGGCTTTTCCATAATACTGGCACGCGCTCGCGCGCTTCCACAATTTCGAATGCGACAAGGTGCATTATCAAAGAATGGTCCTACTCGTACAATAGAAACCTGGTTTTGACTTTCGTTTCGTCATTTTTGAATGTCGGCGACTCCTTTGCCCTTTGCGTTATTGTATTAGAATATTAAAACTGACTTTTCTTTAATATAAATTTAGCTGTGTGCCTGATAATTTGAATATATATTTTATTTTTTACATGTTTTTTAATGCATTACGGCATACTCCATATTATTATCATTAACGTATTTATTATTAAGGAATTTTTCCATATATGTTTCAAATGAAAAATTGTATACTAATATAAATAAGTTTTAATGTGATTGCAATAAAAATTATAATTTAAAAATTTGTAACGATATAAGAGTAAAATTTATGTTGGCTTATCAGAATATTATAATTTTATACCCAAATTAAAAACTTTTCTATAATTTCACTAATTACTCGTACAAAACGTCACATATATATCACCAAATTTTGAGGAAAAAAAGAGAAGATCTCTTCCAGGATGATTCGTTTCATAATTATTAAAAAATAGGAAAGGCTTGGTTAAATTAAAGAAGACTAAATTAAACAAATACTTGAAAATTGGAACTTTTGGGAGTAGGTAAGTATAATAATAAATAATGATTTATATAGGTAAAATATGATTTATTGACATTGTATAGATTCTGTACAAATGTTATATCCCTGATTCACGAAACTATACAATAGTATATAAGAGCACTGATCAAGGCGGCATTGCCACTGGCCTTAGACTTACACATGTAGAGTAATAGTCTGAAAATGCAAGTTGAGATCAGATTATGATCGAGATCGAGGATTTGACATTCAGTACCTTATCGATGACTAGAAAACGAAAGGAACGTAGGACTTTGTCATAGTTCTTCGATGATCTTTGGAGCTCTTTGTGTTTTTCTCGCAAAAATATAGACGATTCTTTCTTTTTTTTTCTTCCTTACAAAGTAGTTAACGATATAGCGTATCGACGCTCGTGAAACTTTCAGGACGCAATAATAGTAATATAGCGTCCACGCAAATTGTTTCGGTAATTACGCATACCGACGCTCGAATTATATTTTCTTTTTCTTTTTTTTAGGACTTTTCTTAACCGCTTGTTCTTCAAATATTATTTTTTTTTTTTCATTTTTATCAAATAAAACGCAATTGCGTTATTTTATTTATTTTGAATTATTGTAACGCGATAAATTTCATTTGTACTTGATAAAAATGGAAAATCATCTTGCTCGATCGATTCCGCAGTACTGTTTCTTCTTCATTTTCAATTCCGTTATAGTCTAATCTAATATCAGATTGATTGTCCGTATAATATTTTATAATAATACAGTTTGATTTTTTACGAATAAAATTTTGTAATATCTTAACTATAAATTCCAGAAAAATATTAAACTTTCTCACCGTATCGAAATATATATATATGTGTATAGTTTTATTCTTAATAAAAATATTACGAGTAATTTACACATTAGTTTTCTTTACCGCGAAAAAAAAAGACTATTCACGGTTGTACCATATATACGCGCATTGTAGGTCACATGCATATAAAAATCGCTTGCTGATAATTGACAATTGTATCAGTGTAATTAATTACTATTTTGATGTGCTCTAGCCATTTTCAATATTAATTTCTCGAGAAGAGAAATCGCAATGAACGGATCGTTGTACACGAGATGTATTCGGTCACTCTCTGTTAGAAAATTCGCTTAAATCGTGAACGTTTTAATCTGTACGGTAGAGGTAGAGAAAATATACGTTATAGATGATAGAACAAGATAATTTTGAATACGTAATCCCCGATAATATATATATATATGCTCCACATTAATCCGTCGATATGAATCCTAAACCGAAGAAGAAGAAAACTAAGTGTCTGTACAAAAAGAAAACGCGATCCGGAACTTAATATGTACACTCCGAGAGAATGTGAAAAAATAAAAATATATATATAGAGAGAGAGAGAGAGATAGAGAGAATATGAAGCACTAGAGGCACTGGTAGACATCGTGCCGATCGAAGTGGTAGATCCTCTGGTCGTAACAGCTAGCGGGTGGAGTATACGCCACGTGATTCGCGGTTTGAGGCACGTGGTGTTGTTGCATCGTCATCTGCTGCTGAGCCATTTGATGGAGATGTTGAGGTGGACTTACACTCTGGTCGCTCGAGTAGCAGTCGTATTCCGTGGTCCAGTCGAGTTGATGAGGTGGTGGACAGTAGCTCGCGGCTAACGGATGACCGGTTGGACCAAGACGTTTCTGTGCAGCTACGGCACAGCTACCCGTCGACGAGGTTATCATATTACCATTCTCACCGATGCTCACCGTCACGTTTCCGACGCTCAACGTTATCTCGCTACCTGGCGATGAACTGCCCAACGTTTGCTGGAGCGCCCAGATGTAATTATGAGCGAAACGGAGAGTTTCGATTTTTGTAAGTTTTGTGTCCTCGGGGAAGGTCGGCAAGGCCATGCGCAGACGTTCCAACGCGTCGTTCAGGGTGTGCATGCGGTGACGCTCGCGATCGTTTGCTTTGATGCGTCGATTTCGCTTTATGCGCAACACCTGCAACATTTTATTTATTGGTTGGTCGTTTCGTTCCTTGTATTGTTACTTTCTAGTATTAAGGATGGATGTTTATTTTCCAAACAATGCCATTTTATTTACGTTTTAAACTCAAGTCTACGAGGTACTTGTAACTGGCAAAAACAGCAACATAGATTTTACGATTACTATAATTTCAAGATGAATTGCAAGTGTATCTCGAAAACTATTTACTACAATGTACAATTATTATTGATTGTATCAAAGTATATCTATGTTTTTATTACATTTTCAAACTAATGAAAAATTATCTCTTATCCCAAAAAATTAATATAGTATATTGAGAGAAAGAAGTATTTACAAGTTACATTTCTTAATTACTAAGGGCTGACTACTTAATTACGAGCAAGTGAATCTTTGTTAGTAGTTAAGTAGTTAAATGTTAAAGTTTTAAGGAGAAAAATTTAAAATCAATTAATTTCTTAATAACCATTGAAAATGAAATATAGACTAAAAATGATATGATTGTGCATGATTAATGAAAAATTTACTCACGGTTTATAAGGCAAATACTTCTGTATCTCAATGTAAATTTCTAAAATACGAAAAATTGTAGAGAAAACCCGAATGCTCAATTAAAAAAATAATTAAAAATAAAATAGTGTACTACCATTGATATACATAATGCAAAAGTAAAGTTACATAATGCGAAAGGAAACATAAAATAAACGTTTCCATAGAAAAGTATGGAAGGACTATCGGGATCAATGAATCGGAAGCAATTTTTACTTTTACCCGCAAACTCCCGAGATGAAAGAGAGAAGACCTTCCGTCGGAAGTAAAAACGCAAAGGATAAATATATATTAAAGAAATCGACTCTCACCTGCGTGGGACTTTTGCACCGAGCGTTGCGTGTCTTCTTTCGTTTCTCGTCCTTACCGGTGGGGAACGAGAGCGGATCCGCCGGTATCTCGTGCTTCGGCGATTCGAAGCTCACGTCGAATCCCGAATCGGAGGAGCTCGAGAACTCATCGAAACCTCCCTCGCTGCAGTACGAGTACTCTGATGACATGTTCAGCATTTGGACTGTAACATATTTATTTTTAATAATTTCACAACGATCACACTATTCCAGGATGTATACTCGTGTGCTCGAGTTTAGTTACAGCATTGAAATTATGTTTAACGAACGATGTATATATACTATTTGTAGTTGTCGCATGTTAATAAAATTTGTAATGAAAGTGCATTTATTTAATACAAAGTTTGTAACGCAATTATTTTATTTACAAATTCGGTTATGGAAGTTTGAAGAAAGAATTTTACGTAAAGTATTGCAAGCAATATTGAGTTTGAAAATTAGAGTAATCATTAAAAGGTGTCTTAAAATGCAAAACTCTTGATTTATCACGGGGATTACATCAAGTACATATATGCAAATACAATTTTTCAAATCTATTTTTTAACACAGAAATATATACAACAAGGTATTTACATCTTTGCACGATGAAAAAAATAAATAATAAAAGAGCTGTGTTTAAATTCAAATGAATACAATGTAATAATTTATTTGTATAGGTTCGAGCACATTCACGAGAAACGTTATTTTCTATACTAAATAATTTGAATCGCAATATACCATCGAAAGTATAAATACCTTTATAATATATGTATCCGGAAAGAAGAATGAGTAACTCCGATAGTTGGTTGATCGCACTTTGCGAACGAGTAATCTCGCCCGAATCACACAATAATACGAAAAATCAATGAAAAATTAAAGAGACCGTTGGTAATATTTCGCGCAACGTCACTCGAAAGTCGTGCTCGTGTGTGTGTACAGTCGCGGCTCCGTGAACCGAGGGCTACCAAAAAATTGTGTCGGTTTGCGTGCGCGTACCCTCGCCGACTGGGGCTCTACGAGTGTGCATGCGCCGGCGACTCCCCGTGGGCATATATAGCCGTTTCTGGGGTGTTTCGTGCGGCATCCCCCACCACCGAGGATGCACACCCCGTAATCATCGCCGTATAGCGGCGCGGTCTGCCTCGAAAAAACCCGCCCCGTCCGTCCCCCACTACTCTCACTCGGGAGACTCTCCTTTGCTACCCTGAACGAGAGACGCGTGCCGCACCAGCGCGCGCACCTTCGGTTGCCCCGGCTTGTTACGGGATTAGAGGTTTCGGAACTGATTACACCGTTTTAAAACCTCGCGATCACGAACACGCCGTTCGCCACTTTTCCATACGTCGCTTTTGTCTCCTTTTGCCACGTGGTTTTTCACTTTTATTTTTCGGCCTCCACTTTTTCCTCGAACCGAATTCATTGATCCTCCCTATACTCTTTCTCGTGTACGAGAGTATCTCGTCACTTTTTATTTTTGTTCAACAAATTCATCCGTTGTTTAACATTAATTTCGACAATATTTTTATAAATATATGTATTATGTAAATAAAATACAAAATAATAGAAAAATTCAATGTATTTAAAACGTGTTTTTAATACGTGCATTGCGAAAAAAAAGGTGTCAATCTAATGGTAGTAATGCACTCTATACCTACGAATGAAAAAATTCAATAAAAATGATGGAGTAGTATTTATCGCAGGAAGTGTAATCAGCGATTGACGTATGAGTAATTTGCATTAAATTAATTGCCAAATGAAACATTTTATTATACATAAAACTGTTGTTTGCGGACGATGAGAGACATTAGGATATGACTAAAAGCAAGTGTATGATAATCCCATAAAGCTCCCAGTGGCCATATGCCACCCTCTACGCTAATCAACTGATAAAGCACGACGTCACTGGCCACTGCTACGTAGAAATCGACAGGTACCCGTTGTATCGAGAAATTCATCAACTTTTCACTGACTGCGTATAAGATAAAACGGTAACGTTTATGGGACATGATGTATATTTACTATAATATCCTTTGATCACCACATTACATTACATTTATTACGTAATTACTAGAAACATATATACAATTACGATATATTGACAGATTTACTGTATGTAAAAGTATAAAAGATAAAAAATGATTCTTTATATATGTTCAAAATATTATTAAATATTTTATTACAATTGTTTAATACTCACAACAATAATATGAATACTATACTTAAAACAGTATAACATGTTATTATTATTTACACTAAGAAAAATAGTATATTAAAAATTAGTAAATTGTTATAGTACCGTAGGGATATACTTGAATTATCGTAATTTTTACTATGTTTTATATAGTAAATATGTATATCGAATTTTTATTAGAAAGTATAACAAAATTTTTTATAAAATATGTAATAAATATTGTAATAATCAAAGTACATCTCTGCATTACTATAAAATATAGTAGGTTTAACGTACCATTTTTCTGAGTGTAATAATACACTGAGAAAAGTAATTCTTTGCTTCAAAGAAATGGTGTATTTGTCATTGTCTTAAAATCTTTACATTGCGACAAATGTCAATTTCTTAACTATTAAGAAATATTCCTTAATAAAAAATTAATCAATTGAAACCTAATATTGTTTACTAATAGATATAAATTTTAAACTTATTTATAAAGTTAAGATTATTATTAACGTAAGGAATATACTTTCAGATCATACTGAATACATTCGCTTAATCAAATTAGTAAATATACTTGATTACGAGTTAATATATGAGAGTTAGGTATAAGACATACTTATATCATTAATGCATAATATTTACTATGAAGTTCAAAAAGTCGATGACTCCCTCTAGCGGCGCGTGAAAAGATTACCCTTATAATGCATTATATTAATAATAATACTTCATTTATTGCGTATTAATAAAGAACGTTTTAATTAAGACAAAATTATACAATCGTTTTTAACCAAAAATTCGAGTCACTGAATTCTTAATAGTTAAGACATGTGCCTTTCGCCGTATTCTAATCCACATTTCTTAACAATTAAGAAATATTCTTTGACTCAAAGAATCTCTTTTCTCAACTTTGTTCGGCTATATTATAGAAACAAACTTCTTGCTGCATAAATATATTATTTCTTATAATAAATATGTCTCCCTTTTTTTATTTAATACATTCGAGATTTTTCTCGGGTGACTGGTAAAACATCACTTGCATTTAGTCATGCAAACAATATTTATCTTGGTATTTTTCTTTAAAATGAACAAAACATTATTTTATTAATATCTTATTAAAGAATTTATGTATCTTTATTATAGAACTTCATTTTAATAATATTAATTTTTATACAAGAGACTAAAACTTTGTGAAAGACAATATTTTTAATTAAAAACCGTATTAATTTCTGCAAATATGTATAGCTCATTTAGTTTGAATACATGAAATTATGGAGAAAACTAGAATTAATCTTGAAAATTTCATTTCGTATAAGCGAACAATTATGAAAATACGTAATAATAACGTCGAGTATAAGAATGTTTTGTAACAATATACATCGAGTATCATGAACAAGAAAATTGTGTAATAAAAATATTCTGTAATAGTTAATAAAAAAAAAAGGTAAAAAAAATATATTTCAGTAAAAGATTTATTAAATTTAATATTAAAGTTGGAGGAGGTGATATATTCTGTACAAATGAAATAATCGGCCGCAATCACGACGCGGGTTATCTAGTTTCTATGGCGCGGATTATGTCGTTCGCGTTATCGTGTACAACCTCAAATATTTGTTTATCGCTTGTAATTTTCACAAACCTGGTTTCTTTAATGGGTATTTATTCTCACGCTACTGAAACCGAGAGATAGATGATAAACCTCTATTCTATTGGACTTCGGCATGAGAAAACGTGAAAACGTCCAAATAAGCGAAATGTGTTGTACGTGCGCGCGTGCCTCGAGTGTTTGTGCTTCGATATATATACCTTTTATCTTTTTGTTATAACTTCACACACACCACTCACACGCGCACATCCGCACACATATATTTCATTATGTTATGGATACTGATATCATTTTAATATAATATTCAGCCCAGCATACAGATTTTGTTTTAATTAATTCATTATTTATAGTAAACATTAATAATCTACACGTATAATACTCGAATCAGCTGTTGCGTAAAGTAATTTCACATATGCGTCTAATATAAAATTGAAAATCTAGAAGTACCATAGTCAAAAGTGTCGGATTACCTTCGGAGCTAACATTCTGTAACGAATCGATAATTCGTCTTGCTCTGCGGCATTTATTTATATGCATTGGATTTTTCTACTTGGAATCAATCGATTACTACGGTTCGGGTGTGTTAAAGGAGTGAGTGGAACTCCTGTATATATGCATATATGTAATGTCCTTTTACAGTATGATATATATCATACTTTTTTTAATTAGGCCAAAGTATATACAATAAATATTTGCATAGAAATAAAGTTTAAGTACTCGATTATCTTGAATCTTCCACTTAACAAAATAGGATTTTTAGCACAATTTTTTTTGCAAAAAAATGGCGTTATTAGAAAATTAAGTAGACTGTTTTAAATTTAAATAAATGAATCTAATATTATATTCGTCTAATTATTTTATACCATTTGGTTACCATTTATTTAAATTAACCATTACTTCGCGTCATCGGAATCAATTAATAATATAGACAATATAAAAATACTGATAAGAATGATATATATTATATATCATTATATATGTTATATATATTATATATTTTATTTAACATTTATATAATTTGGATTTCGTTCTATTATACGTTAAATTCGTATTTAAATATAATAGTTTTGAGTAATTATGCAAATAATTAACAAAACTCAATGACTATAATATTAATTTAATTAATATTTTTATCGGTCTTACAGTCAATAACAAATTAAATATATGGGTAGTCAGATTTTTAATTTTATTAATAATTTGTTTAATTAATAATTTTATTTTTATTAATCTTTCTTAATAATTTGTTTTATTTTCAGTTAGAGTTTTTAATTTTTTATTTTTTATTTTTATTTTTATTTTTATAGATTCTTCGGGGGTGATTATAAGTAGAGGCAATCTGACTGCCCATATATTTAATATATTGACTGTAAGACCGATAAAAATATTAATTAATTTAGTTATACTACAGTTGACATTAGTAATATTTTATTAACTATAATATTAAAACAAAAAGAAAATAAAAATTCACTCTCCAAATAATGCATGTACACCAACAAAAGTATAGAAAATTAAATGACTTGTTGCACAATTATAAACGTGCAACTATACATAAATCAATTCTCTAACGTTCTATCAAATTTATACCTATAATAAATAAAAAGCCCAAAATGAAAGAAATAATAGTAAATGAGAGATGCACCATATCGCAATTTTTCACCGCTCCCCTTGGTTTTTTTTTTCGCGTTCCGTGAAAAATGCATTGTCGAATAATAGAAAGTGTTATAAAAAGGGTGAAAACTATCTCGGTGAAACGATGAAATTTTAGCAGCTAACCCTTTTTAACCTTCAAAAGTGTTACATATAAAAAGGTATGTATGTGTGTAGACGAGTTCGGTCACCGATAAAACGTTACCGTGAAACGTCGTTGTAGCATTCAATCGATTGTGCTTCGAAAAATCATCGGAAATTTCACGAAAGATTTGCTTTCGTGGTGTGTGTCTAATCGAAAATCAAATAAAAAAGGGTGCATTTTGCGTGTCTGTATATATCCATGTTAGTATAAATATATATCTTGAACGGGATTGATTTCACGTATTTCTTCAACCGTACATATATTTCTGCTACAATTGCAATGTAAATTGATTTCATTGTCGTATCTATATATATAATTTTTAGCTATAATTTTTACTATAATTTTTTATAAAAATTTTGATTGTCTTATACTGACTTGACGCAGAAAAAATTATGAATATAAAGTATAAGTTAACGACTTTGAAGATAAAGGGGATGTCATACTCAGAAAATGGTGATTTTCACGTTTTCTTATAAACAAACGAATAAATTTTTAAACAATGTACCCAAATTTTTTCAGTTTTTTAAATCCGTAATTTGATTACAAAGTTTGTGTTGGAAGTTTATATACCTTTTTTCACTAATATTTTATACCGACTGAAAATTGCTTAGTCAATTATTGTTTAAATATGATTTTTTCCTTAAAAATTCAAAATGTCAAGTCCGTCCTTACATTTTCAGCTATATCCTTATAAATTTTGTTCAGTTTTTAATTCGATATTACATATTATAAATACAATTTTTGGAGTGAAAGGTGAAGATTCTTGTAATTTGGGTCTGACATCCCGTTAGATAAAAAACATTAAATAATACGGTGACTGTATTATATATACCTAATCGCATAGAAATTCTGCGACCGTAACATTGTCCATATACATATATATGTATATACAATGTAAACAAACCGCAATCGCAGCGTAAAACGAAGCGCATCGTATAAAGTGGTATAGTAATCGTATCAGCTGTTCAAGTTCCCTTCGAAGCTGTGGAAAACGCGGGGGAATAAATAGAGATAAGAAAACGCGAAGGATACCCCGTTGAGAATGTCGATCTGCGTATAGTAGAGCACTGGAGTGACGGGACTCCCGTGAGAAGTGGGTTAACGTAGCCGCCGGGCAAGTGTTGAATATATATTCGCAAGCTATATATATATATATATATATATGCGCGAGTATATTCTCACCAGATCGGTATACTCCTAATAATCTATCGCCTAATATTCGTATATGCGAAGCAAAGAATATCCTCGTTCCATTGTTCAGTTCACCCCGGCATATATAATTTCCCCATTATATTTCCCGTAAACCCTCTACCTCTATAATATACACGTTTGTCGCGTGATGCGTGAATTTGTATAATTTTATGCCCCTTTTTTGCACTCTTGCGCGTGAATGTAGTTTTATTTATACGTATACACATATACATGTACATATACATATTTGCGGACGACGGCGCCAATGACGTTGTGGCACGCGATTACGAGCTGCGAGCTACATCATTTTTTGATGGACAATGCGCCCACCAGCAAATTTGTATCTTTAATCGTTTAGTATCTTTGTACAGTTTTAAATTGTCGATCTGCATGATTTACCTATAGGGAGCACTTATTTATACACGATTTTTTTGTTTTTCACCTATATATACGATTATCACAATTAATATAAAAGATTATTCTTTTCTTTTTGTATATTACGATGCACACACACACGAATACACACTATTTCACAGTATACCTTTAGAATTATGTAAATTTAATAATATTCTTAATTGTATTGAAAAAATATTGTATTATTAATTCGGCAAATTAGCCCGCCATCCGCTCTTACGCGCTTTAAATGCTACACATTTAAAATTGCACGTTTAAAACGTTGGATCTAAGAGCTTGAAATTATAGAAATTACACTATTTTATTAAATTATTACGGATATACAGTAATTGTATTCTAAGCATAATTATTTTTATGTCCCTATAGCTATTGACTCGGTGAAGAAATGATTAAGTTTCTTGGAAAAGGAAGCAATTTGCAAGCATGAAAAGATAGCCTTTAAACGAGGTAGAAAATAGAACTAGTTTTACGCGTGCAATTCATCAAAAATCTAAAATAGCTGTATTAGGAGGTTTTTGTAAATATTTTACTGTGATATAGGAGGCACTTTCAAATAATTCACATTTTGCAAATAGTTTTACAGTTCAATTTACATTTACATATACGTTTCTCGAAAATTATTATATAAAATGTAAAATTTTTTTTTAAAAATAATGTTTATGTCGCAAGATTCTTTCACAACAAAGCGAGAATAATAAAATCGTTACGTAACAAAATTTTGAGCAACGAGCTTCATCTCCTCGTATACTCACGCGGATAATCGTATAAAGTCGAAAAATATTTAGTATATATATACCGTAAATATATAAAGATGTAAAGTGTGTATATATACTGCAGTATGCAAATATAAAGTATATAACCAAATTTAAATGGAGTGTATCAAAAAATAATGGGAAAGGAAAAGATGGAGAAGAGACGAGTCTGCGGGAGGAATCTTCACCTCGAAGCCTATAGCAGCAATTGGTAAAAGTATGCCGCGCCCGACTTTACGAGCGGCCGATAGATCCTTCGTATACAGTCGTTCCTGCGCCGAGGGTCGCCTTCACTTTAACTGTACCTGGCTCCCTCCACTTGGGTACTCTATGTATGTGTCTGTATGTGCTTGTGTGTGTACACACAAATACAAGGAATCCGAGCATTCTCCCGCGCCTCCTTCTCTCGGTCAGACCAATTTACCGTCTCCGTCTCTTTGCTCACCCGCGAGGAGTCAACGATTGCTCCTGACTACCGCTATTTACTATGCGGATGTTTTCCGGTATATATATACATATATATATATCCACCTAGGCTTCGTCCATATTTATGTTATAATATGTATATTCCTACACACATTACTTGGTCATTTAGTAGGTACATCTAACTTTAACTCTTACGTTACGAATTTTGGCGGAAAATTTTAGTCGCTCTTGGGAAAGTTTGTTAATAAATAGGGAAGTGGGTGTAGAAAGTTGTAATTTACGGGTGGGCTTCGTTACGTTGCAAAAAATGATTTTTTAATTTTTTACATGTATTTATATACATATATATGTATATACAATGTATAAAATATATTATTAATATTATATTATAGATATATTCTGCCTTGAAAAACGAAATAGGTAAATAGTACGCAGCTGAAAAAATGGTATATTAATATTACTAAATTGTTATAGTAACGAAGGGATATATACTTGGATTATCGCGATATTTACTTTATTTTGTATAGTAATTTTTGTTATAAATTCTAATAAAAATTACCATATAGATAGGTGTAAAAATTACGATAATCCAAGTATATCCCTACGTTATTATAACAATATATAGTAATTTTTATTATTCGATTTTTCTCAATATATTTAATTTCCAATAGTTTAAGCCGATAGAATAATTTGTTAGTTACACAAATTTTTTGAACGTTTTAAGTAATTTATAACATAATTTCGTAATGTTATATTTGAAAGAAATCTATTTCCGAAATCTATTTCAAGACCAACAAGATATCTTTTTTTTCGCTTCACATAGCATATACAATACTGCTGGTAAACTTGATTTTGTAAACAGGTAGAAAGTGTGTGAGTTTTGCAACTAGATTTAAAAACGGGTTGAGAGTGAATTATTAACTTTGTGATACATATATACACAAATCGAGGACCTGTAAAACCACTAATAAATTAATTAACTGTTATTGACCTTTATGCTGTTCAATAACTCTCAAAATTCTATAAGATACACATAGTTTGTTAAATTATTTACCCATAATTTTTATGTAATCTAATAAACTAAATATGTATTAATATGTGTTATTCCATCTATTTTTAATTCAGTTGGTTGACATCTGGAGAAAAATTAATATTATATTGTTTTTTGTTTAACATTTTTTCTCAATTTGCATCGTACAGTACTCACGTACGCAAATTATGAAAGCATGTACAATTTCATTATTTAGATATAAAAAAAATGGAAGGAAAACGGTGCATAGAAATGCTCGAACAATACAATTAAATTTTCATACTTGTAGTTTTTACATTTCCAGCAGCAGTTAGATTTATGCGGCGATAAAAATAACTGCACAACTTTTGTGTAAAATTATGTTTTCTTATACCTTTAATTGCTAGGCGAAAGTAATATAGCGCGAGATATATAGAACCATTAAGATAAAACATTTATTACTTTAGGATTAGCATTGTTAATGCGTAAATTTGAACAATGATGTTGATATTAATTTTTAAATTAATTTTTTTTTATCAAAATTATAATAAATTTAATTAAATCTTACAGATTGGAGTTTTGAAAGTAATTGTTAGAGATTCGGTATAGAATTGGACGTATAAAACAGTTGCGTGAAGCAAATTGCAAAAAATAATTTAAACGTGGATGCAGTTAACAATCTTATTTTTACGATTTAATTCGTGACATCCAGGTAAATATTTTCGAAAATATATGTACATTTAGCAAATTAACAAAATTACGCATTAAATGCTCTTATGCACAAGTGATGAATTAAGTTAGAAAAAATCTTGAGAAATGATCGCTCCCTGCAAATTGTCAATCTTGCAATACTGCGATATCCAACGAACTTTCATAAGGAATCGTATATATACATATCGCTATAAACCTCAAGCGACTCCGTTTTGCTCCGAAACCTAGAAAGGTACATACATATACAAGAGGGAGGGAGAGAGAGAGAGAGAGAGAGAGAGAGGGAGGGAGGGAGGTGGGGAGAACGAATCGCGCTCACCGGGACACAAAGGTGCGCACGCGAGTGAGCGTTCCTTATCGTTCGTTCCTCCTCTCTCTGTATACAGTAGGTATAGAGTACCTCTCTCTTTTTCTCTTTCTCCGTCTTTGGATCTCTCTCTCTCTCACTCTCTCTCGCTCTCTCTCTCTCTCCTTCCAGGGCAGGGAGCTAGGCCCCGCATACCTCGTTGCGATGCGGCGTAAGGCCCCTCAGACACCGGTCCGCGCGCGCGTCCACTCCGTCTTTTCTCCGCGTCTTTCTGCTGCGCGCTCCTCGAACATGCTCCAACTGCCGCGTCCTCCTCCTCTTCCTCTGTAGAAAACGTGTGAGAGTGCGGGTGTACAAAGTGCGACGATGAGGTGACCTTTCGCGTGCAGATTCAACTACACCGTAACGTTTAACATCCTCCAGGATTCGCCACTTACCGAGGTAACGTCGCATTTACATATACCATACATACGTATATATATATATATATATATATATATACCTATACCTATACCTACATTTTAGTGTGTGTGTGTGTATATATATACATTTATTGTCGATGGCTCACGCGGCTCTAACGGTTTTTTTCTCATCCAACTATCATCAACCTCTCTAGGAATATACTACCGCGAGAGAGACTAGTCGGGAGAACAGTTATATATACCGGGGCGAACATTGCGTCTTTATAAGTACCGTGTGCTACCTTTCTGTGTGTGCCTGTGTATGCCTGTGTGTGTGTGCGCGCATGCACGTAACTACCACTATACCAAACTGGATCTTCCTGGTTGCATCTCGGTCATGACCGGGTGATCCCTTACAAATCTACCTATACCTACATTTCTTTCTTTTTTACTCGGGTCTACCGGGTATGTATGTGCCGGTCACTGCTGCTGTCTACAAATTTACATTTTCGAAATCCAATCGAGGAAATATGACCGATTATAACTATGTGCAGCTGTAACTTGTGGAATTAAATGAAATGCACGTAACGAGTTTAAGGAAATATTTGTTTCAACGGTACTTTGTCAACGAATATTTACGTTGGCTTATTATATTCCTTTGCAAGATGTATAAGAACGCACAAGTATACTTGATTACGTGACTCGTCTAATAAATAATTACTATTTTCATTATCAAATGAAGTTCATCAATATTATTTTAAATGTAATATATATACTTATTAGTTTACGTTTACTTTGCACTAACGGTGTGGATCAAAATTTAATGTATCGTTGAATGTATTTTATACTGTACGGATAGTCACGCGAGATTTAATTAAAACTGTAGTGTTTACGTGTATCCGACCAATTTTGTGGATCGCTGCAACAATAAAAATGTTTATCAAAGTTGATAAACACAACTTTCATTTTGTGAGAAATCCATCTTTTTGTCGATACGAAATTCAGGATCAACAATTTATATCCCGTCCAATGTTGCTAATTAATTGCAGTTAGTAACGCAATATTTTATCATTATTATTAGCCAAGTGAATGCAACGTTTGGCTAAATGAAAGCGAACGAAACAATTGTTTTTTCATTGAAAAATTTACGCAAAAACGAAGAAAAATCGGCGATTTAAAATAAGTATATTATAATTAAGTCGAGATATAATTGTTAATTACACGCGAAATCCATTAAACGTGTTTTCTTTCTTAAATTTCCGTGCGCACACAGGTACGTAATTACCTCTAAATGTGCGTGTAAAACTGAACGTAGCGTCTGGTACAGTCATTGCCACCTTTGGGCGTCTGTATATATACATTGCGGCCGAAAAGATGCGCATAAGGACTGATGTTTTCGCAGTGGTCAGTAGCGCGCATCGGACACGTTGTGGTTGTGGTTCGTCGGCCGAAAAGTCCTATGTCTTGACCTCGCACGGGCGCGCGCTCGCTCCGAGGACTTGAATGCCCGCGTACGAGGTAAACGCCTTTGAGCGGGGGCGGACTGCACCGTGTAGCCTCCCACTCGTGGAAACCCGACACGATGGTATTAATAGAAACAATTCGAACGAATTTTCCAACTTCGCGATTTATGTCCCATTGTTCCTTCGTTCTCGTTTTTTTTTTGTTTAACTGGTACTTTGACCACGGTTTTTAAATTTTATCGCACAGTTGACATTGGTATTGTTCTTTTGATTATTCTCCGTCTTGGTTCAAAGAGGCTACTACTATATTTCTATTCTTCTATTGTAAATTGTTGCACTCCAATCTCATATTTGGCATACTTTTATACGCATTTTTGTCGGTAACTTAATGCAGTTATGGTAATTATCGTATATATATATACACAGTTAAACGTCAATTTTTCCAATTTTCTATTGCAACACAGGATGTACATTCTAACATATTACAGTAGATTTAAGACAATTTACTCACTTTATTTTCACTTTTTATAAATATAAAAATTCATAATATTTATATTTTTGCAAAAAACATAGTTTATAGACTTTAATAAAAAAATTTTTGTTTTTATTTTCCAATATTATTTTCCACTGGATACGCAGATAGACGCAAATGTGTTAAACGTATATACTTTTATTTACTTGCAACTAAAAAGTAGATTTTGTTGAGCTTCATATAAGAATTGTTAAAATATTAATATGTACACTGCTTCGTAGAAGGAAATATATACTCAACTTTAAAAGTTATATTTAGAAAGAAAAAATGTGTACGCGTAGCTCTAGGTTGCGAAGGATATAATCTCAGTTGTCAAAAAAAAAAAAATGGATTTTATTTGTATATGCAACCAGTTTCTGCCTAACAATGATCTTGAAATCTTGTTTTCGACGTAATGCTACGCATACAAACTTGTATATTCTCCAATATCTACAGACAGAGAAAACCTTTTAAGATTCATTACAATTTTGTGTACCAGTGCTTAAAATAATGATTTATTAGTGGATATTTACGTAACTGTCGCGTGCAAATGTCAATAGGCAGGATTAATAACATTAACTTATATTTGAATTTTATTGCATGACTATTTTTACTTTTGAATCATAATTTTATATAAAACCTAATTTTTAATATTTATAATTAAATTACAAGTTACTCGTATCCCTTGGAGATAACTCGATGTTCCCTTGTTTTTTGAATAATATTTATATTTATAAATTATACTGACGAGGTAATTGTAATTATTATAGCACATCGGTAATTGGTCACTTAAGATATTGATATTACATATTGCATATACAACACTCTCGAGGAAGAAACCGTGCGATTCTTTTACTTTTATATTACATCACGCGACGAAGAAACCGCGGAACGATAAAATCGATTTAATAAACCGATTACCGCATTTCTAAGTTTCGAAAGACTCGGGCGAAGAAAATATTACTTACTCATCGTTCGAACAGACTCATATTTCCATTGTATTAAAATGTTTGCGGAAATCTGTAACAAGTAGTTATTTCATTGTATAAAGTAGATTTTGACTGTTTCTATAATCACGCTCTACGGTGAAAAATTTTCTAATTATAATATAAGTTATAAATTTTTTTATATTGTTTAACGTTGCCCTTTTTATGCTCTTCAGCAATAGTGTTTGCGATGCCTGCACCTTATGAAGAAAGCACTTGTTGGACCAATTGAACCATCGCAGGCCCCATAAATCTAGATTATTTAGGTTGTCTCGTAACCCTATAGTAGAAAATTGAATTTAAGAACTAGGAATTAAAAATTGATAATATGCACCACAACGTCGAAATATTCAAATAATGTGTCCACCTATCCGCGAGTAGTAAACTTCAAAATTCCTATTAGGATGACTTTTTTACGTTTTCGTCTAATTTACAACTAATTTCTGTTGTATTTCCAGTAATACACATGTAATAGCCCATAATTCTTAATCTATGTTTACAAGCTCAAAAATAGATGAAAATTAGGATTTTATATTAATATATGGTTATAAAATAGGAGAATAACCATAAATGGGCACATTTTTCGTGATTAATATATATATGTATTAATTGGCTCATGAATTCAAAGGAAGGCAATGTGTATATAATAAACTTTACAACTATATTATGTAACTTGCCGAATCAAAATTATATGTTATACGAACATTTTTTTCAGATTCACAAGAAGAATAAACTAAAAGTAATGGAATACAAACACTTATTACGTATTTACGTCAAGATTTTAAATGGCGTTAGATTATAGTGTCAATGAATGTTATTAGTCAAAATTCCAAGAGAGCACAATATAAGAATCCTTCCGGGTTCCGTGGCCGTACATAAAATGACTATATTCATTTTAAAATGAAAGCCTTTCTTCTTCTTCGTCTTTTTCTTGCACGTTTTAGCGTTGTTATTATTATCAAGGAAGCGGAAAGATGAATCTGAAAATCTGCGTCCTTTTGTGCGACATACAGCCAAGTACGCAATAATAACAGTCGGATCATGAACGTAAAAAGCAGTTAAACACGCGCCTTGCGTATACCTTGGTGCTGGAAAAAATACCTCTTGTACGTTTCATAAAAACTAATTTAAAATTAAATGAAAAGAAAAAACATGAATAGAAAGTTCTTAATAAAAAAATAGTATCGTTACTAAAAAAATTTATCTAATGTATACGTACGCGTTCAATTACGAAATAATATGATGTACAATTAAATAATGGCAATAAAGTACGGAGGTTATAACGTATAAAACTTATACAAATTGATGGTGTTAAAAATATCTTACATAATTTAATATCGAATATTATACTATGCAGGTTATTACATATATACGTGTATGTAGTATAGCGTATACGATTCTACACGCGTTGTAAGTAATTGACGTTATAAGCGTTATTGAAAAAACGAGAAATTTTTAATTTAGTATAATTATAATATATTTATATCGGTAGTGTGCAATGTACAGTAATTAATAAATCAATATTTTTTATCGTTCGCTTATATATGAAGATTGCATGTAAATATTATAACGTTACCGCCATATATATACATCAAATTAAAGGAATTAATTTTATCCATAATTAATATATACGATTGTCACGTGATAGTAACATAATGTATCTTTTTGAGAGAATAAACAATTTTAATACTAATATGAAAATTATGTTTTTTGTTCCATGGTACCAAAGAAGTTCATTAATAATAATGATTAGTAAAATAAGAAGAGATATATTTGTATCGTATTATTCTCGTTAAATATACGTTATTTAGAGAATTACTAAACGGCAATTATTGAGTAAATCATTATAAAAAGAAATCTATTTAATTATTTTTATTGAAACAATTAAGTGATTCGTAACGCTTGTTAGTTTTATAATCAAATAAAATTAATTACGTTAATACGATGATGCGCCGTCAATAAATAGTAATTTAAAATAATTACCGCGTGTGGTTCAAACATATTATACATTTGTAATTATTGTCTGGATATATATGCATATATGCATATATTTTTATCGTTTAGAATTATTAATGTTTTATAATCCACTTCCTGCGTATCTATACAGATTTAAATACGTGAAAATTTTTATGAATCTCTACACGTATATTTTGTATAGAATATAGTTTTACAATATCTCAATAAAACGGTTTAACGTATATACATATATTATATAGCCTTCGCACTTACAGACCATTGTAGCATCTTCAAAACCATGCGTACACGCAGAATTAAATTATTGTATGAAACTATTGTTACATTTAAAGTTTATGTAAGATATATAGAATTGTATAAATTAGTGATAGATATATATAGTTAAATTTGAAACTAACTAAAAAGGCACTTGAACCTCCAAATTATATGAATGATTCGTATATTAAAAATTTCCTATACACTGCACGATTGAACAAAACAGTTGAAGTCGAGAAAAGAAAGACAAAGCAATAAATGTGTTGCACAACTGACCATTATATCCTTCTTATAGGCAAATTCACTGGTGTTCGGATTCCTATTTCTCTCGGGCACTTTTGTACGGTTTTCTCTCTTTACTCGTATTTTGAATTTTTACACGCACGTCATATCATTAGACGGGCGCCTGGCCCATTGACTATCACAATGGGTAGACCGAGCGATCATAGTACTCACATGTTTATATACATATACATATAATACGTCTACGTGTGTGTCTGTGTCTGTGTGTGTGTGTGTGGGGAGTTATATACAGTTGCACAACGAGTATAGGTATATACAATACGGAGCGGCATCAGATTCGCGCGCACGCGCGAGCCTAGGCGCTTTTATGCACACATCACCCAGAGGAGCGAGAAAGTCCGGGTTTCAAAGGCTCCGAGAATGGCGTAATCGCTCTCGTTATTGAAAGCCACTGCGAACAAATTGCTCGAGCGTTCGCTCTCCGTTGTCTTGGAAAGCGACTCCGCGGCAGCGGCAACGAGTCTATATATGTATACCTATATATGTGTATATATACATAGTGATATATATACACCTATTCGTGTAATAAAAAAAAATCTCTACATGCGTCGCGACGCGGTGAAAGTTCGGCCCTACGGAATGTCGAAAGGGGGATATTACGGTTATTGTGCGAATGTCGCATTTCACGCTTCGTAAATACTGCGTATGTGTATATTATATATGAATATGCAAACGTTTATCGTGTGTGTGTGTGTGTGTGTGTGTGTGTGTGTATATTATTGTAAATAATTGGGTATGAAATTTACGCGCTTTGTTTTTTGTTCGAAGTTGCGTTTGACTATTTATTAACGATATATATAGCGTTATGCGTTATGCGTTCAATTTGTATAGATGTAGAAAGATGGACATTGTAATGTGCTTGTAAATTTATGAACCGAGTTATACGGCGTGCGTGTATAGAAAAAGATGTTGAATGCGTGCTCGGCTTTTATGCATCGATATATATATATATACATTTGGAATATTTTACTTTATGTTCTAACAATGTTGCGAGATATTTTAATTTAACACTTACATTTTACGAGTATCTTTTTGAACACAAGAGAATATGTCGAATTCATCAATTTGATGTTTTATAGTTTTGAAAATAATATACATATCATTCCACTTTCTTCATAGTTGTAAACGCGTACTTTTTTAAACCATATACTAATAAAATTGTGTTTTTAACGATTATTATAAAATAGTCTTGTATAAAAATAAATGCTTTAAATTAGATTATCTTGTTCACAATGTTGATATCAGAATTATAAC
Organism: Theocolax elegans; assembly: GCA_026168455.1. Classification (NCBI taxonomy): domain Eukaryota; kingdom Metazoa; phylum Arthropoda; class Insecta; order Hymenoptera; family Cerocephalidae; genus Theocolax; species Theocolax elegans. The sequence continues at coordinate 23,428,701 of CM047426.1, read as the reverse complement.
GAGATATATTATTATAAACAGAACTATAAACAGTAACATTATAAACAGAACTATAAACAGTAACATTATAAACAGAACCTATGTACACGTATAAGTTAAAAAGATAATTTTTCTCTAATTCCAAACGAAAAGATTTCGACATACAAAATCTTTATATTGGTTTATTTTAAAGATGCGGAAATTAATAAACACCAAATTTTGTAGAAAGCATAAAAAGTGACTAAGGATTGTTAGGAGACTGAAATTGAAACGTATAAAGAAGTTTTTCTATTAAAAATTAATATAAGTAAAAACCGAAAGTTCGTTTTAGCTGTATATAAGGCTAGTGCCGCGTACCCATACTTGCCTCGGGTGCGCGACACGCACCCCTTGATTTTTCATATCGTATGTTAACTTCTATGTCGATCTGAAGGATGCCAGTGGTGGGAAAAAACATGACAATTTTCCAAAATTTCTGCTTTTATTAAGCGACGTTTCGTTAGCTTGGTATGCCAACCTCATCAGGCTAATTTATTAAATCACAAGACAATAGTTATTTTATGCAACAAGGGCGTAAAGGGAGTTTTTACACACGAGTTATGATCGTGCTGCACGAGGATCGGTGAAGCCGGCCCGAGTGTTTGCTGATCATAAGACTATGTAAAAACTACGCCCGAGTTGCACACATCATTTTTTCTAATTCTGTGCGTAAAATTTCGCTTTGTCTTACAATTTTTTGTGCATAAAGTGAAACTTTTTTTACATTATGTGTAAAGTGCCAATTTTTTTCATGTTACGCATTACTTTATAATTTACGTACAGTCTTATTTTACACATAATGTATAAAAAAGTTTCACTTTATGCACAAAAATTATAAGACAAAGTTAAATTTTACGCACGGATTAGAGAAAACCATTTTACAAACAGATTATAAATTGATACCACCTCAAATAAACTTTAAACAAAGAATTACCTTTAAAAATAAGTCAGGATTAATCACAGTCCAAAATTAAAATATATACAATATGAAACACATCTCTTTTGAACACAAGAGAATATGTCGAATTCATCAATTTGATGTTTTATAGTTTTGAAAATAATATACATATCATTCCACTTTCTTCATAGTTGTAAACGCGTACTTTTTAAACCATATACTAATAAAATTGTGTTTTTAACGATTATTATAAAATAGTCTTGTATAAAATAAATGCTTTAAATTAGATTATCTTGTTCACAATGTTGATATCAGAATTATAACGAGATATATTATTATAAACAGAACTATAAACAGTAACATTATAAACAGAACTATAAACAGTAACATTATAAACAGAACCTATGTACACGTATAAGTTAAAAAGATAATTTTTCTCTAATTCCAAACGAAAAGATTTCGACATACAAAATCTTTATATTGGTTTATTTTAAAGATGCGGAAATTAATAAACACCAAATTTTGTAGAAAGCATAAAAAGTGACTAAGGATTGTTAGGAGACTGAAATTGAAACGTATAAAGAAGTTTTTCTATTAAAAATTAATATAAGTAAAAACCGAAAGTTCGTTTTAGCTGTATATAAGGCTAGTGCCGCGTACCCATACTTGCCTCGGGTGCGCGACACGCACCCCTTGATTTTTCATATCGTATGTTAACTTCTATGTCGATCTGAAGGATGCCAGTGGTGGGAAAAAACATGACAATTTTCCAAAATTTCTGCTTTTTATTAAGCGACGTTTCGTTAGCTTGGTATGCCAACCTCATCAGGCTAATTTATTAAATCACAAGACAATAGTTATTTTATGCAACAAGGGCGTAAAGGGAGTTTTTACACACGAGTTATGATCGTGCTGCACGAGGATCGGTGAAGCCGGCCCGAGTGTTTGCTGATCATAAGACTATGTAAAAACTACGCCCGAGTTGCACACATCATTTTTTCTAATTCTGTGCGTAAAATTTCGCTTTGTCTTACAATTTTTTGTGCATAAAGTGAAACTTTTTTTACATTATGTGTAAAGTGCCAATTTTTTTCATGTTACGCATTACTTTATAATTTACGTACATTCTTATTTTTACACATAATGTATAAAAAAGTTTCACTTTATGCACAAAAAATTATAAGACAAAGTTAAATTTTACGCACGGAATTAGAGAAAACCATTTTACAAACAGATTATAAATTGATACCAACCTCAAATAAACTTTAAAACAAAGAATTACCTTTAAAAATAAGTCAGGATTAATCACAGTCAAAATTTAAATATATACATATGAAAACACATCTCGTCAGAAGCCAAGTTCAACTGTCAATAATGAAAATAAACGCGACGCTGCTGGTACTTATACACAGCTGGTGAGAGTAAACGTAAATAAATACATATGAAACTAAGATTTTAAATGTCTTATGACCGGCGAATAGCATCTATTTAACGTATTTAAATTTTCTTTCTTATTAATACTATAGTATTATTACACTTTAGTTGAATCATTTCTTTTCTTTGGTTTTGTCTTGTGATTTACTAAATTAGCTTGATGAGGTTGGCGTACCAAGCCAAAGAAATGTCGCTTAACAAAAAGCAAAATTTTTTGGAAAATTGCCATCTTTTTTCCCACCACTGGTATCCTTCAGATCAACATAGAAGTTAACATACGATAAAATTATGGAGAGTGTCAAAAATTAAAGTACTATTATTTTCATACCGTTTATAAAAAAGTTCAAAAGTGTTGATTGTTACGTGGAATAATAGTAAAGTGTGGGTATTGTAAAATATTTTTAACTAATCAAATTTCGAATTTATTGCAAAGTTCTTTATCCCGCCATAAATGCGGTCTTAAAATTCTCTAAATTATTGGAAAGCAACCAGGGACGTATAGCATCAGCTTCCTGTTCATAGTTATGCGAATTTTGCGAATTATGAGAGTGTATATTCAGTTTGCATGCAATGCAAAAAGTGTTTTAACGGTCATTCTTCGGTTTATTGCTCACAGTTATCTCAGATTTTATGTACTGTTAGACAGATAGTGCTGAGCTTAATTGTACTTTCTACATCGCGTTAAGGAATCTCTCAAACAAGCCTATCAAATTTTTACGTAGATTCCATTCTTATACTTATGATCTCGCTTATGATTCTATCGTATACTTCCTTACATTTTCTTTATAATAATACCTGTAAACTAAATTTTTGTAAATATTTTAATTACTTCTGGAATCAATCGTTTAGCTGTTTAGTACAAGTCGGGGAACTATAATTCAATAAAAAATATTGATGTATAATTATTTTTTACACACCAATCAAAGAATTGCACACATCTTTTCGTAATTTAAGTTCAATACTTATCTTATTTTAACACAAATTAGATAAATATGTAAAAGATAAAAACAAAATGTTTTAAGTTTTTAATTAAAGTATAAGAAATACTTCAATTATTCAATGTATGAGTTTTTAAATTTAAATTTAAATAAAGGAATATTTATTGGTTTATAAAGAACATTTAAAAATGAGTATAACAGTAACAACTTATTTCTTTGATTGTAAAGTAAAGCAAAACTTTGTTGTCTCTGATAAAATAAAAACACACGTTTTTTTAATTATACGGAGAAAAAATGTTTGATTAAAAATTAATATAGTCCTTAGGAAAGATGGGATTGAATAAGAACATGGCGAAATATAATTCAAGTTGTATACACTATAGTAAAGTGAATAGGTACATGTATATACTTACTAATTTTTTAATAGTACTTTTCGATACAAGAGCGAAAGTGTCGATTTTCGAACGAGCGCGAGTTTATCGCCCGAGCAAAGCAAGGGTTATATTCGCACGAGTTGAAAATCATATTTCGCTCGCGTATCGAACAATATTTTTTGATATCGTGGGCGTAAATGCGACTTTTAAAAGTCAAGCGGTGCGTGAAATCGCGTTTTACGCACACTGTATCAAAAAATATTAAATACAGTTGCATACTAAACATTTACAAATACATACATTAAGTTACGTGTACCCATTGCAAAGTTGAACTTAAAAAAAAAATGGTTTATTGGTGTTTCAGGTGTCAGGATGACGAGATTGAGGAAACTTCATCTTGCGCTAGCAATCGTGACTTTAGGATGCATAGAGTTGTCACAAGAACAGGTGATAAATCGTGCGCCCCACTTTATCCACGGAGGCGACATGGCGAGACTCGCCGTATCCGAAGGTACACCGCCCGGTGCACCGGTTTATACCCTTCAAGCCGAGGATCCGGAAGGTTCGAGACTTCATTATTCGATCAGTGGGGAGTACTTCAGCGTTGACCGAGACACCGGCGTCGTCGTCCTACGCAAACCTCTTGATCGCGAGACTCAGGATCTCATCGAAGTCATAATTAGCATAACCGGTGAGTTCTTGTGTACCTGATAAAATATGCTAGTCGCGCGAGTTTTCTGAGCCTCGCGGTGAATATCTGGGTAACTGTTACTTAACGTTATGACTCGTTTTCGTTTGGTAATTAACCGGCGTCTCTCTCTCTCTCTTTCTTTTCCTTTATTAACGATTCACTAGTCGTACGGCGGAGTAATCGGTCGTTCACTTAGTGGAATATTTAAATCAAATCGTAAAACTCAGTCAAGCTAAAACGCACGGAGAAAAAAGTTTTAATTAATTTTAACAAACTTTCTGTAAATATTACTAAATTTTCATTAACGCGGTAACACACATGACGAGAACCAAAAATATTATTAAACTTTTTATGAACTTTTACTGAAGTTTCTAGCGATTTTTAATGAAAATCTACTAATTTTTACTAAAATTACAGTAATTTTTTGCGTTTTCGCAGTAGCTGGTACCGTGTTAATGAATATTTAATAAAATTTACTGAAATTTTTCTCTTTGCGTATGGTTGTAGAAAATATTTGATAACTTTACAGAAAGTATTTAAAAGCATTCTTGGCTCGATGTTTAAATGTCTAAAACATAAATAACTATATTTGATACATGTGTACGTTCCTTTTGTCGTGATTCTGCAACGAATCTAAAATTTTTATTTTTTTTACTATACAATAGTAAAATTTTTATTTAGTGTACACTAATATAACGCGGTTACATTCCGTAATAAATTATAATCCTTGTTACTTTCGAATGGCTTTACATAAATCATTATATGTACATTACTTGTACAAAAATACGATTATTATATCAACTTACAACTTAAATCTTTATGATGTCTCATTTAAACGTATTACAAGCATCTCAGTTATAAACGTGCTACATTGATTTACCAAGGAAAATATAATAAATAAATATATTGTTGTGCTTGTATTATTTTTGCAAGTCATAATGTGGAAATGTAACTTATTTTTACTTGTACGTAGAATTATAATTATCTACATCTTTCTACTCGACTATTTTATTAATAACCGTATATGCAAATACGCGCTCAACGTAAATATACTATCCGATAGTTTAAAATTTAGTATATATTTTGTAAATTCAATTAGTAACATTTTTAAATATTATAATTATAAGTAAAATTATAGTGTGGAAATATGTTATTAGAATATTATACCTATTGATATATCTATTAAATTATTTAAATTTTTTATATTTATTTTTATAAAAATCGCGTTATTTCCTTTACTTATCGTTGTGTGAAAGTAAATCTAACAGACTCATATTATAAACCAATTTTTATTAATTACCTATATATTGCATTTAATATAGATTTAGCGAGGAAACGTAACTTACTGGAATGTATAGATTTTTATACGTATATTATTTATATTCGTAATCAATTTAAAAATTGTTATTAAAATATTAAGTAACCGCTATTATAATCGATTTAAAATTATAAATGAAACTTAGTATCATTCGTAGATAGTATTGAAAGTAATATTTTCTCGTATAACCTCAACTTCTTTCGTCTCAATAGTTACAATGTTGCAATAGAAAGTTGTTGTACCGTGTCGATCAAATTTACGTTTTCGTATAACATACAGATTGTAATGATTAATGAGTTTTGAATCAATAACGCCTCGCATATAAATTAGATGGAACAGAGCTTTAAATTTAACATTTCAACCAATTTATATAATTTTCGTGATGGAAACTATATATTCACCCTAATAACCAAAATTCGTATGATCATTAAAAAACTTGGAACTTTTCTTTTTAATTGAAATATATTATATTATATTATAAGTGGTTTATCAAAAAAAATTCCCTGCTATTAAGTCAACCTGAATGGTATATTCTTTATAAATAATGACAAATATTGAGTCAAACTGACCATGACGCTCGTCGTATATAGGATGCACATTTTTAACAATAGTATTTCATATATAGATGTAATATATATAAATGAAAGAAAAAAAGTCGTTCAATTTAACGGCAACACGTTGATCCTTAAACGGGATACCTCGTTCCCGGGGTGTAGAGAAAAATTCTAACTGGAAAAAAGTGCCGTAAACTCGTTCATGACGTTCTATCATTTCCGGTCGACAGACGAAGGCGTAGCGGGCTCGGAGCCAAATACAGTGTCATTGCGGCGAGAGATAGCGGTTCTGGATGAGAATGACAATGCGCCGGTCTATCATGGACGGCCGTATGCTGCTCGCGTTCCAGAAAGTGCAAGGGTTGGTGGGCTACTTCTACCACCGGGTACCGTCACCGTTTCCGATCAAGATGGTGGTGTCAATGCTGACGTTAAAGTCACCTGTGTTCCGACATCCAGAGATGACGATGCATGTCGCGTCTTTGCAGTCTCTACTCAGAAGGTTGATATCTACTTTTTCTTTTTACTACGTACTATCACGAAAGAGATATTCGGTATTAAAAATTACAATAGTTTCTAATAAAGAAATCACAGAGTGACGAAATGAGGAAAATTCTTGTAGTTTATATTACAAATTTACAAAACTTATGTAGTAAATATTACAAGAATTGTAGTAAATTTGTTACTTTACTGGAAATTATAGTGATTTTCAACAATTTGTCACTCTGTGACTTGGTTACTAGGCACTATTGTACTTTCTACATCGCGTTAAGGAATCTCTCAAACAAGCCTATCAAATTTTTACGTAGATTCCATTCTTATACTTATGATCTCGCTTATGATTCTATCGTATACTTCCTTACATTTTCTTTATAATAATACCTGTAAACTAAATTTTTGTAAATATTTTAATTACTTCTGGAATCAATCGTTTAGCTGTTTAGTACAAGTCGGGGAACTATAATTCAATAAAAAATATTGATGTATAATTATTTTTTACACACCAATCAAAGAATTGCACACATCTTTTCGTAATTTAAGTTCAATACTTATCTTATTTTAACACAAATTAGATAAATATGTAAAAGATAAAAACAAAATGTTTTAAGTTTTTAATTAAAGTATAAGAAATACTTCAATTATTCAATGTATGAGTTTTTAAATTTAAATTTAAATAAAGGAATATTTATTGGTTTATAAAGAACATTTAAAAATGAGTATAACAGTAACAACTTATTTCTTTGATTGTAAAGTAAAGCAAAACTTTGTTGTCTCTGATAAAATAAAAACACACGTTTTTTTAATTATACGGAGAAAAATGTTTGATTAAAAATTAATATAGTCCTTAGGAAAGATGGGATTGAATAAGAACATGGCGAAATATAATTCAAGTTGTATACACTATAGTAAAGTGAATAGGTACATGTATATACTTACTAATTTTTTAATAGTACTTTTCGATACAAGAGCGAAAGTGTCGATTTTCGAACGAGCGCGAGTTTATCGCCCGAGCAAAGCAAGGGTTATATTCGCCACGAGTTGAAAATCATATTTCCGCTCGCGTATCGAACACATATTTTTGATAGCGTTGGGGTAATATGCGACTTTTAAAATCAAGCGGTGCGGTCGAAATCGCGTTTTACGCAGCACTGTACTCAAAAAATATTAATATACAGTTGCATACTAAAACATTTACAAAGACAGTACCATTAAGTTACGTGTACCCCAGGTGCAAAGTTGAACTAAAAAACAAATGGTTCATGGTGTTTGCAGGTGTCAGGATGACGAGCATTGAGGAAACTTCCATCGTTGCGCTAGCAATAGTGACTTTAGGAGTCACTAGTAGCATTGTCACAAGAACAGGGATAAATCGTGCGCCCCACTTTATCCCACGGAGGCGAAATGGCGGAGACTCGCCGTATCCGAAGGTACACCGCCCGGTGCACCGGTTGTATACCCCTTCACGACCGAGATCCGAAGGTTCGAGACTTCATTATTCGATCAGTGGGGCGTACTTCAGCGTTTGACCGAGACACCGGCGGTCGTCGTCCTACGCAAACCTCTTGATCGCGAGACTCAGGATCTCATCGAAGTCATAATTAGCATAACGGTGAGTTCTTGTGTACCTGATAAAATGCTAGTCGCGCGAGTTTTCTGAGCCCTCGCGGTGAATATCTGGGTAACTGTTACTTAACGTTATGACTCGTTTTCGTTTGGTAATTAACCGGCGTCTCTCTCTCTCTCTCTCTCTCTTTCCTTTCCTTATTAACGATTCACTAGTCGTACGGCGGAGTAATCGGTTTCAGTTCACTTAGGTGAATATTTAAATCAAATCGTAAAACTCAGTCAAGCTACAACGCACGGAGAAAAAAGTTTTAATTAATTTAACAAACTTTCTGTAAATATTACTAAATTTTCATTAACGCGGTAACCACACATGACGAGAACCAAAAATTATATTAAACTTTTTATGACTTTTACTGAAGTTTCTAGCGATTTTTAATGAAAATCTACTAATTTTTACTAAAATTACAGTAATTTTTTGCGTTTTGCGCAGTAGCTGGTACCGTGTTAATGAATATTTAATAAAATTTACTGAAATTTTTCTCTTTGCGTATGGTTGTAGAAAATATTTGATAACTTTACAGAAAGTATTTAAAAGCATTCTTGGCTCGATGTTTAAATGTCTAAAACATAAATAACTATATTTGATACATGTGTACGTTCTTTTGTCGTGATTCTGCAACGAATCTAAAATTTTTATTTTTTTTACTAGTACAATAGTAAAATTTTTATTTAGTGTACACTAATATAACGCGGTTACATTCCGTAATAAATTATAATCCTTGTTACTTTCGAAGGCTTTACATAAATCATTATATGTACATACTTGTACAAAAATACGATTATATATCAACTTACAACTTAAATCTTTATGATGTCTCATTTAAACGTATTACAAGCATCTCAGTTATAAACGTGCTACATTGATTTACCAAGGAAAATATAATAACTAAATCTATTGTTGTGCTGTATTATTTTTGCAAGTCATAATGTGGGCAAATGTAACTTATTTTTACTTGTACGTAGAATTATAATTATCTACATCTTTCTACTCGACTATTTTATTAATAACCGTACATGCAAATACGCGCTCAACGTAAATATACTATCCGATAGTTTAAAATTTAGTATATTTTGTAAATTCAATTAGTAACATTTTTAAATATTATAATTATAAGTAAAATTATAGTGTGGAAATATGTTATTAGAATATTATACCTATTGATATATCTATTAAATTATTTAATTTTTTATATTTATTTTTATAAAAATCGCGTTATTTCCTTTACTTATCGTTGTGTGAAAGTAAATCTAACAGACTCATATTATAAACCAATTTTTATTAATTACCTATATATTGCATTTAATATAGATTTAGCGAGGAAACGTAACTTACTGGAATGTATAGATTTTTATACGTATATTATTATATTCGTAATCAATTTAAAAATTGTTATTAAAATATTAACTAACCGCTATTATAATCGATTTAAAATTATAAATGAAACTTAGAATCATTCGTAGATAGTATTGAAAGTAATATTTTCTCGTATAACCTCAACTTCTTTCGTCTCAATAGTTACAATGTTGCAATAGAAAGTTGTTGTACCGTGTCGATCAAATTTACGTTTTCGTATAACATACAGATTGTAATGATTAATGAGTTTTGAATAATAACGCCTCGCATATAAATTAGATGGAACAGAGCTTTAAATTTAACATTTCAACCAATTTATATAATTTTCGTGATGGAAACTATATTCACCCTAATAACCAAAATTCGTATGATCATTAAAAAACTTGGAACTTTTCTTTTTAATTGAAATATATTATATTATATTATATTATATAATATCTAAATAAAATAAGTAAAAAAAACTAGTGGTTTATAAAACTGCATGAACAAATTATATCAGATAAGTATTTGCATAACCTTAAATTTATATTTTGTTTATGTCAAGAAATTGATTCTTTGTTTCTCCATTTCAGCATAACCAATGTGTCAACACTTAGATATACAATATTTGCAGAATACAGATAAAATTAAAACAAGTGTTTTGTTATGCTCAGTGTATTTGTGCTTAGTGCGATATTATGTGGTTGAAGTTATTTTATGTGTACTTATTTGTGAAAGTGTTTCAAACCTCCAATATAATTAGTATATTTCATGCCGTAAAGTACCACTCTCTATATTCTTTTGTTTCTTCTTCTGGTCGCAATTCACATGCTCTGCAAAAATATTGCTTTGGAGGAACGTCAATTACTTTTTCATTCTCATGCAGTATCAACACCTTGAAGAGAATTGAATCCTCGCTTCCTCCAAGAACCATCACCTGATACACTTATATGGCAATTCTGACTTGTTGAATCATATACTTGCTCGACAGTTGCTTTCATAGACTGTTTACCAACTTCTTTACAAACATTTTTATCTCTGTATTAATAATGTCATAATTACTGTGAGAAACTGGACTCGGCAAATCCATATTTCCACAAAAAGTAACTAAACCAGCATGCCCATGACCAAGAGTTCTCATTGTGTACACTAACGTCTATTTATTTCATAAGCGTTACTTTTTTTCCAACTTTTCTACTTGAATCAATAACACATTCCGTAATAAATTATAATCCTTGTTACTTCGAATGGCTTTACATAAATCATTATACGTACATTACTTGTACAAAAATCGATTATCATATCAACTTACAAACTTAAATCTTTATGATGTCTCATTTAAACGGTATTACAGCATCTCAGTTATAAACGTGCTACATTGATTTACCAAGGAAAATATAATAAATAAATATATTGTTGGCTTGTATTATTTTTGCAAGTCATAATGTGGAAAGTAACTTATTTTTACTTGTACGTAGAATTATAATTATCTACATCTTTATACTCGACTAATTTATTAATAACCGTACATGCAAATACGCGCTCAACGTAAATATACTATCCGATAGTTTAAAATTTAGTATATAATTTTGTAAATTTAATTAGTAACATTTTTAAATATTATAATTATAAGTAAAATTATAGTGTGGAAATATGCTATTGGAATATTATAGCTATTGATATATCTATTAAATTATTTTAATTTTTTATATTTATTTTTATAAAAATCGCGTTATTTCCTTTACCTATCGTTGTGTGAAAGTAAATCTAACAGACTCATATTATAAACCAATTTTTATTAATTACCTATATAGTGCATTTAATATAGATTTAACGAGGAAACGTAACTTACTGGAACGTATAGATTTTTATACATATATTATTTATATTCGTAATCAATTTAAAAATTGTTATTAAATATTAACTAACCGCTATTATAATCGATTTAAAATTATAAATGAAACTTAGAATCATTCGTAGATAGTATTGAAAGTAATATTTTCTCGTATAACCTCAACTTCTTTCGTCTCAATAGTTACAATGTTGCAATAGAAAGTTGTTGTACCGTGTCGATCAAATTTACGTTTTCGTATAACATACAGATTGTAATAATTAATGAGTTTTGAATTAATAACGCCTCGCATGTAAAGTAGATGGAACAGAGTTTTGAATTTAACATTTAAACCCATTTATATAATTTTCGTGATAGAAACTATATATTCACCCTAATAACCAAAATTCGTATGATCATTAAAAAACTTGGAACTTTCTTTTTAATTGAAATAAATTATATTATATTATAAGTGGTTTATCAAAAAAAATTCCCTGCTATTAAGTCAACCTGAATGGTATATTCTTTATAAATAATGACAAATATTGAGTCAAACTGACCATGACCCTCGTCGTATATAGGATACACATTTTTAACAATAGCATTTCATATATAGATGTAATATATATAAATGAAAGAAAAAAGTCGTTCAATTTAACGGCACACGTTGATCCTTAAACGGGATACGTCGTTCCCGGGTGTAGAGAAAAATTCTAACTGGAAAAAAGTGCCGTAAACTCGTTCGTGACGTTCTATCATTTCCGGTCGACAGACGAAGGCGTAGCGGGCTCGGAGCCAAATACAGTGTCATTGCGGCGAGAGATAGCGGTTCTGGATGAGAATGACAATGCGCCGGTCTATCATGGACGGCCGTATGCTGCTCGCGTTCCGGAAAGTGCAAGGGTTGGTGGGCTACTTCTACCACCGGGTACCGTCACCGTTTCCGATCAAGATGGTGGTGTCAATGCTGACGTTAAAGTCACCTGTGTTCCGACATCCAGAGATGACGATGCATGTCGCGTCTTTGCAGTCTCTACTCAGAAGGTTGATATCTACTTTTTCTTTTTTACTACGTACTATACACGAAAGAGATATTCGGTATTAAAAATTACAATAGTTTCTAATAAAGAAATCACAGAGTGACGAAATGAGGAAAATTCTTGTAGTTTATATTACAAATTTACAAAACTTATGTAGTAAATATTACAAGAATTGTAGTAAATTTTGTTACTTTACTGGAAATTATAGTGATTTTCAACAATTTGTCACTCTGTGACTTGGTTACTAGGCACTATTGTAATTTTTATTCTGAATTTACTCTAATTTTTTTTCTCAGTGTATATGTGAACTAGTAACTAAATTAATTCGTTCTTTAACGATATATATTCAAGTTTATACGGAAAGCAGTTTTAAATCAATGCGAATGATTATTAAATTAATTAATGATGTTTAAGGGGTCAAGCCTGGGTTAAATGTTTTCAATAATAAATAATTATTATTAGAATAATTTTTTTTTTTTTAATTCTTCTCACATATTAATTTTTTTTACATAATATATATGTATTATATATTATATTTATCAATATAAAAAATGTTTATAATGCATTTTTAATCCTGGTTATTAAACTTATAATGATATTAAAAAATTGATTAATTTTTGCAGTTGCCGTAGGATATTGAAGCATTGAATACATCTTTTAATGTCTAATAAGGCTTAAAATGTTCATGGAATATACGTTTACAGACTTATGTTTTTCCTTTTCTGAAAAAAATTAATAACAATGTATTAAATATAAAAGTTGATAATAACAAGCAAAATAGTGAATGTTATGTACGTATACGTACATAACATTCACCTAAAACTTATCTTTTTGAAAATTGGGCAACATAAGTCCGTAGAATATATATTTTAAAAGTTTCCCCAAAATTTCAAAGTGATTCATCAACCTGGCTCTGAAATATCCTGCGGCAAGTAAGCTAAAATCATTAAAAAAGCATTAATGAGATAAATGCATTTAAAGTTTCACTTATTAGATTTAAAGTTTTACTTATTTTATAATTCTAATACCATATTCTTCAGGTATCGTACAATTTGTATGTGTAATCTTAATAATATGTATATTTAATAGGTTTATAGTGACTTTTTTCTGGTTTTATTAATATAATACTCAGTATATTTTTTTAATATACATGTATTATCTAAAATAACAGAAAGTCAACTTCAAGAATCAGTTTCTTTATAAAAAGAGGAATAAAATTTTTTAAAACTAAAAGAATACTTAGCTATTATTGAATATTAATACATGATTATTTTATATATAGTTTATGACTATTTTATACAATAATATTTATACTATGATTATTATATTATATTATATGATTATAATTTTTATTATAAGCATTAAATTTAATTAAAAGTATGTAAAGAATGCAGTAAAAACAAATACTGTTTGACAGTTGTGTACAATATCTCTTTCTCTCTCTCTCACATGACAAGTCTTCCATAAGATTATTGATTTTTCGAATAGCCTTGTCAGGTGATAGAGAAAGAGAGAGGCATAGATAGTGTTACAGCTGCTAATGGAAGTGTGCACCAGCCACACGTTTGTAGTTCAGTTTTAAGCTATTATAATATCAAGTAGAATTATATATTATATATATTATATTATATAATATCTAAATAAAATAAGTAAAAAAAACTAGTGGTTTATAAAACTGCATGAACAAATTATATCAGATAAGTATTTGCATAACCTTAAATTTATATTTTGTTTATGTCAAGAAATTGATTCTTTGTTTCTCCATTTCAGCATAACCAATGTGTCAACACTGAGATATACAATATTTGCAGAATACAGATAAAATTATAAACAAGTGTTTTGTTATGCTCAGTGTATTTGTGCTTAGTGCGATATTATGTGGTTGAAGTTATTTTATGTGTACTTATTTGTGAAAGTGTTTCAAACCTCCAATATAATTAGTATATTTCATGCCGTAAAGTACCACTCTCTATATTCTTTTGTTTCTTCTTCTGGTCGCAATTCACATGCTCTGCAAAAATATTGCTTTGGAGGAACGTCAATTACTTTTTCATTCTCATGCAGTATCAACACCTTGAAGAGAATTGAATCCTCGCTTCCTCCAAGAACCATCACCTGATACACTTATATGGCAATTCTGACTTGTTGAATCATATACTTGCTTGACAGTTGCTTTCATAGACTGTTTACCAACTTCTTTACAAACATTTTTTATCTCTGTATTAATAATGTCATAATTACTGTGAGAAACTGGACTCGGCAAATCCATATTTCCACAAAAAGTAACTAAACCAGCATGCCCATGACCAAGAGTTCTCATTGTGTACACTAACGTCTATTTATTTCATAAGCGTTACTTTTTTTCCAACTTTTCTACTTGAATCAATAACAAATACCTTAAAACAGTTTGTACATGTTATTGTTATTTTACTTCCCAAACCTCTCACATCAACTTCAGAAATTTAACTGTACCATGACAATTCTGACAAACTAAAAATTCTTCTAATGTTGGGAAAAGTAGTGATATATCTATAATTTTATTTTCTGTGCTACTTTCTTCAATGGTATCAGTTTTTAACTTTTTACTTGATCTGGATCAATGTTGATGGAAGTGCATCGTAGTTGGATCTTACTGATGTTGATAATTTTTTTATGAGCAGATGTACCAGGTATTCTGTTACTTGAGTCTGGCATTTGTTTTACTGCTCGTTTTTTTGTATAAACTTATAATTAATTTCTTAAAACTAATAAAATTTAAAGTTAAAAATATACTTTTAATTTAAAATCCACTGAGTATTTACTAAAATAATGTAAATACTTTATCAATGCAGGCAATATTTACTTCAAATAGAACTGTACGTATTTGTGCAGTATATTAGAGTAAAAAGAATCATTTATTTATTAACTATTAAATTTGAATCGTAATGGTAAAGTAGATTTCTACTTTACCAAACTCTACGCTTGATAGTTGCTTCGTTTAATATACTTGTATGTAAACGTCGAAAACCTCGCAATTATTATTTTAGTTAAATTAAAATAAAATGTCTTTTTTTGCAAAAATAATTTTAGAGAAATAATGTCTATTGATGCTTACTTTATTTCAATTATAACTTGCGAAAAAATTTTTTGTTTTTTTTCAAATTTTGGGATAATGTTTTATGTAAGAAATACTTTAAAAAAAGTTAATAAAAAAAAAATCGATTTTTTGAGCAGTTAACCCAGGCTTGACCCCTTAAATAAAGTGTGTTTGCAAATGAAATACATGTAAATATTTGATAGTAATTTCTAAAATGAATTTGTCACCCTAAGATACCTATTTTTTTATTATTAATTAGTAAATAATAACACACTTATCATATACCAACCGGTAAGGTAACAATTGTATTTGTAATATACTTGATTGACTTTTTTAAACACGCATTTATATTTGTGGTCGTAAGAAATAAATATTTAATAAATTATGAAGTCGCGTGAGTGATATAAATTATTCAGGTGTAATATTTTATAGCTCATTTGCATGTAAAAAAAAAGTAGATCATCATTGTATACGTATTACAACCTTATTTATTCATCAATCGGTTGAATTTCCAGCTGGCGGAAGGAAAGTACGACGTGCAAATTACCTTAACGGAAGCACTTGATTACGAAAGAAGAAACTCGTATCTCATTAATTTAGTTGCAATTGATGGAGCCAGCGATCCGCTTAAAAGGATGCAAGCAAAAGCGACGGTTGCAGTGGATGTCCTCGATGTCCAGGTATATGAAATAACTGATCATACTTTTATATTTTCTATGTGTTCTTATTTTGAGTACGCAGGATGAATAATTATAATAGGCCGTTTTAACCTTTTATATTTTTATATCATTTTCAATTTGAATTTATTTTTTATAAAAATATCTATAAATAGATGTATTACTAACCATTTAATGAAGTGCGAGTATAAAAAGCGAGAGAAAAAATTACACTTTGAGTTATACCGCGAGTTGATTCCATCAGGTGTTAGCAACCAGTTTGTGTGGGAACCTCGCAATTTTTCTCTTATATCCATTTAATTATTACTGTCCAGGAATGCTGTTTCAAAACTTATATTATACACAGTACTGCACTTTTATTACTTCCTTTATACAATTTGTTCCAATGATAAATCATTCACAATTAAAATTATTCATGTTTAGAAAAACGGGTTTTAATAAAATTAGAAAGTTTTCGTACCTGTAACGTATCAAAATTTTATTCGTAGTACAAAATATAATATATATGTGTATAATTGCAGAAGATCAGGTTGAGTAAAATTAACAAAATAAATGAATACATATAATTATAATAAATACAATTTTATCAGTGCAATGAACTAAAAGATACATTTAAACAGGATCAACCCCCGAGTTTCGTGAATGCTCCTTATAGCGCTGCACTGCCGGAGAACAGTCCAGCGGAAGTAACAGTGTTGACAGTGCGGGCACGTGACGGTGATACGGGCCAACCTCGGCCTTTGTTACTCACCTTGGAAGATGAAGATATGGGTTACTTTCGGTTGGACGTAACTCGTCAGGGTGATATTAGTGTCGGTCGTCTTATTACAACCAATGTTTCACTTGATCGGGAAGATCCGAGCATCCTTCAGAATGGTGGCATTTATACCTTCGAAGTCAGGGCTACAGAATTGATTAATAACGAAATTCCAGCTGACACGGCTTCCTCGATGGTAACGATTGTTGTTACCGACGTTGACGATATGGTACCAGAATTTAATGAAGACCTTTTCAGTTTAAAGATATCAGAGGACATTGGCACCGATACTCCTTTGCCTGGTTAGTATGTAAATATACAATTATACGCTAAAAGCTACAAATATTCTCACGTTGATTTTTCAAACGTATTATTAACAAAAGTGGTAAAACATGATCTTATATTGAATAATTTAATATATATGCTAAGTATAGTCGGTAGAAAATGGTAACGTGAATAGTAACATATTATCAAAATTAAAGTTCTTATTTGTTAGAAAATACTTTTTTTTACAAAATTTTTAAGTGTTGTTTCCTTACATTTCAGGTTTGAGCATGCTTGTAATTGACGACGATGTTGGAGAGAACGCAAAGTACAAGTTAGCTCTGCGAGATGCACCAAATTATCCTGGCGTAAGTGCAGCTTTTGCTATTAGTCCAGAAGAAGGCCAAGGACGAGTTCAAATCGTCATTAGAGCAACAGATTCGAGTGTCTTGGATTACGATGTACCCAGCAGACGAGAACTGGAGTTTGAGGTGACAGCATCAGTTAACGAACAAGTTGTAAGTACACTTTCAGATTACAAAATCAGTAATTAACCTCCAAGTCTTATTCACATGTCGGTTCTAAAATTAAATTTCGCAATATTTTTTACTACTAATTCTTGAGTCAACTTATTAAATAAAAGTTTCATAATACAATGATACTGCATAGCGTAATTACAGAATAATAACGGTTGGTATATAATTAATGAAAGAAATATATTTAACAATTCAGAGAAAAAGTACCTAATTTAACCGTCATAAGTTACAAACTTTCCCTAATAATTAAGTTCAGATACACGTATCCTCATTACGCGTGAATCTCTTCATCAGATTCACTTACGTAACGTTATTAACAACGCCAACAGTATACAATACGAGTGAAATGAAAAGTCCCTTATCAACTTACATAAACTTAACTACGTCAATATTTCTTCCAATCTTGTATAGTAGAGCTAATTAAATCACACATTCCCATTGTTCTTAGGTTGCGTTTTCCACGGTACACATTCAATTGGTAGACGCAAATGACCATGCTCCGGAATTCTCACAAGCCGTCTATAAATTATTGGTACCGGAGAATGCGGAAATCGGACGGAAGTTTGGTGATGTTCGTGCATTTGATGCTGATAGCGGTACCTTTGGTGAACTTATTTACAGCTTGCGCGGTTTCGGTGCCGAAAAATTTAGGACTGAACCTAGGAGTGGAGGTATCTACGTTGCCAAGCCTCTTGATTACGAAGCTCAGAGATCTATTCCCTCACGATAGAGGCTAAAGATGGGGGAGGTAAAGTTACAGCTGTCAACGTTCTAATCGAGTTAGAGGATGTCAACGATAACGAACCAGTTTTTCGAACAGAAAGAATACTCAAGGATAGTCAGGGAAGGTGCGACGAGTTTTGATCCACAGATGTTTGTTAGAGCTACTGATGCTGATGGGCCTAACCAAGGCGATGGAAGGATTACTTATTCTATTAGCCAACATAACAGCATGAACAACAATGTATTTAAGGTGATTATTATTTACAACTATATATTTTGGTAATTTAAATTTTTTATAGTAATTCTATAAACGTTAATGTTTTGGTAATCAATTACGATTTTTGGATTTACAATTATCTCCCATATATAATGAAGTATATATTTAATTTTCTGTATTGATCTATAATACAGAGGAACTTGTTTACTTAAGGGGACAAGCCTGGGTTAAAACCTGAAAAAGAAGCAATTGTTTTAATGGTATAAAAAAAATTTCAATTTACATTTAGGATTGTGTAAACAAGTATACTTAGAATATATACTATGTTAAGTTAATTTGCCTGGGTTAAAGCTGTATTCGAAGCCACTTTCCAGGTTACGCTGGCCATGTCAGCGTAGAACCCATTTTTTCATCCAAAGCCACTTGCCGCAGGCTTACTTTCTTGTTGCTCCACCTTTTTAACCCAGGTTGGAAGAACATCACCTCAGTTATTATTTAATCCACTTGAATGGACAACTTTTCTGAAACAAAGAAAGAAAAAAATTTTTTACTGAATTTTAGTAATTTTTTCATTTTTATTGATTTTTTTGACCAAAAATAGTATCTAACTCACCTGGAAACAATTTTTAACTCAGTCTGCTCCATTCAAGTGGTTCTAAATGTAGATATCAAGGTTTCCTCAAAATTGCATCCAATTGAATGATAGGATCTAAAGATATCCTGCGGCAAGTGGCTTTGGATGAAAAAATGAGTTCTTCGCTGTCATGGCCAACGTAACCTGGAAAATGGCTTCGAATACAGCTTTAACCCAGGTAAATTAACTTAACATAGTATATATTCTAAGTATACTTGTTTACACAATCCTAAATGTAAATTGAAAAATTTTTATATGATTAAAACAATTGCTTCTTTTTCAGGTTTTAACCCAGGCTTGTCCCCTTAATTATTATATACATTGGATTAATACTCTGAAAAAATTGAAGTTAATTTTTAGACTGTGCATTTGATATACAATAATTAAAATTTTTCAACATAGTGCACAACTCTTAATACAATTGAACTTTTACTAAAAATTAACACGTTTTTAAATTGTAACATGATTGACGAATAATTATTAAAAAACATATTAATTAAAATAAAAAAAATATTATTATTTTTAAGATTCATCCTGATACTGGTGAGTTAACGATAATAAGTCCAGCTCGTTCGAGCGATACGGAGCGTGGTATCTACGAACTAAGTGTTCGCGCCACTGATCACGGATCACCATCAAAATATTCCGAAGCTAAGATCTATATTCGAGTTGGTGTACCAGGTAATCAAAAACCCATTTTCCGAGGTAACTTTAAATCCAATCTTCCTGGACCAAACGCCTACAGAGCTCGGATTTTGGAGAATGCTGCACATGGCACCGAAGTCATTCGAGTTATAGCCAATGATCCTGACGGCAGAGATAATCTTTTGCAGTATCAGATTAGATCTGGAGCAAAGGATAATTTTGTAATAAACTCGAGTTCCGGGGTAATGAAGATCTCTTCAGTTTAAAGATATCAGAGGACATTGGCACCGATACCCTTTGCCTGGTTAGTGTGTAAATATACAATTATACGCTAAGCTACAAATATTCTCACGTTGATTTTTCAACGTATTATTAACAAAAGTGGTGAAACATGATCTTATTGAATTATTTAATATATGCTAAGTATAGTCGGTAGAAAATGGTAACGTGAATAACATATTATCAAATGAAAGTTAATCATATTGTTAGAAAATACTTTTTTTTACAAAATTTTAAGTGTTTTTTCCTTACATTTCAGGTTTGAGCATGCTTGTAATTGACGACGATGTTGGAGAGAACGCAAAGTACAAGTTAGCTCTGCGAGATGCACCAAATTATCCTGGCGTAGTGCAGCTTTTGCCATTAGTCCAGAAGAAGGCCAAGGACGAGTTCAAATCGTCATTAGAGCAACAGATTCGAGTGTCTTGGATTACGATGTACCCAGCAGACGAGAACTGGAGTTTGAGGTGACAGCATCAGTTAACGAACAAGTTGTAAGTACACTTTCAGATTACAAAATCAGTAATTAACCTCCAAGTCTTATTCACATGTCGGTTCTAAAATTAAATTTCGCAATATTTTTTACTACTAATTCTTGAGTCAACTTATTAAATAAAAGTTTCATAATACAATGATACTGCATAGCGTAATTACAGAATAATAACGGTTGGTATATAATTAATGAAAGAATATATTTAACAATTCAGAGAAAAAGTACCTAATTTAACCGTCATAAGTTACAAACTTTCCCTAATAATTAAGTTCAGATACACGTATCCTCATTACGCGTGAATCTCTTCATCAGATTCACTTACGTAACGTTATTAACAACGCCAACAGTATACAATACGAGTGAAATGAAAAGTCCCTTATCAACTTACATAAACTTAACTACGTCAATATTTCTTCCAATCTTGTATAGTAGAGCTAATTAAATCACACATTCCCATTGTTCTTAGGTTGCGTTTTCCACGGTACACATTCAATTGGTAGACGCAAATGACCATGCTCCGGAATTCTCACAAGCCGTCTATAAATTATTGGTACCGGAGAATGCGGAAATCGGACGGAAGTTTGGTGATGTTCGTGCATTTGATGCTGATAGCGGTACCTTTGGTGAACTTATTTACAGCTTGCGCGGTTTCGGTGCCGAAAAATTTAGGACTGAACCTAGGAGTGGAGGTATCTACGTTGCCAAGCCTCTTGATTACGAAGCTCAGAGATCTTATTCCCTCACGATAGAGGCTAAAGATGGGGGAGGTAAAGTTACAGCTGTCAACGTTCTAATCGAGTTAGAGGATGTCAACGATAACGAACCAGTTTTCGAACAGAAAGAATACTCAAGGATAGTCAGGGAAGGTGCGACGAGTTTTGATCCACAGATGTTTGTTAGAGCTACTGATGCTGATGGGCCTAACCAAGGCGATGGAAGGATTACTTATTCTATTAGCCAACATAACAGCATGAACAACAATGTATTTAAGGTGATTATTATTTACAACTATATATATTTTGGTAATTTAAATTTTTTATAGTAATTCTATAAACGTTAATGTTTTGGTAATCAATTACGATTTTTGGATTTACAATTATCTCCCATATATAATGAAGTATATATTTAATTTTCTGTATTGATCTATAATACAGAGGAACTTGTTTACTTAATTCAGTTATTATTTAATCCACTTGAATGGACAACTTTTCTGAAACAAAGAAAGAAAAAAATTTTTTACTGAATTTTAGTAATTTTTTCATTTTTATTGATTTTTTTGACCAAAAATAGTATCTAACTCACCTGGAAACAATTTTTAACTCAGTCTGCTCCATTCAAGTGGTTCTAAATGTAGATATCAAGGTTTCCTCAAAATTGCATCCAATTGAATGATAGGATCTAAAGATATCCTGCGGCAAGTGGCTTTGGATGAAAAAATGAGTTCTTCGCTGTCATGGCCAACGTAACCTGGAAAATGGCTTCGAATACAGCTTTAACCCAGGTAAATTAACTTAACATAGTATATATTCTAAGTATACTTGTTTACACAATCCTAAATGTAAATTGAAAAATTTTTATATGATTAAAACAATTGCTTCTTTTTCAGGTTTTAACCCAGGCTTGTCCCCTTAATTATTATACATTGGATTAATACTCTGAAAAAATTGAAGTTAATTTTTAGACTGTGCATTTGATATACAATAATTAAAATTTTTCAACATAGTGCACAACTCTTAATACAATTGAACTTTTACTAAAAATTAACACGTTTTTAAATTGTAACATGATTGACGAATAATTATTAAAAAACATATTAATTAAAATAAAAAAAATATTATTATTTTTTAAGATTCATCCTGATACTGGTGAGTTAACGATAATAAGTCCAGCTCGTTCGAGTGATACGGAGCGTGGTATCTACGAACTAAGTGTTCGCGCCACTGATCACGGATCACCATCAAAATATTCCGAAGCTAAGATCTATATTCGAGTTGGTGTACCAGGTAATCAAAAACCCATTTTCCGAGGTAACTTTAAATCCAATCTTCCTGGACCAAACGCCTACAGAGCTCGGATTTTGGAGAATGCTGCACCTGGCACCGAAGTCATTCGAGTTATAGCCAATGATCCTGACGGCAGAGATAATCTTTTGCAGTATCAGATTAGATCTGGAGCAAAGGATAATTTTGTAATAAACTCGAGTTCCGGGGTAATCACGATCTCGCCTGATGCTAGATTAGATTTAGAATCAGGAGGAGATAAGTATGAGGTAATTGTGTATGCAATTGATTCAGGAACGCCGATTAAAGAAACTGCAACGACTACTGTTACGGTTACAATTGTTGACGTAAACAACAAACCACCAGTATTTCAGAATTCAACCTATCTCGTATATGTTTCGGAAAGAGCAAGTATTGGTGAGTAGAATATTTCTTTTTTATTTATGGATTTAAACCCTGCGTTATCTTCTATCATGGTTGACTATTTGACGATTGTAAATATTTTTTCGTATATAAATTAAATTCTTCCATATACTTATTTCAAATAGATTATTTATTTAAAATATAATAGATTACATGAATATTTTATTTATTTGCAGGTGAAACTGTTTTGAAAATTGCAGCCGAGGATCCTGATTCCGATGCCGAAATTGAGTATAATATTGTTGAGCCCATTAAAGCTATGGATAAAACTGGTGTGGCCATTAAAACTAGCATCTACGATTACAAGAATGCGTTCCGTATCAATAAATCGACTGGTGTAATATCTGTTAATCGTGCACTTGATTACCAAACGGCAGCTGTTATAATTCTTACGGTTGAGGCGCGAGATTTGAATGCGGTTGTTGGCAAGGCTGAACAAGTGGCTACGGCTGATGTAACGATATATATACAAGCTTATAGCGATGACAATCCAACGTTCACCAATGCTGGTTGGTCTGCTAACAATCCAATAATTCGAGTAACCGTACCAGAAGAGCAACCGTTAGGTACAACTTTGTTGATGTTAATGGCCAAGGAACCACAAACTGGCTATCCTATACAAAGGTTTGAATTGGTTAGAAATGATGACAATGAAGGGTACGTGAATGTTGGAGTACAAAGTGGGAATGTAGTTTTGAGTAAAAGATTGGATTATGAATCTTTAGATGATAAGGTTTGTATTTCTGAGTATTATACAAAGCACCCATATTTAATTAATGTTAAATTTAAAAATTTAAAAATGAATTATAAATAATGTACGATATTTCTAGATGATTCGATTTAAAGTCCGTGCCTTGACCAGAGATTACGAAATTACGAGAAGGATGTCAGAAGCAAATGTTATCATTAGTGTTCAGGACATAAACGACAATAGTCCAGTATTTACTCAAAGTGATTATAAAATTGCCGTTTTAGAATCAGATAAGCCTTCGAAAGTGATATTAACCGTTAGAGCTACAGATATGGATAGCGCAAATTCAGAATTAGAAATCAAACGAGGATACGGAGTTGTTCGTTACCATTTGACTGGTGAAAATGCTAATTTATTCGAAATCGAACCCATTACTGGTAGTATTAGGGTAAGTAACAAGCACATTTTCATTTTGTTTAATGTATCGCAACGTGTGCTATTGACTATTAACATTGTAAATTTACTTCTGATTATAGATTGCTGCAAATACAACATTAGACAGAGAAAGGCAATCCGTTCTTCGGTTATTTGCGATTGCATCTGACGTACCGGGAGGAGGAGCAGAGCAGAGAACTGCGAGGGCATTAGTGACAGTAGATGTCCTTGATGTCAATGATAATGCTCCGATGTTCCCACAAGAATCGTATACCGCCGTTATACCAGAGAATGCGCCAACTGGCATCAGCGTCGTGAATATTACTGCGAGTGATCCGGATGAAGGCCCTGGAGGAGTGGTGCAATTTGAAATTATTGACGAGGGTGAAGCAAACGGTAATTATAGTGCACTAACTATGCCATTTTGAAAGAGTACTGTAGTATTTTGCAATTCTTAATGTATAATAGTGATAAATGGCTCTTAAAAATATTAATCAGTTGTATTTTTGTCTCTTTCAGGACTATTCAAGATAAATCATACAAGCGGAGAGATAATGTCAAGACGTGAGTTAACTGGCAAGGGTAGAACTGAGCCTTATTACATGCGAATTCGAGCTCAAGATTCTGGCGATCCTTCCTTGTTTTCTGATGTAACGCTTACTTTGTATATTGGAGATGTAGTTAGCAACGATGGTGTTCCCTTATTCATTAGACCTACATTGGATGAAATAGCTCAAGTATCCGAGAATTCTACGATTGGTAGTCCTGTATTCCAAGTAGTTGCCTCAGATCCAGACGATCCAAACCTTCCAAATGGCAAAATTATGTTTAAATTTCTAGAGGATGGTAACTTCGGTAGTGACGCGAGTGTATTTAAGATTAACGAAGAAACTGGTTTGATAACAACAAAAAATTTGTTAGATCGCGAAACCAAGGACAGTTACACGTTGATACTAGTTGCACAGGATCTGGGAGAACCACCTCAACAAGCCACTCGAATCTTGCAAGTTAAAGTTTTGGATATTGATGATCATAAACCTCATTTTAAACGAAGTTTTTATAGTCCTCCTATAGAATTTAATGTAAAAGAAGAGATTCCAGTTGGTTCAAAAATTGGATTTGTACATGCTGTGGATGAGGACATTGGTGAAAATGGTATGATTAATTACGCCATTACTTACGGTAACGAAGCTGGACTTTTTACCGTCGAACGATTAGATAACAATAGCGCTGTAATCAAAACTGCTACGAGGTTAGATAGAGAAGTCGCTGAAAAGCATTTGTTAACTGTTAAGTGTTTTAAATATTCCGCTCAAAATATAGATACGGTACCTAAACCTTATAATCGTCAAGATCCCACAGAAAGACAAGTACTTATCAAGGTTATAGACATTGATGATAATCGTCCAAAGTTTAGGAAGGAAAACGTTACGATAGGTGTTCGATTGAATGTACCTATTGACACTAGTTTGATAACTTTAGAAGCTAAGGATGCTGACTCAGATGCTCTTCCTATAAACTACAATATGGGTGATGTAACTTTCGTCTCTTTAGTCGATCATTCTAAGAGATCAATTCCGCCACCTATATCTTTACATTCGTCAACTGGAGAAATAAGGACTACAAGTTCATTATCGGCTTATTCCGATGGCTACATGGAAATTCCTATTTCAGCCAACAATTCCCTAGTCCCTGGACGTGAAACAAATGTAACTTTAAGGATATTTTTACTACGGGATAGGGATATGTTAAAGTTTGTATTTTCAAAACCACCAGTAGAAGTGCGAAAGAAATTGGAAGAATTTGAAAAGGCAGTGCAACAGGCTTTGTTATTACCTATATCAGTCAACGTTTACGACACACAATTTTATTCAAAAGAAGATAATTCTTTGGACTTTTCCTCGACGAGCTCCTGTTTTCAGATGGTTGGGAAGGAGTCATACAATCTTAACGAAATGAAGGCTCTGCTTAATGACCCCAAAAATGAGGAACTCAAAAAAGTATACAAAAATTTCCACGTTGAAAGAATACAAAACTGTGCCGCAACGGTGGCAAGGGCCGATGCTTCCGCTACTCAAATGTGGGTCTTGGCTATCGCGACATTGGTTGGTGTAGCTACCATTGCTGCAAGCTGCACCATCTGTTGCATGTATTCTAAGTAAGTAATAGGCTGCAGTTTCGATATATATTTTTTAATATAATAAATTACTAAAAGTAATAGGGTGTGAACTCCAAAAAATCGAAAAATTTTTCGAGAATAACCTATATATTTCCAAACAAAAATGGTTATTTACATATAATTAATTGATAATTAATTATATTGTAGAAATCTTTTTGTTATAGTATTCTATTTATTTTGAACGGTATCCGTAATTTTTCAGATTTGTCTTATAATTAGCCTTTAAAATTTCTGTAATTTTCTAGAGAGGTCTACAATTTGGGTCACATCCCCTTAAAATCAACAATAAAATCTATTAAGTTTTAAACTTTTATAATAATAACGTTTATAATAATAATTTTTATCTATTTTCGGTTAAAGAATTAACATACTTGGTAATGCTAAAAATTGTTATTAACAAATTATGGAACAAAACAATTTGGTGTGTTTCAGGTACAAAAAGCAAGCAAAGCACGCTCGATTACGAGATCAATCGCGACCAACTTTGAGTTACGTATCCTCCGCTCCGGGTATGATCAGCTCTGGATCTCACACGACATTAGGACCTGGTACAATGGTTTCTATTGGTCCACACGACGGTCCTTACGAGTGGGGTAACACCACTTTGTATCACCCAAGTACGCTTTCGAGATCGTAAGCGTAACGTTATACGACTGAATCTCATCAAAAGGCGAACAAAGTCACTTCGAAATACCGAGTTGAAAACAATGATTATACCGGTCGGTCGTTGTGTTGTCAAAAGTGCCAATTGAATAAAAAAGGAGAAGTGCGCGTATTCGCGTTATATCGAGAGACTGTAAACTGGTACTTCCACGGTGCTAGTAATAAAAGTTACTACGATGCGTTTAAATAGTAAAACACGATGTAGTTTATGGAAATGATGTATATTTATTGCATGTATAATAATATAAATACTTATATTTGCGAAGTCATGTAAGTGCAGTCGGTAGCGTTGCCTGTCACTGCAATTAAACTTGTGTATAAATGGAAATCAAAAGTGCTTAAAAATGTACTATATTTTTTATTTGTGAAATATAAAAGTTTTATTATTACACGCATGTTTATCTTACTTATCTTGACATTTCAAGTCGATGTATACATACTTAAATATATTTAAAATAATACTCATTCGTATAGAAACTAGTAAGTGCCTTTGGTTAATTTAAATAAATTGAAACATTTTAAATGTATAAATTTTTAGTCCATCGCAATCAAACTATCGGCGAATTCTTGAAAACCCTCAATAGTGTCAATATCTTTGGTGGTCGTAGATTTTGCATGTTCGATGGGTGCCTGGTCCAGTTCGGCCGAATGAGTAATTGCCGCGCTAGTATCATTGACTACAACAGTCGGAGTCGTAAAAGTCGTAGTCTCTGGTGCAATGGTTAAAATTTCGCAGTCTCTGTTGCAGTCATTAATCATAGTAGTACCAATTAATTTTTCAGCCTTGATCTCTTCGGTGCTCGTCGTTGTCATAGATTCCTCTTTCGCTAACGGTGTTTCCTCGTATCGTACTTTCGACGTGTCCATAACTTCTTCGTTTTCGTGATACTTGGCTTCTTCGACGGCTGCGTGATCCGCGAGGTGCTTGGTTATTGCATCGAAAGGTGCAATTATTCTATCGATCAATTGTTTCTTCTCGTGAGCGGGCATCACCTCCGACCTGTCTATAACGTCCTCTCTGAAACGTAAGAGAATATGCACGTTTCTTACTTACAACGAAAGATAATAGCGCAACTGTATAACAAACGGAATATTAATCAATTCGAGATGTTCAAATTATGCATAGCTCGCCTGTTAAAACACGCCCGAGTTAACAAACCTATTGATTTATACGCCAGTCACTACGAAACGTATACCTCTCAAGTAATTACACGGGTGAAACGTTTCTCATTTTGGAGATTCTCTAGCCGCGGGCGATGCGAATCGAGCGACGCATGGCAATCCCTCCGTTACGACAACACTTTTCTCTTTCCAGCGCGATAATATTTGTTGCTTTTTTTGCTAAACACCCATCCATCCATCCGTAATTACGACATCCGAGGACACATCGCGATTACCCATTTCACTTAGTAACCGTTGCAATGCACAATAATACGCGAGTATGTGTATAAGGTATACAGATCGATTTCCGAAAGATATAGGATCAGAGTTCCGTTTCTCCAATCGGTCGCGGTTTCTGGATATGACAAATTGGTTCAATCCTTCCGCGACAACGTTATGTATTAATAGAAAACGTCTGACCGGTCGATATAACATGGTGTTTAATTGAACGATGAATTTCGAAACGATAGCGCGACGTTACCTATCGCGACGGTACAACTATATCTTTACAGTTTTCGAACGCAAAAGTTAACATGTACGATCACAAATTGAACTTTTCCGTATATACTGTACGGTGTCGCTTGTAATGTACCGACTTGGTGAAGGTACGAACATCGTGAGAGTGACCAAAGTTCGTGGCCTCGCGTTAGACGGCTTTTTTTTTCTTCTTTCGTTAAAGTACCGTAAAGAGTACACGAAACGTTTTTGCTCTTCGGCATTAGTGAAAGTACCCCCAGTGAGCCGTCGCGCACGTTAAGATGCTCGGGGACTACTCGACGAGGTGATAGAGACTATATATCGTAATCGGATTTTACATCTGTACAACTTGCAGATTCCCAGAGGTGAATTAGCGAAGCCCTGTTACTCTGACGTCTTCATAATAATTTTTCACTCGTATTCGCTTTTGTAATCGTGTATACATATATATATATATATATAAAGGCCGATGATAATAACTATTTGTTTACAGTAACGATCATTATACTGATGCGCATTACGTTTTACTCATTATTATCCATCAAATTATTGTAAATTTTAAGTATCTCAAAAGTTCAATCATTCTACTATTTCTTATATGATTTCAATTTTTTATAATAAATTTTAATATGCAATTTAAATTTGATATATTCGCAGATAAATGGGAAATGTTTGTTTAAGGGGATATTCGACTCAGAAAATGGTAATTTTTAATATTTTTTTATAAACAAATGAATATTTTCAAAAAATCCTAAACGCTATGCCTTTAGGCATGTTTTAAATAGTATACTCAAATTTTTTATTCAATTATTACGAAAATTGTTTATTCAATTATTATAAACAAATTTATTTATTCTTAAAAAATCAAAACGTCATGCACTCGCTTATGTTTTAAGCTACCCATATAAATTTTTTCAGATTTTTAATTTAATATTTCTAACATAATTCTTATGTTTGAAGGTGTAGATCCATGTAACTTGGGTCCAAAATTGAAAAAGAATTATTCAATATTATCAATAAATAATTTTTTTCATAACCATTGAAAACAGTTCTTAATTTTTTTAACAAATTGTGTTATTATTAAATTTTATTCAAAATTTTTTGGTCAATTAATATGTAACATAACTATTTTAATTAATTATGAGACTCTGTATTCTGATTTTTTCCATAATGGACTTATCGCAGGAAAACTCAGAAACTACTTCATCGTATAGACTGAAAATTTAACAGTAACTTTTAAATATGACTTTAATCCACTTGAATGGAGCAGGCTGTGTTAACATTGTAATCAAAAAATTATTCTTATCAAATTATTTTGAGAAATTGAAAAATTGTGTAAACAAAAGCTAAATATTTTTATTAAATAAACATTAGTCTTTTATTGAAATTCTGCTCCATTCAAATGAATTAGAATCATATTTAAAAGTTACCATCACAGAAAAAAGGAAGAAAATAGGAACAGTATTATATTAAAGAGAAAACAAAAAAGAAACCAACAAAAAATAAGATAGATAATAGGAATAGAAAAGAGAGAGTTCTGTGCGAAAAATAGATTATATCTAAATATTTAAAACCTTTAAAAGTTAAATATAAGATTGTCAACTACAAATGTAAAATAGTGTTAAATACATAATGTAAATATAGATGCAACATTGTAAATAGAATTGAAACGAATATAAGCAAAACCGGGTAGAAGTAAAAAGATTGTAAAAATCTGTACTTGGAAGAAATAAATAATAAATAAATAGTATAGTATGAGAATCGGGACAGAATGCACCAGAGAAGATTTTAAACGTATAGTTCAGAATTAACAGTTATAAATTGTTTATTTGTTCATACAAATAAAATTCATCGACAACGTTTTGTGTTTTGATAAAAATAGTATTTATATATTCGCAGATATATTATGTTCGCGTTGTTTATTAAATATAAATCAATAAAAGTTTTAATTTACCTCCTATTGAATTAAAATATCGGAGAGTTAATAGCAAATATATAAAAAAGAAATTGAAAAAATTCCATTATGAATATTGCTAAAAAAAGGCACATTTAAATACATTGTCCAATATTGTCATTATGTTTTTTGTTTGAACACCAATATTTAATCTTTATAGATCAATGTGTATATTGAGAGTATTAGTTACTACTTTTTTAATTATTGAAAATTTTACATTTATCTTATAATCTTATGTACAGGTAACTTATCTTACTTCGATCTATAGATTTAGTTTACATCGTCAGCTCAATGCAAGAGGATGCCAATTCAGAAATAATTGTAAAAGGTGCCAATTAAAAATTCTTTAAAAGAAGGTACCAAAAATAATAGTCTTTAATATGATAGTAATTAAATACATTAAGGTGTTGTCACAATTTTTAACAACACTCAAATTGCGACCCTTCTGCACTAAGCCGACGATATGTACTTCTTGCTGCGCTACAGGTAAAACGCTATAAAACAATCGCATAGAAAGTTCGGTATGTTTAACTATTTTCACGATGTCACCGTCAAGGTTAGACGCGCCTAGGACCGATTTATAAGTTAGATATGTAAAATAAATTAAAAAAAGCTTACCTCGTTAGTTTACTTTTTCTTTTCGGATAAACATTCAAGTGAAGAATCATCTGGTGCTTTTCCTCCTCTTCCGACCCTCCAGGATGATGATTTGATGCAGGAATCGAGTGCATCGGCTGAGTGTGCAACCCATACAATGCTTGATGTCGCATGTACATTGGTATAACGGGTCTTCTTGATTCTGAATCATCTAACGCGTATTGCGATTTGAGTCGCGATGTCTTTTTTATATGATCTACACCATCCGTGATTGGATATATATCCAACATTACGCTAAAGGGTTTGGGTTTACGTTTCTTTCCGAAGCTCGTTCCATATGCACCAGCACTGTCATGCTGATGGTCTTGATGCGCGGCGTGTTTATTTGAATTTGGCCTTTGATACAACATATCGTAATATGGATGGTATCTTTGCATTCCTATTGGTGAAAATCTAAAAATAAATAGATGTTTAATTTATTAGAATTTATTACACTGTGAAACGAAATTTATTTAATAGTACATATACAGTATTTTCGATTGGATTTTTATTTTAAATATACCTATAACGAAAACGATACCAACCTGAAATTCGACGTCGCTAAGAGATTCACGTCAGATGGATGTTTTGGCTTGTATTGGTAAAGAGGATCAGCATTAAATGCGATCGCGTACGGAGCCGCTTCTTGCTCCTCCGACCTATCGCTATTCATCGCGACTTCGCCGATGTCGGTGTGAGGTGTATCATATTTCTTCGGATTAACGTAAAACCCCGTGAATTTAATGCCGCGATTTAACGTCTCTGGATCACTAGTGAGATATTTGATGATATCTTGAATGTTTCTCGAATTATGGGGGTAACGATATTGCGTAAGTTGCGGATACTTAGGACGTTTAAATGATGCTGGAGGTGGTCCTTTCAATTCAAATCGGAATGGCGTCGCACGTTTAGTTTCCTCACCGTTGTTATCCGATCCAGTCTCATCCGATTCAGGAAGTTTTAACCTACTGCTACGTCATGCGCATATATTAATCAAATGCAATTACATCCTGTCTTTTTGATTGAATTTTCTTTATTTCTTTTACAAATTTTTACGCAATTCTACTACAGTTTCTCTTAAATAACGATTGAACGAAGATGAAGAAGAAAAAAACATCACGTTAATGATAACGTAAAACTTAAAGTTTAGAAAGTGCATATTGTTAAAATGCAGTTTAAATTGAAGCATCAGTGCGATAATAAATATTTACCTCACTCGATAGATCATCGCGTGATTGTCGACCATTTGTTTATCTTGAACAGTAGCGATATCATCTTCACTTTCTTGTCTATCCAATAGCCTTTTGCGTAGTTTGAAATTTTTCAAATTCTGATTTCGCAATTCGGGTTCGTCTATCGCCATTCTTTGCGATCTACTTTCCAGTCCTCGCGAACTCTCGTCGGCATTGATTTTATACTCCGGGTTATTGACGTCATCTGAACGATCTTCGAAAACTGTTGCACGGCTACTGTTGACGATGTAAATCGTTGGTGCGAGAGTAACACCCGATCTTCTCGTTATATTTATCGGTTTTCTTAGACTGTTTTGCAAAATGTAGATGTGCTTGGTATCTTGGTTCTTACTGCTTATCGAAGCACTCGATGCGAAATCGTACAAAAATACACCGATCTGCAATTGCGTGGAACAAAGTACCCGTAAATGAATTGTACTATTTTTGTATACTAACAAATGTCGCGCGTGTCGTTTTATCTAGCAAAATTATATTTTATAAAATTATTGAATCAAATTAAATATTTATGAAAATGATAACGCCGCTATTTACGTAATGCACAACAATTGAACTTTCTAAAGAGAAAATGAGTAAAAGCTTGCGCATTTTAGGTGTCAAATGCTTCTCACGGCAAATACGGACTCCCACGGATTTTAACGAGCTACTTCTTACGTAACCGAATAAATTTTAATTTTCAATAAAATATGCCTTAAATATACAATGTACATATTTGCATTTTACCGCGGATATAATATTTCTAATTTACTTAAACACGCATCGATAGTTTATCGCAATCCATCGTCAATTTTTTTGATAGTTAATACGTCTTGCAAATCATACGGTATATGGTCATTGTACATTTTAATTGAGTATATTTTTAAAGATCCAGTAAAAACAAGTGCTCGATTGAAGAGGCATATATTAAGGTGTTGTTAACCCTGAATGCGGCTCCTTTCTATCATATACATGTATATTCGAAGGAGCTCGTTGATAATGACGTTAGCCGAGGCGCAGCTAACGCCCTATATGTGAAGAGCGCAGAAATCACGATGGAAGGGAATGCATGGGCCGCTTGCCGCTTGGCATGTCATGCATGCGACCCAGGTGTATGCACCGTGCGAGTTTCGTGAAAAGTGTTGACTCTTTAGCAAGTGCGATGTACATATACGTAGTAATCATTATACTTTTCATTCTCTTTTTCTAATTAATTTTCTTTTTTAGTGAAAATTAAACCAACCATTTTAAATATTGGATTTATCTATTTTTCAGTGTCAATATTAACTCCACCGTTAATCTCTATGTGTAATTTTTATTACATTTTTAAAAGATTGTTTTAATTAATTTTAACTTTCGAGTGTTTAGTAAACTATACGGCGTTTGTAGTAATGACAAAATTAATATTGACGTGTATATGTCTGCAGGAGCAAATATTAGATTTACTTAAACATAGTTTTTAAAAATCTGAGTATGTTAATTTTTACTGTTTATATTTGCTACTGATTGCTAAAAGATAATTGGTGAAATTTTACTTTTCGTGTAGGTAAATTAATATTTAATTAACAACGTCTAATTTTGACGTATCGATATATATATAATAAATTCATTATTTCACTTTGCGACAATTTAATAACGTATTTAATCAACGAACTCACCAATGCAACTGATACTACAACCATAATTCCAATAACAATTTTTCGAACTGTTGCGCCGTACGTACTTGTGTTGTAATACTCGCTGTGATCAGAATATAGTCCAAGTTCAGATGTACTGATAGCGGATCTTCGTCCAGTATCGAACATATCTTTTGAACCTTCCAGTCTTCGACCTGCGTCCTTGGATTTTATACGTACATTTTACAATCTATAAATAACTGTTTATATATAATTTTACTAATTTAATTTATCCTTACCATTGATATTTATTAGTCACAGCATTCTTTCGTTTATTTGTAGATATTGATTAAATTGTACTTTTTTTAGTTTTCAATAATTCTATACTCATTTCCCGTAAATAGCTAAAACATTTTTGTAACGATGATGCCTTTTCGATGCATCGTCTGAGACTAAAGAGTTACATTTCTCGCTGGGAGTTTTCACTAACAATCCCACAATTGTGAAGATGCTAGAAGGTAAAAGATTTTCTTTGTCAGCAATGGGGGAGGATCATATGGAAGGAGAAGCCTGGGAGTTCTGGACTACTTACACTGTACTATATGTACCATGTTAAGATTCTTCTCTCTAAAATTACAGCAAGCGTGAAGCGTTTTAAAGAACGTATATTTCGATGCAAACAATTAATTATCGCTATTAATAGAAAAGGATAGTTCTACAATGGATTTTTCTTTGCTCCTATTTAACACTCAATGTGAAGTACCATCAGTGAAAATTATTTATATTTTTGTAATTATTCATACAAAATTTTTGTACGTAAAATATTTTGATGTATGAAAATTAATTATTAATTAAATTTACATATTTATTGAAATATGTCTATATTGAATATTTTATTGAAGTGGATAATATTTATACATAGTATATATAGTGATCAATACCAATTCGTGCATAGGTATAGAAATGAAAATACTTTACAATATATTATTAAAAAATATTTTTTTTATTTTGGTAAAAATATTTTGATTACTTAATCATGTTACAACTTTTTTTTTAAAGTTATGATGACACATTTTTACATCACAATACCCAATATTGTGTATTAAGAATATCAACCAGTAACAAATATTTTTAAGTTTTGTAATTCCGTGATTTTTACAGGTCAATTATATATAAATATATTGCTAATTTTTACAAGGAGGTTCTTGATCGCCAGATAATCGAGTCACTTATAAAGTGTAATGTAACAGAGCACGATTACGTGTCGTAATTAACGTTTGCGGAAATCAAAAGAGATTTCTGGGATTGGGTAGTTATATCCTTGGTATGGTTTTGGTGTACTTGGAGGAAGAGTGGGATATGGAGCAGGACGACCGGTTGGTGGCTGATACGTCGTTGTGCTAGGTGTGATGCTGTAGATCGGAGTAGGTGGAGGCGGTGGCGTTATCGTTACGTAAGTTGGCTTAGGCGACGATGGTGGTAGATACGGTGGAGGTCGGGTCACTGGTGGTGGTGGAGTCCTAGTTATCGGTGGTGGTGGCGGCCTGGTGATCGGTGGTGGTGGCGGCCTGGTGATCGGTGGCGGTGGTGGCCTGGTGATCGGGGGTGGTGGTGGCCTAGTGATTGGGGGTGGTGGTGGCCTGGTGATCGGAGGTTGAGGTGGCCTCGTTACTGGTGGAGGTGGCAAATACGTAGACGGTTGAAGGGGTGGACGAGTTGGAGGCTGCGGTGGTGGCGGTCTTGTCACCGGAGGCGATGGTGGCCTGGTTACCGGAGGCGGTGGTGGCCTGGTTACCGGAGGTGATGGTGGTCTGGTTACTGGAGGTGGTGGTGGTCTGGTTACTGGTGGTGATGGTGGTCTTGTAGGCGGTCCAGGTGGCAAATAAGTTGAAGGTTGTGGAGGAGGTCTAGTAGGGGGACGAGTTGGAGGTGGTGGAGGTCTAGTGTAAGGGGTTTGAGTTACAGGAGGTCGAGTTACGGGTGGTCGGGTTGGAGGTTGCGGAGGCAAGTAAGGGATTGATGGTGTTGGTGGTGGTTGTGGAGGTCTAGTTGGTGGTTGAGTTGGTGGTGGTGGCGGCCTGGTATAAGGAGTTTGAGTTACGGGAGGTCGGGTTACGGGCGGTCGGGTTGGAGGTTGCGGTGGTAAGTAAGGTTTTGACGGTGTTGGTGGTGGTGGGGGTCTAGTTGGTGGTTGAGTCGGAGGAGGTGGAGGTCTGGTATAAGGAGTTTGAGTTACGGGAGGTCGGGTTACGGGCGGTCGGGTTGGAGGTTGCGGTGGTAAGTAAGGTTTTGACGGTGTTGGTGGTGGTGGGGGTCTAGTTGGTGGTTGAGTCGGAGGAGGTGGAGGTCTGGTATAAGGAGTTTGAGTTACGGGAGGTCGGGTTACCGGTGGTCGGGTAGGTGGTTGCGGGGGCAAGTAAGGGACCGATGGTGTTGGTGGTGGTGGTGGAGGTCTAGTTGGTGGTTGAGTTGGTGGTGGTGGCGGCCTGGTATAAGGAGTTTGAGTTACGGGAGGTCGGGTTACGGGCGGTCGGGTTGGAGGTTGCGGTGGTAAGTAAGGTTTTGACGGTGTTGGTGGTGGTGGGGGTCTAGTTGGTGGTTGAGTCGGAGGAGGTGGAGGTCTGGTATAAGGAGTTTGAGTTACGGGAGGTCGGGTTACCGGTGGTCGGGTAGGTGGTTGCGGGGGCAAGTAAGGGACCGATGGTGTTGGTGGTGGTGGTGGAGGTCTGGTTGGTGGTTGAGTTGGTGGTGGTGGTGGAGGTCTGGTTGGTGGTTGAGTTGGTGGTGGCAGGGTCAGTGGAGTTTCTGGTTTAGTATAAACATACCCTGTGAAAGGTGGTTGGGGTCTTGGGGTTGTTGGCTGTGGTCGGACGGGGGGACGAGTGATTGGTGGTGGAGGAGGTCGAGTTTGAGGTTGAGGTCTGGGAGGAATGTACTCAGGTGTTATTGGCCTAGGTGGAATATACTGAGGTGTAGTTGGTCGCTGCGTTACTGGTGGAACATATGGTCGTTGAGGTGTTGTATTAGGCTCCGGCCTGTATGGAGGAAGCGGCCTTGGCGTCGTTGGTTGAGGACGCGATGGCGTTGGTCCTGGGACAATCAATGGATTTTGTGGTTGAGGGTAACTGTAACCGCCTGGTTGTGGTTGCGGTCTAGCAGGTCCCGGTGTATACACAGGTGGAGGCCTAGTAGGATGCAAAGTCTTGGGGGTGGATGGCGCCTGGGGTTCCGGCCTTGGTTGTGGAGCTGGTATCCTTGGTGGTGGTGGTTGCGGTACTTCTGGCGTCTTAGGGACCGGATAAGTGTATCCTACCGTCTTTTGTACAGGTGTTGTTGGTTGCGGCCTCGGGACAGTAGGTCTGTTTGGCTGCACGGGAACCACCGGTGGTTGCGGTTTTGGATATTCATATCCTGTATTCGGTGGTGGTCTTGGCGGTGCTGGAGTCGGAACTGTTGGTGGTCTTGATGGCACTTTACTGTAATTTACATATATTATTATTATTATGAAATGTAAATTTTTAACATTGGTAACTACATTTTGTTTTAAGTACTTACGGTGGTAAAGTGAAAGTTTTGCTTGGAGGAGGGTAGTCGTAACCTTGGAATCCTCCTAAGATTTTTGAAGAACTATCAATTGCTCTTACATTTCTTTCACTTGCATGGCACGAAGCAATAACCGCCACTAGAGTGGCAGTCCATAAGAGCTTCAACTGCAACATTAAAATTAAAATGATGTTAATGTTAAATATAATTTGTAACATTTATGCAAAAATAAAATATTATCAAACTGTTTTAATACAATTGAATTGAAATATAAATATGATTTATTTTAGGATTAATTAATATGAATAGAATATAATTTACATTTTTTTATATTTTTGAAAGGCATTGCTTCGGAACATTTTAAAATAGTTTCATGAGATTATCTCACGCCTCACCCACGGCAATATTACATAATCTATCGTCGTATGATGAGTAGATGATCGTGAAAGGTTTATCTTGGCGAATATACAGATTATTGTGATTCTATCTTTAGTACTTGAATAGTGTATAAATAATAATATTTATTATATCTATAGTAATAATTTATATGTTCAATGTATTAATTGCAAGTTTGTCAATTGATCTTGACCGACAGTAAATGCATAAATTGCGCACAGAAAATGTATGTCACGATGAAACATTTCTATAAGTATCCAGGTCGCCACGAAGATACGCCAGCATCAAAATTATCTAGTGAAAATCAACGATATACCTCATTATAGTAATTTCTCACTCATTAATTTTATTAATAAAATAGTTGTATTATTAGTTTCTATATTAATATAAGAAAAATCTTAATGTATTAAAAGATTAATTTTTAAAAATTATACAATTTCATAGTCTTTGCATAATCTTCGAAGAGAAAAAAAAATATTAAATGCGCGATAATAAATAGTCAATTAAATGACTGTGCTTAGCGATAGAATAAGTATTCTTGCACAACGTAAACGCGATCATATTTTAGACGTCTATCAAAGATGAGCATAGATGACATTGAATACATCAAGAAAAAATTTGAATAAATTATGAAAAATAAATTTAGTACTGTTTAAAGAATAATTAATGAAAAATCGTATAAGTATTGGTTTTGATACAATTTTACGAATTGTCATGTACAAATATAATTAAACGCAAGCATAAAAAGAGAAAGTTCGAAAGTCACATATGTATATTGTTAACAAGAAATTTTCTTAATTGTTACTCTGCGTAGTAGAACAATATCACTGTATGTAGAAAATGTTTTCATTGTCTTAATGTAAGCAAAAGATCTAGACTTAACTCACTTTTCCTATTCAACAAAAAAACTAAGCGACGACTTCATTATAGATAACGTTTCAAACATTAAGTCGATATTGTAGATACACAACATGAAAGTTTTCCTTCGGAAGATGTAAAGCGATATAATAAAACAATTGATTTTATTTTAAAATAGACAAAAATTATCATCGTTCGTTATGTATTTCAGTTACTTTCGATTGATTGCAATAAATACTTTTTTTCCCGAGAAATTATGCAATCGATGAAATCAATCTCGTTCCAACGAAAGATGCAAAAAGAAGAAAGTATAAAAAAAATGGATAAGACATTTAACTTGATGTTCTTACGAAAGGACATGGTTCATCCTGAATTTGCCGACCAATTCTACCGGAGGCTTTTTGTTGCGTAACCGATCTTCCTTTGGGCGGTCAATAATAGCAAAATATTCAACGCTGGCATCGATAGAACCCATTCGTATCCACGACTAATTAAAATATTTCATAGGTGTACGAAGCTATCCTACTACGCCTATAAGAATCTTTCTCGCGTGTTTTAGTTAATAAAAAATTTAATTAATAATATAAATTGTAAATTTTTTTTTCTAACAAATTATTTACAAATCGTAAAAGTCATTCTTATCGCTGAAAGACGCCTCTCTTTCTCAAGGATGGCTAATAGACATTACAGCACCCGAGTAGATGCAAATGATGAATCGCATCGAAGCAATAAACCTTAACGGCAGAATATGCCGTGATACTTGGGATGATGCCTTTTGAAACGCATATACGAGCCCTATACAATCTTGGAGAAACTGAAAGTTGTTTTCTAGGCAGGTCTTGTGAGAAATAATCTTTTATACACCAACAACTAATCACATTGACCTTCGTCAAAACAGTTTACTGGCGATGACGCCTTTTAGTCAAATTTCTGATTTTACGATCTTAATCTCGAGATTTACCGACAAAATTTAACGTCGAAATTCCCTTGAAAGTGGAAATAAATATGAAAATCTTTGTCGTAGCTACGAATATTTTTAAACTATTTTTTCATTTACATTGTATGCATTATTTACTTTTTACTATATCTCTGTAAATTTTAACAGTCGCTTGTTTCTTCTTCTCAGTTTCACGACCTGCATGCATGTGCAAGCATGTTTCGTATACGATTTGTCAACATCGGTAAAGTTTAAGTGTAATTAATCGAAGGTAAATGTATTTTAATATTACCCGCAACATGGCGACATTCAAACGACTGTATCAAAGTTTACGCTGCATAGGTTTTTATGTTCGAATGATACATTAGCTGTTATGAAATGTTAAATAAAGCTGAGATTAAATTAATTTTTTTTTTTTTACCTAAATTACAAAACCCAAGAATATGTTTGCCGTTAGGTAAAATTATATAACAATCTTGATAAATATGTTGTAAAATTTTACATTAATGTCGAGACTTATGATTGCACTTTAGAGGGATTCATCGTGCATTTGTATAATTATAAAATTGTATTAACCAATCCTCTCGTACTTAACGATACATTCTGTTTCAATATTCGAAAAATAAAATAGTCGTCGGCACGTTAAAGTATTTGAAAGGAATTTAATATTTATTTTTTAAATGTTTAAACATCTCAGAAATTCTAATGTAATTACCGCAAGGTTCATTGGCAGTTACTAATGACGTTATATCATCGAGCACAGAAGAGAAATCATTTTTATATTTGACTCGACTTTTTAATATGTCGGCTTATCATTATTCTTTCGAATATATATGAAATTAAATGAAAGTAACAAAAAAAAAAACTCATATTGATCAGTTTCTTTGTGTAACCGATTTAGCATTTGATTTACGTAATCGGAAAGTGACCTTTCACCGAAGACGAATCTCTAGTTGTTAAAGTGCTCGGGGACACACGAACATCTGAATTTCGACATTTCGCAAAGAGTTAATGAATTAATTATGTATCTTTTAGCGAATTAATTCACTAATATTTATAGTAATTCAAATATGTAAATACAAATTGACCTATGACTATTGTTACAATTTTCTTGTCAACTTTTACGAATATTACTTCACTTCAATTAGTATTTTAAATTTAATCTTAGTAATGTTCGAGCGGAGCTTAATTTGGCTATTTAATGTAATAAATGTATAATTTAAAGTATAAGTAATTGTGTACTTTTTAAAAAAAAGTTTATATCAAACAGTTTTATTGGTTTAACTGACACGTACAATTATTTTTACAATTCAACTCTAAATTATATATTATTAACACATTTTTAGCATTTTAATAATAATTGTATTACTACTTAAAAATTGTTTTAGTTATTACATTAATTTAATTAATGTTCATTTCGCATTTGGTTTACAATTAATAATTCCAAATAGTAAATGGGGAATATTATCCAATTACTTTAAAAAAGTGTCTAGAATATTTATCTAATTATGCGAATTAATAATATTTTATTCCAATTAATTGTCTACCCCTAATTAATTTTGTATAACAGATTATTTAATCAGATACAACAGAGTTTTCAACAGTTCTTAATACACGACACGTGTATAATGAATGCAATGAATTAAAGTAACGGACGTATTGAAAATGTCTAATATGCATAAATGTAACTTGATCGATATATGTACTCGAATGGATTACATACTCTTTAGCGCGGGTAGCTGAAAAATTATTGATTGAATACGCGATCGGACAAATAGCGAAGACAAATAATAAATAAATGTAAAGTACTTATGTATATAGGATAGTAGCTAATCTTGTGGAGGTTTCGAGAAGCAAATCGTTATTAACATATAAATGTACGAACGTATTGTGGAATTCACTTGTAAAATATGCAGTTTCCCTTTACAACAAATGTCAGATAGCCTTGCAATATCGCTCGAGGCTGCACCAAGATGAGAAAATGCTCTTTTACAAAAGATAAAAGAAGTATCAATATTTATATATAATTGCACTATTCGAAAATGCGATCGATTGCAATACATATACATATATAAATATACATATACATATACATATATAAATATACATATACGTATAAATATACATATACATATACATATATACATATATATATATCGCAGAATAGTCACTATGCGATGATGTACATGTGTGCAGTATGAGTATAATCTGATCGGTATGGACACTCCCGTAGAATGATGATCACTCGCGGGTTTGATAATGAAGATGATCATAATCCAGTAAGCTCGTTGGCCGTTGACGATTTGCTCGATTTACTTACCATCGTTCCGGACTTCACGGCTATTTGGCCGTCTTCACGAAATATATGCCTTCACGAAGCGGCTCGGTCTAGCACTAACACATGTCTCGCGGGATCGGGTGTCCCGGGAGTTAACTTCTTGGTGAACTCGCACGAGGAGCATTTATAGGATTCACCCGATTCCCCGGCGTTGACGAGTGGGGTGGGGGTGGGAGGGGGAGGAGGAGGAGGGAGGAGGGGCTCCCCGCGCTCATCACTCGGGGTCCACACGATTATCGCTAGGATGCTGTAATTCCTTGGCGGCGCATCGCCTCGCCTACTCCCGTACAACCAAGAGAAAGACGGAGGATCCCATA
The DNA here is from genome assembly GCA_026168455.1 of Theocolax elegans. Taxonomy (NCBI): domain Eukaryota; kingdom Metazoa; phylum Arthropoda; class Insecta; order Hymenoptera; family Cerocephalidae; genus Theocolax; species Theocolax elegans. Next base: position 23,385,994 of record CM047426.1, on the reverse strand, counting down.
CGAGAAAGGGAAAGAAGGAAACCGATGTATACTGTCCATCTTCTTATATATACATACGACCAAGAGAATACCAAGATCGTTCGCTCCGCCTTGATGGCCCTATACCGCCGTAATCATCTAACGCACACGTGCGCTTCCTGTCCGGTTAGCGTTTTGCGGTTTCGACTCTAATTACCGAGATCACAGGAAATTTTAACAAAAATTCTACCTTGATTTATTGGGCAATTTTTTTTTTCTTCTCCTTTCTTAAGTTGCGTGGTTTACAAACTTTAAATTTTGAATATTATTTGCGGGTGACACGCGGAATATGTGAATTATTATTTTTATTAGTTCGATGATAAGCAATATATTCGAACTTTTCGAGACGGTTGGCGAGGTAGTGAGTGTCAACGATAAATACTTCTGTACTGTCTACCATCCAAAGTTTCTTTATATTTGTTAAAATATTATTTAAACTAAATAAGTACTACCTACTAAGATACTAATCGTATACTAATATATTTTGCAATTACTTAAAAATGATCGCTAATCAAGATCTTTTTACTTATTAATTCGTATATTTCGTCTATGCGTTATAGGCACATAACAAAACAACAAGCATTAACAAACGAGTAAAAGTATTGAAATTAGTTACAATTTACAATTAAATATGTGCAACATTTTTTTGTAGCTGCAATTTTAAAATACTAGAAAATTAAACTACTTGCAACATCGAGTGAAAACACTCAAACACCACTTATACTTGTATTCATTAAAACGCTCTTCCAATATTGAGAGAAACATTAATCTTTAACAAATACACACTCGTTTTTAAGTCAAGTTAAATCAAAGATTTATCTTAGTGATTAGCTTTATTGGGTCAATTTTGAATACACGTCAATATATTTATAACAACAATTTTTTTTCAAAGATTCCCAATTATACACAGTGAAACGCGTGGTAAATATAATTACTTTATTAAAAATGCGTATAAATCATGAATGTATATATATATTTGCTAGATTAAAAATTGTACGAGTAAAAAAGAATTAACAAACTTCAACTTTGGTATTAAAATTATATTACGTCTCAAATTGTGAATTTTATGGTATATGGTTTACCCTTATACATAAATTAAAACCCATCTCCATTTGACAAAGTATTGTGCAATCCATCGAGCATCTCGTATATACGTTTTAGCATAAATGTCTTAGGGAAAAAATTCCAAACTATTCATTTTTAAGCTATCCATTCTTGTCCTTGATAACGTAATAATGTATAGACGTGATTTTCATAATTTTGTTAGAGTTTGTGTTTGATGAAATTAATTTATAACGATGAGTGACTTTGACAAAATTAAAAAAATTCTCCTCCGAGCTTAAAAAAATTAATTTAATTATGCAGGATGTATTATATTAGTTCTACTTTATTTACTATTTAACATTTTTATTAAACGACTCAATACACATAATTTTTTTTATAAAATGTTCGTACATAAATGTTTTGATTTTACAGGTAATTATATTATCCTTTTTAAATTGACACACACACACAAACGCACTGTTTAAAATTTATAATTTTTTTTAACGCAATCTCGTCTGTCGAGAAAAGTATAGCTATATCATCCAAGTATATTTATGTAACGGTCAGAACGTAAATTAATTTTCCTACGAATATAATATAACCGTAGTGTTTCGGTGTAGATGACACCGGTGACACAGATTATGCTCACATAATAAAAAAAATGGATTTTGGATAGAGTTGCAATCAGATATACACGAAAACGCTGCATAATATATATTTGGTTGGGAGATTCGTCTACATAACCGCCTCCACAAAACCGTAAAGATAGTAGACCAAACGATTGGCCTTCCTAAAAAAATTTTTAATTAAGAATTCGATCGTTTCGACCTTCTTCCTCTGATCATCATCATCATCACCATCGCGGTGTTCTTTCCTAGATTATCAACTGGTATATCCAAAACTTTCGTATAAATTCGTCAAGGTCACCTCTACCGCAAGGACATTTTGAAATTATCATTATAGAATATTTTCGTCAATATTGGTAAGTATATAATTTTTAGTCATCGTCTAATTAAAGCCTAAAATATTTTTACCGATAGACGCGTAAAAACAAGATGACTTATATATATATATATATATATATATTCGTTTTGGTTGAATTCACTATATAGGGAAATATAATAAGCAAATTCAATTTTACTTCGCAACCTTTTATTCCGGCTGTGTGTATTCGTTGAAAATAACAACAATAACGTTTTTCGCACAAAAAGATAATAAAATACAATAATTACTTAATTTTTTTTTCTGTCTAATAAATATTAGTCTGCGCGGCAAAAAGTTCACTCTTGAGGAATGAGAAAATGTTGAGTTTATACTATATTTATATTATATATATATGTAAGTGAGAATTATGAAATTGATTTAAATGCATTAAAGTTAAGTTAAAAGTGTAGGTATACCGAGTAATTGGAAAATTTTTCTCCTTTATCTTTCGACGTACGTTTGTTGCGAGTATAAAAACATTATTTATTGCAAACACAAATAAAATTAATGGATGATTAGTTACCGCGCGGTTAATTTATCTAATATTTAAGTACTTGGCGCACACACGGCAATATAAACTAGTCTAAACATAAAGAAAATATAATTAAACGCGTCTGCGTAAAACGTAAATAAGATGTATATATATATATTACTTAAAAAAAATGAATATTTGTTCAATTAAAATCCGATGATTAAAATAATATTTCCTGTGTGACCTTCTTTAAAAATATATGTTTGAAAAAGGGGTTGCGGCATTTTACGATTCTGCCTTTCACTCGAAACATTATATATATATATACATGTCGATGGTATTCTCTTCTAATTAAACTACTCATCCGCTCAGTCTTAATGAAGACGCGATTGTTTTTACGCTATTTGAAATAAAGAGAAAAAGTAATATATTAATAATATTTTCCTTCGATATTTTTTTTGTATATGTAGGTTGTACGTTTATAAGACATATATACACCCTATAAATGCGTTCGAAAGCTCATTGAACTCGGGAGTACGTCAAATCAGGGGAGAAAGTGTTCGTGTTAAGTTAATCACTGTTTTTTGCACTTGTTACATCATAATACGTATACCTGTTATTATATATGTATATCTGTGTGTGTATACATATGCATAGGGCTAGAAGCTCGAATTAAATCTCGATAGTATTACGTCGTTATTTTCTATTTAAATTAGTCGAATACTTAATTGTATTCAATTACGAGTGATTTATGTTTCACAAAGTGTGTATGTATATGCACAATACATTTTATTAAACTTCGACGATACAAATTGAAATACAAACAGACGTACTATAAGTAAATTAATTTTTATTAATAAAACTTGATTTATTAAAATTGTAAATAATGTACATTGTAGTTTAAACGAACGTTATTTATACGTTGAAAGAACACTTAAGTTATACTACATTTTTTTTATTATATTTAAATTAAGAAATAAAACTACAACAATTTTGATTACGCAATGAGAAAGAATAAAAGTAACTAGATATATGTATATTTCCATATTAAGTAATCGTAATACATCCACTTAACGACACCTTTTAATTTATCGGTGCAGTTATCTCGAACGCTCGTCGGGTCACCGTTTTATGATACTTCGTTTACCCTGTAGGCACACGTATAGCAGTAAAAAAAAAGTAATACAAGAGCTGCAACTCAATTCAAGTTCAAGACTACACGGTGTAACAAACCAGTGACTATATACTGCAGTTACATCGATTTAATGAGGTGTACAATCACGCGTATGTGTATGTGCAATTACACGCGTGTATGTGCGCGTGCCGTTGAATCAAATATCTACGTAGCTACACACTCGGACCTTGGATGCGAAAAAATGTTTAAACGCACACCAAGAGGAAATTTCGTACCCGATAACGAAATTTTGTATAAAAACAGAGTGTTTTGATAACGGCGTGAATTATCGATTGGAGGATGAATAAAAAAAAAGAGAGGAATTCTTATGAGTCTGGGTCCGTAATATCACGCGACGGATGCGAACCTTCGAGTAATTAGAACGAGGTACATTTATCTAATTTTCGTGACGAAACGAGAGGAATCGGAATAATTTTAGATAGATTTCGGGATACTTTAATAAAGGTCGAAGAAGAATATAACTTCTTCTGGTCATTCCGAGAGACCTGATTATATCGTCCTTGGGTCACTGATTTCTACAAAAATTCTGACAACAAGGACAGTGAGTCGACTTTTTGCAGATTCCTACATATTTCTCGGGTTACCGAGCCGTTTTTTATTCCTTTACTTTTAATTCCTCTATATACGTATTTTAATCTTTTATTTAACGAAATCCGGTCCTCATAGCTGTTTATGCACTTTCCGTTTATTTATATTGTTATTCCGCTTGTTTTTAATAATATCTACGTCAACGTGGTTCAGATAAAAGAAAAAAAAATACGCGCGAGATATAATATGTATATGTGTGCGTGATATTTCTGGTGACGAGAAAGCTATTATTATTTCCATTTTATGCGTGCTGTCACGTATTATTGGTATTGTCTACATTTCGATGACTAATAGATTTTTAGACGCTCCCATCATTATTCAATTAAATCGAAAATTTCAATAGATCATTCGAGATATAGAAAGTAAATTAACTCGAGAATATTTGTTTAGTTTTAATATGTATATAGTAGCTTTTATTTTGAAATTACTAAATTATACGTTCAATATGGATTATACACGGTTTATCAATCATGTGACGCAACAAAATGTATATATTTACTTTTTAACTATAAACCAAGTTTATTTTTTTACTAATATTAATATAGCCATTTAGATTGACAAATAGTAAAATAAATACTAGAAATTGTTTTTATTGGTAAATATATATATGCACGTCCGTGCGTATAATTTATTACTCAAAATTCACTAATACCGATAGTTTTGAAAGACCAACAATGTTAAAAATTACATTCACGAGATTCTTCTTCTGATGTAATCTTTGAAATCAGAAAATTAAAAACTTTTCATTTTTCTTCAACATGTAATTTACCCTACGTTTGTATTAATTATTTTATTTTATTTTTATAAAACATAAATAGGTATAGTAGCAGAATAAATTAAGGAATAACAACGTACAGTTTTTTATTGAAAAATTGATAATGAAGACGTAACAATTAAAAAACTAAAAAAAAATTATAATTAATTAAAGCTTGAAGAGTTTGGCCGTACATCACGTCTGTAGATTCGGACTGCCGCCGAAGCATATCAGATTGACGATAATTTAGCTGCATGAAGCTCGGTGGAAAATACATCAGCGTCTCGAAAGTTGTCGTTACAGGTAGTATCCATGTCCGAATCCGTAGTAAGGATAACCTAAAAAAAATAATTATCCATGTCGTTAGAAACGCAAAATTAGACGCGTAAAAAATTGTTTTGTTTGAATTGCATTTATATTTTATTAGGTATTTCAAAATTGTTCAAACGTTGTAGATAAATCCAATGGAAAACTAAACGAATTCCTCTTATATTCAACAAGTTCAGTAATCCTATTTTTTTGGATCATTGATATTATGTCCAAAAAGTAACGAAACACTTTAAGAATTTTCCCAGATTAAAATATCCGTTGGGTCATTCGTTAGGTATGTTTCGTTACCTTTTGGAGACCCTGTATAGTGAATAATAAATAATTAAGATGAAATAAAAAAATTCGAATGGGAGAAGGAAAATTATTATTTAAGTAATTAATTACCATAACCGTAGCCATATGCGTGACCATAGCCAAAGTAAGGATACCGGTAGCCATAGTATGGATAACCACCTCCAAATCCATAATACCCGCCGTAACCTCCGTAACCTCCGTAACCTAATCCTCCGAAATATCCGGGTTTAGCTGATACCACTGACAGAAGGGCTATCAGTAGCAAGGCTACAAGCTGCGAGTTAAAAATTTATTTAATTATATCTAATACTATGTTTAATATTAAGTATCGTTAATTGTTGAAAATATTGAATATCCTAAATATGACAATAATAATTATTTGTTATCAAATAATTCATTATAGAGAGCGGTAAGTATGTCTGTATTAGAAACAATAATTCATGCAAAAATTTTGTAAAATTGTATTTAAAATATGTTTATTCGGCACTTAAAATTAACTCTAGATTTTTAGTGTATATATAAATCTATAAATATAGCAAAACAATACACATAATTTTTAAGTGTATAAATCGACCCGTATCATTTTCAAATAAATTTTAACCCTGATACAAATTTTACTTCGGTGAATTTCTCTTAAAAAACATTTTTTGTCAATTATTGGTCTACAAATTGTAAAATTGTACATGTTGCGGAATACCTAATGCGTAATTTAATGTAATATGTTAAAAATTGGTTAATGTAAAAAAACAGTATTTTATAAATTGACACTCAAATTGCAGAAACCTACCTAGAAAATCTCAAAAATTTTAAAACCTATACCTAATTATAAGAAAAATCTTAAAAAATCACAGATTTGGTTCTAAACAAATAGAATATCGTGACAGAGACATTTTTACGAATTCATAATTATTAACTAATTATTTGCATATTAATATATGTATATAGCTATGAAACAATTATTCATGGCTACCCAAAAATCTCGTTGATTTATCAGTAGAAAAATTAGAACAAAATCACGAATTATCTTCAAAGAAAACCCAAGATCATTATAAAACGTTTTCTTCGATAAATTGAATTTTTCCTTTAATAAAAAATAAATAACTTTTCTTGTTTTTGGGATTTACATCCCGTTAAATTTTATTCAAACTACATAATTAAGAATTCAACTGCTATTTGACGACTCAATTCAATACTTTTAATGTTACATAATACTAGCAAGTATTTATGCAGTGGACTGTTTAAACCATTAACATTTGTTAATTACCTTTTGCAAGTTAGAATAAATATATAATATCTAAATTTTACGGTAATCTTATCAAATTTTAGTTCGTTTTGTCGCAAGTAATTTGTATGTGTAATTTTCAACAATGTGTTACACCGACAAAAAATTAATGTTTACTTCATATATAAATATTATAATTTCTAATTACTTTGTTATACATGTCTAATAATAATGGAAAATAGTGATTCCAATAAATTATTTGACGTAGAGCATTAAACAACAACAGTTTTAGATTAATTTGTAATTTATTGATAATGGAAAGAAGCATCACGATAGCCACTACAATAAAATTTGATATTTAATACATAAAACGATAAACCGTGTAAAATTCGAAAAAAAGCGTACGGTAATCAATGATGCGAATACCAATATTTACGATATGGAAGAAAAAGGAAAAAACTAAAGAATTAAACAACTTACAATTTTTGAGCAGGCCATGTCGGCGGCGAGGGTAGCGTTGTAACAGCGTAAAGTGCGTCTTGGAGCTTACTTGCGAGTGCGTACCTTTTTATAAAGGATAAGTAACCAGGACACAAGTAGGCTGACCATCGGGCGTCTCCACCCCCTCTTATGGTTTTTTTCTCTTGTCCTCGTGCATATTCGCGCTAATGATACAGTGTATTGTTACGTTGCACATGCGAGGAATATTGCGAAATCACTCGAGATGGATGTATACCTATAGACAAAGATTATATATGTATATATATATATATATATATATAGAGAGAGAGAGATGTGCGTACACACGTCCAAGTCGTTGTTGATAATGCCGAATTCGCGCACTTGCGCGCCCTTGATAGTCGCGTACATCCCTATCATCGGACTCTAATTGTCACTGAAGGAAAAAAAAAGTCGCGGTAATCATTATTCAAGAGAGAATCCTCGTTATTTATAAACGAGCCGATGACCGCAGGGGCTAAATTATTATACGAGAGGTACGCTTTTGCGCAATAACCTATCTCTGCGTGCTCGGTCTATCTATTGCAACATAAGTTATATTTCGCGAACGAGATGTATCGAGAGGATTTTACACCCACTTCGTAAAAGCCTTGAATATCGATACGGACGAAGTCGAAATCTAGATTTAACGCTTTGATTCTCTGCCGTATATACGTTATGAATTTTCTTTAAAAATCGTTGATGTGCGTTGTATTGTCGTCATTTCAATATTACACACACACACACACTCGTACATGTACATTATTTTACTTAGTGCGTATTATACGTGTATAATTATTACTTCTCCTGCGGTGGTATGGAAATTATAGTTTTTTCTTAAATATACTTGATTGCATAATTTTATGGTTGATTAATTAGAGAATCAATCTGTCCTCGTTACGACAAATTCGATGTTTCATTCATTTGTAAGTGAATAGTCAAGTGATTTCAATTCATTTATATAATTTATTGCGCTCGTCTACGAATTGATGAATTATATGCAGATATTTTATTATTACTTTTTATATTTGTATTTTTATTTTATGCCGATTATTAAATGAAAGAATATTCGTTATACAAATGTATGATTCAATATGAAATATATCATTAATTACCGTAATATTTTTATTAGCCTATATAAGGGCTTGTAAAGTCAAATTATCATAATTAATATAGTGTAAATTTTATTGCAAATTGTTTAATGTTTGTAAAAATAAGTAAATCATGTATCATTGTCTTGAACAACTCCATTACCTTTTCTATATTATTAATTATTATCATCAAATTTGCGACGTTGTATAAAGATTTAATTAAGGTTACTCGGATTTTTTGACTCGTTGAAAAAAATTAACTCAGAATAATCATTATTAATATCAAACTGAGTTTATTATTTTATAAATTATATGTATATATCTCCATAAAATTGTGACATTGAGAAGTATCAAAGATCAGGTAGTCAATTAAAAGAAAAAGTCGTGGTAATACATTTTATTCAAGAATTTACAGTGATTAAAAAACATTACGAAGGAAGAGGAAATAAGAGATAAGAATAAACTGTATTGTAGGTGGTACGGTAAAGACATTTATTATTTATAGTCAACTAATTAAAAATATATATATATATATATGTATATGTATAATATAATTAAATTAAGATACACAATAATACTTTATAGCAATAGATATACGTAGATATCCATTGATAAAAAGAAAACGCGCTGGAATAGCACGAAGAGTTTCGTTACAACTTATCTAAAAATAAGATACATCGAGTCGCAACGTGGAATAATAAGCAGCAGCAATAGCAGCACGTGATTAGCCCGAACGACGGTAGCCCCAATACTCAGGCCTGACTCGATCTCGCTTTCTCCCCTGTGTTCAGATGCTTTCCGTTCGCGTTAACGAATCTGATTTTCTGGTCTTTGTCAAGTCGGTCCCCGTTATTCTCTCTCTTGTCGGAATTCTCTTGGGAATCTCGAGGCGCTGTAGTGTCCGAGACCGTTTCTTTGGCAGATGTCGCTCTCAACGATGAATCGCCATCACCGAATCCAGGACCAACAGCACCACCAGGGCCACCAGGGCCACCGGGACCTCCGCCCAAGTTATCTTGACCAGGGTAGAACTGGCCGTTGAACCCGCCTGGATATTGAGATCCATCGAAGGGTGATCGAAAGCTCGAGGAACGATCGAACCCATCGAAAGGTAGGCCACTTTCACCGCTACCGGGTAGGTTGTTGTAATTTGGAGACTGATAAGGACCTTGGAAGAAGTTGCCGAAGTACGGGTCGCCTAACCCACCGATTCCGCTGTTCGACCTGTTTTTTCAAACGTTAGATGACTGGGTTATTTTTTTCAATTTCGCACGACATTGTGAAAGTTACAATTACACCGTATAATTTTTTTAAATAATTAAATTAAAGAAGACGCTGAGATTTGAATATTAGGTTTTTAAATATTTAAATTGCTAATGTTACAGAAAAAAGAAAAATAATAATCTTCAGTTAGAAAATTTTTGTAAAGGGTTAAAACATCTTCTTAAAGTAAGTTGAAAATTTCGTTATGCAAGGTTTAAAATGTAAAATGAATCGTCGTATAAAATAAGTTTCTTTTACATGAAGTAACTTTTTAGGAAAGTATACTAGTGACTGTATAATCATAGAAACTACGAAATACAAGAAAATTAAATTAACTTGCAAGTTATATTGAATTACATAAGGAAAACTCTTTTACTGCGAGCGGCAGTTCACAAGAAATACTGAGCGAGGAAATGAACTTGACGATGATATTTAATCGTGCATAAAGCTATGCAACACATTTTAAAGTTGGATAAGCAAAAACGATTTTTCTTCTATAATATTAGAAGTAAACTTATACAATGAGATAAAAGCATTCATTTTTTTAAACTGGTCATGCTACTTTTTGTTTAATTCAATTTACACTTATTTCTTTCAATTTTTATTATATTTTAAAGGTGCTGTTAAATTGACACTTGCATATCGATTTTATATACTAGTTTTCACCTGTAATACGACTTCCTCGTTCATTTGAACTCTTTTTGAATAATTAAATATTTAAATGCTAATGAACTTTTAACGGTATATCTCGGATAGTCTTGTTTTGTTTACAATTATTTATTACTAAACTGAGCGAATAACGAAAACAATAGCGCAAGTCAGTTTACGAAGTGCAATGTCCTAAACGTTTTGCAGATTTAAGATATTACGATTAAAATGAAATTAATATTTTCTAGTTACGACAAAGTCTTCAGACAGAGAATATATTCATTAGTATAAGGTATCTGAAGTTGCTATTATGTACGTTTTCTTAATTCCATCTTAAAACAAAGTAAGAGAACTCATTAATCAATGATTAACTGCGCATCATTTTAAAAATTTCGTATTACCGCGATCTCAATTCATTTTCACTGTTAATTTTGCATGTTTGATTTACGCAACTTGTATAATGACATATTCTACATTTTTCTATAATTTATATTAATAAACAAACAAATTTTTGTTATAAATAATTGTTAAATTTCGTTTAGTTTTTAAGCAGCATATTGAGCAGTAGCGCAACCGTTAATGACGATAGAATGTACTTAAGAAAAATTAATATAGGTTATTTTAACAAACCTGAGATCGCCAGATGGACCACTAGGAAAACCGGGCCGTCCTCCTCCACCACCACCTCCTCCAGCACCGTTATAATTTAAATTGGAGTATCGTTCCGATAAGGGTGATCTATAAGGTGGACCACCATTGAATGGAATTTCATTGAAGGAGTTAAAATAGTTGCGCTGGTCGATAGGTGGATCACTGTAGTAATTTTGTCGGATGCGTTCATAATCAATGGCTGAGAATCGATTGTCTACACGTAAATTACCATTTCGGCCAATATTACCGCTACCCGGTTGATTCGGTCCTCCAGGTCCCGACGAGAAGTCAGAACCGTCGTATGGTCGACTTTGTGCGCTTGATTTCGAATCACCACTTGGTTCGAGATTTTGGATCGAATTTGCATTGTTTACATTATCCTTTGAACACATAAGATTTTGATTCGATTGTAATCGATTGCTCGATACTCGAGTAACATTGTTTTATACACTATATAATCGAAAATGTAACGAAATTATATTGCAGTAATATTTTTGCTATTTATAATATATATCGCTGCAATTAACATATTTTCACAACAATATTTGTTTTTAAGAACGTAGAATTCAGAAATTTATATAGACTTATATAGACAGAAATTTATATACAGATTTATAAAGACACATTTAAAATATAATCGAAAAGTAAATTGAAATATAATGAAGATGTATGCAAAAATATGCGAAAAATATTTTTTTTCGAAATAACAATAAATTTAATGCATTTTTGTACAGAAGAGTGTTAAAATGTCCAGTAATCTATATATGATACATTCAACTAAAATTTGAACCAGATGAAATTTAATGACATTATAATATAATTTATTTTTTGTATTATTTGTTGTCAAAATACACATGTTCATTTTATAATCGTACATTAAAAACAATTTCCAACTTAATAATGACAAATAATGAAATCAATATGAAATAATTATTAATATGTAAAAGAAAAAGTAATGTTTGAAAAGCAGATTGCGCGATAAAATTTAATATAAATATTAAATTATTGTATAAAAAAATAAATAAAAATTCGTACCGAAAAATAACTTACCTTCCCATTATTATTGCCGTTCGCGTCGTTAATTGGCTTGGGAATCTCGGGCTGAATTGGAGCAAGGGACTGACCGCCAATCGGCGCTTGGAAGAATCGTGGATCAACGGGCAAAGGCTGTCCCGTGAAACCCCCGTTCCCGGGGAAGAAAGTCTGCGAAACGTGCTGTGTATAAGGTGGGTACCGATACTGATAAGTGCGCTCGTATTGATAAGGGATATTTTGTCCGGCAAAGGGTACCCCAGAATTCGGAGCTCCCGCGTTTTGAGCCGGTGCCTGACGCGGCTCTATTTGTCGCCGTGTTGTCTCCGTCGATCGATTCGTTCGTGAGCTGTGCAATTCGTTGGCGAGTGTCGGAACCAACACTGTGCCCACCGTATGAGCAAAGTGTGTTAGCACCTCGGACGCTGGAAAGAGCGCTTAGTTGCGGTTAAAAGTTAAATCTTTGGTTTAAATTTTTAGTTTGCGTAATTACAAAATAATAATTTAATCAATTTAATCAATTGTTGCGTCATTCCTAGGTTAATATAATAACAACATTAATTATAATAATATTTTTTCATCATGATTTATAAAAACAAAAATATTGTAATACGTAAAAAATTTAAATAACAAAATTCTATTTCGTCCATCAATTTATTTAGATTTACGGGCAATATAAACATAAAACAAGAAATAAAAAATCGTATTCATTGTGTGTATATATTATACTGACATACATATCAATTAAAAATTTAGTCGGTAAATAAAAAAATCCACGTCCATCGATAAATAGTTGCGTAGGAATCGATATTTCAGTATATACACCTCGAAATGCGCACTAAAACAAGCTGTTAAGTAAAAATGTAAAAAAGGAAAAATTAATCTATTAATTATGTACATTTAAATATACTATAAACTGTCGTTTAACGAACATAAAATCTACTCGACTTGAAACGTATAAAATTTTAATGAAATTTCTCGAATCGTCAAATAATATAATATTATATCTATTAGAAATGATAATTGTATAATAAATTATACATAAACCTTTGTATGTTTCATAAGAGGTATATATCGAGTCTCGGTGCGTATATATGAAATAGAAATTATTCTATTCATAAATTATTTGGCTTTTTTACTCCCTCGATGTCAATGTTTATAATAATAACGTTGTAAGTTTGCTTATATACTTACGCGCAATGCCTTTGGCCGCATTCCCATAACGGAGAAGGCTAAACGACGCAACGCAGTACAGAAGTGCCTGTTGGAATCATAAATTAAATTACTAGTGTATATTTCCAAAGAAAGAAAGACAAGTTCTTCGTTGTGTAAATATTAACTATAATTGGTGAAAGAGACAAGTTACGAAGTTACTGGAGCTTGAATAGTTTTTCAGAGTGTCAAACTTACTTCGAGACTGGAGAACATTGTCGAGTCGTTAACGATAAAAGCAACGCAAACGGTTTACACATTTTTTTTAGTGGTACCTATATCACCGTGTCCTTTTAATTTCGCATATAGTTACGATGAACTTATTAATTATCATACAGTGCAAAAGTTAAAAATAATGTACCATACATAGAAATTTACTCTATATAGCCAGCGCGTATAAATTTATACTTTTTTTATTTACGACTAACCCACGTGTAGATAAAAATAAAATTTTTATATAATGAAATTAAAAAATTTATAGAAAATTGGTATTATAAAGAAAATACAAAGTGGCATTACACATGGTCACTTTTATAACAGAGGTATTTTAAGTAATTATTGTACAATAACATTTTAAATTAAAAACATTTATTGATCATTTATTATACATGTAAATAAGTATACATTTATAATCTAAGATTCCAATTTTAACGTTTAATGAAGGAGAAAATAAAAAGATTTAAATGCGAACATATTGCACACTGAAAACAACTTTTATAATCACTTTGATATTGCTCTTTTCTCCTCGTTATCATTAACATTAAGTAATAATCTCTCTGTGAAAATTCCTTTTATTTAATTGATGTTGTTGTTAGTAACAGTCAATTGTAATAACAAATTGATTATTCTATGCCATTACGAAATCGTTGTTATTAAATAAATTAATAAATTGAATATTAATTAAAGGATTATATAAGTAGCAGAACGCGATCGTTCTCAAAATAAAATATTTTAACATCTGTACAGTCATTGTGACTATTAGTTGCCGACAATTGAGAAAAGTATCAATAATTTTTTATTTTCATTTCTTTTCTTGTTGCGCCACGATATTACATTGTCAAAATTTAAATCTCCACGAATTGTGCAGCAAAAGTATAGTAAGTATAAAAAAGTAGCGCTTATAAAAACAAAGAGAAAAATATATATACATATCTACTTTTATGAATAAATATTGAAGTAAATATAATAATTGCATATCGCACGACAATCTTGTCCGCTTGATCGTTCACATTTCCATGCGGGAAGTAGCTGTGATATAGTTGTTGCGTAATCGTGAGTAGGATACACATTGATATACAGATATATGTAAAGATAATCCCCCGAAACCCGCTGCGCGCGAGTATATGCGAAATATACTTACGTGCGGTAGGTGATGCATCGTGCGTGCGATTCATGAAGACTAAAGTGCACGCGAGCTTCTCGATGACATTTATACTTTCTCTGTACGGAAAAAGTCATTGTTGTCAACGTCGACCGCGCGTCCACAGATGGTCTATTTCGCGGCGAGAGGATAAAAACTATACAGTGTGTGTATGTGTGTGTTCGTGTACGGGAGTGAGAGAGAGATAAATAATAGATGCAGAAATACAACACCCGGGGGAAACACGCCGAGTTAATGACCTCCCCGTGGCACAGGATATGCGCGCATTAACTATTGCGTCGGCTTCCTTCTTTTTTTTTTACCTTCAGTAATATGCCGAGACGTGTCGTCCGCGTGCTCCACTTTGGTCCTGCCGCACGCGGGGAAATTCGCGCGTTATCGCTCGCGCTAATTCACCGCACGCGGTTCTATGCATGTAACTTGTCCAAAATTCCTTTGTGGATCTTCAGACAGCTAGAGGATCAAATGAAACACTGCAATAATATTTTTTGTGTGGGTTAGTTACTCAATGGTTGTTAGTTTCATCGTATACTAAAATTCATTTTATCGGGACAAAGTTAAAAAATTATCGGTTAATATTGATCTATAGTGAGTACAATATTTATGGTGATTTCTATTTTATATACATATAAAATTAAGAAAATCGTTGTCTGGAAAAATAATTACAAAGTTTTATACAATGTATCAAAGCATATAGTATACACCGTCTATCCGTTTTCTTTTCATATAATTGATAGTTGTCCGAAGAAAATTTTTTAGAAGCAATTAAATGGTATTATTGTTATTTTAATATATATTCCACTGAAAATTACTTAAAATGTACGCATCGTCAATGGAAAATTTGATACAATAATAAATGAATTTAACAAATTGTCGTTTTAGTGGAATAGAACACTATTTCCTATATGTGCTTGTGCAAGAGGTAAATGAACCTTCCAGAAGAATATGCAATATAAAATAATATAATGTCACTATATTATACATGAATATTTCTGAAAAATAATTGTAGGTATATACAAATAATTTTAGATGACCATTAAGGTACGTTTGTAAGAATTAGATATAGGCATATAGCAGTTCAATATATTACAGTTTCTTCGATCAACAGAATTTGATAAGTAGCCCAGTAAGAGAAATTTATTTGGTACTAGTCTACATGAATTCTGAATAAATGGTCAGATAAAAAGTCATTATGTTTAATTCAAGTTAACTATTTACTATACTTAACTTGAATTTAGCATACATACAGAAACAGTAAAATGGAAGAAAAGCAAGTCGCCGAACCTATATGTTCGATGTTTGATTCCTTTTAAATTTTTTAAATAATTTAAATATTACAAATCTTAGAAAAAAACGACATTTTAGATAGTCAGCTGTAATGGTAAATTTTTATAAAATTTATCTAAACGTATTTTCTTAAACTTTACTTGTAATATTAATATTGTATTACGAATATAACATATTTAAATTGCACATTTATATGAACCAATAAGAGATATTACTGCTATTAGAGTGCCGTCGCCGTGGAAATTAATAATTATTAATCTTGATTCTAAAGTTTCTGTGTAGTTGAAATTTCCACAAATATGTATTTATTACGGTTCATTTATTGTATTTATTATTTTAAATATTCAAGTAAAATGTAATTGATATATTAGATTCCATGCGCTGAATAATAAAAATAATCTTCTTTAAATTCGGATATACATTTAATTCAAGGTAATACGTCTAGACTATTACTAAAAATATGATTTAAATCATTTGTATATCGAAGAACCAGAAAATATCAATACGAGACGTATATTATAAGTGAATACATTAAAATGAATTATATTAATTATAAGAATATAAGAAGGAACTGATGGTAAGGTAGTACGTAAAAGGCATTAATTTATAGGCGAATTAGGTATTCGGAATACCGAATAATTTAATATAAATAAGAAATCAAACATTGAGAAATCTCGACGTTTTAAGAATCCAACTTAAACATTTGGTTATTGAACTTCAATTATAGGTGAGTTTAGTTTCATTAGGAACTATTAGATTTAATTATATCTCAATTAACACTGTCACATATATGAACAAACAATCTTGAACATCTTTTTCTAACCGACGAGACGAGGTTACGTAAAGGATAACAAAGCTTTCTCCTTAGATTTCATAGGACGTAATGACCTTGTTTGCATAATCAAATAAATATGTATCAAACAATCCAGATGCTTTTGTCGTCGCAGTGCTTGACTCGCGTTACATTCTCACTTTTGTTTCGCGCATTTCCTCCAAAAGAGGAAAGCGTATAGGGAAAAAGCGAGTTTCTATATAGGAGAACCTGTGGAAAGTATAATAATAAATTATCACGCATGCTCTTGTAGATACACCTTCATGCGAATCTAACGATTTTAAAATGATGCGCCGACTACAAGAGACCAATATACCAAGTTGAAATTGTAGATTTATTCAGATTGCAATGTGGTCGGTCGCATTGTTTTGAAATTTTTAATGTATATTAAATAGAGTATTATTGAAATTTAATAAGTCGTATCTTAAATCGGTTGAAATTTTACTATATTCTTTTATATGAAATTAAATGTAATATATATTAAATTTTATTTATTATATAGGTTATATTAAATGTAATATAATCTGTAGAAACTTATTCTTTGTAATTAATACGTCTAGGATTTTTATGGTATAATATAAAGTTAAAAATTTTGATACGTTCTTGAAAGCTCCAAAGTTAAGTATAATTTAGAATTTTAGTTAATTTTATATAACACACATTAGGGGATGAAAAATATTTTACTTTTACGTTCCTATATAGGAGGTGTCTATATGATTGAGGAATAATATAGGATGTATAATATAGGAGGTGTCTATATGATGGAGGAAGTCTATATGATTTACGAACAATCAAGAAATTTTTAATTTAATATTCTAGCTGAGTATCTATCACGATATAGACTTTCACTGTGATTCCTTTGGACAATTCACAAATAAATGCAATTTTAATGAAAAATGCAGTGCAATATATATATATAAAATAGATATTTACGGACGTTAAAGTAATAATTCTTATATGACAAAATAAATTTTGAATACAATTCTGACAAAAGTTTTTTGAGTTAAAGCGATAAATCATACAGAAATCCCTGCGTAAAAGTCCAAATATCAATTCGTACGTAACTTATAAAAGATAATAAAATTACTATATATATAACTCTTTGTATACTGAACGTATTTCAAACTAGTGAGTTTTTGAAATTGTATGTATTTCCTTTACATGCGGTTGCAAGAGAAAACAAAGAAAAAAAGACCAAACAAGCCGATTTCAAAATCTTCGAATTTAGTCGACGTATATATGTGCGAACACTCAACGTCCAGTATTATCAAAAATTTACTCAACTTCCTCAATAGTGCGTTATATTGCATGCGATAACCATATAGACGATGCGATCTAACGGAATCCTAGTTTTCGATAGATGCATCGACGCGCGCAAACTTTTTTCATGAATGAACAAGTGTACCGACTATACAGCACTTACTTACTTTTTTTTTTCGTAAGACGTTGTGTCGCGACTTGCCCAAAGCGGTCGTCCTTCACGCAGCTTGGTTGACACGCGCGACGCCTAACCGTGGGGTTTACATGTATATATATAAGCGGGAGCCCCGTTCGACCTCATCGAAAAATTTATCGATGTCCAAAAACGCGTTGACGCGCGTTTTCACAATCTCCTGGATTTTTCGGGAGATTTTTTTTTCTTATTTAGGTTTATACACAATCTTTTGTTGCGTTCTTCACCTGTCTACGTAGTCTTATTTTCTTTTCGAGGAAAGAAGAATCTCTCGAGGGAGAGATATTCGTTTACGGATAATAATCGTAGAACGAGCTTCCTCTTTTTGGGTTTGTATAAAAGAAGAAAAAATGTTGTATGTTTAAATTATGAAATTTTACTCGATAAAGAAAGAATGTTAGACGCTAAGAGTGATTGCGTAAATTTTGACGAACATCGGGGGAATACCTTGGAACTGCAATCATCCGTATAATTATTTTTTTCGTCAATCTTTCGATGAAAGTATATATATACATACACAGATATTGTTTATTACAAGTGAAATTCAAATTAATGTTATTTAATGTGGTTCTTTACAATCGTATAATAAATCATTTCTATATAACATAAGTAATAACATTTCATTGAATGACAGGATGTTTCACAACAAATTAAAGTTTTGACGAACGTGTAATTAACTTCCAAAGCATATAATATTTTCCTTTTTCTCCTGCATCAACAACAGTGTGTTCCTTACATTATCTTTCAAAGATTCTGCTATACGAGTAAAATTACGCGTAAAAATACTTTCATGAACAATACGTAAAAGTAATATTTTCATTAAGACCTTTTTATTCCGCGGTATTGTTCCGAAAGCTCTGTTTTATTAGTAAAAACGTATACTAAAAATTTTAAATTCGAAATTTTAGAAAATTGTCGCGTAAAAAAAGTGAATATTGTAAGTGGTTCGCGTTAGATATTCAAATGGGTAAATATAGTGATTTTAAACAAAGCATTCCAGTGAAAAGAAAAGAATATCCCGTATTGTATCAATATTATTTTCACTTTTTCTTTTAAAACGATAATTGAGTAAGCGAGGTAGTCAAGTTTGGAAAGTTAAATAATTTGTCTTCCTGACGTCCGTGTATAATGTCATCTAACTTGCGGAATACATCGAGTGCGATGGATTTTGAAAGGATTTGTGTTTTCTTTGGGTGGACTCAATAGTCGACGATCGGACCGATGACTCCCGCCGTCCTTGTGTCAGGTACGAGTACGGATACGGATGCACGTTGCACGCTGTTGTACGGGTAATAAGCTTGTCGGTACGGTGCCACTTTGTTTCCCAGCATACCGCTCACACTACCGTATGGTATACCACCTGAAATAATATAATGTACGTGTTGCCTCGGTTATTTTAATTTTACATTTATTATTGTTAATATACGTACTGAAAAAAAAAATATATTTTTGATCTAAGCGGAATTCTTCTTAAATATGACTCAAAATTTTCTTCATTTTTTGTAGAAAGAATTTCCGCTCTATTATAAAAGAATCCGTTTGATTGTAGAACAATCACATTGGAGGAAACAGATTTTCTTCTTGAGGCATATTTAAGAAGAATTCAGTTTAGATAAAGAAATTTTTTTTTTGAGTGCATGTATAGTCATATACATTCATACACACTTAATCATTTTTCCCCAAACGCGCAGTTGAAATTCTTAATTTACTACTTTATAGTATTATATTTAATGTGTAGAAAATTGTCGCTTTCTTAAAACATCTTTATTTATATTTATAATTAATTCATCCACAAGTCCAATAAAATTTTCCTCTTTTGTACATATACACACATTTATTTATAAAGTTATTAATTTAAAAGCAGTAAAACAGTTTTCCGTTCAAAAATTCGGCAAAACATATGAAGTTATGTATTTATGTTATTGATTATGAAACAGAAAATTTTGCAATATTATTAGTTACTCAACGTATTATAATATTTAAATAATTTCTGGTAAGTATTGTAGTTATTTAAAGTTGAGCAATTGTCATGCTTTCTTTATTCGCATACATTAACTACAAAATAGGTCGTGTATAACATATAGACGAGTATAAATATACCTGAATATTATACTCTTACGTTATTATACACATCCAAATTTATCTTTCTTTCTTATTTACATATTAAAAGAATTAACAACATATTTCATTATGGCTTTATTCTTCACCAATGCAAATGTGCAAAACTCTATAAAATTTGTATTTTATATGTATATTGTATTGTGTGTACAATAAATGAATACTTGCACACACCCATACGAATATACAAAGTTTATATGTTTTACAAAATTTAAAACTGCACGATACCGCTTCCATATACGAGTAATTATAATTTTAGTTCAATGCACATGTATAGAAAGCTTCATGTAAATTCAAGATATCAGTTATAATAAACTGTAGAACATAAATTTCACGTTGATTATTTAGTAAAGAGTATTTTTATTTATTAATTTAATCAATTTAATTGAAAATAAATATTATTATAAAGAAATGCAGAATTAGTATTAATTTTATTCTATTATTTTTACAATTACAGTAACACGATTTTTAAACATCTTTTATGCGATTATTACATTTTTAAGGCTTGTATAATATACGAATAATTAATTGCACAAATGCGTGAAATACATATACGTGCAAATAAGCATTGATTAAAAATATTTTTTCGTCTGCAAAATAAAACAAATTTTGACCGATCTGTAAAACGGAAATGAATAAAATATATATTAATAATTCGTTATTTTAAGTAGATATCTATACCTGTGTCTGCGTCTACAAAGAAAGATAGCAAGGAAACAAGACGTTGAGAATCTATTGTGATTTTATGAAATAACGAGGGTTTGGAAAAATGTGTGGTTGTCAAAAACGTTGGCGGCTAAAAATCTCCTGTCTCTGTATCATTTCATCATGAAATATCTGCGTGTGAGAATAGCGTACACAATATGTACCTGCACGTACACACGTTAACGAACGTTCAGATTGAAAAAGTGAAAGGGAGTCCTTCGAATCGTACGGCGCGTTAATACTCTATAACAATATTTGTTTCGAAAAGAAAGTATTTCGTACTACTAGAGCGATCTATGATCAATCTCGTGGACTATCGAATTTATATGAACATACATGCGTTAAATCAGCTTTATCGACTGACATTTTATCAAACGAGTAATCAAAATCTTCTTACACGCGTAAAGTTTCGAACGCGCTTTATTATAGGTATACATATTTTTCTATCGAATGCAATGACGCAAAATTTATTTCTCTAGAAGTAGAAATATATATTTCAGCCTATCAAGAAATGCATTAATATTTTTATTGAGATTACAATATTTTTTACTGCGTTGGAATATTAATGCTGAGTTAAGCTTAACAAATTTCTTTTTCGTGCTATCAATTTAAATAGCAAAACGTTTTATGGTTATACTTTGGAAAAAATGTACGTAAAAACGCCGGAAGAGATAAAGAGTAAAAGTATAACAATGAAGCGTGTAATCTTATTCCTGATGCTCTGAAATCTTTTGGTCTACAAAAAGTGACCTCCTAGAGGACCCTCCTTTCTACATCCTTGAAATCAGTTAATCTCATTTTTTAATCGGGTTCAATAGCACGTACATTGATACGCTATTTCATTGTACATAAACAAAAACAATTCAACTAATTGTAATAATTTATGAATTCTATTTTTTTCAACATTGAACTTTAATTGAGCATGGGTTTACTAATTGTTTACTTATTGTCAAATAACTAAATAAATGTAGAAATGCAATCTAACGTTTTAGAGTTAACATAAAGCTCTGGAGAAGTCGAGTATCAATTTGATGATTCTCTTATTATTAAAGTTGTCACCATAGTGTTTTTGTGCACCATTCAAAATCTTTTAAAGGTTTAAAAATAACTACTATACGTAAAAAAACATTTTTATTGTATTCGTATCAATTATTTAACTAATATATACACCATTATAACATTCGTATATATAATCTGTAAATGTCCGTGTGTAGCAGAAACGTAAAACCGCGTTATATTTAAAAAACAAAGTAACAAAAATAATAATTACGAGAAAAAAAAGTTAAAATAAATGAATTAATATTGAAAGCATAAGCAATGTGACATTACCTGTTGCTTTAAACAATAACCGTATTATCAATTACGAAGACAGTGCATCTCTCGGAAAACGCAATGATCACCTATACAAAGTGATTCGCGTGTACTATACGACTCTTTTTAAAAAGAAAAAGAAGAAAAACAAAATGTAGTGCATACGATGTCTCACTTAGCCCTGACACATTTGTATCATAGTTGTCACGCAAAAGGAACTTACCATAAGCAAGCCCATTGACCATCTCGACAACTCCTGCGCTATCAGGCCTCGCGTCTGCCGGTTTCAGGAGCAATCCGAGTCCAAAGACACCGAGAACGGCTACGATGATGATCTAGACAAAATTTTGCTTAATTAACCGAAAACCGTGAAACTGTAGAAAGTCCGAATGGATTCGCATGGAGCCGATTAGGAAAGATTCGTTTCCGCTTTTGCGATGTGCCGTGCTCTGCAGTATATATACCTTTTTCGTTATATCCCCGATCGAGGAGCATTGACTTTTCGTGTCAAATAGAAAGTTTGATTAATCGAACGAAAAAGACGTCGGTACCTTCTTTTCTTTTCATATTTAATATCTACTTATGAATATAAACTCGTATTTGACTTCGTGCGTATGTGTACTCAATACGTAAATATTGAGCGTATATATGCGTAAGGTGACGCGTTGTGAGTGCAATAAAAATAAAAATATAAATATTTAATTTTATTTAACTTTTTTTTCTGAAAATGTTCACTATTCTTAATATACTTCTATTCTAAAACAATTCTTATTTTATTAAAATAATTTAATTGCGAAGTGTATATTTAAATAAGAGAATACATACGTACAATGTAAAACATTCGAAATAAAATTTGTCTAAACGTTCTGGTTGTGCTACATTTTTTTTTTCTTTTTACTTATCCAATTGTTGCGTGTCTAGAACGGTGTTGCATAATGGAGAGTGAATCGACAAACGCATTAATGTCGGTGTCCGAAACGGTTTAAAGTTCCTTGTTAGAAGTCGGTATACTGTTACCGTTTCGACACGCTACCACATGGTACTCCTTCGCACGTACATACTAATAATAATAATTTTTCTCGGAAAAGTCTGTAGCCAATATGAGTTTATTAAAAAGGTATCCTATAAGTATATATTCTAAAAGCACTCGTTTAACTATAAGTACATTTAATTTATTTATTCACATTGTTCCATTAATAAAATAAAATTTTATCCGCGGATGTGTAATAAATATAATTATTCACCAATCTGGAGATAAAAATAAATTCTTAATTAAAATACTTTTAGATTATTACATAACGAATATCGAGCTACTCACAAAAATACGAGGAAAGTTATTGCCTGCACCGAAAGATTATGTAAATATTAGGTAGGTATATTGACTCGAGTAAAAATCACAGTATAAATCGAATTTCAAACGTTATTTACACTCGCGATGAGAGTACCGCAAGAAATCCCCACGTTTTGTACACTCTTGATCCAAAAGTACGAGAGAGAATAGGTTAACGTTTTTACACGGAAATATTTGTTATTTTCGAGGGATAATAACCATTTACAAATTAGGAAAGGACTCACAGTGTTAGAAGCCATTTCACTGATCCGAGAGTAGAGCGTGACTATCGAATAACAAGCGGTGAACAAGAGCAAATACCGAATTATATAGACTGCGGGACACCACACACCACAAGTGTTGGCCAATCAAGACTCAATGCTTCCTTTCAAGTACGCGACCGAACCGTCTCGTTCATAAAGGATTTTATCAGAATAAATACTTTGGACGTACGAGGAGGTACACCTTGGCCTTGAATCTTATTACACGACACAAGAATCGGGTACTATAACCACCTCTCACGTATATATATATATACATATACACCTTGCTTCTATTTCTCGAATCAAGGCTTCCTAGTGTCGAGTGTAATGCCCTTCTCTGACGCATTTCGTATGCTCTCTTTGACCATATACATATACCCTATATGCACTTTTCATCTTTACATTATCATCGAGTAACGAATATATCATCTTAATATTCTTCAATTGTATTTGGCACATAGTACCTTTGATTAATTTCAATTTGATACATATTACTTCTACGTTTGAATAAGAATTTGCACGTTTCCTTGGGATTAGCATACATCAATCATTAAAATGGATCAAGGTAAATTTTAGTTTTGTTGTAATGCAGAAATAACGATATCTCGCAAACCCTCGGAAGATACTTTCGATACGATATTCCTCCCTTGTAAATCTAAACATTTTCCCAGTGTGATATTTTTCATTGAAAAAAAGTTCGTAAATATTGCATTATATCATTACAAGAATTAAATTGATTGTTTGAGTAGAATGAACAAGCACTAAATTGGCTAAAATCGGTCTATTTCGTAGCTAATTATTGAAACATAATTCACATTTTGTCGTGTTTCAAACTATTCATTAGCTCGCTATCGTATAGATTAATTTTTAATCTAGTTATGACCTACAAAAATCCTATAGGACATTAATATGATTGTTAATTAAAGCATTAAACGAAATGATCTGATGATAAAAATATAATAAAATCGCGTTCGTCTTTATAAATATTGCAAGCATGATGAAATCAATTAAAGATGAAAAAATACTTTTGACTCTACAGTAATGTTTAAATGCGTTGCTCCACTGTAAAAAAATATATTTTTGTTCTTCTTAAATATGCCTCAAGAAGAAAATCTGTTTGCTTCAATGTGATTCTTCTATAATTAAACAGATTCTTCGATAATCGAGCGAAATTTCTTTTTGTAAAAAAAAGGAGAGATAGTACAACTTAAAAAGTTCAATATTTTAAAATCAATTAAATTCCTCTTGATTATAAAAGAATCGCTTTAGACCAACCGGATTTTCTTCTAGAGGCATATTTAAGAAGAATTCTACTTAGATCAAAAATATATTTTTATCAGTGAATTATTTATTTCGTTACATGCTAAGAAAAGTAATCATAAGAAATTTATCGACGCTTTACTATAGAAATATTTTGACTCTCTAATTTTGAAATCGAAATACAAGAGTCAAGGTATCGTAGTTGCTGCAATAAACAATGGATATTTTAATAATTTTTTTTATTTATTTTTATTGTTACATGGGTATTATTTTACTTACAACATTATTACAATTATGAAACACTTACGTTAATTTTTTTTTCTATATCTATTTACAAAAATATTAACATAAATTAGGTTGACTAATTATTGTCTTTCCAATATCTAATATGGAAATACATGTTTACCAATTTCAATTGATGAAATGCATTATTGATACAAAAATTGGAAAAATAGCAAAGCAAGCTTAAAAATTAATTAAAGGCTTCGTTCATCGTCGCTCGACGTAAAAGTAAAGTCTATTATTTGGATCCTTAATTATTGGTACTGGAGTCTTGGCTTCCTTACTTTTGTCACTTTTACTTTCTTCCTTCTCATCATTTTTACTTGTACTATTTTCATTACCATTATCATCGTCAGTATCGTCATCTTTATCTTTGTCGTTTTCGTCGTCATCGTCTTCGTCGTCCTCGTCGTCGTCGTCGTCATCGTCATCGTCATCGTCATCTTCATTCGCGTGACGATTAGGTGACGTTTCATCTTCCTTTGGTTTCACCTTCGATGTCCGAGCAGTCGGCAGCGGTAATTTTTGCAGTAGATTTTCTACAAGGTAATTCTGAAATTCGGGAGGAGATGTCAAATCGTTACACGTCTGCAGTAAGTTATTTATTTGTATATCACGTGTCCATTGTAATATTCAAGAAAGATAGAATTGCACGAAATAACAAATATTTTTATTCGAATAAATAAATTTGGTTTTTACTGAGCGTAAAAATTATTTATTTATTAAAAATTATTATTGAATAATTATATAATTCCATCTTTCAATACGTATTGTTTTTTAAAGGAATAGTTAGGCCAGTAATGTAATAAAGTATGTGAAAATGTTAAAAAAAAAAGAGTTGGTTGAGTCGCAGGTTAAATTGTTGCTTGTAGTTTCGTATCTGTTTTTAATTTAAACCGATTGTTGGTATAACGTATTTGTTAAACGTGTTTGTTATGAATTGTAGTTGTATAAATCGGCAGTGTCGCGTAAACGCAATGCTTGATCAATGATGGATATAGTGAATGAGTATAAACAATGATGAAATTGTTTAATAAGTTAGAAGATTTGTTCGTCTTCAGACTCCCAGGAAATGGCTGAGCTAATCATGTGTTTGTAGCCTCGTGTGGAAACGTGAACTTCTCTGTGTGGTCTGCGTGATGGAGCACTTACTTCTGCTGCGCGTATTCCATTCGGTCCGTCGTTCATATTCTCGGTGTCTTGAATAACGCTGTCAAACGAATGAAAAGCGTCCATCTTTCGTTTCATTTCTTCGATCTCTGCATCTGGTACGCGTAGATCGCCTTCGCGTTTCGCTGGCGTCGTTGAATTGTTATTTGCGGTGATGGTGATGAATTTTCCCTTTATGCCATCCTTGTCAATCTCCTTAGTCCTATATACATGATTTGGCGTTTCCTCCATCGTTATCGTAACCTTCTCGACTTTCTCCTTTTTTGTAGCGTACTCGTCCAACGAGTCATTTTTTGGTTTATTTCGCCGCTTTACTTTTAAGTATTTAACTGGTTTCTTCTCCGATCCTGCTCTTACATTATCGTGCTTCGTTGTGTTTTCTTCCACATCCTCCTCGTCTTCCTCGTCTTCGTCTTCATCCGGATATATTGTTTTCGTTATTATCTCTTCTTTCGATACCCGCGAGTGGTGCTCTATCGTTCGTCCCGTCGATGTTGGCACTGAAGATAAAGTAGTCGAGCTACTCAAATCAGGTTTAGGAGACGTTTTTGTTATGTCCGTAGTCACCTGTAATCTGACGGGTCGTCTGCGTCTTTCGTTCACTCTTTTCGAACTTGTCGATGTCGTCGTTGTGGGTGTCGCACTGACTGACGTTGGTCGACTTCGTCTTCGACTCACTAATTTTGTAGGCGATGCGGTGGAAGTAGTAATCGTTGTAGCCGTACTCGCTTTATCTCTGTGGCGACCCCGTCTTCTGATCACCCTCGATGTTTGAGTCGATGAAATTTCGTTTCTCGCGGGTTGATCATTTACCGCTTTCTTATCAGCGTTCACGTTATTTTTAATTAGCACTTTACTTTTACGAGATCGTACTCGATTTGTATATTTCGGTGTTGAATTCGTTGTTGTTGTTGTGGTTACAACTGGTGCCGTTGTTGTTCTACTACTCCTTATGAACTTCGATGTAGTAAAATTAGTTGGTGATTTTATAGACGCGTTTTCCGTAATGATAACAGTATCGTTTTTACGACTTATTTTATTTGGTAAATTGGTCGCCGTACTCACGGAATACGTATTGTTAAATATGCTTTTCTGCGTTTGTGATGTTTTTATTTTTGGCGTCGAACCACCAATATTTTCCAAATAATTTAAAATCGATTGCTTAATGTCATCGTTATTTGCAGCTGTGATAAGCATGTCTTCGTCATCGAGTGGTAGTTTAACTACTCCGGATTTATATTTACTGCTGAATTTAGATTTAGAAGGACGACGTTCCGAACTTACTTCCATTTTATTAACATCTTTTTTACCCCTTGAATGTTTCTTTTCTACTGGAGCGTAAGTATATTGTGTATTTGATTCTTCTCTGTCATCGTCATCTTCATAGTTCTGATAATATTTTTTACCGTGTTTTTTCTGCAATCTTTCTCTTTTCTTCCGTTCTCTTTCTTTCCGTTCTCGTTTCTCCCACGGATATTCATATCTTCCTAATCTTGCAGAATGTTCCGATTCTTCACCTTTCTCATCTTCTTCTTCGTCATCTTTATCCTTTTCCCAAGGAAACACGTATTTTTCATGGTCTTCAGTTTGTTCACTATGGCCCCATTCGTCGTCATCCGAACGATCGACCACTTTTCCTAATGTAAATTTTTCATATTCCGGTACTTCGAATGGTGGATGGTAAAAATAAGGTTTATTTATTCGAGGTCCCAGCTCGGAATATTTATCGTCTTCGTAATTTTCAGATGGTGAATAAGGTCTCGCTGAATATCTCACAAAAGGTTCATTATCGGATTCGTATGAAGTTGTACTTGTATTTTCTTCATCGTCCTTGCGGATTTGGGTATTTTCTTGTGGCTCCTCTTCGGCGTCCTCGGAAGTCCCTTCACCGACGTATTTATCTTTCACATTTTCGTCTTCATCTGATCGACTATTTTGCTCTTCGTTTGAGTCATTATCATTTAAGGTATCACTTTCGGAAGACGTTCTTGAATTATTTTCTTCTGATTCTGGAGTTGTCTTATACGCAAATGTTTCGGCGTATCCTGGTGGATCTCCTTTTAAAAAATCAATTAATTCTTTATGCTCTTGACTATCTGGTTCTATTGTAAATTCAGTTACAACTTCATCATTTTTTTTGCTAACGTTATCTTCGTCAGTATTTTCATGAACTAAATATTGATTTTTTGGATTCTGTGCATTTTTTTGCGTTTGAGTACTTATATTTGATTCGTCACTATTCTCTAACGATTGATTTTGATGGTCATCGACCTCAGGCTTTTCAAGCTTTCGTTTGGTGTATCTCGTTTTACTTTCTTGTGGAATTCTGCTTGTAAAGTTTTCATCAGGTTTTACTATAACAGGAATTAAAGTTGAACCCGAGAAAGTAGGATCTGTAGAAGATTGTGGTACTACTTTAAGAGATTCTGGATCTATAGTACTAGATAATCTAGTATTTAGAGAATTAATTCTTGAGTTTCTTCTACTTGAAACGTTGTATCTTGGCTCTTTTCTTCTTAAATCAATCGACGATTGGTTTGTTTTTTCAACAAATTTGTTATACTTTCCTATATCTTCTACAGATCGGTTAGAGTGCCTTTTTCTATCATTAATAGTATAAATTGGCTTTTGTGTTGATGGTTCATCCGTAACTATTGTAACAGTTTTTCTTTTTTGCTTCGTTTTCTCCGGTACTGGGGTAGTCAATATTATTCGAAAAACGGGTTTGTCCTTTTTATTACTGGCATTATTATCAGTTCGATTAGGCTTATTATCTACTTCTTTAGTGTCGTTAATATCAATACTCCTTTTAAATATCCGAGCATTTTGAATCGGAGAATCATTTACATTGTAATAATTATTTCTCTTATTTGAGTAAGCAAACTTGTTATTAAAAGGCGGATTATCATACGCATGTTGCGGTGGAGGAACTAAGCCGTCAATTGCAGTTGGTCTCCGTTTTTTTGTTACATCAAATCCACTATTTTCTGAATCTCTATTACGTTCTCGAGCATGATATCTTGATGGTACATGACCACGTTTAGATTCTGGTGTTCTATACATTTTTTCTAAATTCAATATTGTTCCCATAACATCTTCATAAACTTGTCGTTGATAAGCAGGCGCGACTTTTACATTCGGTTTTTTTATATTCGCTCTAGATCGTGTTTTATTTTGCCTGGATTTGGTCTCGTTACCGCCTGTTACATTTGGTGGTCTTCTATTTCTTTGGTGACCTGCTTTTGCATTAGGTTTTTTCGAGCGTGGAGCGTAATTATAATTCAGGCTTTGATCAGAAACATGGTGTTTTGGTATATTTCTTAAGGTTAATTGTCGTTTCATTCCATTAAAATCTTCTGGAACTTTCGGACCTCGCGGTACTACATACTCATCATTTTCTGCTGGTAATACTAATATTCTAGATGCAAACTTTTTTGGGTTAAGTTCCGATGGAGGTGATGGTTGTTCTATTTCTTTTTCCAAAAATAAAGGATTATCCAAAGGATTTTCATCAAAATATTTAGCCTTATAGCAATCTAACTTGTCTCCTAATCCGCGAAGTCTTGGTTTATTTTTTCTTGGACCTCGTTTATTTGCAAGTTCTTCTTCTTCCGGTACAAGTTTTTCCAAATTAGGATCTATTTCTTCACACTCCAAATTTCTTGAATTATAAAATTCCATACCGCCTAATGTTTTACGTGGTACGTCCAAAGGATTGACAATATATTTTACAGCTGTATGCTTTAACGCACCACTGTCTCTGTAAAATGGATATTTTTCTGTATCAATGACGGGTTTTCTTTTAATTGGTTCGACTTCGTCTTCCTCAAATACGCTGCTAAAGTCAAGTTCCGGAAGATCAACCTCCACAGTCTTTTCTCTCGAATCATCCTTATTTTTAACATCTTCTTTATAAATTTCATCTGAAACTTCCTTTGAAGATTCGTCTACCGATTCAACTGAATCATCCTTCAAATTACTTTTAAACCTATTTTCAATTTCTTTATTTACTATTCCCGTAGCTACTTGCGGAGATTCATTCAACAAATGCTCAAAATCACTAGGATACTGTTTTGTATATTTTTTTTCATTATTTGTTGAACTTTCATCGGCAAATTTAGCTAATTTAGCTTCACGTAGTCTTTTATCTCTCTGATTAATTTCCCATTCGCGAGAGGGTCCAAGTGCAGATCTCTTTTTACGAAAAAGAAATGGAAAGGTCTTTTGTTTTTTCTCGTGTTTATGAATCGCTTCAATGATTGGCACAATGGATATAAGTGGGGATGGTATCGGTTCAGTTCTTCTACTTCTCATATGAAAACTTGCGTACTCACTACCACTCAACCGTGCTGGTGGAAGAAGTCTAGTGGCGGGTAATACACTTTTTTGCGCCGTTTGCTCGACACGAGGACGTTCAGCGTTCTTCATCACGTCGTATACGCTTTCTACTGGTCTCGCGCTTTCATGTGTCACGGACCATTGCCCGAGCATATTACCGTAAGACCCACGCGTATAATCAGGATACGTGATAAAAGCGTCGGATGATTTTTTAGGTGGCTGCATCACTGTATAATAATCTATGAAATTAGTTTTCTGGTTTTGCAGGTAGTCCATCATTTTAGCGTGATTCGATGATGGTTTAAATTTTGGAGGTTTAGAACTTTTGTCACTCATGTGCTTCTTCTCTTCTTTAATCATTTGCAGATTATCACTTAAGTTATTACTAGTAAAGGGATTGTCAGACACACTATACTCGTTAACAGTTTTTCCTGTTTGGCCATCCGTAGTCAGAAAAGGATTGACTGAATACAAATTTGGCGAAGTCAGTTTCGTTAAATTTTCAGTCGTAGTCGTAGCGTAACGGCTTGTGCTTTCTAGATTCTGACTGTCTAAGGTGTTCGGTGTTGGAGTACTTGGCGCTGCTGTAACTACTACAAGATAAGGTCCGTGCCCATTTACAGTCGCAACAGCTAATGGATTAGCAATAACAGGATTTACTGTTTGCGATTCAAGAGGATTTGCGTATTGATTAACGACTGAGGGCGTTTGATTTTTTTTATTAAGTAAATATTGCCAAAATAGATTTCCATAATTAACAGTTGTAGTTTCATCATTGTAAGGATTGGTGGTATAGTCGTTGACACCATTTTTCGTCACTGAATAATACGTAATCGGTTTTTTAACTTTTGAAACAAAAGTTTTTGGTCTATTTGTTGGTCTTCGTGGTCTAATTGTATATATATCATGTTTCGGTGTTGTAGTTTCGTGAACGACATTATGTGAAATTGGTGCCGTTGTTATTGGAATTCTGTGAGTTGTTGTAATACTGTAAGGCTCAGTTGATGATTTTTCGGCTTCAATAGATTCTTGTTTTAAATCATTTTCCAGTTGAAGGATACCGTTTCGCGTAGCTGTTTTTGGATCTATAATAGGTTTATTAAGAGCATCTTTCAAAGCTTTAACATTTTCTGGTTTGACTCTTTGATTAGATGTTCGTGCTTCTTCGATAAGTTCTTTTAAATCATCCCTATAATCGTCTGTATAATCGTCAAAGTCATGAACCTTATTTTTTCGTTGTCTGTGTTGCTTACGACTCTTAGGTTTGTTACCTTTCCCATTTTTAACCCTTTTTCTTTCGACATTTTCATTCAATTTACGAGCAAATCCTTCGTGAAAATCTGCATCTCGAATTTGACCAGCATGATCGTAAGCAGCATCTTCGTAACCTTCTTCTGTGTACACAGTATTAGCTTTAGAAATTTTTACAACCTCCTTTAGTCGTGCAGCATTATCTTTCTCTTCGGATGTTTCTGCACTTTTAATTGCTTCTTCTTTCGGAAGATGTTTAACTGTGTGTGTTCCACGAACTTGAGCATACAGTTTCGTAGGTACAAAATCAAGAGGAATATTTTTATCCGGTGACGGTTTCGCCCAATCGCCGGGAGCTGTGTAGTTCGGACGCGTCGATGGTTCCTTAGGATTTTCGTGCTCCGAAAATGGAATTATATGATCGGGAGGTCCTTTGGGATCGTTTTCTTCATTTTCCTCCGAAGAAAAGTCGTTAAAGTTGAACAAAGTCTTTGGAACTTTGTTCGAATCAATTTCCTTTAATTCCACATTCGAGTAAGCCGGTAAAAGATTACGATGTTCGTCCGTTCTCAACGTCGTGAAATCGTAGACGAAACCAGGATCTTTAACTTCTATATTTAAAAAAACTGGTGTGGTCGTGCGACGTAGTTCTGCTGGCTTGCTCGTTGTAAAAGGGTTGGCGTACGACTCTATTATCGCGCTAATAGAGTCAGGGTGCTTATTCACCGACGATAAGGAAAGGTAACCGTCAGGCAAAGCAACCAGTAAAACAATTATCGAATAACGAAGCAGGATCATTGTTTTCACCTCATTGTGCTTTGACACGTAAAAAATATTAAATAAATATTAAATATTACACTAGTAGCACTCGAGTCCCATGACGTCCGAAACCACTTAATATATTGATAAACAAATGTCCATTCGCAACATGGTTAATTATTGAATAACCAACGATCGTTACGATCGGAAGTGTTATAATCGACGTGCGAAGCGTTGAAAATCCGTCAGTCACTTTTCACGAGGTGAGTGTTGTACACTTTCGTTAGAGAGATCGATCAGAACTGCTCGGCGCGCGCTAGCTGTAGCCTAATTTATATTGTCTGAACGGTGGTGCGGAGGTAGGATGGAAAAAGGATGACGGGCGTTTAAAATGATCTCTCGGTTGGGTTTATAGACAAGTGCAAGTATGGTAACGACGGGCGAGTGTACCCGCGTCACACTGGACTGATTTCGCCTCTGGCACCTACCCGACCAGAACGGGGTAGGCATAACGCGTATATATTCGATGAGCTATTGTTCCTTTTTTGTCAATCATTTGCGGGTTTTCTTTTACGAATACTCTTTTCTTTCCCGGATATATTTTCTCCTTGTCAGATATTTCATAGTAACTAAAATTTATATTGTCACAAAGTTGAACCGGAAAAGCATCACTAGTAATTGATTCTGGTTAAGTAGAAAAAAAATAAGGTTGACTGCTTCTCATAAAAGTCGATGACGCAAAAAACATTTTATATTCAAACGAAATTCATCTTGTAATAATAAGGAACTTGATTTTTCTAAACGATCTATTTTTTTTCCCGATGCAGCTCAATTTTTCTTGCGTTTTATTCGAACCGCGGTGTTAAATAAATATAAATATAAATATATATATATAGAACAATTTATTAAAAATCGTATAAACAACTTTATTTAGTTAATAAACTATAAAAACATGAAATAATATTCTTATACACAGGTATGTATAGGTATATATAGTACAATATAAATAAAAGTATACATTAATCACATGTACAAAAGGTTAAATAATACATTTTACAGTATAATAAACTAAGCTATCTCACATAAAACATCTAGAATTAAATACTCCAGTACACAATATAAACTTAATACTAAAACATCATTAAATAAGTACGTACATTTTTAAATTTCAAAAACTTCGTCGCGTTACTTTGATAAATACACCTCAAATTACAAATAGAATAATTTTTTTTTTTTAATTTAGTTATCGAGGTTTCAGGTACTTTCGATAAGAGGAAGAACTGAGAGTTCAGGGTTTGAAAATAGGTTTCCATGAATCGTGATCCACGCTGATCGATGATGCGGATGCTTGCATAGGTTCCTCGGATTTGAGCATTGCCGCCTCAGGTTTGAAGTAATCAATGATGGGATGATAATTGAAGTTTATTGGCTTATGTGGGTCTTGGTACTCATCGTCAAAGCCCCCATTCTGTAGTCGTAAAGTGGATTCGAGTGTATCGGACTCGAACGCCTGGCTATACCTGTAAAGCAAACGTAAAATATTGAATTCACTATAATTTTCTCTTTTAGTCCATTTTGGCGTCGTTGGAAATGTAATGTGCCGTACTTTATTATGCTGTACGGTGTTATTAATACAATCATGGCCAACTGATGGTAACAATTTTTGATGTTAACGGTATTGATTCGGCGGAAAAAATTATTAGTAATGTTATTAAAAGTGCATTGTTGACATAAATTTTGGAACTATCTTTATACTGTCATAGAAGGAATTTACTTTTCTGTAGAATAAATTTTACGTGAATAATAGTATTATAATACCTGTTAATGCATCGTTTAAATATTAATGTGTTGTTTACGACAGCTGTTTTAAGTAGAACAAAAACTGCTGTCAATTGCACTCAACTATTAATATTTATGCTACATATTTACAACTTCAATTTATATAGTCCCTTTAATAAAAAGAAATGCTTTCATTGTTACACGGTACATATATATGCACATTTTAATTTTCGAACAGTTAAACAATTTGTTAAGTGAAAAAAATGAAAAAAATGAAAAAAATTAAATAACGAAAAAAATGAAAAAAAATGAAAAAAATGTTTACCTGTTGAGTGTAAGATTTTTTGAGTTTTCTGAATAATCCGGTACCTCCGGTACCGTGGACTCTCTCCGAAAGGGCGGCCGACTCGGCCTATTTGGCCTTGGACCTTTGTATCCTGGTGCTCGGGTATTCGGTGCATGTTGCTGCGGTAACTTATCGTATGGCCTAGGAGGATTCGACGGTCTTCTAGGTCTAGGTGGTCTGACTACACTAGGTCTTCTCGAGCTACTCGAATGTTGTAGTTGCGTTTCATCTTGTTCCGACAACCCGCTCCCGTAGTTGTCATTGAAAAGATTCAAAGCGGCTGAATCTAAACTACTTACGTATTTGTTAACATTGCTGGATCCTACATTTATACGACATTTTTAATAATATTAGTAAATTTATATTAAACGATGTAAAGGCAGATTATTTTCTATAGCAGACATGCTTCTAAGTAGTAAATAGATTTTATATTTAGAAAAGAATTTAAACAATTGTCCCATAAA
This sequence comes from Theocolax elegans, assembly GCA_026168455.1. Classification (NCBI taxonomy): domain Eukaryota; kingdom Metazoa; phylum Arthropoda; class Insecta; order Hymenoptera; family Cerocephalidae; genus Theocolax; species Theocolax elegans. Next base: position 23,350,369 of record CM047426.1, on the reverse strand, counting down.
ATTGGCAATAGCTGAATTATTATTATTTTAGTTATTATTATTTGTTTCCGATTAAACATTTAAATTAATTTAATTTAAAAGATATACAAATCTTATGCTACTCGTGATATATAATTGTGCTTTATTTTACAATTACTTCAACTTATGTCATGCAGTGTTTCATATTTTTGTTTAGAGGTCGTAGACTAACCTTTACCCAAATGATGATCAGTTGTAGCGAAATCAGCTCCAGGGAATGATTCTTGCGGCTTCAAGGGAGGATCAGTTTGATGCGGTGGAAATAAATCCGCGTATGCGTGAATGCGACAACTACAGCAGGTAGGCACCTTAAAAATGTCCATGTGCAAGCCTAGTTTAGAATCCCAAGTGAGAAGACGATGATAGTTGTAAATTTGCTTGCAAGACGAACGATAATTTTCCGAAATGAATGAACAACTTGAGCCAGGATTACTGTACAATTAGAAAGAGATTATTAACGTAATGTACGATAATTAATTGACAATAATATTACAATATATATATACATTATTTTCTCGACCGAAATTGATAACGAATTAATTTAGCATTTAAGACATAGAAAATAAATTCTCATTTCAATAGTTAAAACGATCCAAAATTTATTTTATGTATTATTCGAGTGATTAAAATCTGACACACTTAAATGTATAAAGTAGGTAATATAACAATGAGAATTTTTTACTATTCACTTATAATTTTTTTAAACATAGCTCTACACCTGGCACATTGATTTACTTTCTAATGTATATATACCTATATACATCTTTTAATTTTAATCGTTTTTCTAAACTTTCCCTGAGAATGTCCAGTTATTTTGTACAATTCGATTTCTTTGTTCTCTAACCAACATCTAAAGTGACTATGATTTTCTTTTGAGGTTTGACAATTTTGATTTTATCATCAATTTGCAGAAACGGTTAATTATTCGACATTTCATTCGAAACCACTTATTTCGATGTAAATGTACGAATGATAAGTTGTACACAAGAACGTAAAATTTTTTTTATTTTTACAAAAATACTTTAACGCAATAAAAATTAACCGTAATAACCGGTTTTCGGTTTGAAAAAAAAGGTGTTTACTTTGATAAAAGTAAGATATCTTCCGAGTGAAAGTAATGTTTTCGTCACTTCAAAGGTAAGCCTGTCAAGACTTAATTAAGTATATTTTCATAAAACTGACATATTTTCATAATAATGACCCGATAATTACGAGGGACAGAAATTTTTAAACGTGGTTAATTAAATTACTCTTTTTGCCAAAAATATCGTTGAATCTTTTCATCGGGACTAAAAGTATATCGATCACCGGGTACCACATTTAAGTAATTGCTTATTTAATCTGACTGAATATTACATAAATATAATTTATTTGTATATTATTCTTACAATAATGTTAACCGTTCAACTTAACCCAAGAACCGACTGACTGATTGATGAAAGTTATTATTAAAGTATTCCTTTAAGCATAACACGTATCGTTGGAAACGCAAGTTTTTATATATATATATATATACGCACTTATCAGTGGATTGAAGAGAATTTGTCGTTCGATATTGCGCGAAGAAAATCGAAATTTTCTAATTTTACCGCAAAATTTCATATTTAAATTATCTCCATTAGAGCAAAGCAAGAGAGGGAAAGCTATGTGAGGTACGGGATCGATTTGAAATTCTTGGAGATATTTCAGAGGACGGTGCCCAAGGTTGCAGGCCAGCTCTCGAGGTGCTGTTGCGCGAATACGAAATAAGCTTTTTCTTACATAGACTTTAGCAACCGTCGTTGTCCCGCTCGCCTGCGCGCCGTAACTCCCTTTTTTTTCCTATACTCCTAAATTTTACCGCATAATAATTTATTCGAATATTCGATACTCTTGGATAATAATGATCAATCCTTGCCGTCATCGATGACGCGCGTTGTTCTCCTACTGCGTTCTGGCTTATTGAATTGAAAAAAAACGGAAACTTAAATTTCAATTGCGGTATTGTGATCGGTACCAGATATATGTATATATTAGGAATAGAAATTTTTTTTTCATCCGAAATCCACGCATCAGTGCGGTTGATTTTCAAGTTATTCGCGCGAGCAAACAGAAATTGCAAAGAAAGTGTACAAATGCAGAAAGTCTGTACGAATATTTCATAAATCATAGACAAATTTCGATGTACGTCGTTGGAAATGTACATATTTGTTTAATTCATCAATTTTTTCTGATCGATCGCCATGATCCAATTATAATAAATTTGCAATATTATTCGTTTATTTAATAATCGACCTGCTGATCATCGAGATTCCGAGTGCGTGTCTGTATACATAAATGCTAAAGTAAATTTAGTTGAACGATATATACAAACTGACGATTATGAAAGAGTAGAGCTGATCCTTTCGGATTCCCAGGAAAAGTCGTGGCCGGAATCACGTAACAAAAGGGAAGTCTTCTTTGGGAAGAAATGGAGATCCCGTTGCGCGGTTCGTGCGCATCGATCGTTCGATTCCTATGACCGTACTGATAAAGCCACAGAGTCTTGCACGTCGCGGATTAATCGACCATTCGATATAGGTTTTAACGGGAAATCCGTCAAATCGTTATGAGCGGCTAATTTTGTTGAACTCTCGCAGTCTAAGTAATACTAGTATAGTAGTAGTAGCAGCAGGACTTTGTAACAATGTAATTAGCCGCGAGAAGAAAAACTCATTGGCAAAAAGTAATGCGTGGATAGTGAGTGACGCGTGTGAACGGAAATGATACGACAATTGAAATTTCTTTTGGCGAATATACCTCCGTCATGTGCGCAATGGTTAGATAAGAAATGACAGTTACTTTTATGAAATTCTTTTTAATCGCTAAAAGTGTAAAAAATGATCTATTTCGATATATAATAATTAGTTTAGAAAGTACAATTATTATAACAGAAAAAAAATGAAAACGAAAGTAAAAGTAAATAAAAAAATATTTCAAATTATGTCACTGGTATTGCGTATAGATATTTGCTAATTAAAAAAAATTCTATCCATAGGATCTTGCTTATTTTATTTCTTAACCGTTTTGAATGTGTATGTATATAGGCTCGTTTTGTTCCTTGTGCGAGGAAAATTTGTTGATGCCATTCTGTAATCTTTTGATCGATTATTTTGTATCTATTATATTATAATATATTTTATATATTTCGATACGATTCGATATTCAAATAGCGCTTAAGGAAATATTTAAATGTTTTAGTAAAATGCGTATTGCAAACATTAGAATAAAAGATTTAATGAGAAGAATTAACGCGTCAAACGCTTGTAGTACACCTGCTTAAACCATATCAATATCAAATTAAAAGACAATCGTCATTGAATCATCGATGGTGCACATCATTGTAAACTATCAACGAAAGAATCTGGAAGCATCGACTTTGGACACTTTCCATTACTGGAGCGGCTTCCGATTGCCGATTATTCACGCTTCTTTCTAGTAGCCGTTCGATCCGAGGTCTTGAGGGGTTTAGTTATCGACGCTGCTTTTGTACAGAATACGATAGCCTGAGCTCACGGGTCTCCTGATTTTCATTACCCACGCCGCTTTACCGGTGAGATTGAATAATCGATGCATATAAAAAGGTTATTATATTTTTGCGAATTAAAAATGATTTTCTTATACGTGGAACGGAAATCATTTTTGCACATTGCGTAAAGTATTTCTAAACTCTTTTATACACTTTTGAAACGATTCGATGTCCTTTAGGTATATAAATTGCGCGAAAATTATCACCTAATATTTATTTAGATATTCGTATTTCGTTTGTACTATAGTTTAACGTTGATCGGTGTATACTTAGCATTATTATAATTATTTAAAATTTTGTAATATTTTATGATTATTTGATTAATGAATTTAGGTTAAGTACGAGTTATTTAAACAGTACATTTTATATATTATTATATAAAGTCGCGTATATGATAAAATATAATTTAAAATATTCACAATAATAATTAGTCAAAGTGAAACTTTATTTGTGTAAATTTGTTTTGAATTTGAAGTTGCGAGTCCAATTAACGCCAAAGCATCTTAATTTAATAAAAATTACAGTTTCTATGTAATTCGATTTACTATAAATACATCTAATACATACGTTTAGAAAGGGTAATAATTTCTGCACATAATACGACTTTCTCAACACGCTAATGAAAACTATGTCGATTCTACTTAGCAATTTATCCTAAATTAGGTACGATATACATATTCTATAATATACCAAATGTACATAATATATATATATATCGAAGTCTATATATTCAATCATGTATTTTTTTAAATGCATTTATTTTATAATAAAATTAAATTGCTTTATTAGGATTCATTAAAATATATAATTATTAATTTTATATTATAATGTAAAGCAATAATTTTGATTTCGTAGTAAATTTTAAATCTTGACTATAATGTTAGTCGCGAAAACATGTGAATTATTTGTAAAAGTTTCATGTACGGTACAAAAAAAGAAAATTATTAACAAAAAGGAAATAATGTGTTTAAGTTTTTTTCACCTTTCCTTTTCTCATTTGACTGTGGAATATCGATAAATTCTCAACAATCAATATGAAAAGAGAATTCTTAATTTTTTGTTGTGTATACCCAATGTGATTAATTATTGGGTGGACAATTTGTCCTATACCTATTACTTTAGTAATTAAATTCATAGGTATAACTTAAAATAAAATAATTAAAATAATACGAATGAAGTGGCTAAACTACTGAAACGTATCGAAAATATAGCGCATTTGCTATACCGAGTCAACGAAAACTTTGGAGTATATATCTTCTAAAAATTTATGTAACCCGTTCATTAAAAATAAATCCAAGTAAAACAAAAGCAAAAACAAATTGTTTTTAACAATGTAACGAAATAAAAATAATCTAGCAATTAAAACATTGTAATAGATATATATACTTACGAGCATTTTTCAAGCCGGAGTGTTTGGGTGTGCTCGCCGGTGTTTATGATGTACTTCCAGACTCCAGACGCTGCGCGAGCGAGTTGAGGCCGTGCGTATTTTTCTTGCGAGGAACACGTCAGACCTTCCTCAACGTTATCGAAACCTGTGTTAAATTCGTATTTTCTGCGAACAAAGAAACGTATCAAATTTTTAAAGAATCGTTAATAATTAATTTAATTGTATGTGTTGACAGTTCTATATGTTGACCATTCACTCAGAATAAAAATCCAGAATATTGCATTTATATACATTTTTTTCGATTGCGAACAAAAATAAATTTCTTTTTTAAGTTTTGACTCTAAATAAAAAAGAAGGTTTCGCGCAATATTTGAAAAAATATTGAGTTACGCCATTTAGCTCGAAAATACCGATTAAAATTGATATATATTTTGTAATAAATAAATTTCGTTATGAATTTGGTTACAAAATTAGTATTAAATAAGGTCATTTATTTTGTAACTTAGATCCGATGATCCAGGAATATTCACAATTTTTTAACTAACTGATGAGTTTGCGTTTGTTCTGTTCTAGTATTTTATATTTAAAATAAAAAATGCAGTTACTCAAATATGTAAAGAACTTAATTAAAACAGTTGAAAAAATAGAAAGGGACAATAAATATGAAAATACCTGCAGGTGTCTGCTAATATGTAAATATACACGACTTTGTGAAAAAGTGTTAATATTTAGTTTTTATTATATATTAAATCATAAAAAGATTTCTCAACAAATAAAATAAATATTCTAAAGATATATACATATGCAGTAAATATTCTAAAACTTAGTATTATATTTATTTATACGTCATGCTATTATTTAGCAGTAGCCTACAATCTACTTGATACTTTTACTTTTAAATTTACTTATTGAGTTATTTAAATGTATTCGGTATATAAAAACATAAATTTTATCACCCGTCAACTAACTAATAAACGTCTCTCTTCGGTGTATAATTTAATAAGTAATTTTCTTTATAGTTTAAGACCGTATAAATAGATTCTAAGGAAAAAAAGAAACATTAAATTATGAATGTAGAAGCATAAATGGGCGCCTGTAACGAGACATCCAGCCATACACGGAAACATAACACAATACCGTACTGGAGGCGTCAGTTGGTAGTAGGGGCCGGCCTCACCTTTTGATCTCGTTACTAGTTTCAAAGCGGTTTTCATATCGCTTGTCGTATCTGTTGTCGTAGCTCGTTTTATACGATGACTGAGGGATATCATCGCCCTCTATGAATCCGCTGTCCTGACCTTTGTAGTCCGTTAGTAGTGCCGCAACCATTTCTTTGTTGTTACGAATGCTCCGCATTATAGCCTCACTAAGAAAAGTGGAGTAAACTCTTCGTAAATATACGGATAATCGATATTTGTTAAGCATGAATTATTAGAAAACTCCTCATTTTATTTTATGAGTATTGAAATATTGTTATGCCGAAGTCATCTTCTTTCTTCATCGTGACAATTTACAATGGATTGTGTTCCAGATAATTGCTGAATATTTTTATGTAACATTTTCGATAACTTCTTAACTCATTTTCAATGTTTTTTTTTTCTTTTTCTTTCAGAAGCAATTTATTCAAGTTAAACACAGTTTTTTAATTATTCCTGCAGTACAGATTTAGGTTAATGTATAAATCAGTGCGATTGTTAAGAGAATTTTTGAAACATTTTTTATACGTTCAAAATTTCTTGAGAATATATAATTGTTTGTGCTCATTAAGGCCTTCTTCACTCAGGATAAAATTAAAATAAAATTTTGTTTATTTCAAAGAAGATTTAAATAGCTGTATATTTTAAGGCTTTACAATAGAGAAACAGTTTTTATTAACAAATATTTTATGAAAATTCCATATACATCGATGTAGACGTCAAATTGAGACAAATAATAATTAATAAATATTCGGAAAATAATAATATGCCGTAAAACTGAAAAATGTTGTATTATTATTACATAAACGCGAAATAAATGGGTAAACGTAAAATTGTATAATTATCGTAAGAAAGCAACAAGTTATAATAGTTAAAAACTCAAAACTTATGGATATTTATAAATCTTCTAGTGAAAATCGATATATTATTATTCATAATTTAATTAACATGCAAGATCGTGTATCCGATACGTAGCGATATATGAATAAAAACTTAATTAAAAAAAAATTAATTGCTTCTGAAATTAATAGGTAATTTTGTGTACCAAAGTTTAACGTTCAAATTAATTTATCACTCCTTCGAACAATAAGCAATGTAATCGAGGAGTACATTGGATTAATCTAAAGTCAAGCTCAATAAATATAAACGAAAGAAAATTGGACTATACGGCGTAACGAGTGTCAACGCTCATGATATACGTCGAACGTGTTTTCTAATCGTCGTTGTACGTACATGGGATAATCGGTAGCCTCTAAGCATACGGTTTTCGAAAAGAAAGTACATTCGCTCTCGGTAGGCGCTCTTTTTGGATCGTGCGGTCTCCTCGGCGGTCGTGACGATGAACGCACCGGCTTATCTTGAAACATTCGAAAGGAAAATTAAGGTTTTATTACCCTTCCTTCTTCTTCTTCATCTTCTTTTTTTTTGTATTCTTGGAAGAAGTGAAATGGAGAGTTAATTTATGACGGCAATTATCGATAATGACTACGGCCGTCAATACTTTTATTTTCATTTCTGTATCAGTTAATCCGATGGACACACATCTGTCTTTGCGAAGAAAACTTGAATTTAATCTTTGGGATTTTACACGAGAATGCATTTGAAGATTTAGTTTTTCATTTAATTTACACTTGCGATCGTTATTATACTATATTCGACTATTCAAGAATCGAAATAAAGTTAAATGAATCTCTAGCTAAAATTTTCTACTCATTACTCGATTTTTTTTTCGTATTAATAAACTTATTGCAGGGAAGTAGTATTTAGGACTAGACTGTAATGTAGATGCAATAAGATATTTACGTTTTCTTTTCTCAATTATTGCCATATTGCACAAAATTTAAGTACATCTTTGAACTAAAAAAAAGAACGTTACAGTATTTACATACGTAAGTCTTGTCTGACCGGATTTGTCTGTTTCTACTTGGTTGCGTCAAGATTTATATCTTTATATACGTATGTAAAATGAACTTTAACCGTATTTATTTAGCTTTCTCATTATCTACAGAAGTAAAACTACTAATTTTACATTCCTCTTGCATCGTAAATATCTTTCGAGTTAAAATTTTGCATAATAAAATACAATAGTAACGACTCCGTTTCATAAATTACAATACTCATGTAATAGAAGTTTAAAAAATGAGTAATTATTATTCATTATTCTTATTTACGATGTACATCAATTGGATTATTATATCTAACTGGTTATAAAGCTAAAAGTGCATTATGTCATTAGTTAGGTTTAAGCGAAAAAAAAAATTTATGTTAAAAACGAATTTACATTATAGCGATTTATGATAATTGAATGCTAACTTCATTGACACCTAAATTTTGCACTGACAAGATGTGTTCGCGTATCTATATAGCCGTTTAAAATTTGACTTATTTTTGAAGTCCGATATGCTTATCAAAAACAACATTTTTTTTTTTTTTTTTTTTTTTTAGCTAAATAACCTCGTTAGAGGTTGAAAAGCTTAATAAAAAAAAAAAAACATTTTTTTTGGGAATTTTATCATCTTACCTGCTGTTGGCTTCCTTCAGATCGATATAGAAGTTAACATTCAATAAAAAAACATGGAGAGTATGAACAATTAAATTCGTGTAATTTGTCGTCGTGAAAATTAAAAAATATATTTGTCTAAGTAAATACATTGCGTGCAGTAAAGAAATTTTTAAATTTCTGAAATAGTAATAATCAATTTAATTAATACTATAAACAATGGAAGATAAGTATAAATGCTATCAAAACAAATTAAACGTAACGTGCGAATCGCAATTTGGAACGGTAATTCGCGAAAGCGAGTCTAATAATCGTAAATTAGATTAAGAAAATACAAATGATTTTTTAAGAGAAACATCATTCGATTCAGCAATTTCAGTGAATAATTATATTTGAAAAAGATACTCTCAGCTCGTGTAAGTGAAGTTAACGCGATTAAAATAACTTTGCTCGACTCGCGTTAGAATACATAAAATATCGATTAAATATAGAGTTAAAGCTGACGAAGAGGGGGACGCATTATGTATATTATAATGGAGAAAAGTAAAAATGTTAAAAAATTACATACCAGGGTAGACATTCCTTCTATTGACGGAAGTGCGCCTTGTAGGTGTCGAATAAACCGGGCGTCTCCTATACTTGCCGGGCCTCGCGTACCTCAGCTCGAGCGGCTACTTACGGACAAAAAAGAATTAGCTCATTTGAAAATCGGGCAGTGAGCCGTGAAACTCGCGGGAGAGAAAATCGCGTACGCGCCACGCGCTAATTGCTGGTCAGAATGGAAAGTTCTTTGGGTAAGCGCAATGTGTGTCGGCGATATAGCGCAAAAAAGAGGAGAACAACGGACTCCCTGGGTATCTCCCGCGATTATACGCGCGCTCGCGCCGTGTGAAAGTCCTTTTTCCCGTTCGGCAGTAATACCTCGAAATGACTTTGCGATGCACCCATAAGACGTATACTTGTCGTTTACCGGTATATCGTCTCTTTCTCTCTCTCTCTCTCTATATGTACATATGTATACCTATATATCTGTCGATACCCGATCATTCCACTACTTTGATTTTCATTTTCTTACAGTGAAATCCAAAGTGTGTGTAGTTTGTTTTACTTTTTTCGTTTTGATGCCATTAAATAATAACTGCCGTATTTAACTCTGACCGGAAGTGTATAGCTGAGTTGCGAGTTTTTATTATTGCTAACGCAGATGTGTTATTTCTTTTATTCTCTATTATTCTTGTATTAGTGGTATATTATTCAACAACATTTTTTTATTAATTACATGTACCTTTTTTTACTATACTAATTTTATAATTATCATTAATAACAATATTTTAACTTTTCTTCACCAATGTTATTAATTTTAATGACCAACATTTTTTTCACGTTTTTAATGATATTGTACTGGACGGTATCTGCAGTTTATTGATACTGTTTAATAAACATATTATTTGTAAAATTTAAATAATTGAAACAACATTTTTGTCTTTCTTATATTTGAATTAATATGCTCAAGTTGACCACGTTAATGGTATAATTTTATTAATTTATCTTTAATTATTAAACACCCTTCAATTACTTTCTTTCATAATAATTAGAGTATAGTTATAAAAAATTATATACATAAAATATTTATAGAAATTAATCGATCGATAAAGTTAGAGTCGCTATCATCAGTAAAGAAAGTAATAATCTAACAGAGAGAAAGTAAATTATAGAAATTATTTGTGTTTCATTTGAAATGAACGTGCCAATTCTAATTTGTTAAATAATACCACTGCATTCAAATAATATTAATTATTAATTTCTATATATTTAAGCTCATCAATTTAAACGTTTCAAGTAATTAATTTTATTATACAATAAAAGTTAGCATAACGACAATTTAATATTTAAAATCCTTCGCGTCTCTTACAGTATATTTAATAAAGTGATATATATTATCGTCGAGTACAAAGCGGAAATATTAAAAAAAAAAGTTTTTTTAAAAGTAATTTCACACGTTCTCTCTTACGTGCAATTTTATAACATATTCGCGGAAGAAGAAAGGAATAATTTTCATTACAATTCCAAAGTGTAACTCATTATATTAAAGAAAGCTTTTATAAAACGCTATTATGTGGTAATTATATTATTTTTTATTCTTCAAATTGAAATTTCTCTTGGTTGATGATATACTCTTATAAAAATTAATCACTATTATGCAATTTAACTTCACACATAAAGTACGTAATGAAAGATAATTGAAGCTAACGTGACTATACCTACGCACTCGCTGACAGTTCAAATGCGTTTATAAAATCTAATCTTCTTTTAAATCTTTTACCGTACATATATACGTCTATTGTAGAAACGTAGCCTCTCAAATGATTTAATAATTTTAAATATGTCACAATGTACGAGAACGAAAATCTACCTATATGTATATGTATCCACTATCGAAACCATTTTTTAATTTCGTCGGTGGTGCTTTTTTGTTCTTGATTGCTTTGAATAACGAGGCGTTGATGTTCAAAATTGCTAATAAATACCGAGCGTTATGGGTAAATGAAGTGGTACCTTTACAGCTAAAGAGACATTTAATAAGACTGAAAGTAGTACAACGACTGTAACGTTTAATAACCACTGGTTGTACGAAAAAAAGTGAAATTTTTGAATTATCGCGTTAATGACCCAAGGGAATATATATATATATATACACCATTATTTTGACAGTTAATTATCCACATAAATGCGGGATTATTGAGTATCCACAGAAAAAGACTTTCTATCGATAAATATATACGCGTTTAGCTTCGTAGGAAGCAGGTGTTATAATTTCATATTGTTTCTATTTTTAGAATTATTATATATATATATATTATGATGCATTAAAGAAACTTATTGCATTGTGACGGTAAACATATTTCGATGCTTCATCTTTTTTTATTACTTCAAAACTGTTTTGTATTCGTATAACAATAACGTTAGTCAATTACATATGTAGAATTAACTTTTATTATCTTTTATTTATATATTTATATATTTAATACTCTCAATTATTACTTTTCTTTTCACATCAATTTAGAATTTTTACTTTTTTTTAATGTCTTTATTACATTGACGTGCGTAGAGAGCTATATCAAGTTTATGGTATTAGTTTAATATATATATATACACTTTATGTGTAACGATTTTTAAATTAACTGAATTATCACGTATTATACGTATGTATATCTTTATATCTTTGAGTTTTCACATGGATCTTCGTTAAACGTTTTTGTCACGAGTCTTCCCCTGGAGGAAGTTTTGGATTTGATATTACCGGTTTTTAATAGGTTAACGCAATTCTATTTCAAATTTGGGTTAAATCGTGCAGATCGACGAATAATAATTTGTGTAAGTGGAATTTTGAGATGACTAACGAACCACGTCAACGTGTTATGGTAACTGATAAATTAGTATTTTATATATTTATTAATGTTAAAAACGTTAAAATCATTTAATTTTTATAATTGCGATGGAGTAATTAAATAAATTTTCGCGGTGTAAATGAAATACCAGTTTAAAATGAATGATGTTAATTGTTCTTTATAACAACGATATTAAAAATAATTAAAAATAAAGTGACGTAAGATGGAAAACAATAAGTATTAAAGATGTCGACAAAAGAAGTTACTTAATACTTTTAAAAGTTCATCGTATTCCGTAATAAGAAAGCAACAATCTGATAATAAAATTCAAAAGTATTTAAAGTATGTTTGTTCTCCCCATTACATATCGTAGAACAAGTGAAAACCCCACTAATTCACGTTAAACTGCTGTAGCGATTCGCCAGTAATAACTACGCGCGTATATATATGTATATATATACAGCAAACCTCAAACCGCAAATTAGTGACATTTCACTGACTTAACTCTCGAGAGTACCGATCCACCAACTATAATCCGTTTCACACCGTAATTTCCACCTTTATCGTACACGAAGCATCTTGAAGCAAAAGATAAAGAGAGAAAAAAAGAACCTAAGATATCTAAACCATCCTACATCCTGAAACGTAGCTTCCTTAAATGAATTTATCCCCTAATTTAGCGACCGCGACCGCAGGTATTTCGATGAACGATGAGAACAACAAAATATCGAACCTCTGGTAATTCTTCCGGCTTCTCGTCTTCTGGGGTTTCCTCTTCGTCGCTTTTAGCAGTGATCAAGTCGCGGGTCCCGTTCGTCGAACGACCCTCCTCCGTAGAATTCGTTACCTGCTGCAACATCAACGTTTTTGCAATGTACCACACGTTATATCATTTTTATTTATTTATCTTTTTTTTATGGCGCTGCTGGTTTTTCTTTTAACTGGTGTGGATATTTCGCGGATTTCCCAAAAGAATTGGGAAAACGAGTGTGGGTAAAAATATAAACGTAATCAGGTGGAAGGCATCTCTTATTGTCTTCCTTATCTGTAACGAGCGAGCGTATTACTGCGGTACTAAGACAATGCGAAAAGATTTCTTAAACTGGCCACTCGAGTATTCTATGCTGTAATTGAAGTGATAGACTACCTTCCTTTTTCTTATACAATCTCACTTTCTTTGTTGCGTCTATACCTATATTATAGGGTTGAAATTGTACTTTTTGACCGTTTCTCCAACCGATTAATTAATACCGTCTCGTTTCAATTACGCTAACCACTCGATTTATTTACTTTATTCATCTATTCGTAATTAGTGCGTAGCAATTCAAAGTGCCAAACGATTTATGCTGATTGTGCTTATTTATCAGAAGAAAATATTATATATCAATAATGCAAAACATATAACACATAGCTAATGTATAACAATCATGTGTATTAAACGAAATAAAAAAAACATCATTTAAATATCTCTCAACTTTATGCTGGAAAAGAAGCAATTTGCAAGTAACATATCAACGATTTACATAAATTGTGTTTAATTTTCTGTGAATCAGTGTAAATAAGTCAGTTCTATTAGAGTTAAAATACTTAGCAAAGTTACTCAAGCTTACTTCATTAGAAAATACGCTACCATTGCTTGACACGTGCTACAGAGACTAATGGAAAATTCAAGAAAATTTCTATAATTTTATTTTATATTATACTCTAGCCAAGCAGTATTAACATAAATAAAGATATATGTATTTAAAATAAATAAAAATTATTCATTAAATTTACAAACGAAGATTTCTTTAAATAAATTTACTTACTATAAGTTTCAAATGCAAATTTTGCAAAATTGCAAAAAATGCAAACAAGTGAAACCAAGTGAAGAAACAAAAAATAATTGTTTAATTATTGATACAGTGAAACTTAATTAAGAACCTTTAGCTCAAATAATGATAACGAATTAAATTGATAATAATTAATAATGATTAAAGTAATTCACTAAACGTTTAAAATAATAAGAAAATTTACGAATATACGATGTATTTAATATAATTGTGATAAATACAAGTACTTCAATTAATTATTCTAGAACGAATGTTCGATAGTAATGGAAATTGTATAGGAAAATAAATTCAATCTAAAACTTTTTCATATAATGTGAATAATTTACACAATTATGTAAATATACATAACTTGTTAATTTAAAGTTTTCAAATCGCATCGCTCACTTTTAAATTATAATTGATATTTTTGTTTATTATAAACGATACTAAACCATTAAAATTAAATTATTTTATTTTATTTTTAATTTTTTTTCTTTGCATTTATCTTAATTATACAATTAGAAATAATGTATATTTTTTATAATTATAATACTATACATTAATAGTTAAACATATGTGTTCAATCGTATAAGCAACAACTTAGTAATAACAACCAAATTTTTCTATCGTCAAAATATTTATAACATAGCTCAAATAAAACATATAGAAATATTCTTTACTATATATACTGAATCTTGTAAAATAATCAAGACAAAATCTTATGAAATTTATGAAGTTTATAATTACTTATTGTTTACGATGACTAACCTCGAAATTGTACTTGACCCAATCTTAAATTAAGATACATGCACATTTATATATATATATATTTTTTTTTTCACGTTACATTATAGATTTAAAAAACTAGATAAAATTAACATTTTGAATATTGTAATCGCCTGCTACATGAAATAAGTAATCATCTATACAGATAAAGTCAAGTACAACATTCGTAAAATCTACGAGAATAGGATGTTAAACGACGTAGGTTTGTTAATTTTTTAATTACCGAGGTAAATGTTTGTTTGTAAATAAATTAAAATTATTTCGCATTCTACATTAACAAAATAATGAATGTGTCGATATGCAAACTTACCCTGGTAACAATATCGTGAGGTTTGTTACTTTTTCTTTCGAAATGTCCAGTGTCAAGTTTGAGCGACGTCGAGATCTCATCATGGTCATCCTCATCCCCTTCATACGTAATCTCGTATTTGTCCTTAGTTTCGTTGTTGTTGGCTTCAGCGGCGTCGACGCTCAAAAACACAACGAGCGCCTGATGAAAAACAAGGAATCGTAAAATGTGTATTACCCACAAAACTCGAAAGTAATATCACTCGGACGGTGAAAACGCCGGTGTAAACGACGAATAACCGGGATAAAAGAAAATATCGTAAAAATGGTGAAGTCGCAGGTGTCGCGTAAAATCAAATATTTGAAACAAAAGCAGGAACCTCTCGTGCGAGCGACCCACTAAACCGCACGTTTCTATGCAGGTGTTTTCACTGAAGTTAAACAACCGGACGCGCCGCGGTAATAAATAAATAAAAGAAAAGAAAAAGAGGGAAGAGAGAAAGAAAGGAAGGAAGAAAGAAGAGAAGAAAAAAAAAAGATGTAGTCTCGATAATTGGGTTTACACCGTCCGAGTTGGTTGAACATCGCGACTCGGTTCGATTGAAATGGATGAGGCAGTTACCAGAATGAGGCAAGTGGCCGCTCCGGACACCCTCATGTTGCCCGCCGTGAAATATCGTTAAAAGTGCGTGTGCTCGGCTACTCGCGGTCGCGTACTGAAAACGATCCGCGATGCAGCCTCATCCCGTGTATAGAGGCTCTCCCGGACGGTTTTTGTAGGTCAAAAATCCGACGACGCGGATGACGTATCTCGCTGCTGATGCGTGTGCGCGCGCGGGGATATACACTCTCGTGTGTATAACAAACGGGAGGAGGCTGAGGAACCGTGACCGAGAAACCGAGGTGGAAGGAGAGTCCGAGAGGCAGGTGAAAGAGCGACCAAGTAGGAGGGAGATATAATGCGTCCGGGGAAGTCGGCCACTGGCCCCTTCTAGATACCATATCTAATCTTTGGCGCCGCTTCCTTCCTTCCTTCCTTCCTTCCTTTCTTCTTTCCTTCCCGTCCTTCCTTTCCTCGTTCCTTCCGTACCCATCCTCTTGCACCAACCGATCGAAATAATAAAAAAGTGAAATTATTCCGTTTTGGATCTAGCCTGATTTCGATTTTCCCAACTTTTCACTCCTCCGATACGTTCTTTATATTGCGCTCGGTTGAAATATAATTATTTAACGATTATACACGCGAATCTTAATAAAGGATAT
Organism: Theocolax elegans; assembly: GCA_026168455.1. Lineage (NCBI taxonomy): Eukaryota > Metazoa > Arthropoda > Insecta > Hymenoptera > Cerocephalidae > Theocolax > Theocolax elegans. The sequence continues at coordinate 23,334,181 of CM047426.1, read as the reverse complement.
AGTTCGTTTGAAGTACTCTGGAAAAACAATTTATGACTTTTTTATCTATTTTACATTCCAGTAAGGTTTGACGTTACAGTCAAAATAGGGGACAAAATATAGGTATACTCGATACTGCTATAGATTTTTACTACCCCTCATTTTATACGTATTCGCAGTTTTCTAACCCGACATTCCTTTGTAATCTATACTTATCAGTTTACCTAATTTTCAAACATACGTTGTATATATCTTTCATATTAAATTTTATCTTCAAATTTAAACTATTTGAAATCGGGATCCATGACGATAATTTTACATACTTTCAAATGTAATTAATAGTGTTACGCATTACATTTTCCTAGTGAATCTAGAGACACGTACTAATTTTAATAGGTTTACCTTCAGCATGTGATTTTAACTTTTTGCTAATACATTCGGCACGAAAGGTCTAGTACCGTTAAATACTTTTAAACCTTGTATTTTGTGCTTCAAGTTTGAACTACATTGGTATTCTAAGAAATAGTGTAAATTTTCAAATTACTCATACCGATTTCGAAAATCTATTCGCAGTATTATTTACTACTATTGCTAATGATATAAATTATCCTTCGAAACGTCAAATTCTCTTGTGTTGTTAAGATTTTTAAATTATCGTTGCTATATTTTAGCCGGATCAATTTAAAAGACATCGATAATAAATTTATGCTTAGAAATTTTATTTATATCTGTCATTGTTATATTGTACAATGTTTAAAATTAAATTTTTGAAAACTTTATATATACCTGCAAGTATAGAAAATAGTATTGAAAAAATTTGTAGCGCATTTATAATTTATACGCCTTGACAATTAAATTACGAAAAACATATTATCTTAATTAGTAGGAAAGTTTTTGTTAATAAATTTTGCATCACTTTTTAAATATCGCATAGATTATGATTATTTGGATACTAAAAATATCGTAAAATTATTAGACTGACGCAAGGAATTTGTATTAAAAGTTGTTACGTCTAATAATAATAAACCTATTTTCTTGAAACGTAAGTAGATTATAAATTATTAGACTATATTTATTAAACAGTGTAATTCGATTGAAAGATATTTCTGTAGGATATATTTAATTTTCTTATATTTATCTAGAATTGAGTTAAATTATTCTGAACGCTTGGTAAAATATTATGATTTCCAGCTTTTCGAATTTTAGGGTCATTCGCTTTGGTCTCTTTCGCCTTGGAAAGTGTACGAAGCGTCAGCTAAATCAACTCTTCGACATAAGTCAATGAGAGGTTTGATAGATTCTCACTTTCAGAGTCAAAAGCCTCGCTTTCCAAGGCCTTGGATTTTAAAATTTTGTCGCTACACGCCTACGTACTTGACACTTTTACCCGTTTGATTCACGGTTTATTTATTTTTCCAAGTTCGACTCATACTGTTCAATCTTCAATAATTAAGAAAGTTAACAAATCGGAAATAGGTTGTCAACTCGGAAATTTACGTCGCGTGTATGGAAGCGGATTCTATTCAACTCGAACAATGAATGAAGGATAATAATGATGAATCTTGTTATTACGAATAAAAATAGACACCAATGGATATAAATAAAAATTTTAAATCATTTTGAAAAGCGACATGAAAAAAAGAAAGTTGCTAATCTTTTAACTATTTTAATAGACGATCGTAATTTTTAATTTAACAATGTTTCCTTTTTCAGGGAAATACTTTACTATATATGAATTTGTGTTTGTGCACGCGCGCGCGTGCATGTGTGTATTACTACCGAAGTAGCAAACTTTCTTCTTATAAATTATAGTTTATAAAAATTATGTAGGACAAATAATATAAATATTGTAAAATTATTTAATTTCGATTTTTTTAGTATATTTGATGATTGAAAATGATCGATTATGCGCAATACGTGTAAATACATAACTTTTTAACCGATAATCGGACGCGGTTTTCATGTATACGTATCCGAAATATTACGTTTCGTTCATTAATTAATCTTAATTCGTTTTAACTTTCTCAAAAAGATAAAATAGGTAATTTTTCAAAAAAAAAAAAATCATATTCTTTTTCTTTTACCTGATTATAATAATAAGGAAGGTTATATACTTATGAGTAAAAATTACCTTCTTGCCTGCAGGCATTCTCATTTTCTCATCGAGCTTCACCGAACCTTTCACGAAAAAAAGTAATGCTCGAGGGTTCAATTAATTTAACATAAATGTAGTTAATCGATCCATAAGTATGAAATTTGAACAATTTGAATTCGATACGTTTTTGTAAATTGAAATTACATTGTTAAATTTTAATTTATATTGTTCTTACTCATACTTCGCATATATATCAATTTTTAAAATTTTATTATGTCAAGAGTTTTTACATTATTTTGCATTATCAAATTTAAAAATGAGTAAACTAATATACGGTATTATCTAAACAATGAATATTGATTCATTAAAAAAAACAAAAGTATCACGCAAAAAAAATAAAAATTTTCGCACTTGACTGAGCGTACGCGAATAAGTATGTACTTATATATTTTTTTATGGTAAATGAAGCAATTCCAAGATTAAAAAAAGTATCAAAGTTGCGACATGTATTTACTTTCCTTTTTTCAGAAAGTCAATGTCCCATCCGAAAGTCATCACCGTAAATATCATAACTATATAAAGACGGTCTAGGAAACCAGAAATAGAAACAGATATACGTATACAAAATCGTGGTCAATGTAATATAACCAGATGTTCGAGTGAACGATGGGAGAGAAATTGAGGAAAAAGAAAATAATAAAGACGGTACGCTAATTGCGATCGTATAGCACAGTATCATACGAGATTCTCAGTTCGTCTGATTGCCCGACAATTGGGCACATCGCAACTTTATAAAGCACTTTGTCATCGGGAGAGGTATTTTGTCTCTTTTTACGGAGAATGGGGATTTCAACGGTACACTTTCTAAGCTTGCGATTCTCTCGCTCGGTTTTTATTCGTCTCTCGATTTCGCAATGAAATTCACATTCGAGCTCGCAATTATAATGGTATTACTCCTTTAGATCCTATTTTGCACAGATTTTCACGAATTTCTCATGCGCTCGCGGACGCAACTGAATTTCTTATTGGAAACACGGATGTGCATGTATATACGCGGAGAGTCAAATTAACGTTTTCACGGAAGCATTCGGAACAATCGTAATGGTAAATATAACGCTACGAAACGTTATATAGATATATGTATATACAGGAAAAAAAATTTAGCTAATGCGATTACGTGGTAATGATTGTATATTTTAAATTTAAACGGGCAATTATTATTCGTATAGAAATCGGGATTACACGGATCAGACAGCAATATTACCAAGTTAAATAAACATATTTTATTCGAGTCAATGTACTCAAGTAAAGTTTACTATCAATTTAACGTGAAAATAATAATTTGACCGTGTACTTTGTAAGCTTGATCTAAGATAAATATTTTCCAGTATATTGATATAAAATAGCATACCATATAAGTAAAATTACTTTTTCTATAGTCAGGATACTATATTAAAAGTAATTAGCGACACAAAAATTACTTAATATTATATATTAACAACTTTGTAATTGGACAACGATTTTTGTAATGCATTATTACGTAGATATATTAATATACGAAATAACGCGTGATATTCTTACGAGCTATCGTCGCGTTACAACCGTTAATTATACCATTCGAGATCGTTATCGACTACGGAACATTAACCTGTATATTAATAATTTGCCATAGTTAATTATTATTGAATCTTCGAGTATTGCACGATCGCGTGTTTTACATTTCATCCTAAAAAAATTAATAGTTTAATAAACCATAAGCGATAAGGAAATTTTTGTAGATGTACAAACAGCCGTACAATCATGTTTCAATATCTTATATGATTTATGGAGTAAAATTGTAGTAATTTACGTGATATTAATTACGATTTTTTTTTACCAATTTATCTTTTACTCGTTATTAATAATAAACTTTTACATACTTCGCTAACTCATATATATATATTGATTCGAAAGTTTATTAACACCAAAAAAGTGGTTTGAAATTGTCTTTTTATAATTTTGCTTACTGATCAGTTTTTTTATTTTGTTTCTTTCGAGAAAAACGATTTGCGAATATATCAGGATTAGGCTTAAAATAACGGTTTTGACATAAATCTACACTTAACAGGTAAAATTATGCAAACTTTGGATACATTATGAATATGCCTAAACGATAGCTATCGAGATGTTGAAGCGTTTCTATATTTTTATGACGAACTTTAAGTGAAAATCTATTACACGTATGAGACATATCCTGAGATTCGTATTAAAATTTTGTGGTTGGTCTGTTAGCGATAAATTGTACTTATATGTGGACTATATCATGTGTAAAATTGTAACGAATCGCTTTCTATTAAGTTTTTAATGTTCACGAAAACTTTGTTACCAAAGAACTCATTTTTTTTTAGAAATTATTAATAGTTTATAAACGTGAATAACGTAAATTTGTGATAAATTAAAAAATATATAATAGAATATGTTAGTTATAAATTTCTTCGACTTACTTTTCTTCAATGTTTTACAAATGTAATTGTATTCCCTTTTATTTAAGCACAAATTTAAATTTTTTTAGAAAGATTTAAAAAATATATTTGCTAAATGCGTAAATAATAAATATATAAGTATAAAGGTTTTTTTCTAAATCGTGCTTGAAAAAAATAAATTTTTGATACAAGCAGTTTCAATACAATTCATAATCTAAACGCATAGACTCAAATTGTATAGTAAGAAAAACTTTCATTTATTTATATGATATATACACGACATAATATTCACCTAAATGCAAAAATGATAGTACGCGGTACACATAACGATAAAATTGCAATGTATATATATACGCGTAATAATTTTTACGATACTTATAATAATTATAATATTTTACATAAAATCGACTGTTTCTACTGTACTATCGAAAATCATAATTTTTCTTCGAAAATTTCTCTTCGTTAAAGGTAATTTATACATACCACTTTCGTTTTCCTTTTTGAAACTGAACGTACATTGTACTAAACGCGTGTAACTGAACGTGTAGTACACACGAGCAACGAGAGTGTCACACCTATGAGATACGCGATTTTAATAAAATAGCGCGGATAATGTTTTGGCTCTTAAAATTAAAGTGCGAACACCTGTAAATCATTCGCGCAAAATTTCGCAAAAATAATTATCGGGACAAAAATATAAATTCGCTAGATTTATAACAAATTTTACGATACCGCGCAAATAGGTGCGTAATAGCTTCTAATGTATCTCCAACTTATTTAAAAAATAGAATGCCAATTATTTTTCAGGAGGTGTGCGTCAATGCTACACAAGTATAAAAAATAAAAGAAAAAGCTTATCTCAGAAAATCTAGCGCAAAATCTTGGTCTAGTTTGTTATTCAGCTTGAATGAGCTTCCCGCGACTCGAGGAATAAACAACGTCTCGTTATAGAGGTAATATAATGAAAGCCTATCGATAACCGCACGCTCGTTATCCTGACTCCGGTCAAGAAATCTACGTATATCTATATATATATACGTATACACATACGCAAGTGAAACGATTTCCGCTTGCGCGTTCTGCGTGGTTTAGGAAAAGGGAGCCGCCACAGAAAAAAAACGGCAACAACCGATAGTATCCGCCTCGAGAATGTGGCGCTCACTCTTAGTAAACACTATAGAGAGAGGGAAAAATAATCGGGTATTTGTTGCGGCTCAAGGTTTTCTTTGATACGCGTGCTAGGCGGTAAATAAGCATTTTGTTTACTCACAAATATATACATATATGTATATATACACTTTTAAGTGGATGAAATCCCTTTTTTAGGCTATAATCGAAAATGTTAACGTTTATTACGTCTATAAGTACAGCTGGACCTCACACGCGCGGATTTTATGTTGATGGAACGAAAGCGCTTTGTCGTGTGGGAATATGGGCTTGTGTAAAACTTTGCGATACGAGTAGTACGCGTTATACTAACTTTTCTTATTGTAATATAAAACCAGACTCAGTTTTTACATTATAAAATTATTTTACAACTATATTATTATAAGAAAGTGAACAATATACTCAAATGCAAACAAGTTAAGTAAGAGAATTTTCTTATAAAAATTTACAAGTGACAGTATATAGAGTATAAACTCGGGACATATTGGTTGTTCGACCAAAATTAATCTGAAGAGCTAGAAAGTCATATAAAAAATTCATTACAACAATCTCAAATTAGTTATAATTGCGACAAAAAAATTGTATACAATATGAAACAAAAAGTAGGTTCCTTTTAATTAATTTATAAATTAGCTCTTACCTACAAGAAAATATGAATACTTTACTGATAAAATGCGTCGCAGTCTTTTGTATTTTGTTAACAATAAACTACTCAGAAAACTTAGAGTATTGAAGTTTAAAATTTGCTCCTTTTAACGGTAAAATTGATTTCTATAAAGCGTATTCTTTATATAATTAAATTGATTTAAACTTTTAATTCAGTTTTTAAACCTTAAATAAAAAATAACTACACCACAAGATAGATCAGTTTTTTCGATATTCCTGCGCAATATACAATATTATAGAATAATGATAATTAAACGAAATGACGAAGTAATAGAAGTATAATAATAAAAGAATACGCGATATAGATTTTAATCATCAATATCGGTACCATTATAATGCCATGTAATGTAATCTTAACAAAAATATAGCTATAATTTATTTAAGGGAATAATTTAATTTATATTACAATTATTTATTAATATCGTAAAAAATAAACAATAGTTAAAAACAAATACCTAACATCACTTATTCGATTATAAAATTTTTGTACATTTCGTGATTGTGTAGTTAATGCAATTCCCTACGGAATCATGAATCAATATATATATAGTGATTGTGAAAATAAAATTTTACTAGACTATATTTAGTAAGTGGAAATAAATTCATAAATTGTTTTATCCATTTCAATAATATTTAAAACAATTAATTTTTCCAACCAGTTATGATTATTATTATATGATTATTATGATTAGAAATCAATGATATTCCAGATCAGAATACGATAAATAACTTTTCGAAAATGCCGACTTCATGTATTTTTTCTTGTTTCCTCGAAAGAACAGAGTTGTTTTATCTTTTTACTTAAAAATAATTCAAATAATAGCATAATATTAATATGATATATACACTGCCGGTCATGCACTTTTGACCCACCTCAAGAAAAGTGAGTAAAACTTTAAAGTTTAAAAAGAAAGAAGATTTGAAAAAACCCAACGGCATTCGAAAAACTTATAAAAAATCTTTCACTGAGCGTCACTTTGGTATTAAAAATTAATTTTAAATTTATTAATCAATGTTTAAAAAAAATTAATAATTTATCATACATTTTTTAACAAAATTGTGTGCAGCTGTGATTAAAAATAAAGGAGAACATTTTGACGAAAAGAATCTATAATACTATGTGTATTAAACAAGTGGTGAAATTAATTTATGAACACTTGCTTAAGATATATGTTAAGTTATTTGATTTATATTTATTTATTTAATTTTTCAATTTTGTTAAAAAATGTATGAAAAGTTATTAATTTCTTTTGTTAATTTTGTATACTTTCTTGTAATTTCGTGAATGCAGAGAATATTTATGCATATACATATAGAAATTATCAATTTCTCCAATTACAAAATGATTTATAATACATACAATATTATAAAAAATAAAATTTTTAATATTTCTTTAATAACTGTATTTCTCATAAAATTACCAAAACACCAATAATGTGGCAAAAAATATTTTTTTAATCGTAATTTTTATTAAAAATATATCTTATAGACATAAAAATGAACACTTTTTCTATTAGACAAAATTTTGCATTTTGTATAGCTTTCGAAATATTAAGATTTAAAATAAAGCTCTTTTTTTAATGAAAATTACTACAACTTTTTTAAAAAAATCAAAATTGAACAAACTCAAAGGCATTTGAAAAATGATGATGTAAAGTTTAAATCCACGTTGGGTTTTTCTACGGTACAACATTATTTATTAAAATTGCACACAAAATTGCATGGGTATAAAATATCGAAAAAAATCGTTTTTTTAAAACATTGATTAAAGAATTAAAAATTAATTCTTTAATACCAAAGCAACGCTCATTCAAAGATATTTTATAAGTTTTTCGAATGCCGTTGGGTTTTTCTCAAATATCTTTTTTCTATTTAAAAATACAAAACATTAAAGTTTTACTCATTTTTCTTGAGGTGGGTCAAAAGTGCGTGACCGGCAGTGTACCCACGATGCAATTTTTTGATGTTCGTATCTCATTTTTACGAGCATAAAGGAACTGTAAAACGACACGATTGGCCAAAAATACCTAATATTTCTACGGGGTACAAATAAAGAAATTATATTTAAAGTATAAGATATCGTATAAAACACGCGGAAAAATTACATCGTATAACAATCGAATAAAAAACAATTAATATAATAATAAAATATAATCTTAAATTAAGCAGTCGATATAATTTTACCAAATAAAATATAAAACTTTGCTCGTCGTAGCTTCCGATGCATGTATTTGTTGATAAAAATACGAAATAGTGATAACAAGTAGCATTATACCGCTAAGTCGATTTCAAAGTAGCATAACCGCAGAACAAATAGTAGATTTAATCGTAAGATAAATGATTGTTGCAGAACCACAACCCGGGTTACCTTACGCGGATCGTCGTAAATTAACTCGAAGTTACATCCTCTTCCGCCGTGAACCTTGCGTTTATATTCGTATACAGTCTCAAAACATTCCGAAATAATAGAGTTATAGTTTTACACGCGAAGGTTTTGAAACAAAACCGTATCTATATACGTATATATACGTGCGCTTTAAAAGAAAGGAATATATTCTTGTGTTATACATATATACAAAAGACACGAGAGTGCTCGAGATTTTTTTCGGTGTGTTTTCTCTACGCGTATATATATATGCGTGAGATTTCACTTTCGGCAAATAAAAAGGAGAAGAAACGATCCGATGTACGTACGTATGATGTGTATCGTGTAAAATTCAGAAAAAGGAGAGACTTTTCGAGGAGAACACCCGGAGGCTCGATATTATTATTATATACTATATCTTTATTAACGCTCATTTTAATACATTTGAATACAGACCGCGCGGGAGACTCTCGCAGCTAGTTACAATCTTCGAGTTATATATAGGTATATATGTATATATAGGTGCGCGTACATTCGTCTTTCGCGTGGCCTCCTCGTTGAAATTCCAAGTGCAGAACCCATTACCCGGCTTGACATTTTGATTGACGTAAGACTTGGATTTCCGAGTCATCCCCTCTGGAAAGTGTCGCTTCTTCGGATCCTATACGTTTTGTGCCCTTAATGGAACAGGAGTTGGCTTCGTGTCGTACCTCATTCTGATTATATGCACCTCCGGAGAAAATACTCCTTTCGAACCCTTTCAACGTGTCTATTTTCGTCGTTAAAAATTTTCTTTTGAATAATGTACGCACTCTGCGCTTCAATATCGTATATATATATATATATATATATATATACCTTGCACTTTTGTAAACCTTGATTGTCAGTTGCTTTATGATCAATGCACGCGCGCGCGCGCGCACGGTCATTCATTATTTAATATTCCACACGTTAATATTTACTATATATTATTACATTTATATGGTGTCAAAATAATTTTAATTCGAAAGCAATAAGTATACGTCTGTTTACTTAATATTTATTATCTATATATAATTAATTACATTTGACAACGCGTATAAATTATTCATAATTATTTATTTTTATCAATAAACGCAAATATTTTGATATACAAAGTCGACGTATATTATTTTTAAAATGAAATAAAAATTACACGTCCACTAGGTGTAAGTTTCCTTATCAATCAATGTAATGTACACAACGATGATAACGGCTCGTCCAATCGAACAGCTCGAAACGCAAATAATTATTGATTGAAAAAAATAACGTTTATTCATTACTTATATAGAAATGTTGGGAATATATACTAACCTGCAGTACGTACAATTTCTACTTTCAAGTTATACAAAATAAAACATCAGAGCAGTACAATATAATTAGAAAGCAACATAAACACGGCGAATTCGGTCCATTCGGCTTTCTATAAATCCTTTTCAGCGACAATAAAATTTCCGACGTTGAGTTAACTTATAACGCCACTTATGAAAGCCGAGGTATCGAAAAAAAAAACTTTTGGTACCAGATGTAGTGTACAAAAGCGTCAAAAACCTTTATACTTGTCCAAAAAAAAATAGTCGGAAACCTGCTAATAAATTCAATGCCAAGTGAGCATTTGACAATTACCAAGTTGTATCGATCAATTAGATTAATATCTACGTGACTAAGCTATCAGAGCAGGAATATCACCAAATACATGAATATCGATGAATCTCGTTTGTACACTGAAATGTGTGAAAACGAAATGGTATGCTCCATTTATTTACGAATGGTAATGGCACACCTCTTCGTATAGAGGACCATTCGATATATGTAGCTAAGCGAAAGCGGTGTACGTACACCAGCTGCTCTCTACAAGCAAAAGCATTTCCGGAATGCGATCCAATTTGCGTTAACGATCTCGAAGGAGCCAGAACATAAAGTCTGGATTGAATCGTTACTCGATTCTCCTTTTTATAAAAAAATACCTTTTCCAAAACGAACGTCACGGATGCTGCTGATTTACTGATTTATCAAACGGAGTCTAACGAGAGATTCTGTACACAATCGGCAAATTTTCAATTCTCCATTTTGGTTGATGTAGATGACAGTATAGGTAGAATAAAATTGTTAAAACGAGGCTGTCTTATCAATATATTATACTTTTAACTTTTCATTGATGCTTCAGGTAAGATTTAATGAAGATGTTTCGTTGATATTTAATATACATTTCGAGAAAACTGTGCCTTTTCTGTGGCAAATTCTTAGATACTTATATCTTTTACATAATGTCTATTTAGCATAGTGAACCACGTGGGCTTCTTACGTGCGGTGCGTTATTAATGAATCCAAAGCGAAAACGATGTTTTATGTTCTTTTATAATAGTCAATTCACAATTATAGACTTTTTTGTACCGTGTTAATACAATTAACATTTTTTATTTTTCATAACAAACTCGTTTATACATAATATTTTGTACAATTAGTATTAATTGTAATTAGTATAAACCCAATATATTACACAATAATTATTTAATTAATAATAATTAATTACTTATTGTCAATCATGATATGACTGTAATCTGCATATTTTTTTCCGTATCTATACTTATTCCATAATATATCATGTAAGCGTCAGAAATATTGTCATTTATTTATTTATTTACTTAGTTTTATTTGTTTCATATAAAAAATAGTTTTAAAAGTTTTCATAAATTTATGTATATATAATTTGTATGCAAATTCAATGCATTTTAACAATTATACATTCATGAATTAAAAACTTATTTATTTTCGGAAATATAGTAAATATGAATAATTTTAAGAATAATCCATCAATTTAAACATTACATTTTTTAATTTATAAAGTTTTATGTATACTTCATAATTTAATAAATGTAATAATGCAAAGATAAAAAATAAGTTATACAATATTAAATTTACAGTTTACTTCATAATTAATAGTTAAATTAATGAATTTTAAACTCAATTTATTTGAACATAAAATAAAGGCCATATTTATAAGTTTGTAAGTATAAAATTTAAATCTTAACTGATAATTTCTTCGTGAAGTAAATAATTGTATTTACGCAAGACGATGTATACAAAAATATCATTGACTATAACTTTCGCTTATTTTGCCTTTTCAAACTCGATTTTCATATTTAAAAATACATTGAATGTATCAGTACCGTTACTCTCGCGAAATCGTATACTTGTTTCAAAGGTCGATGAGCATCGCAGTTGATCGTCTCGTACAACGCGCGTACGTCTGGCTGGGCTAACGGAATCGTATCTTTTATTATAAGAGCCTCAAATTCGAGTGAATTTCTACCTATCCTGTTCAGTTGCACGTGCTCGATACGAAATTTCAAACTCTGTGGATTCGCACTCTTGACACAGTTCCGCAGAGCTTGTTTTTGAGTTAAACAAACCTACTTTCAAACAACTTTAGAAATGTTTTTCAGTTTTCGGCGCAAGTATTTAAAGAAGCAATAAGGAAACAAAATTAACCATTAAGTTTTTAAATAACTTAATTTTTTTTTAATTAAATTCATTTTATCTGTTTATACGTGTGCTTTACAAATTATTTCGGTTAATAATTTTATTTTTCAGTCATTTATTGAGAAATTAATTTAGACATCAACCTTGAAAGTGTATTATTATACCTATACTATTTTATCAGTAACTAGGAATTTATATTTTCTTAACCAATGTTAAATAATTAATCAATCTATCCGTTATATTTATTTATGTTGAATTCCTGACTTGCTACTTAATTTTATTTTTTTAAATAATTTTACATAGTTATGAATTATACAGATAACGTAATAATCCTACAAATATTTTACAGCAATTATTGTTTAATAATTTTTTGATTGTGCGAATTTATACAGCGTAAGGTAATGTATCTGCAGAAAATAAAACATGACTAATGTATAACAGATGCTCGAATCATTGTAGCATCTTTAATTACATTTCCTTACATTTGTTAAAACAAGATTTTTCGAAGTACCCACAATCTCTTGATGTGCACGTTTAATCTCAAGCTATGAATAATGATCGTTTCAAAGTAAATAATATACGAGAATATACCAACGGTCGGAACAGTACCGTTGCAACCATGATGTATCACGATAGTTTATGAGAACGAAGTGCAATTTATACTGACGATAAAAACTACAGGAAAATGTAAATTGTTCGAACAAAATTGTTGGAGATATTTAAAAATTTTGATTTGGTTGTCACTCGTCTATAATTTACAAAAAATAATGCTTGCAAACTAGCGCTTGAGCAAGGATGCTGGTGGACATGGTACGCATAATAAATATACTATCACTTTAAAAATATAAGATAACATTTACTCACAAAGTTTCTTAATACAATATGTCGTATAAAGTACAGCATTTTTACATAATTTTTCATTTGTACGTGAATCACAATAAGTAGTTTTGATCTGTCATTATCTTTCGTATGGACGGATGTGTAAATTACCGATTGATTTAAAACTAAATTCACGCAATTAGCTTTGAATAGTTGGATAATAATGTAATAGCATAAAAACTAAATAAAACATCAACTGACAAACGTGGAGCTTTGATCAATATAATAACGATTATTAAATGAAATAAACTAATAAATGTTAGCGATTTGATCTTTGCTCCAGATGTGTCGAAAGACTAGAATCATTAAAATTAAACGCATCTTTTTATTTTAATTCGTATCATAAATATCGTCAAATTCATATCGTCTTCTAGCAGATTCGACTCGACTTCTTGCAATACGTTTGATTAAATGATAATAAAGACCCGAAACATGCTCTATTACGACTATATACAAGTTATAAATGTTTGTTATTATTATTTCGCTACATGGTAAAAGAGCACGTTAAAACGCAAAGTATAAGAAGAAAACATAAGAATTAAACATTAGTAGACCGGAAAAATGAGTTTCTTTTTCCTAAATCTTATACATAGAGATTTGAAAATGTTGCACCTTCGCCGGCCAATAAATATATAAAAATTAAGTGTGGAGCATGAGCTTGAAAAAAATGGCGCGAACATCACTGATGTCGATATAATTACTTAAATAATGATTTTAATTAAAAAAAAAGAATACTTGCATTCCTGTCAAGCTCGTTTGAACGAGTGCGATCGATTGTTAAACCCAACACTCGCTTTACTTTACATTTTTCTCGCTTCTTTTTTTAATGCCTTTCTTTGGAAAATCTACCGTTAGTCGATTAGTCCACGAACGCAACGACTTGGCTTACATCATAAATACAACGTTTATGATTCGCTTTTATACAGAAATACTGAATCACTAAAATATACGATTGTTTACTACGATAAATTGTTTTTTTTTCGTACAAAGATTATTGTCTTGATTTCTTAAATTTTCGTAAACTGTCGTACATAGACAAATAGTTTTTTTTTTCGCAAGTTCGCATAAAAATATTTATCTTATATTGAAAAATACGATCAATGTTTGACCCTTAAAACAAATGCAGTAATAAATTAATTTTCAAAACAGTCGTTTCTACACAAATGCGTAAACGTGGAATGGATTTTTCCAATTTTTTGTATTTCAATCGCTAGAACAAACCCCGAAACCAATAAACAGTGAAAGGGTCAAAGGAGATCGAGCGCATATATTTGCAATGTATATTATCGCGATAACGATATAAGGAATGCTCGAGCATAAATTGTTGCCGCATATTGAAAGAAAAAAAAAATACAATCGTTGAAGGATCAATCGGTGCATTCGGAAGCGAAGCTTTCGAGGTCAACGTAGTGGCCGTTCATATTATCTTCGAGTAGCTGAGCAAGATCTCGGCGAAGCACCTGAAATTCGGGCCTCCTATCTGGATCTGCGTGCCAGCATCTTGCGATTACGCGGAATAATTCACTGCGACAATGCGATGGTCGTTCGAGGCGATACCCATTTTGCACGCTGCGCATTACTTCTCTCGCTGTCATATCTGGATATGGCGTTGATCCTGAAAGCAATTATTTATTCAATAATTGTGCACTTTTCGTAAAGAAAAATTTTATATTTTAAATATATATTAAAAAATACGGATTATAAATTAACAAACTTGTTCTAACTGAAATTTTATTAATAAAACGCTATTAATTTTAAGTACTTTTGTATAAAAAGGAAAATAATTAAATTGAGGAGAATCATGATGGGTTTATCGACGATCAGTAGTTAAACTTAAATACACGATATTGATTAATTTAAAAAATTTCATCTTTGTCCTTATTATTTTATTATTATTATTATTATTATTATTCTCAAAGGGTTAAGGAACTAAATTTCGACTATAGTTTGTAAAAATGCATGATTAGAAATATGTATCTTATTTCTCGGAGATTTAGTCACTGCATTTATATAACATTATTAATTTAATGAATTAGATTAAGAAGGTGAGTAATGTATAAATTAACACAGAACTAACGGATTTCCAACAGTGGGTCATTCGGTAAATGCGCATGAAGACTTTCGTTTTGTGACCGGGATTCATTATTTTGAGTTTGTTGAACCGCTTACTCACTTCGAATGATTTCATTTTTTAATTCAAAATGTTACATGAATTTATAAGCAGATAACTGTTACATTTATTTAATTTATGTTTATAAATTTATCAAGTTGTTGTTCCATTTCAACTCAAATAGAATATATATAGTCATACATTAAAATAAATGAGAAATAAATGAACATTTCGTTATAATAATAAATGGCAGTTGATTTGTAACGAGACAGTGAAAGTATGGTTATTCTTTTAATCCATCCGATACATAGAATTTATCTCGTTTTTAAAATCTTGAAAAATATTATAAAATTATAAGTTTGGTAATGAAGTACGATATAAATTACTTATTCCAAACTTTTTCCAACAAGAAATTAGATAACGTAGAAAAATCCGATAAATATATATATAGGAGTGTACGTTAATTTAGGAAAGAAGATTTGATTCGCGGTAAGTAAAATAAAAATGAAAAATAAGGTTTTACCGAGAGTCACGATTTCCCACATCAAAATGCCAAAGCTCCAGACATCGGTTTTCGTGGTGAAAAGAGAATAAATAAGCGACTCCGGCGCCATCCACCTGATCGGTAAAGCGTTTCTTCCGTGCCTCGTCTCGATCACTTCGCCGTCTTCGTTGGCAAACCTCGACATCCCAAAGTCGGCGATTTTGCAGAGTTTGTTGTGATCCACCAAAACGTTACGCGCTGCCAAATCTCGGTGGATAATCTGTAATAACGATCAAGGGTGAGTACGAATAATCGAATATCTTACAATAAGTAAATAATTTTATTGTATAACCATAACCAAATTGTAAGATATGTTTTCTAATATAAAAATATGAGGAAAGTCAGATTTTTAGACCCTAACGCGTTAATTTACTCAAGTTATTGTTAACTAAAGCGTATTTTGTAAAAAAATTAATTCTACTTTGATCGCTTATAACTTGGAAACAAATAAAGATAGAGTCTCAATCTCAAATTTAAAAGAAAGCTGAGATTAATTATGAAAAAAAAGCTCAAATTGGTTAATTTAGAGCTAAGCTATAGAGAAAATAAGAAATTGATGAAATGTCGGTTAAAAACGTCAATACTTTTTTATTACTATATTTTAGTTAAATTTCATGAATTTATTGTTTTCTCTATAACTTTGCTCCAAATTAACCGATTTAAGCTTCTTTTTTATAACATCTACTTAATCTCAGCTTTCTTGTAAATTTAAGATTGAGTATTTATCTTTATTTTTTTCCAAGTTATAAGCGATCAAAGTGGCAATAATTTTTTTACAAAATGGACTTTGGTTAGCCATAATTTGGGTAAATTAACGCGTTAGGGAGATCCAAAGGCCGAGGCCTCTCCTAGTAAGTTACATCTAAACGTGAAAACAATGATCTTTTATTACGAACTAATTTACATTAAATTTTGATTTTGAAGTGCAATAACAATTTTAAACTTATTTACGTGTGTACATAATACCCCAAGTGCAAAAGATCGGTTGCGCACATATACACACATCACGGCTATGCAATTAAAGAATTGAACAAAACGATTATAACCACACGGTTCCACATAGGTACATAAACCGACATATGTTATTAAATGAATTAATTTCTCGGTGATGTTCATAAAGTCCTCGGTAAATACAGTGGTACATACCCACGTACAACAAGATATCGTTTTCTCAAGCTTAAAAAATAATCCAGCATGAATAGTTGGATATAACCGAATCCAATCAATGCAGTACCTGTACCTGTGTGGGTATACACATTGACACGTAGATAAATAAAAAAGTGAGTTTTAAACGAGACAAACGAACCATTAGCGTACTTTCGAACGGTCAGTATGTCAGGAGTATAGTTGTATCATCACCGCAGCAGCACTCGTGATTAAATAAAATTTAACATACAACGCGAGCACTAAACTAACGTGCCCATTCGATTAATTGAAAATTCAATTTAGCGCTCGGTGTGTATACGTATATATAAAAGCCCTTCGTAATTACGTTATAGTTGGACGTCCACGCAGAAATAGAACGCGTGCATATATGTATGTATATATATATATATATATACATATAAGAAAAAAAGCAAGGAAATAAAAAAAAAAGTATACCAAGCGCTCGAAGTAGGACAAGTAAAACGATGAGGTAGAAAGAGAGAAAAGTCGAGCCGTGTAATTGTTATTTATCGTCGCGGGGCATAAAGTGAGTTAACGCGTCTCGTAAGAATAAAAAGAGGGGAAGAAACAAAGAGTGTGAGAGAGAGAGAGAGAGAGAGAGAGAGAGAGAGAGAGAGAGAGAGAGAGAGAGATGCCCTTCGTGGGGCTGAAGATACGGCCGCGAGGCTACTGCTTCAGCGTCAAATCATAAAGAGGCCTCTCACCGCCTCTTCGCCTACAGGTGCAACAGGAGATGCGCGTCGATAGGGACGATGATGGGAGAGACGGTTAATTAATGCTGCGAGGGTATACACCATACCTAAGAGACAATAGAAGAAATATGCTTTTCGCCAAGTTATATCTATACGACGACGTTCCTTCTAAAGAGGTTCTGCATACCTTTTTTTTCCACTATTTTTTTTTTGTTTTTAATTTAATTGTATATAAACCCGTGGGATTTATCGAGGCTACATCGTGTTTCCTATATATACGTTCGAAATTCGTATTATCATCTACACCGATGTTGTGTTTATATATTTACCATGCGGGGTGTGCAACGTTTTTACGAGCTATCAAAAGTGATTTAATATATATACATTTATGTATATGGTGCACTGAGGGCTCTCGCGTTATATACCTCGTAATTAATTATTTATTTCGCTGATACGCTTCGATTGATTAATAATGTATTATTTAGATGATTATTACGCTTACGCCGATTTTTCCAACTGGTCGTTAATACTTGAAGTTCTGAAATATGTTCAATTATTGTACGTAAATTTTATTACTTCTATACTGAATTATCCGCGCCATTTGCTTTTCGTCTTATTTATTATATGTACATCTCGCGTTTGGCTATTATCCCTAATATTTACTAGTCAATTTATACACTCCATTTTATCTCCTTGAATTAATTATACGTATATATAAATTACATTTTAATAGTATCATTTGTATTTATATTTATTTTATCCACAAGTTATTTTCGAATTAAATATGAATTAAATTAAATTAAAAAAAAATTGTCATTTCGAAAAATAAATAATATAAATACTATCGCGCGCAGGCATTAAATATTACGATATATAAATATATTATCCATTTATGCGTAATGCGTATCGTTTTAGAGCGACACGTCATAGAATGAATAAACGTGTACAGCGTTCGCCTTTATTTGCAATAACCGTTTATTAACGTAAAACAAAAATATTTATCGAAGATAAAAATCCATCGTTAAGAAGATGCATAAGAACTCACTAGCACGTCGTAAAACGTTCGAACGTATACATAAAAACACCTGCCAGAATCATTGTATCACTGGAAAGAAAAAAAAAAACGTGCATACTCAACGATTGCAACATTTCGCAGAAGTCGCGGGATTATTATATAGTGTATATTCATTGAATAAACTCTCGGCATTCTCATTCTATATAAATGTAAAAATTGAAATCTCCAATCTGCAAGAAAAAATGTGAGTGTCGCGCGCGTGTCCGGTTGATATGCACCCGAGTTAATGATCCTCTCGAAAATACGCGCGAGACACGAAAGAAAGAGGAAAAAGTATAACGACACTCGTCCAGCGTAGCGGTTGTATGTATACCGTGTACGTCGGGTAAACAAATTGAAGATGCACGCGCGCGAGCGCGAGAAAGATGACGTTACGCAAGATGGCACATCCGAGAAAGGTATGCGCGCATACGCGCGAGAGATCCGATATGCATCGCGGCTAAGCGTAATTACTGTTTGTCGTCTCAATCCAAACGGCGCAATTTTCATGTCCTACTCTCCCGCTCCCTTCTCTCTCTCTCACTCTCTCTCTCTCTCTCTTTCTACCTTACGAGTAATGCGACCCAGAAGAAATTGCGATGTATGCGTTAATCACGAGAGATGACGCGAGTTTTAAAAGAGGAAGGAGTGGAAAACCTCGGGAATCGCCGTGATGTGCATGATAATCATCTAACTCGTTGCTCGATGGAACGATTGTCAGACGTTATACTATTGTATAGTTTTAAATATTCAATAAATTTGATCATTTTTTGTGATTTTGGTTGAATCGATGCACGTCCCGTTTATTAAAATGTTTTATTATCACTTCAGTATGAGAAAAACGGTTTATATATATATAGAAATTTTTACTAATTTTGTTATTAATATTTTTTTTTTTTAGAAAAAATACTATTTCGTTTATTATATAATCTTATATACCATATATATATGAGAAATGCAAAATGATACCTATATTTGTGGAAAGAAAATTGCCTATTAAGTTACAGTCATTGTTTGTAAGATACACATTATATTTATCAATTTTACAAATATTCGTTTAATTCTTTAAATACTGCTATTATTAATAACACAAAAAAAACTTTAATATATTCAATATATACGAACAAATGTAAGAGCATTTAAAATTATTTTCTCAATTTCACGAAAATCTACTTAATTTTTCAAACACGTTGCTATTATTATTAATATACGAAAAACTTTATTTTTCAATATAAAAAGGAATGAAATCAACAATGTTGTTACTCTTAAATGTTTATTTGTTTTATTGAAATGACAACATTTGTTAAAATAATCGATTACGTATCATTATATAATTTACACGTATATTTTTTCAGAGTATATTAATATATTTAGAGATTAGCAGTTGGGATTTCATACAAGTTGGTGGTCAGAATTTCGTCAAAAATTATAAAAAAGATAGTGTATTTTAAATATATTAAACTTACGTAAGTTCGCGTTAGTTAAAATTTTAATTAAGTTAAAATATCTATTTATATATGTATAAGAAGATAACGTCTGAAAAATGTATACGTCAAATAAAATTTTATTAAAGGAATATTGTGAGTTGTGTATTACTTGTTAACAGTCGAATAAACGCGTAAATCGAAGTGCCATGTAATATAGGAAGAAGATGGAATAATAATACGTATGTTTTAAATTAAATTAGCTAACAACCCGATAAAATATAGTAAACGTGACGAACGCGATAAAACTTGGCAATATGCGTTTAAATATATTTTTAATTGAAATTATAGACGGTAATAAAATCACATGAGATATTTAAATCTAAAATATGTATCGCGATAAAAATATTTTATAGTACTGGCATGTAATATTTCGTAAGACAAATATTAACTTTAATTTACATGCACCCTGGTATACTGTGATTGATAGGCAGATTTACGGATTGTTATATTCATACATATACGGTAGAAGCAATTATTACAGAGTACAACATGCTCGATTGCATCAAAAACAAAATATGTTTATCTGTTAAATAGAAAATGAGAGAGATGTGTAAGACAGATACAGGATTATCACCAAATATTATCACGGTTTTCTTCACATACTCATTCCCCAGTGATACTTGATGAACTGGGTATCATTCATCAGTGTTGTAAGATGCAACGAATCCATCCATAATCATGTAATTTCTTGGAAATATACGACCAACCTTCTCTTATACTTTCTCTCTCTCTATATCTCTCTCTTTCTCTCTCTCTTTCTTTTCATTGCATGTCTCGGTCTTATCGATAGCTCGTTTCACTTTCTTTCTCCCTTTGCCTTCCTTCCTTCTCTTTCCTGACGTGACAAAGAAGAGCCAACTTTATCAACTCGACAAACATTTTTTTTCTCGTCGGATTCCCTTGCAAAAGATACGTCCTGGAGCGGTGCATCAGGGGCCCACCCGTCGCGTCGGACTAGATTAATGGGTTCCCTCTTTCGAAGAGCTCCTGAGGTGTATCAGGGGGTACCTGCGGCAGCTTTGTCTCGCGCTCCTTCGACCAAACGAGGAAGCGATAACGTTATATTGCGGATGTGTGCAAAAAATCTTGAGGGACACGACGAGATGGAGAAAACGAGAAAGAGAAAGAGAAAGAGAGAAAGAGAGTCAAGGATGAAAGATTACCGGGCTATACGGTGAACACTCTGTCGAGGAGTATTAGTCAGACCACTGATTAGACCTGATTAAACCCATTGAAATTTGATGGATTGTTTCATCTCTTCTATCGAGATAAATATATTTTCGTTATTTTCAAATTTCGCGGCGTTATTACCTTCGAGAATGAATTTTGGTTTCACGCTGAGTATTCGGATTAGATGTTAAATTGATATTTATATAATGAAGAACCTGTTTTCTGATATTTTTCATCCAAATTTTTCCTGTCTACCATTGGGCGTATTATATTTTTTAAGTGATCATCGAAGCGTTGGCCTGATCTACATGAAATGTACGCATTAGTAAAAAAATAATCTTGCGTATTTTAAAATTTTATTTCTTTTTGTCATATTATTTCAACCATTCGTTTATTTTGATTACACACTCATAAAGTATACGTACGCGTGTATTTAATTATTTACATAAATAATAATAATATTTCAAATAAATTTCATTTGTATATTTTAATTATTGCCGAAGTTAAAAAAAAAAGATGAGTAATTGGTGTGGAAAATAAAACCGATAATTGCACAAAGGAAAACAACTGCCAACTATCAAACGATAAGTATATTAAGAATCAAAGGAACATTCCCGTTCAATATGTATACATAGTTATCAATGCTTGTTAATAGTTTACGAGACTCAAGTGAACGACATACATTGAAAAATAACACGTGTAACAAAGGTATTACATATACATATAATTAATTGTATAATTAGCACGAAATTTTAATACGAAAACACTGAAGAAAATACGGAAAGTATGCAAGGTAAAGAAAAAAAAGATAAATAGCAATAAGCACGGTGGTTCGGACATAAGTATAAGAAAACTGATTTTAAAAAAGAATATAAGGTATATAAGATCGTCCCCTCGAGCGGTAGGTTCAATCTATCCCTATATATATATATACCAATAAATTAGAGTCAAAGTAAAAGAAACAATCGTTATTGTTGTTTACCTTCTTCGAAGCCAAGTACTCCATTCCTCTGGCTACGCAATACCCAAAGACCGTGAGATCGCGAGACGTTAGGGCTGCCGAGTCCTCGCTGAAATTGTAAAAATCCTGGCGAGTACGGTGGTCGCGTAGATACGCCAAGAGCTTCCCGTACATCACGTACTCGAGAATCAGGTAATGCGGCTCTGTAATCAAATGGTCAATACTTATAGTTACATCCTCGTTTCACTCGAACGAAAATTCAATTTTCTATACGCGCCATTCTTATACCATTCTTTCGTGTTTAATCGCGGATATATACACCGCTTAAGATTAATTTATACGTAATATACATATATACATATCGAGAAAAACCGATTTCTCGACTCTATCTCTTACCTTTATGACCCTTTATAGTTTTATATTGAGACATCGGACTTATACTTCAGATTAGCGTACATATATATAATGTACGTGCTTGCACGCGTATCGTCTATATAGTCCGATTTTCTCCGGGCGCTTTGAGATTACTTTGCGGAACGTTGTGCTTACTTGATATTCGAATTGTTTTGGATAATTGTTTCGCGAATGAGATTAATGCATATTTTCTTTATTTTTTTGTTTTCAATCCGAGATGCATTAATGCGAATAGATTTTAAAATTGGCTAATTTTAATATAAATTACTAGATTGATTATCTCACGGAATTCATTTGATCGATAATGTGCATTACGATTATACGATGTGTACACATGAGCAATCAGAACGAGATATTTCGTGCAAATTGATGCAGTTATCTTTAATAGAATAAAGTGCTTGCGCTTTATTGTTTCATAATTTTGTTCCATTATTATTTGTTCTGCTGTTTGCATATGACAAATTTGAAATAAAGTAAGACAATTATTAGTCTATACTTTTATCGATAATTTAATTGTATATTTAATTGAATTATCTCTTTAATCGTTTTGTTGTTGCAGATCAAATCATTAAAACCATGGTAGAAAATTCGCCAGTTTCACTGGTCAACGTATTAATCAAATGGAAACATTTTCAGTTCAGAATTTATATATATATCTAAATTAAATTAAAAATGTTCAAGTATAATTTTAACAATTAATAAAAACAATGTTACGAATACACGCGCAATGATATTCTCAAATTCATAAATATTAATATAACAATGCAAACAGTTAAACGTTTTTCCCTTTAAAATTACTTATGCACTGGCTAGAAACTGGCAAGGATTTCTACCAGGGAAATTTATTAGTATAATAATTGTGATAATGCCGCAGTATTGCGAACACGTTACTATTAGAATATGTGTTCAACTACTACATATCGAGCAGCCGAGCAAACAGACGTTATCCAATGTGTGTACGGTACAATAATAAAGTAGATACTTAATTTCAAAATCTTACCGTGCTACGTGTAACACGAATAATAATATGCGATACACATAAAATCCCTATAAGCAAAACGAAATATACAAAATAAAGTTTGTCGCACCGAAAAACAAGTAAACAGACACATATATATTCCATTTGGCCAAAAGGATATGCAAATAAACCGATTAAAATACCAAGTTTAATCAAAGGTATATATATATACATATAACGTTGAAAGAAAAGTATCAGCTGGAACGCACAACATCTCCATTCTGTCGGTCGCACGCATTAAACTCGAACAATCGCTCATCAACCGGTCAATCTCGCGCATATGAATTTGCACTTCCACGAAATTCGACTTGCAACCTTCTACCGTGAAAGCTCGCGAACCATAAAAAAAGAACGTTCTCTCTTTTCTTATCTTCGTTACCACCGGGACATATTGGTCGGGCTTTAAAAACGCGCGGCTCGCCGCAAAAGTCCGCGAGGCCGTGACTCACGATGCGATACAGCACGCACGACTCCGTATGTGTGTGTGTGTGTGTCTGTGTGTATGTGCGCTGAAACAATAATCTCGCACTGCGAACAAACCAGAAACAATAGCTCACGCGACCGTTCCGAGTCTCTGTGTGTGTGCGTGGTGTGGGTGAGTGTACATACGTGTGCACAGAGTCGCGAGTTCTCGCGAGAGTCTAAGTCGCGAAAAAAAACTATGTTTAATCATGGGATTTTTTTTTACCTTTCGTATAATGTAATAGCTTTGCAATTTTATTTTTAACTCGGCTAATGGAAATTTCAGAAAAAAAAAATATTTATTTTATTGCTCGCGATGACTATATTATTTAATTGATTGGAATTAATTAATTGCATCGTAAAGTTGGAATGTATTTTCTAATGGTTTGAATAATTCAACAAACGTTTTTATGGTGGATTATATTCTGTAAGGTCAAGTAGCATGTATCATTTAAAACATGTAGGTTTAAAATTCATTTAACGTTCACTTTTAAAATGTCCGTATCATTAGTAAAATAAAGAAAACAATTTTTTTTTATAAACAACTGATATACATGTTAATGTATGTAATAAATTTCGGTTTTATATATTTGATTTATATCACACTCGAAAATAATATCATTCTAAAAATTCATAACAACGATACATTTAAAGATAAATTTAAAGATTATTGCTAAAGTGTATTACCACAAACGGTAGTTTAATTTTGATAATTGTCAAAGACGATAAAGTAAGAAGTGTTTAAAGCACGAATCGCTTGTTTAATTAAAATTTCTACCTGCCGTTAATTCATCTGTTTACCCAAATGTCACAGTTACAATATATTATTCTTCCGTGTAAACGATACTTCATATCATCTATTGAATTTATCTTTTTTATCTACATATTTTGACGTTTGTACTTGTAATAATCGAGAATCCTCGTAAACAAACAAGTATAAACAAACACATAAATATTAATGAATTTATTTTAAAATTCCAATACGTGCAAAATCATTCCACCTAATAAACAATGTTAACAATATATAGATTTACAATTATAAACTGACATCAATATGAAAAAAAAAATTAATATGGTGTACAGTTCATTCTAGACATTATACCACCTGTGATTCATATAAGGTATTTATTTATCATTGTTTACATTCTTATATAATCTTCAATAACGAGATAATACTATTATATATAATAATTCTATAAGTAATATCTATAAGTCGTTATTCAAAGAAGAAAAACAATTTAACTTATACATCGAAATATTGAATCACACGCGGGGAGAAGAGTTTCAGTATATTTTACTAAATTTTCTCTATCGCGGTAACAGGCTGCCGAAGCCCAAAAAAAATTACTGAAATTTTGTCAATTTTTACTGATCCTTCTACTAATATTTACTGAAAGTTCAGTAATTTTTTGCATTTTGGCAGTATGTTACCGTGTTACCGAAAGATTAGTAAAATTTACTCAAATTTTTTTTTCTTGTATACAAGTATGTATACTTATATTTAAGTAATATTACACTTATTCACTTACATACCGAAAGATAACTATTACGTCCAAAATGGATTATTCCAATATTTTCCGTTTAAATCGGTGAACGCGATCGCCAATTTCGAAAAAAAGGAACAAATAAAAGAAAAAACATTAACAGTTTATGTACAACAGGTGAGTCATTTCCGCGGGAAAGATGTTTTTATTCTGATTCTGTATACTCGCAAGATGTATATAGGAGTTCTTTATTATTGTTTTTTTTTTGTGTGTACACCGCGATTTAGAATCTCGAAGAGCGTTATTATTACATATGCATTCACGCTTGGCTCGATACTATAAACGATGCATTTCCACGCCCATTTCATCCAAGGGCACATATAGTTGGTATATATGTATACATCTATTCACTCGCGGGTACCGATCGCATAAGTACATAAGTATACGCGGGATACGTTTATATTATTTTTCTTTTTTTTTTTTTTTTACTTTCATGCATTTTATCCGCATCCTTTGAAGCGACGCGATTATTGTGTATACCCTCGGATGTGACGTGACAGCCGCGTATTAGAGAACGACTACTGTAATGATGTATGGGCTGAGGAAGATATATATATATGTGTATCGTGTGTGCGTGGTGTGCACAAGCGCAGTTAATATTAAACTCGCGGTGACTGTGCGCTCACCGTATGTATAATGTAATGACCCGCGCACGTTTTTTACAGACGTCGAGTTTAGCATTTTACTTTTTAAAAGGTTAAGTACCTGGGAAAAACAACGTTTTATGCACACGAACGTTGATTAACTCTTGGTGTGCACGTATGTATGTACCTTCCTCTTCTAATCTTTGAATTTTTCGTACCGCGGATAATTAACTGCGACCGAACAAGATATTTTCTACGAGGGATCCCCGAATAATTTATTATTTTATTTTGAATTGTCATTTTACTTAAAATCTAAAGATATACTCGTATAGTTCCAATAAGTAAGAATATTTTATAAAGGGTGTACCCGAGCTAATCAACAAATAATTATTTGTATACACGTGCAATTTAAACAAATGTAAACGAAATTTAATTTAAAACGGTAATGGTTACGAAGTTACATAAATTGTATATACATGTGCGTGCGAAGGTGTTCGCATTACAATATTCTAAATTAACTGACGCGCTTGATTATGTAAATTACGAAAATGTACAATAACTGCAAAATTTTACCAAGCCATGCGACTTTTATTACCATTTCGCAGATGGATATCCTGTTAATTTCGTCATTATACATAAGTGAACTTAAGTAAAATATCGAGCTAATCGTAAAAAAGGTATTTTTTTTTACCGAATACGAGGTACCGAAGGGTCCAGGATATACACTTTGAAATTCGATCGTCGCAAATTTTCGTCTCGTAAAAAGAATTATATATAGGAAGTAAACGACTAATATCGAGAAATCCTTATGTACCTCGGGCGTTATTTCGCGAACGATAAAACGTACGTTACACCGAGTAATTGCCTCTATACACAATCAATGGAAGGACAAGAAAGGTAGGTAGAGAGAAAGAACTGAAAGAGAGAATGAATTTAACGAGCGAGCTTTTACTTTACGCTTTCTCCGCGATGACCATAAAAGTACAACTAAAAGGGGTTGCATGCCTGCGGGATCCAAAATTTAAACGTCGTAAATCTGAGGAAGAAAGAGAGAGAGAGAAAGAGAGAGAGGGAGAGTGACTCGCGGTTGCACGCAGAGTATTCGCGGTTACCCGAGAAAGAGGCTGCCAAACTCGTAGAGGCTTAGTGACACGTCGATATGGGGAGTGTCCTTCGTTATTTATCGTGTATACCGAGTAGGTGTTGTAGTCACCATAGGAATGCACGTCGAGTCTCCTTTTGGAAAAATCAGTGAACAATGACCGGGTCAATGTCTTTTTTTTTGTTTCTTTTCGAACGGTCCTTTTCTTCGATATTTACTGAAAATAATTTATTCATTGGAAATATATAAATAAGAAAGAATAATGCTTGATGCTTTACGGTATGGGACTTTCGATTTCAATTTCATTATATACTTCTTGTATCGGTGCGTATCGTATTGCTGTACGTGTATGGTTACGTCTCTTTTTAATGTATAATTTATTGGGTATTTTGCTATATATGAATTGTGCACTCTGCATTTACACACCTGCGTATTTTATTATTTGCTAAAGTTTTGTATATGGGTATGTATTATTCTATTAATAGCTTTGTGCATTCGATACGAGAGTGCAAGTGAAATTTATTATTTCTTAAAATACAGTTCTTATATACCTTTGCAATTTACCATAAATAAGTAAAAATCGAATCGGTTTTTTACGTATAAACTAGACATTTTTTAATAAAGAGCAAAAAGTGACTGTAATAAACTAAATTTTTCTTTTTTCATAAATTATTTTGGTATAGGGTGGATCCTACATCCGATAATTATACATCGAATAAGTATTTAATTTTTTTTTTTCATGTTTTCGTATGGTATAAAAAACTCTCAAATTTTGGGTGCTCCCTATGCTATTAATAATAATAATGTCAAATAATAAAATAATAAAATAATATTAATTCCTCACAGAGAAGTCGTACTACGCCTTCATGAACAATAGTACCGATATTAATAGCATAGAAAGTTTTATGCTCAAAAGATGGAATATTATTATAAATAAATATTTATTATTATTTTATTTTATTTGATAAGGATTTCTACCACTTATGTGCTTTATCTAATTTGTGAGTTGAGAAATACTTGAAAGTTGTTGACAAAGTTTTACAGAATCAAAATTAACAAATGCAGTTCAGTGATTTTCAATTTCTTAAGGTATAACCTCAAGTCGAATCATTATGAAAATTGCGACATTAGCAATAATATTTACGTATTCTTAAATAGTCTTCCGTAATTCCGTGAAGCAATATAATCGTGGGCTATATATAAAACGTACAATTATTATCGCTCTCGAGATTAAAAAATTGAACGAAAAAAAAAAAAAATTCGTTAGCGCGCACAAAGAGAAAAGCAATTAGTCTCGCGGTATATACGTGGACTTTATTAATTTCCGGACTTGATTCGCCACGAGGGCATTCGAATTGTAATGAAACCGTATAGAGAATCTTGTCAGAGTCAAAAGATGGTCGGCCGAAGAGAATACATATATATACACCCAGTGAAGAAAATAAACGAGGAGAGCGATGGGAGGGGGAGGAGGGGTTGATACACAGCGCATGAAAAGCGAACAAAGGCGTAGTAGCGGGGACAGTAGTCTTTTGTTTCGCCCACGCGACAGATCATTTCGCAAAATCTACTTCAAGAGAATGAGAGAAAGAACATCGAAGGGAACCAAGCACACGACCATTCAATTCCGATGTGTCTCGTGTCCACGACATTAGCTCGCCTCGGGCGAGTCGCATAAATTTGCTCTCTAAGAGGACGCGCGCTTAACCGCGAGTCTCTCTCTCTCTCTGCTTTCCATTTAACCGTTGAGAAATGCTTATCCCGATAATAGAAAATTTTTTGTTGATGTTTCCAAGATTACAGAATTTTACCTAAATACCGAGGTTAGATTAATTTTCTACTATTTTCATTCTTTATATGTGTAATGAACTCATGAAACTTTGCGATTTAAATAATAAAAGGGTGTTTTTTATATAGTTAAAAGTTTCTTTGTTATGCTTTCACATTCGGTGGTAATCAGTGAAAAATAAATATACAAACGAGTAATTTATAATTGTTACGATGTATGTTATTTTTATGGCAGAGATCGATAATTTGAAACATACATCAGATAATATATAATTTACAACATTGTTGTAATTTTTACAACTATCGTTACATATATATATGCATATGTATATATTACTCTTTTTTATATTCCATTGTTTAAAAATTTAATTAATTTAAACATTAATAAATAATTTTTCATTTAAAAAGATGAAGATACTAATATTTTATTCATCTAAAAATATACTGTGTAACATATATACTTCAATTAAAATTTAAATTATGAAATCATGTATTACTGACATTTTTATGTAGTATAATCAATCAAGAACAAAATATATTCAAAGAAATAATCGATACTGATCGAATCATTTATTATAAGAAAGTATACATATACTTTTACTGCATAACATTTACAGTGACAACCACAAAAAAAATTGCATTACAATTTAAAATATATATATAATTTTACATAACTAAAACAGAAATAATAATTGAAAATACGGTATATATATATATGACTATATAATCCGTGAATGGCAGTAATTTTGAAGTCGTCATTAACAAGATCAGTTTCTTCGAATCGTTTAAAACCTCTAATGTCGCAGTTAAAATATTTTTTCTTGTTGAACTTAACATTTAATAGGGATCGTAAAACATAACTCCGGAGTGGAGTTCGCGTTTTTCGATACCGCTGACTGCCAGATAATCTAGATTGGTTTCAAGTGACCGATGATGGATTTCAGCTGTTTACCGGACAAATCGCAGCCAATAACTATCGCACGGTGATCGAGAGGGGTGTTACGCAGTTTGGTTGACAAAAATGTGCAAGACAATTACAATCGTAGCAGTGTTACCAAAGAAACTCGATATTATTTATGCGCGCACGCGAGAAGGTTGTAAAAACGGCGTAATTGATATATTAATGCAATAAACGAAACAAATGACGTTGTTATCCGCGTAACAGTATTCGAGACATTTCACGATTATAATACCCGGGCTCGTTTCTCGGTGGAGTCATCTCGATCGATCAACCTGTCTGTTCGAGCGCTTCGTATATATATACACCAAAGAACTTAGCGACAAACGGATAACGTTTTCCGGTTCCTTGTAAAAAAAATATATGACCGCGATAACGCCTCCACTTCTCCGTGTTACTTGGAACTCTTGGAATTGAAAAGAGAACAAAAAATAAATGAAAAGAAAAACGAATGCGAAGAAGAAAGGAAGCATATCGTTCGTCATTCTCGTGCGACACGTTTGGTGAAAGCAATTACGAAGGAGGATCCTTGATTATTTTTGCCGGTTTATAACGAGCTGTATAGCCCCGAGATTTCGATTACGAAGCTAAAACCGGGTGAACGATCTCTCTGTCTCTCGAGTATTATGGAATATAAACGGATATTTCGATGACGGTTTTTCTCCTCGGTTGTCTCGTTCTTGGGAATTTCACGTATAGTACTGGAATTTCAACCACGGTGTTCCGATCGAATCAGCGAGTTATTAGGTGCTTCAAGTATCCGTGATATTGAAGGATACGAGACGTGTAACACTTGAGACCTACAGATTTCACGATAAAATTTATAATTTTATGCCCCGAAGCTTAAGGCTCGATTTAATTAAATAGCTTTTTTTTTTGCTGTTGTTGTTGCTGTTGTTGTTTTTTCAACTCTATTAGCTATGAAGATTACAAAAAAATTTACGTTTTTATCACCGATAATTATAAGGAACGCATGTTTTACCATCGATACATGCGTCAAAGAGTCGATACTTTAATTATATACAACCTAAAAATATGAGATGTGACATGTTTGCGAAAACTAAAGTGCTTGGTTCTTCATAAACGAATACCTAAATACAATTTATATGTCGATTTTTGTCACATAACAAAATCTATATTAAAGCGATTAATTACAATTTTTTTTTTAATTTAAAAAACTAACGAAAAACATATTTTTTTTACTTATAAAGTAAGAAAAAAGATTATTTGCTTCAAACTTTCGTTGCTTATTGTTAATTGTACGTGTGAATTTAATGCGAGTAATTCCTTTTCTCTGTGAGAGTACAATTTGAATATAATTCAATAAAAGATACATAAATATTAAAGTTAGGAAATATAAAAGAAATTTGTGTAAATTTATAAATATCTTTAAGTTTACAACATATATAGTTTACAGCTTCGGGCGTTTTCGTCATACGAATAAAATGTCAGTTCGAAAACGTAGATTAAACCTAGTAGAATCGAGGTGTTACGAAGAAAAACAGGATTTTCCCGCTACGAGTTCCGGTGTGAAAGTCCTCGAAATCCCGGTGCATTCAACTCGAAACTCGTCAATCCCGAAAAAAAGACAAGCGCACACATAAATATATAAATCTATTATACGTGTATACGCGTACATAGCATACACCACTTATATACTGTATATTGTTAAATGTATACACATAGATATATCGATATATAGATATATACACAACTGGGTTTCTCGGTGAAGACGACTGTAACACTATGGTTTACATGTACAAGTGTCTCCAGGACGCGATTGGGCATAATAAGCGCATTGTGTCGCGTAAGATCATCTTGAGGACGTATGGAAATTTATTCGCGGTCCCGATGAGCTCACCCGATAGTCACTGTATATGCGAGAGGAGTCGGTCGTCCTCCCCTCATATATGTGTATGTGTGCGTTACTCTCCACCCCTTACGCTTTTCCTACGTAGGCTGAGTCTTTATCTCGAGAGAGAGAGAGAGAGAGAGAGATAGACTCACCGGCGGATAAGTCGTTTGTATCGAGATTTGATGTCTCAAGCAGACCATAAATTCCGCGGTCGGTGTGTGCGTGAGGGAGACACCGCGCGCGCGATGAAGATACTCTTCAGCGAAACTTGATTACTTGATTACGGCCGTGCGTGCGAGCACACGCGCGACTCACCGGATTTTTTTCGGCGTCTCGTACTTACGTTGACGTTTCTTTTCGTTCCTCGGTGTGAGACGCCCGTTGCGTTTCGGAGAGAGTTTTTAGTTCTCTGCTCGAGGCTGTTGGTTTTACCATTTTATTTTTCACGCGAGAGTACAAGGATCGCACGTTCGCGATATCACTGTTTTATTGATTTTCAATGTAATTTGTATTGTGTTTATATATATATATATATATAAATTTGTGCATATACGATATATACCATGTATATATATATGGACAGTTATAATATTTAATGAACGTTCGAGTTAATGGTTACTGGTCTGGTGGATTTGCGCGCTTAATATACGTGTATATTTTCACGTGATAGCTTGCGATTGCTAATTAACGACTTTGCAAAGTTTTGTTTTGAATTATACAGATATTGTGACGCGCATACAAAAGATTCTTTAATCAACAATACGGAACGCATAATATACGAGTGTATAACAATGAACTACTGTAACACTTAATTACGACTTTGATTCATTACACCAAAAATTCTTTTACTATATACGACGTTATTTAATATTTCGAATAATATTTTGTGTATCAAACATTATACTGCACATTTTTTATATATAAGGTGGAGGAATAGTTTGTGTGAAAGATAATATTGGAAATCTTTCATTTAACCGTTCATTTAAGGAAGCTATATACCATTACACTGACCTTAAATCACGTAAAATTTTAATACAATCAAAAAACGGAATCTCATTGCCCTCGATTTCAAATGAAAAGTATATTAATAACCTTTGTGTACGACCGTGCGCGTAAAACAAAACTTCACGGTAATCCAAATCCAAAAAATACATAGAGGTAACGAAAAACCCAAAGTGTAAAAGTGTAATAAAGAAAAAGAGGTCAAATACCATAAATATATAACAATGCATTGGGACTAACCTTGCTCGGTACAGCATCCGAGGAGCGTGACGACATTTGGATGGTTGCCGACTCGTTGCATGATCTCCAGTTCCCTGATTAGGTCCTCCTTCTCTCGATCCGAAGCACCTTCCTTAACCGTTTTCACGGCCACGAGTCTCGTCGTGCCCTGGTGACCCGTCAAGTCGTCCGCTTCCGCTTTCCAAACCTGCGACACCATCCAGAACGAACGTTTTTCGTGAATTTTTATATACTTAAGACACACCGATGGGACAAATTCAGTGAATATTATTCCGTATCGAGGAAAAAGAAAATACGATGTCGTCTTTTCTTCCTTCTTTTAAATATATATATACCTCGGTATATTTTCTCGTTATAACAGTATATTTCTAAGAAAGCATTTTTCTTTTTACATACATATATTTATGTGTAGACGATATAAGCAGTTGAGTAAGTTATATACCGATACTCCAGGAAGTGATTAAAAATTCAAATCTTTTTTTTTCTTTTTCGTTCTCGACAACAAAACTGGGGTTATTACAAGTTGTTGTTTCGAACAATTTAATTGCCGTCAGATAATATTGCTTTTAAATCAATTAGTGATTCGAAAATAATTACAACTAGTACCTGGATTGTATTTACCCGCTTTCACGAATAAATCATTACATACCCTTTTTAAATCTATTATTATTCAAACATTATAAATATAAATATTAAAATAAAACTTGAATTACAAGCACATTAAATTTATTTATTTAAACAGTTTTTCAATAATAAATTACTTATAAGCAATAATTTAAAGTAAATCATAGAATGTAAAGGTATTAACAATTACATATTTAATGAATTATAAAAATTAAAAAAAAAACAGAAATATATATTCAAATAGAATAAACCAAAAATGATCTGTTATGCAAAAGTTTGATATTAGCGTAGACTCTCGTTACACAAGAGCATAATGTTCGATCGATAGTTGACTCACGCTACAAGCATAGTTATTTTTAATTTGTTATCGACTTCGATATAATTTTTATCGGTGTTTAAACCACTCAAAAAAACCATTAAAAATTAATAATTATTAATCACTATTTATGGAGTTTCATTGAATTTTTATCTTTTCCTAGGAATAATCGTTCAACCTCTCGAGACTCGTATATATTTATTGTACAATAAAACTTTCTTACAAAAATAAAAAAATGTTATAAACTTGGAAGACACTTCCGGTCAACTTTTTGTTTTAGTATTTAGGATTTCACGTATAGCGTTACCTTGGGCGCGATTGAAAAAAACGTATTTAAAAAAGCTATGCTCACCTGACCGAAATTCCCTTCGCCAAGGACCGTCTGGAGTCTGAGCTTGTCTCTTGAAAACTCCCAGTGTGATTCCTGTGACGAGGGGGGAGGGGGTTTTTCCGCCTCGTGACACTGCAATTACGTGTGGCATCGTTATTACTTCATTATTTTTGTCGTTCACGCTTTTTGTCGAATCAGGGGTACGAGAGCGTGTTACAACTAACTTAATAAGCGGACAGACTCGAATACGTTGGTTTTTCTTTTTTTTTTTTCCTACGTACGTAACCTCGATTATGTCGGTCTTAATGTTTTATTATGATTTAGCCTGTGCTATATATAGCTATAAAAATATTCGTGCTTGGTGCGTGCATGTACAAGAAAAGAAATTTAATAGTATAATTACAAAAAAAGCGAGCGATTTTTGGATGGATAGTGAATTTATACGATGACACAAGCAAAAAAATTGTATTTTTAAACACGTGTTATTACAATTATGTTCGTTGTAGTGTTAGTTTTCTTAATTACAATCGCTTAAGCTGACATTTATAAAAGGAATGTTTTTCTTTATTGAGTTAAACGGGAAGATATAGACATTTTACGACTTTATTTGATCCGAAAAATATAAAAATTTTAATCATCATTTAAATGCTGAATTATAATAAGCAAAAGCCACTGACATGTTAATTCAATTCTAATAAAAGTCACGAAACATTTTTTTTACCCTCTATTACGTATATCAACAGGTATCGGTATATGATGTACAAATATTATACGATTTTGATTTATAGTGTACATTCCAATAATTATTAGAATTCATAAAAACAGAATATTGAAATTAAGTAACGAGAAAAATGGAAATTCAAGTGAAACGTTTTGATAACATAAATAGACGTTTTCTCTATTTTTCTAGAATGACAATCATCGGTTATACACTTTTAGTTCGTTGATAATCTATTTTAAATTTGTTTTCTTAATAAAATAAGAATTTATATTTTAATATCTTCATCGCATTAGGAATACCGTAATTTCAATATATTCATGAAAGAATGTATCAACACAGTCGTAAAATTTGTATCTAAAAATTCCTGACGTCGTACTAAATTAATACATCGAATAATAAATACTAATAATATTTGTATAAAGCATAATTACAATTACAATATAATTCTCTATCGCGCTAAACCCTTTGATAAACGTCAACCAAGAAGTACTTGCAAAACAGCAAACTAAAAAAAATTATGAAAAGTAACAATAAAACGACACGAAAAAGAAATATTAAAAAAGGGTGTAAAAAATACGTATAAGGTATATATTCGTTCGTATAAACATATCAAGTAATTCGCACCATAAATAATTAGATATCGCTAAAACACGAACGATGTCCATCTCATTAGCGGCGTAGTCAAACGGCGAAACCTGACATATACGTATATAAAATATCGAAAGCATAAGATATTTCAAAAGAAAACGAAATAATTAGGTAGATTTGCGTCAGACGCGCCGAGTGTCGTTCATATATGCACATTATGTACCGAATGGATAAACTTACGAGGTGCTGTATCCTCGGGAGTTTCCTGATATTCTTTTCTATAGACAATTTGAAGTCTCCCGTTTCAAGGTTGAGCGCATCCTTCCTGCAGCTTATCTCGGACGACGTATCAGACTCCTCGAGCACCTGCGTAATATTACAATAACGTTCGTGTATATATGTATGTTTGAACTATAAACTTCAGCATATGGATGGTAAATAACGAAAAACAGAGGAAGGAACGAGCGTCATGAATAGTTTCAGTTCATTTTATGTATCTTTTAGCTCGCACTTTTTCTTTTCTTTTTCTCCTTTTTTTTTCTGTTTGCGTTTCTTTTGTAGTCGTCGTCCAAGTGATAACGAGTGGTTACCTTCCTAAGAGTTTTTAACTTAATGGTATATACTTAACGAATAACTAATGCTTTTTCTATAATTTGAATAATCGCTTATATATGAAATTATTAGATATATATATATATATATATTTAGATTTATGCGTCAGTGCTACAAGAATTCCGATTGTACGATGTTTTCAAATATTTGTCTTGCATAATTAATTTAATGCGAGTATTATTAATTCCAAGTGATTTTTCTAATTTATTGTTTAGAACATCCATATAGATACGTAGATAGTCATGAAATTAATACAAATAGTATTAAAAATATTATTAAAAATAATTGTATAAATTCATGATTTTAACTTAAACTCAACTTTTAACATAGGGAAATTCAGTTGGTTTGCTTTTATTAATATGTTTATATACTGTCGAAAGAACCATGGTTATAAAAAGTGTAAGAAAAGTATTAATATTTGTCATGACTGACCAAAATCAAATCCAATTTAATTTTTAATGTTTTATTAATTTTAATTAAAATTTTCTGTAAGTATCATAAATTTAATATATATTTAATTATCTTTACTTTTTATAATAATGAAATACCTTACTAGAAATTGAACTATTGGTATTCGCATGGGAACCTTTTTTGTTAATGTCAATATTAAAAACTTATTAAAAATATCTATAATTGTGATCATACATTCAATTATTATTGTTACAATACGTTTAGTAAAAAAAAACTTTAATTTTTATCTTTTATAAAGAAATAATAGTAGAATGTCATTTTTAACTCGGTATATTATTTTTTTGATATTATACTTATTTAAAGTATTTGGATTTATTCAATATTTTTCATTTGAAAGATATTTTTTGAATAAAAGAAATATAAATTGATAGCACTCATGTTGGAAACTACACACTTACATACGATACGCTTATTTTCCACGATAAATAATTAACAACTAGTTGTACAAACTCACGTAATCACGATTGTTTACAAAAGGGATAACGATCGTTACGTGGGTTCGCGTTTAAAAATATACACGTCATCGCGTGAATCCAAACCGTATAAAATTCGAGATTTTTTTTTTTACTTCATATATGTCATCATCATTCTTATGGAATTTATAATTCAGCGATCAATGTAAACATCCGAATACGTATTATACGTGTACGAACAAATTATATCACACGCATTCGCAACGTCGGAGCTTCGCAATGGGTTTTGCTTATGCTCGTATAAAATGCTTAGTCGGCAACTGTTACGGTCGTCTGTTATTTTTGTTTACGATCAGGTGGAATCAATTTTTTATACTCGCTCGTTACCTTTTTTTTCCTTTCTTTCCTTCACGGCGTAATTTGCTGCATCTAAACAATTTTTACTTGACAGTCAGTGAATTTCGTGAAATCTTATACTTTTATATCCGTCCACGTATAATACGTACTTTTTCGTTAATAATCCCAAAATTATGGATTACACACGCGCATCATTATACAAGGTAAATGAAAAAAGGTTACAACAATCGTATGAAGTGTGGTATAACCTTTGTGTATGGTATATCGTAAAGAAATTTTATTGTGCCGCGGAAAAAGATGTGAAAAATTATGAAGAAAGCTTTGTAAAACATTTTTAATGCTCTTTGTTGTACTAATTTTATAAGATTTAGCATTACTTACTCCGTAACGAAGATTAATATATTATGGTTGTAAACATCTGAAGTGATTATTGACTTTATATTATAATACTAATTGTCCATTTAATTGTCCATAACTCATTTTGTTACAGTGCGTATAAATAAATACTTATTAAAATTCAATATTTTAAAAAAAAATTATAAGGTTTTCATCAAAATGATTTACTTTCCTTTTTATTATCGTGTTTTACTTTTTAATATTGCGTTAACATAATATTTGAAAAAAAAATTAATCATCTGAACGTATTAAATCTTAAAGTTATGCAATTACGTTATATTGTTGTAAATCTTCCTGTGCATAACAAGTAAAAGCAGTTGAGTCGTTAACGTTATTAAATTTATATAGTTATGCGTACTGTAATAAAAGGTGTTATTAGTCTCTAAAACTATTCAGGAATATTTAATAATCACTAAATCGAATTAGATTTTAATCTTTATGTTATTACTTATGTTTTACTTAATGACGCAATTCTTTTAATTAAGGATTAAAATTATTCTAAGCTACATTCGATACATCCAAGATAATAAATATGAATAATTGGCGAAAACACCCATTCGAACGGCATTAAGTTTTGGAAATAAAAAAAATGTTAATTCCTTAAAATAATATACAAACGATCAAGTCTTAAGTTCATCATAAATATATTTTCGACTTTGACGAAAACATTTGTTCGATCGTTAAAATTCGAATGAATACGCGTACATATAGACGTTTATAGATATATATACATAAGATGACCTACTAAGTTGATATCTTCGTTAAAACATCGTTTTTTCTAGTTTGTATAATGACACGCAGAATCAAAAAGGAGATATTTCTTTATGACCAATATTACATTTACATTTGGTGACGAGGAAAATCGGAATGACGTGTACGTCGAACTTTCCAGTGGCAATTGAGTTCGCATCAGGCATATAATAATATGGGAGAAACCGGAGTATATATACCGATAACAAAGAAAATAAAGAATACTATACAGGAGGAGTATAAAAAAGGAATGCACGTCGGACGTGCAATATGTGACTGTCGTCTGTTATATTAACGCATGATTACCTTAAAACTCCTTATACGTGCACATCCAAGAATTTCTAATTTTTACATTATAGACTCGAGTTCGTAATCAAAGTGTCATTGTTGTGCAGCAAGAAAATGTCTTCGCGTTACTTGCTCCTAACTATAATATAAATAATTTTCATTTATTATTATGCACCGTTGGGTTCTTCGAATTAAATATAATTAAATTAATTTGTATCGTAAAATTAATGACGTAAGAGTTTACATCTATACAAATAAAATCAAAATCAACTTGCAGTATTCAATGTGGATTTGTAACATAAATTTAACGAGAACGGTGAATGCGGGTAGTAAACTTGCGACAAAACAGTTGTTAAGATAACAATTAAGGAAAGAACTTTTACACAATATAAAGTAAGGTTTTTCGAAATCATACGTTTTTAGTGCGTGCCGTGCATTTTAGTTGATTATATATAAATTTATTGCAATAGTACTAAAAGAATTTTCAATACGCATTGATAAATAATTATACATGACCGTATAGGAATATAATTGTATACTTTGTGTACAACGGAATTTTACCGTTTTAAGTTGAATCCATAAAATATGCCTTTTAAATTTGTGGATTAGATTCCATAAAATAGTTTAGTTGATACATTTAAAATAATGAATAATAATCGGTACATTATAAATTATAACTTGTTAACGACTACATAGTTAATTTAAAAATAATATTGATGAATTTCACTTTTAAAATATAAGCGTTTGCACGTACACAAGCTATACTTTATCTCTGTAAGTAACCAATTCGGTCTTTAATCAATTGTTAAACTCTGTCATCATAATCACAACGCATTTCCCGATGAATAACTTTTACTTGTTTTCATTCGATGAAGTCATTGTTTTTTATGTCAAACGGCAACAGTTTTTTCTTCGTGTCCGCACTCGAAGATATATACGTAAGCTTCATGCTTAAAAATCCTTGGAACACGAAGAAAATATAACCCTTCTCGTACAAGATCAATCGATCGATTACCAAGCATCTAAATTTTAAAATCGATTGTGGAACGTTATAATGTACTGCAGTTGCCGCATATATACGGGTCGTTTGTTTCGCATTTTGTCTACACACCGCCTTTGTATATAGATGCGCGTGCGTGTAAGAAAAAACACTGAAAAGGACGGTCCTATATAAGAATTGCGGCGGAGGAGAATTTGGAGAATGGACTATCATGGTTCCCCTCTCGTGTTGCTTTTTTGTTTTACGCGAAAAGAATGGCGAGATCGTAAAATCGGCAAAGGCATAAATTAAACGTCGCCCAGACTTAGGAATATAAAAGCTGAATGATCGCACAAAAGGGCGCCAGAAAAAAAAGCCAGAAGAGAGTTGCGTTTACTTGTTTATTATACACGTGTGTTTGTGCGCGCGTTCAAAATAGTTGCAGTCTCAAAGGTTTTTATGTCACCCTCGATTTAGACGACGTCTAGCCGTCGTCAACAAAAGGAATTTTATTTCTTTTGCAACCGAACAAGCGACATGAATTACGATCGTGTAATTATTGTGATAGGTGTCATAATAGTTATATTGACTGAAATGTTAACTTGAGCATGAATACTATGTTGATTATGGTCTGAAATCTTATAGTTTTCTTAGGAATCAAAAAATATATCTGATATTTTTCATATAAATTTTTGACTATGTTTGCGGTGGTAGTTGAAAATCAACTCACTTTTGTGTAATATGAAAGGAACAATCTAATATATGTTTATAAACTAATCTTTTTAGTTAAGTGAAAACCGTATACAAAACTGTATGGCGAAGAAAATAAATTGTTTAAATCGTAAAAAATTGAATGTAAAATTTTTTTAATTTATATATACTATATATGAGCATTTTTAAATACATGCTTTAATTTAATAACAATCAAAACTATAATGTAATTGTAACATATTATATATATATACATTAGTTTCGAATCTTAATATGTTTTTGATATATCCCGTTAATTTGAAATAGAAAAGACCGAGAAACGTAGTACGTATATGAACCTGCTACTTTTTTTTACGAGCGAGGCAATTATAAAAACGACGAATCCTCCGCAGTACATTTCCAATCAACACCTTTTTCTTTCGCTCGATCTACATACACGCGTTACAAATATTCATCGACATTATAGTTTCCGACGAACTTAATTCAAACGCGTCTGAATAAGAAAAAATAAATCACCGGTACACAGACACTTGCGTATGTGCATGTGTATGTGTGTGTACGTGTATAACTGAAACAGCTTTTTGTGTGACTAAAGACGACCGATAAAAAGAAAGAGCCTCGGTATATTGAAGAGACCGCGCGCTCGGTCAAGTCGAAAAGAAACGGCGCAATTCTTTTTGCCTATATAAGCGCGTGATTCATCAATCCATCAAGGGAGTCGTCGCCGTTGTATTTCATGGCTACACGTATATATACATGAAATAAAAGTTGGAAAAAAAAATATATCCGAAGCACTGCGGAATCACGGTCTACTTTACGCTAATTAGCTTTCTCTCTTCGGGAATTGTCGCGGCGTCGGTGTAAGTGAATAAAAAAAATACCGCGATGTGATTCGATTATTTGAAGGATTTAATCGTGTACGATTTCAAGTGTCGGATTGTATTGGGTCAAGTTAACCCTTTCCGGATCGCTAACCGAATCCTCCGACAAGTTTGTAAGTCACGGTGATTTAAAACCAAGCGCGAATAAATCGTTTGCGAAATTAGGTTGTCTTCTTTTCCTTCTTGTTTTTAGCTATATACGTTTTATCGATCGTTTTGTTAAAATTGGACATTTTTACAGTATTTTCCTGCTAAGAGCGAAAAATGTCTTTTATATACGAAAAAAAAAAATTATTTTTTCTTAACATACTAATGTTTTTTAAAGATATCTTTGTTAAAAACTGATTAACAAGCAATTTAGTTGCATGTAGGTGCATATATTTAACATGTGTTTACATTTGAATTGCAATTATTAAGATAACATTAAAGCACGTTATTATATTGTATGTAATTGATATTTGTGTAATTTTAAGTGCTAGGCATTAAACATCATAATAGGTATTGCCAAATACAATGCGGTTAAACACGATTATTTGAGCGAGGACAAAATATATAGCGTTTGTGCAAACACGCAAGTGTGTGGGATCTTAACATTTTCTTTTATCGGTAGTAGTAATACCTTCCGATACGTTTAAATACTGTGTTTGCTTATAAAATAGCTAAAAAATAATTGGATATTAAATTAATATACAATCAAAATTATATCGTAAAATTCTTAATAGCACTGCAACATTGTATGATAATTTTTAAATCGTTCAACATTCACTATATAATTGACAAATTTAAATATATATGAGTTTAAAGTAAATGTAAATCGGATACATTTTTACAGGAATGTTATTGCAAAACGATTTCAATGCAACAAAGCCACCAGAGATTGATAAAATAAAATGAAGGATAAGTGAAGATTAAGTGCAATTGTAATGTATATGTTTATCTATTTTCTTCGTAACATCTACATTTTATAAATTGCACAGTGAAATTTTACTTCCTCGACTGGATGCATTGCATTTCAATAAAATTTAGAATAACGCGAACACAATCATATACATTCAAATGTCAATTCAACGGTATGCTAAATAGAGTGCTACAAAAAAATTATCTATTCACACT
Organism: Theocolax elegans; assembly: GCA_026168455.1. Lineage (NCBI taxonomy): Eukaryota > Metazoa > Arthropoda > Insecta > Hymenoptera > Cerocephalidae > Theocolax > Theocolax elegans. The sequence goes on along the minus strand of CM047426.1, from coordinate 23,291,364 downwards.
GCTTAAATGGGTGCTAAACGGATTGTGAAAAGTTCTAATAGGGTGAATGCACCAGTGAATAAACACGTAAGAATTAACAAATAATAATTAGACGGCTTTGTTTATAATATTTTCATAACAATGGCAATAATAACAATAATTAAATAATTTATTCAATATAAGTATATCTATATTATATTGTAATACAATTTTAAGTTACGAAATATTATTTAGAATAATCACAGTTTAGCGACTAAAAAATTATAGATTTCCGATTTTTTTAAAGACAATATTCATTTTAAGTGCAAAATTTTATATGTTGACCTTTCTTCTATGTTCGACTAATTTTTTATAATTATTTTTTATAAGTATCGTACACCAAGTAATAAATAAAAATGAAGAAAGTCATTCTTGAGTGTTAATATAATAATGTATCGATTTATAGAAATGTTCCTTCCTCAAACTAGTTAGAAAAATAAAATAATATTTAAAAAGACTATTAACTCACCTTACGATTTCTAATAATCAGTCTTCTCAAGATCAGTCCAACGCCAACGGCAATCGGAAATACAACGAGGGTTGCCAAAATGTAACTGACGACAGCGACCGTTTCCTGGCTGGCCAATGCGTCGCCATCGTGCCGCCTAGAAATCACTTCACTAATGTTCGCAAGTGGTTCACGGGGTCCCGGCAATTGAAAAAACGTCCGGTTCTCGACGACTCCGTAACCGTACCCGTTGTTCAGCTCCAAAGGATAATATCCCGATCCATTCGATTCCCCTGGGAATTCTCGCGTGTGCGGTTTGGCCGATCCCGTCCGATTACTTCCGGATTGCTTGGTGCCGTTGATCGACGGCCTCGGTGAACTCGTAGTCGTAGTGGTAGTCGTGCTCGAGGGCACAGAAGTCGTCGACGTCGACGTGGAATTCTCGTGGTTAGGCCTCGCGGTACTCGGTTCACCCGAAGTCGGCTCGATGATGGTCGTCGTCGCCGTAGGCGTCGTCGTCGATAAATTCATCGTCCTCGTCGATTCGATCGTCGGGTTCTCACTCGCGTTGAACATGCTCGAGGTGTTGTAGAGTTGCATTATAGGCAAGACGTCATCCTTGGCCTTGTCAGCGAGGTTTCGCCCGCGCACCTCGGGCGATCGTTCCGGACTCCTGCTCGTCGACTCTTCCTGGGGTGGGATCGTCGGTACTTCCGCACTCGTAGTTTCGGGTTTGATCGTACTCGTGCTACTACTACTTCCTGACCTGTACATCTTCTGCACTTCCGATGGATCTAGCATTCGCGGGGTGAGCGTCGTCGTCGGTAGTTCCTTATCGGTAGTGGTGATCTCGGTCGCCGTCTCCGTCACCGACGAGGTTATCGGTGCACTCGTATCGGTGGCCGTTGACGTCGTTGCTGCTGTCGTCGTCGTCGTCGTCGTCGACGTAGAGATCGACGTCATCTCGACGGTTCGGGGAGTTACGGGGAAAACCGGCTCAGAGCCGGGTGTACTTGGTTGCTGCTCATCCATGGCTCGGGCGGACTTGTCGCGGCGCCTACTCGCGGCGAGCCTGCGCCTCTTACTGGCAGGCCTCGCGTCCGTCCACCTGATGGTGAAGCCTGGCTGTTGTTGGGGCGCTGCGGTGGCTACCTGTGGAGTAGCGGCTTGCTCGACGGTCGCGCCGGCACTGAGCCGCGAACTGCCCGGCAACGAGGACGAGCCGCCGGTCTCCGCGACGCTCGAGTTGCGCAACGCGGCCCGTTGTCGCTCGGTCACGTGTTGCTCCTGATGCTGAGCAAGCGTTATCAATACCACAGATTTTAGTGACACTCGCATATTTCATCCTTATGTCACCCTCGATTTAGACGACGTCTAGCCGTCGTCAACAAAAGGAATTTTATTTCTTTTGCAACCGAACAAGCGACATGAATTACGATCGTGTAATTATTGTGATAGGTGTCATAATAGTTATATTGACTGAAATGTTAACTTGAGCATGAATACTATGTTGATTATGGTCTGAAATCTTATAGTTTTCTTAGGAATCAAAAATATATCTGATATTTTTCATATAAATTTTTGACTATGTTTGCGGTGGTAGTTGAAAATCAACTCACTTTTGTGTAATATGAAAGGAACAATCTAATATATGTTTATAAACTAATCTTTTTAGTTAAGTGAAAACCGTATACAAAACTGTATGGCGAAGAAAATAAATTGTTTAAATCGTAAAAAATTGAATGTAAATTTTTTTTAATTTATATATACTATATATGAGCATTTTTAAATACATGCTTTAATTTAATAACAATCAAAACTATAATGTAATTGTAACATATTATATATATATACATTAGTTTCGAATCTTAATATGTTTTTGATATATCCCGTTAATTTGAAATAGAAAAGACCGAGAAACGTAGTACGTATATGAACCTGCTACTTTTTTTTACGAGCGAGGCAATTATAAAAACGACGAATCCTCCGCAGTACATTTCCAATCAACACCTTTTTCTTTCGCTCGATCTACATACACGCGTTACAAATATTCATCGACATTATAGTTTCCGACGAACTTAATTCAAACGCGTCTGAATAAGAAAAATAAATCACCGGTACACAGACACTTGCGTATGTGCATGTGTATGTGTGTGTACGTGTATAACTGAAACAGCTTTTTGTGTGACTAAAGACGACCGATAAAAAGAAAGAGCCTCGGTATATTGAAGAGACCGCGCGCTCGGTCAAGTCGAAAAGAAACGGCGCAATTCTTTTTGCCTATATAAGCGCGTGATTCATCAATCCATCAAGGGAGTCGTCGCCGTTGTATTTCATGGCTACACGTATATATACATGAAATAAAAGTTGGAAAAAAAAATATATCCGAAGCACTGCGGAATCACGGTCTACTTTACGCTAATTAGCTTTCTCTCTTCGGGAATTGTCGCGGCGTCGGTGTAAGTGAATAAAAAAATACCGCGATGTGATTCGATTATTTGAAGGATTTAATCGTGTACGATTTCAAGTGTCGGATTGTATTGGGTCAAGTTAACCCTTTCCGGATCGCTAACCGAATCCTCCGACAAGTTTGTAAGTCACGGTGATTTAAAACCAAGCGCGAATAAATCGTTTGCGAAATTAGGTTGTCTTCTTTTCCTTCTTGTTTTTAGCTATATACGTTTTATCGATCGTTTTGTTAAAATTGGACATTTTTACAGTATTTTCCTGCTAAGAGCGAAAAATGTCTTTTATATACGAAAAAAAAAATTATTTTTTCTTAACATACTAATGTTTTTTAAAGATATCTTTGTTAAAAACTGATTAACAAGCAATTTAGTTGCATGTAGGTGCATATATTTAACATGTGTTTACATTTGAATTGCAATTATTAAGATAACATTAAAGCACGTTATTATATTGTATGTAATTGATATTTGTGTAATTTTAAGTGCTAGGCATTAAACATCATAATAGGTATTGCCAAATACAATGCGGTTAAACACGATTATTTGAGCGAGGACAAAATATATAGCGTTTGTGCAAACACGCAAGTGTGTGGGATCTTAACATTTTCTTTTATCGGTAGTAGTAATACCTTCCGACACGTTTAAATACTGTGTTTGCTTATAAAATAGCTAAAAAATAATTGGATATTAAATTAATATACAATCAAAATTATATCGTAAAATTCTTAATAGCACTGCAACATTGTATGATAATTTTTAAATCGTTCAACATTCACTATATAATTGACAAATTTAAATATATATGAGTTTAAAGTAAATGTAAATCGAATACATTTTTACAGGAATGTGATTGCGGAACGATTTCAATGCACAAAGCCACCAGAGATTGATAAAATAAATGAAGGATAAGTGAAGATTAAGTGCAATTGTAATGTATATGTTTATCTATTTTCTTCGTAACATCTACATTTTATAAATTGCACAGTGAAATTTTACTTCCTCGACTGGATGCATTGCATTTCAATAAAATTTAGAATAACGCGAACACAATCATACATTCAAATGTCAATTCAACGGTATGCTAAATAGAGTGCTACAAAAAAATTATCTATTCACACTGCTTAAATGGGTGCTAAACGGATTGTGAAAAGTTCTAATAGGGTGAATGCACCAGTGAATAAACACGTAAGAATTAACAAATAATAATTAGACGGCTTTGTTTATAATATTTTCATAACAATGGCAATAATAACAATAATTAAATAATTTATTCAATATAAGTATATCTATATTATATTGTAATACAATTTTAAGTTACGAAATATTATTTAGAATAATCACAGTTTAGCGACTAAAAAATTATAGATTTCCGATTTTTTTTAAAGACAATATTCATTTTAAGTGCAAAATTTTATATGTTGACCTTTCTTCTATGTTCGACTAATTTTTTATAATTATTTTTTATAAGTATCGTACACCAAGTAATAAATAAAAATGAAGAAAGTCAATAAACGAAATTTTTGAGTGTTAATATAATAATGTATTGATTTATAGAAATGTTCCTTCCTCAAACTAGTTAGAAAAATAAAATAATATTTAAAAAGACTATTAACTCACCTTACGATTTCTAATAATCAGTCTTCTCAAGATCAGTCCAACGCCAACGGCAATCGGAAATACAACGAGGGTTGCCAAAATGTAACTGACGACAGCGACCGTTTCCTGGCTGGCCAATGCGTCGCCATCGTGCCGCCTAGAAATCACTTCACTAATGTTCGCAAGTGGTTCACGGGGTCCCGGCAATTGAAAAAAACGTCCGGTTCTCGACGACTCCGTAACCGTACCCGTTGTTCAGCTCCAAAGGATAATATCCCGATCCATTCGATTCCCCTGGGAATTCTCGCGTGTGCGGTTTGGCCGATCCCGTCCGATTACTTCCGGATTGCTTGGTGCCGTTGATCGACGGCCTCGGTGAACTCGTAGTCGTAGTGGTAGTCGTGCTCGAGGGCACAGAAGTCGTCGACGTCGACGTGGAATTCTCGTGGTTAGGCCTCGCGGTACTCGGTTCACCCGAAGTCGGCTCGATGATGGTCGTCGTCGCCGTAGGCGTCGTCGTCGATAAATTCATCGTCCTCGTCGATTCGATCGTCGGGTTCTCACTCGCGTTGAACATGCTCGAGGTGTTGTAGAGTTGCATTATAGGCAAGACGTCATCCTTGGCCTTGTCAGCGAGGTTTCGCCCGCGCACCTCGGGCGATCGTTCCGGACTCCTGCTCGTCGGCTCTTCCTGGGGTGGGATCGTCGGTACTTCCGCACTCGTAGTTTCGGGTTTGATCGTACTCGTGCTACTACTACTTCCTGACCTGTACATCTTCTGCACTTCCGATGGATCTAGCATTCGCGGGGTGAGCGTCGTCGTCGGTAGTTCCTTATCGGTAGTGGTGATCTCGGTCGCCGTCTCCGTCACCGACGAGGTTATCGGTGCACTCGTATCGGTGGCCGTTGACGTCGTTGCTGCTGTCGTCGTCGTCGTCGTTGTCGACGTAGAGATCGACGTCATCTCGACGGTTCGGGGAGTTACGGGGAAAACCGGCTCAGAGCCGGGTGTACTTGGTTGCTGCTCATCCATGGCTCGGGCGGACTTGTCGCGGCGCCTACTCGCGGCGAGCCTGCGCCTCTTACTGGCAGGCCTCGCGTCCGTCCACCTGATGGTGAAGCCTGGCTGTTGTTGGGGCGCTGCGGTGGCTACCTGTGGAGTAGCGGCTTGCTCGACGGTCGCGCCGGCACTGAGCCGCGAACTGCCCGGCAACGAGGACGAGCCGCCGGTCTCCGCGACGCTCGAGTTGCGCAACGCGGCCCGTTGTCGCTCGGTCACGTGTTGCTCCTGATGCTGAGCAAGCGTTATCAATACCACAGATTTTAGTGACACTCGCATATTTCATCCTTATATCTTACATTTATAACCTTTTCTCTTTATTTTTTTTTCTTACTTACCTCGCGATGACGTTTTTATACTTATGTTTTTCAGTATTGCACATTTTTCAATAATTTTCAAATTTGCACAGTTATTTAAATTACTCTTTTTTCCCCAATTTTTTGACCCCTTGATACTAATAGCATTGCATTCTCCACTAACGTAACAGAAAAATGTTCAATATTGTTTTTGACGTCTTTCTGATGATTTTATTCGAACGGTATTTAATATTTCAAAAATATGTATGGAATTTACATTATTTTTAATCAAACTTTTACAATGCCAAATTTCAATGCATCAAATTTTGTACATATTCATTTTGCTCGAATTGGCATTGCGGAATTTAATAAAATATGATTTAAACTATTCAACTATAACAAAATTTTATCCAATTTAACATCTAATCGAGAACTTAAGCTAAACGATAAGAAAAATCACAAACTTTGCTTTTCACCTTTAGTGTAGCCTTAACTGTCTCCTGCGTAGTCGTAGAACTCGGTGCTACTGTCGTCGTTGTCGTCGACGTCGTCGTATTCGAAATCTCGTCGGTGTTCGTAGAAATTGTTTCGCTGCTCGATGTTGGCGCGATCGTCGTTCCTTCGGTCACGACGATACGTAGACCTGTTACAGGGGTGTCCAAATTCTTTTCGGTCATGGTAGCATTAATACTATTACCACGAGCCTCCGACAGCATTTTATCCGGACAAGCTGGTCGCGTTGTGTGTTCCCGTAAACTCATAGTGCGCATTTTCGTTGGCTTTGAGCTTACGAGGTTGCTGCTTTTGTCGACGCTGTTCATATCGTCGTCGAGCATCGCCTCGAGACCTGCCAATAATTTCTTTGGGGATGGGCTTGCAGGTGAACTGTCTTTTCCCATACCTATAGAATAATACGTGTAATTGTGGATGGATTTTATCATCAATTTTGTATCTAATATAACACTGATTCATTTTATATCATTTTTTTTATAAAAATGCAAAATATTAGAGAATACAAAATATACTGAGAAAAAAATATTAGTAAAAATTATAATACTGTCTAGTAATGAAATTACAGACTATCATAATTAAAAAATTACTATACTGTACGTAGTAACATTTACTAAAAGTCTATTCATTTTTACTATAATTTTTATAATTTGTACCATTTATGGCGTAAATTTTGCTATACAGTATAGTAATTTACTGTATTTTGACAGTTTGTCATTTCATTACGAGCATTTTTACTACAACTTTTTTCACAGTGTACACAATATATTTAGATATTTAAATATATTGTGTATATTAACGACGTGAAGAACACACGTCGTTAGGTCGATAAGACAAAGTAATAATAGCCTTTCAACAAATTATTATATGAATTTCTATCGATATAAATTGAATTACAGTTTGCGCGTAATATAACGACGATAGAATCGTATATTTGTATTCTCATTCTTTATCCTCTTTTTAATGAGCTAAAAATACTCACAAAATCACTGTATAAATTAGTCTCTGACTACATGGTGCAAGTAGCCGCGATACTAACTGTGTTCGTGTTAAAGGGTTATTAATCACCCGTTAACAATATCAAATTGATAGTACATTCCTTACATAAATTATTATACAATACTCGAGAAAAAGAAACAACGTAACTACAAAATGATATACTCTATATATATTTAGTTGAGTTCGGATAAAATAAAAAATTCTTACTAAATGTGTATTTAGTATAAAAATTATTAATATTTAATTTATATGAAAAGTTCCGAGTAATAACACTTATATCGTATAACATTCTTCGAGGCAGAACCTCGTATATTTTAAAAATTGTTGTTTTAAAAAATATTTCAAAATTAATTACATTGTAAATTCGGTAATGTAGAAAATAATTTAAATATTTTTAGGATCACTTCCTACACGATCTATAAATTTCATTGTACGTAAAGACGCGGAAAAAAATTATTATAATTTATAAGCGATAATTGAAGCAAATTACTGTAAAATTAAAAAAATTGGTAAGAAAAAGTAGCCGAACTCTCGGTTTCCTCAGAGTAAAAGGTGCATATAATTCACTAGAACGATAAAGGTAAAGTTTAAAACTGTCGTGTTAATTAATTCAGACTTAATCGCCGTGAGTCGACTTCCGGTAGAATCCAAGTCGAAAGTAAAACTCGTGTGCCTTTAAAAAGAGAAAGTTGAAGCGCATCCCGGTTTTGCAAAGCTTGCGGATAATGCATTACGAGTTGTAGAAAGTATCGACCCTCGTTCATCGGTCGCGTGGACCGAGATGAAAAGAAAGAAAGAAAGGGAAAAAAAAGCAAAGAGAACAAACGAGACAACGTGAGCCGCGTGAACGTAAGAGAGTAAAAGGCCCGTTGACGCGTGTGGAGCACTTTCGAAAAAAGGAAAACCGGGAGAAAGGGACGAGTGGACCTACCGGTTCCTCGCAGCTTCTGGCCGAAATACAGGAACTGGGACATGTCCTCGATGGGGATGTTGCTTTCGACGGGCCTGAAGTGATTGTACAAGGAAGCTGGCATTGCTACTATCTTTTTACCGCGGTGCTCTGGTGAATTGCCTCTGTATGGCTTCGTCGTGTTGCGTCTTGGGTTTGTATTGCTGCTGCTGCTGCTGCTGCTGATGCTGATGCTGTTCGAATTCAAACGAGATACAGTTAATTAAGCCTATTTATGCACCTATCGACCTCTTGATTCTATTTATTATGATAATTAATACCTATAGAATGACGCAATAATTAGATAAAACATTTACACATTGTAATGCTATTGCTAAATTCCTTATTGCACATGCTTTTTTTAAATTATAAACTTTTATAAAAATAAAATTTTGCTCCTCCAATAAATCGTTATTGCAGAATAAACAATGGTTGCTTATAAAAAATTTATATTACGCGATGGAGTTAATCTTTTTTAATCTTTAAAATAGTGTCATAGATTACGAATAATTTTTTTAATTTGTCCTTTTCGTAATGTTCCTTTTTTTATTGTCATTAGCGTATCGTCGTGTATAATTTTATTTTAATCATTTATTTGAGAGTGAGGTTCGATCAATTATAAATACAGGTGAAGAAATTTTAATTAGAATCTAGCAACTTATAATACTTTCATGTGCAGAATCTTACTAGATAGGAACATTTGTGTAACGAATTATACCATTAACATCATCATTTTTCTAAAAAGTCATAAATATCAATTAAACGTCATAATGCTTATTTAATGTGCGTTTTATTTCATTTATATATATATACGACATCAAAAATGAATACGCATCCAACCAGTTACGTAATATTAATTTAGCACGCAGTTAAAGAGATTAGAATATATATATACGAACTTGCGTATGTATAACCAAAGCATTGATAGTTTTTTTACAGGCATTAGTTTGCAAATTATATGTGAAAAACACGCTAACTTCATTATTACAAACACTATCGCACTACTACGATTAATACAGGTGAAATGAAGGCATTCAATTTTTTAATAAGAATATATACGTTTAATCTTTTAACTTTCCTTAATAGATTGCGTTCTATATTATTGTACATTATTAACCTTTAGAAAACGCTCAGAGGCGTAAAAAAATTTTACTCATTATTTTTCATCTAAATTGAGTGAAAAGTCACGTTTTGAGAGGAACTCAAATTTCGGTTGATGGCTCCCTATATAATGTTTTCCAAGGAATAATGATACAAAGTGACTTTATTTGGCCAGTAAAAACATAAATAATGCTAAAAACAAAAAAATAATGCAATCGAATGTTTTTTAAAATTTTGAAAATTTTAACATTAGCTACACTGCACCAGGCCGGGAAAAGCTTCTATAGGCGTAAGGGGTTTGACTTGCCAACATCTTAACTTAGTTTGGCCCTAACTTAGTGACCTTAGACCACATTTCTACAGAAAAATGCAATTTACAAATTTTTCATAACCCCAGCGCTCTAAAGGTTAATTAATAATTATGTTATTAATTAAACAATTAAATAATTAATGTTAATTAATTGTTTAGGGTTACTACAAATTTACATTATTTAAAGGATTAGAACATTAAACGTTATTTTAAAAAATAATTAAATTGATCTATCATCTATCATAAAATATTAGAAGAATGTTAATTACGTTTATGACATATATGCATTTTAGCATCTATAAATATATTAATCAGAATAAGTAAAAACTTGACGCTATATAATAATATGAATTTATAAAAACGGTAGTATAGAGAAGAGCTAAAAATTTATCATATTATGTTTTGCAAACGTGTTTTTAGATAAATTTAAGTGTACATATACGGAGAGAAAAATAAAAGTAAGAATTACCCTGAACTGGGCCCACTCAACGTTTCGATGACAATTTCTTGAGTTTCGTTGCCGGACTGCTGCTCGGGAACGGTAACATAAAGACCATTCTGTGATTCTTGCATTTCGAGTAGATCAGCGACAATCTGGTCCCTCATAGCAGGTTTACCACGTCGCGATGAAGACCGACGCGAGGCAGCGGCACTCTCGGAAGACGTACGTTGACGCATGATCTTACGCCGCCGCGCCACGAGGATGTTCCGGAGTGCCTGTTCACGTCTGGCTTTAGCCGTCGGTGATTCCGTTTGCAACGACATTCGCGCCTGCCGCTCGTCCTCGTACTCCAATTGTTCTGAAACTGTAAATTTAAACGATTATTAAATTAGGGACTAACAATGTAAAAATTTTGAATTAATAAGCAAGATAATAAATTTTATACAAAAATCTTCATAATCGTAAGTAAACGTATGTATACTTTTAAGAATATAAGGTATTTTAAGATTTTGCTTTAATTTTAACAGTACAATCAAATTTATTACATTTCAAAAGCTTAATTTACAAAAATTAATGAAATTAAAGATATTATTTTTCAATTTCTTGAGGAACAGGTATCATCAGTCAAATTCGTCAATCTTTTTTACCAATGACACGTTGCGTGTAACGTAAAAATGTTTTTTTTAATATAAACTAAAATACCTATCTAGTCCTCACGAAATTGAAAAATAATACTTTAAATTTAGTAAATCAATAATAGAGAGTGAAAAACAAGCATTATCATCATCAAATATGAGAGAACTAATATAATAATTTCATTGGCGCTAATGAAAATTTTCATTGCCAACTCATCAAAATTGAAATTTGTTTTAATTCATCGAAATTTGTGGGATACATCCACGCAACTTCCGCCTTCAAATTGACGATAATGGACTGTGAAAGTTTAGCAAATATTAGCAAGTTCCGTGTTGCATGAACGCACAGAACGCAAGTGGCCGGATAATGAGGTGACCTTAAAAGAAACCAAGTCAGTGATCTCGTTGACTCTCGAGTGCTCTCTCGCGGCTATACACAAACGTTCTTTGGAGTGACGTCTGTGCGGATATTATAGGTCCTGTATACCGTTAACCGTTCTTTTCTTTCGCGTTTGTTAATCCTGATGTATATACACTTTAGACACGCGCACGTATACACAACCAACCGTTTCTCATTTGCGCGAAAAGAAACGCCCGATTGGCTTTTACAAATACGGCTTTTTTTTTAATGAATAACGAGAACCAGGATTTTATGACTTTTTCAGCGTATAGCTCTCTGCTACGTTCGTTGTTAAAGAAAATTAGAAATATAATGTTATTTCTTTCTTTTCTTTTTCGTAGAGCCAAGATCCTGTTGGTCATTATGCCTTCTTTCTTGTTGATGTGTAATATTAAATAATTACGTTAACAGGATTAGTACGATGCCAAGGCTTTTAATTTTTTAAATTACTAGTTATCACCTTCTAAGCCTTTGCGCGAGTTTATTTGTAATGCATATCTGCAACGTGGTATTAAGTAAGACGTTATTTTAAAATATAATTTTGTATATGGAGAAATAACTTTTATTTAGCTATGTAAACTGGTGTATTCTGTGAAATTTTATTCACTATATGTGCAACACGTTTAACATTTATAAGTTGTATGCGCGTTTGTTATTCGATGATTTATATAAATAATGATTTGTGCTCGCTATAATATTAACATATTAATTTTATTAAAATTTTTAAAATGTATTCGTATATTTCAATAAAAATAAATTTTTTTTAAGATTAGAGCCTTGAAAATCAATAGCATATATATTATACTATAAGTTATCATGAAATAATTTTTCCATCAGTTATATGATTATGTAAAATCAATCTTTTTTATCCATCGTCTTTTGTTCTACTCATTATCGTTCCGAATATACGCACACATACGTATCTTAGATTTGCTTGACCCCAAAATAACCGCTGTCGCGTATTGCATAATCTTGAATCGAATGAAAAATACATCCGAAGGGGTTAAATTAACCTGTCGAGTCAAAATTACGATGACGCATCGCGTGGTATACAAGCACCTTACATTTTCCAAACTATAGTAACCAAATAATAAAAATAAATCGAGCTGAGAGAAGAAAAACTACAGAGAGAATGAAATTAAACCTTAGTATTAACTTAAAACCCAGGAAAATAAGGGAAATGCCGTGATAACGGCCAATTACACTCAGTCGAGGAAGTAAAATCAAGGTTTGAAAAAAAAGAAAGAAAAAAAAACGAAAAAACCATACGGAGTGCGCGTACCAGCGCGATAAACCACTCAGTCTCGGTGGGGATCATCCTGCCCAAGGTCAAGGGTCAGCGGGAGCAGATATAACGCGCGCGCGCGTTTGTGCCTATATGTATGTATACCTATACGTACTCGGGACAAAGAAGAGAGAGAGGAAGAGATCGAGTGAAAAGGATCGGTGATCTCGGCGGCACCGAGGCTAATTACACGCTGCCTCGACGCATGCCTCTAATTACACTTGAAAATATCAACGTCGAACAATACCGTGCTTCGGTACGATTTCGTCTCCTCCTACTCCCGTCAAGGATTACGCGATTTATATTAATGAACAAAGATGGAAGTTTACGCATATCATTCGTATAGGAAACAGGAAATTTTTTACTTTGATACATCTTCGAACGAGTCGGATCGATAACGTAAGGGGCTGCGGTTATTATTATGTATAATTACTTGAAGCCTCTACTGTATAGCTATATATATATATATACAGTTACATTAATTTTCTTTTCGGTATTTTACTGTATAATTTGCTGTTATAAATGTCAATGTAACGCTAAATAGTAATTATTGCATATGTCAATCGACTAATTATTTGTTCTGTAATATATATTCTTTCAATTCAAATTTTTTCTAAACAAAAATTAAATACTATATACACTATTTAAAGTTTTCATGCCATACTTCCGATAACCGATAAAAAATATAAATATTGAATAATTTAACGCTAGATCTTCAAGATTTATAGTAACCAATGTTTTAAAGAAGTTTCTATAAATACGAAAGTTTACAACATTTGGTACAATTAGGATTCAGTTTTGCAGTTCACAGTTTTGCATAGAACAACTTTAACCCGCGAGCTGCGCGCACATTTCATGTACATTTTATTGTGCGCTTTAAACTTTTAAATATATAGCATAAGTAACCTATTCCAATCTTGTACATTTACTTATTTATCGAAATATTTTATTTATGGCTTTACTTTTTCTTTTGCTGTTTATACTTACCTGGATGTCGAACCCAAACTACAGATAGTTGCACTTTTCAAATAAAAATTATATTTAAAATATTGAACAAACAAATTTTTGTCGTTAATTTTCAGTAGAGAAAATATAAGTTATAAACTCAATCATTATGAGCTAAATAACGACTTCTAAAATCTGAAAGTATTTGGGCATAACGTCCTGATGGAAAGGATTTTTCCAAAAATCATATTTTTTATTTACAGATAAATATAAGGAATGCCTATTTTCTGACATCTAACATTCCTCATTACAAAAAATTATTTGAATGTTGTTGAAAATCAAATAGTTTACGATGTTTAAAAAATTCGCTCAATTAACATTAAATTAACTATATGAATATAACTCATTCATAATATTATTTACAACAGTAGCAGTGTTCGAACACTCAATTATTAATTCAACGGCAATTTTATTTTTAATTTAACTGATTAATTCTGCAAAAATATTTAATTAAGATGTAGGAACGGTCCTTTTCAGTAATTATATAATTAATTAATTCGGAATTAAGACAGAACACAAGCAATAAGTATCATTGCAAAGGGGGTATCATGCATTCGAGATATTTAAGAAAATTATATGGTACTCGCATTGAGTTATTACGTGTTTATTATGCTAATAACGTGTGCAGAAAATTTTATTTTCTGAAAGAAGAATAACGTCATGAGCTTATTGATTACACCGTATCGCATTAATATCTTTACATATTCATATACTACTATACGCGCGGTATATATTGTGCATTCAAACCAGCTGTACTCCGAATGGTGGATTTTACAAAGTATACGTTACATAGGTAAAGTTGCAATAATATAAAGGAACGAGTGTCTAGGCATATCTCATATAACATAAATGTGTATTACACCGAAAAATTTATTCAATTCTAGTAAACATTATTTTTCACAAAGGTAATATCTTATATGCAAACCTCAATTTCAAATTTTAAAACTTACTCAAATAGGCTATATTTATTTTGCATTTTGTATATAACTCGAATAGGCTTTTTATTTAGTAGTATTTTCATGTATCAATAAAAATTACCGTATTTTTTAAATATCTCTATTTTTAATGCACGTTCAAATACTACATCTATACGGAACTTCATTTTTCATTCGTTTTTTTTATTTTATTTATTAGATTTATACGACGTAAACGTAACTAATTACGAGGAATACAAATTAGGCAGTCACTGATATAATGAAGTGCACACACGCGAACAGTTTATTTAACGTATACACGCATTTCTTTAGTTTCACTTCTATGCACATCTTACCCTTTGCTTTCTCGTACAGGAAGCATTGTAATAGCAAAAAAATGTTTATATTTATGTTTAATCAATGTTTTCATACTTAGGGATTAGAAATATGTAATTTTTAAAAATGCCTGTTATATGGATGCGTGGGTGTATGTGACAATCTCGTATCTTTGGTTCTATCAAACCGATTTGACTCTAGTCCGGGGTCAATCAACACGTTTTTACGGTGTCTTAAACTATACTTAGGCAAATTTCAGCCATTTTAAATGCTTATTTTTAGTTTTAAAAATTGGTTTTTTGGATTTTTTTTCAATGTTACCGTAAAAAATTATAGATATTTTTAATTTGAAAAAATTATGAATACTGAAAAGACTAGGTTTTAGTAAAAAATACTACTTTTAGTTATAACAAGTTCAAGTCTTAGTTACGATTCGTAATTAATTAACTGAAATATAAAAAAATAGATCTTCCTATTGTACACGTTTTAAAACGTAAATTTTTCTTAATGTTGCGAAATTTGTTATTAGTAGAGTATGAATATTTTGTATTTCCGCACACAAGGTATATATGTTCAATTATCTTCGCTTCTTTCTGTGTTATTACAAAAATAGACAATTTTTAAAAAAATAGTCCAAAGTATTGTCAATATTTTTGGTTGAAATAAGGCAATAATAAATAAATTATGTGACTTTTGTGTCTTTCAATAATAATTACTGAGATATTGACAAATACAAACTCAGAATTAAGCACTATAAAAGGTAGCTGCGTGCTAACTACAATTAGCAGTGTTTATCATATATATTTGTTTGTAATTTGTCGAGAGACCTAAATAATTTTAGTCATATATAAATCCCATTTCCTTTCAATAAGGAAAATAATAAATATAAAAGTAAACAAATAATATATGATCGTAACGGTAAAAGGTGTAATACTACTTAATTTCACATCTCAGTTTTGAAACATTCTCGACTCACTTGAGAAATATATAAGCCGTACCTTCCGCAGCTCGGAGAAAGTGTTCCCTTTCGATAATCTTCAAACTCGTTACCCTTCCGCTTTCGATGTCCAGTGAAAAAGTAAACCCAATACGATAAACCGACAACGGTGAGCCACGGGCGTTGAATCCGTGTCAACGTTACAACGAAACTCGTCCGATGACGTCACAATTAACAGAAGCATTTTTCTTGAAATTTAAAGGAGGTATCATCGCATAAGCGGTCATTATGCTAATGAAGTGAAAATTAGCCGCGGCGTAGCCTTGCACGATAATCGATCGGTCTGTAGCGGAATAAATCGAGATGCTCGAGACGAAAATTGATCTCCGCGGCGTGTTCGTATCTTGACGGACGATCGTACAACCGGCACGGATCCACACGCGCGTTTCTCTATCGACTTGCTCGATCGTGGGTGCGATTCCGTACTTGCCGCTGCGTTTTCTTTCCATCGTTTTGCAGGTTTTTTCTCTGATCCAAGAGATGATCGATCGGCTCTCGTTCGATCTTCCTTTTTCTAGGTGTACGTGACGCGAGGATGAGCCAGTTAAAGTATGTGGATACACATATACACATCCACCACGCACACACATACACGTATATACATTCACACACTACATATACATATCAAGAAGGATTTGATAGCGATGTCGTATGGATAAGTCGGGTTCATGGCCCTTTCGTCCGTGTGAAATTTCAACGCTGTCTTTTCATATTTCTTTCTTTTTTTTATCTTTCTATTTTCAAAATATAAAGCTTCGAATGTTCCAAGGTGGAATATACATTTTTGAATGATCATTAGTTATTACGTCAGGTTTTGTGTACAAGCGAGAATGAAGCGTATAAAGATATCTTGAGAATACGAACATGACCAAATGTGTTTTTTTTTTCTTCTTCGTTAATTTTGTCAGGTGTGATTAGGTAAATAGGCGATTTCAATAGAATGACTGCGTAATTCTTTTTACTTTAATATTCTAATCGTGATATATGTTTACGGTTACTTCTGACGTTTTGTTTGGCTATTCCGGAAAAATGTAATAAATTATTAAATATCTAATAATTAATTGACAAATATGCCTCCAGGCTATACCTAGTTTGAATATAAGTAGTAACAATAATACAGGATCAAAAGTATCATATATTAATATTTGTATTAGTATAGGGATAGTATACACGTTTATACATCGCACACATCATACTTATATTTGAATAACATAATATTAAAAAATGTTAATAATGTTTAAAAAAATAAAAAAATATGAGATTAACTGTACTTATTAAAATCAATGATATTCATAATTTACTATTTCCTGTCGTAAAAAAGTAGAAGTATTGTAGTAATCATTAAAATAATTCCGAATTAAAAAAACTGTTGAAGTATATTATCATATGTAAATATATAATATGTTTTAAAAAATGAATCGTAATGATTTTTACAATTTTAATTTGTAAATAAATATCAATCTTTAAAGCGCATATCTACTACGATGGTTATTACTATATGGGAATGATAAATAACAGCTTAAGAAGTAGGTGTACTACACACGTTTCATGAAATTACTTTTAAATTAGTATTTACTGTTTTAAATAAATTTATAATAAACGAGTTTTCACCTTTCTAATCTACATCGCGAAATATTCATTCCGAAACCCTTCACAGCAACGCGTCACGTGTCTAATTTAGCACCCCCATCCCCTACCAAATAACGTAGGCGATAAAAATGTACATTATTTTCTTTCCACGATTCCTTAAGCCTGTACCGACGACCATTTATCCCGTCGAGTCTCTCTCTCTCTCTCTCTCCCTCTTTTTCTCTCTACTAAGGATGTTAAACGCGGCTTCGATTAGGTTAACCGCGAGAAAATGGCGTATGGAGACCGCGAGGTGAATTTATGAAGAGCCTCGGCGCCGTAACTGTTAGCATGTGCTCACTTGCGACACATAGGAAAACCGACCCACGGTTCGTAAATCATAAGCGGGATGTCCTTTTCTCCAGTCCCTTCGACCGCGCAACCGGGTCGACGAGGAAGTCAATAACAAACTCATCGATTTATGGGCCGATCTGCGAAGGTTTTATGATTTCTTTTTTTATACTCACTTGGTTCAGAAAATATATTGTACGGAGGGTATATATATATACACTGAAAAAAAAAATTTACTGAATTCAAAAAAATTTTTTTTGAATCAAGTAAATTATTTCTTTCACTATATTTGAAGAATCCGTTTTGTTAAATTAATAAAATATATTTATTTGAACAAAAATTAATCTATATTAAAAATAAATACATATTGCGTTGTATTGACCAACATATTTCTTTTAAACAAGCAAATTATTCATTGAATTAAAATCTGCTATATTAACACACAAGTAAATAATTAGTTATTTGTAACAAATATTTAGTCACTTAAACCAAACAATTTTATTAAACCAACAAAAATTTTTTTCGATCGAACAAAATATTTCAATGTTTTATAAAATTGATGTGTCAGAAACAAAGAAATTATTTAATTGTTTTAAAAGATATTTATTTAATCCTATTAGTTTCATTTATCTGATACTAATAAAATATTTATTCAATTTCATAATATTTTGTAATTATATTAATAATAGTGTTATTTGCTTCAAGGTAAATATATATTTAAAACAAAATTAATATTTCTTTTCCTAATTACTGCTCTGTAAATTTTATTAATAAATTTATTTATTTGAATGAAACATTTATTTCATTTATTGAACTATACATTTAAATCAAGAAAATCTTTTTTAAATCAAATAATTTTTTATTAACATAAAAAAAGTTATTATTTCCTTTGATACTATTTTTCGTTTCTTCGAGTATGTTCAATGGCCCATTGAATCCAATGTACATTTAATTACATCGAGCATCCTTGAGTTTGTAGTTCTAATGCACTTGTTTTCTTAATGTAACGCATCTTCATCTTTTATGTAAATTATCTGTTACTTGAATCCAGTTTTCATACGACGACCGAAACACTGAAATTGAGTAAATAGTTTATTTAATTGGATGAAACGAAGAGTATTTGATTCTATAACTGTATTTAATTAATGTTCTAACTTACCTTAATATAGTGCAGCGAATTTTAGTAAATTATTTCCTTGATTCAAGAAAACGTTTTTTTTCAATTCGCTTCTTCGATTTAATTTTATACTTTTGAAAGTTTCTTTTATATGAACCGATAAAATTTTTGGCCGCTTGCGGGAAACTTGCTGGATTCCCCTAGCGGTCGTTGCCGAAAGCTCTCTTATTTAAGTAAATGGTTTATTAACTTAAGAGCAAAAAAAAAATTATTTTAATAACTTTATTTTTTTCAAAAATTGATTGGAATATTTTTACCAAAACCAGTGAACATTCAAATAAATTATTCCATCGTTTCAAAAAAAAAATTTATTTAATTCAATAAACCAATAATTCTTTGTTTCAATAAAACATTTCTTTAAAATTACTTTATTTTGTATGAATTTATTTTTCTAATAAAAATGCATTTAATACAAATAAATTATTACATCGCTTCAAAAAAGTATTTATTTCTTTCAATAAGCGTATGTTTCTTTGTTTTAATAAATATTTCTTTAAAATTACTTTATTTCATATGGATTTTATTTTTCTAATAAAAATGCAGTTAATACAAATAAATTATTACATCGCTTTAAAAAAGTATTTATTTCCTTCAATAAACTAATATTTCTTTGTTTCAATAAAATATTTCTTTAGAATTACTTAATTTCATATTAATTTTATTTTTTCTAATAAAAATGCATCTAATACAAATAAATTATTACATCGCTTCAAAAAAGTATTTATTCCATTTAATAAGCGTATGTTCTTTGTTTAATAAAATATTTCTTTAAAATTAATTTATTTTATCAAAACTTTTTTTTAATTACCAATTATAACGGGTACTGTTTAGAGAGTCGTGCAGGTAGGTCCCTGAATTATTATAGGTTTTATAATATAACATATTATTTAAAGCAACGTAAAACTGAACGCGTTTTATAATTTTCAATTCATTTAGTTACAAAAATTAAAGTAATAAGTACATACCAAATTAAAAACACAAATTTGTTTACAATTAAAATATTTAATTATTTATTTCACTCAAAGTTGAGTGTTGAATTAAGAATGAAGCGTATAAAGATATCTTGAGAATACGAACATGACCAAATGTGTTTTTTTTTTCTTCTTCGTTAATTTTGTCAGGTGTGATTAGGTAAATAGGCGATTTCAATAGAATGACTGCGTATTCTTTTTACTTTAATATTCTAATCGTGATATATGTTTACGGTTACTTCTGACGTTTTGTTTGGCTATTCCGGAAAAATGTAATAAATTATTAAATATCTAATAATTAATTGACAAATATGCCTCCAGGCTATACCTAGTTTGAATATAAGTAGTAACAATAATACAGGATCAAAAGTATCATATATTAATATTTGTATTAGTATAGGGATAGTATACACGTTTATACATCGCACACATCATACTTATATTTGAATAACATAATATTAAAAAATGTTAATAATGTTTAAAAAAATAAAAAAATATGAGATTAACTGTACTTATTAAAATCAATGATATTCATAATTTACTATTTCCTGTCGTAAAAAAGTAGAAGTATTGTAGTAATCATTAAAATAATTCCGAATTAAAAAACTGTTGAAGTATATTATCATATGTAAATACATAATATACTTTAAAAAATGAATCGTAATGATTTTTACAATTTTAATTTGTAAATAAATATCAATCTTTAAAGCGCATATCTACTACGATGGTTATTACTATATGGGAATGATAAATAACAGCTTAAGAAGTAGGTGTACTACACACGTTTCATGAAATTACTTTTAAATTAGTATTTACTGTTTTAAATAAATTTATAATAAACGAGTTTTCACCTTTCTAATCTACATCGCGAAATATTCATTCCAAAACCCTTCACAGCAACGCGTCACGTGTCTAATTTAGCACCCCCATCCCCTACCAAATAACGTAGGCGATAAAAATGTACATTATTTTCTTTCCACGATTCCTTAAGCCTGTACCGACGACCATTTATCCCGTCGAGTCTCTCTCTCTCTCTCTCTCCCTCTTTTTCTCTCTACTAAGGATGTTAAACGCGGCTTCGATTAGGTTAACCGCGAGAAAATGGCGTATGGAGACCGCGAGGTGAATTTATGAAGAGCCTCGGCGCCGTAACTGTTAGCATGTGCTCACTTGCGACACATAGGAAAACCGACCCACGGTTCGTAAATCATAAGCGGGATGTCCTTTTCTCCAGTCCCTTCGACCGCGCAACCGGGTCGACGAGGAAGTCAATAACAAACTCATCGATTTATGGGCCGATCTGCGAAGGTTTTATGATTTTTTTTTTATACTCACTTGGTTCAGAAAATATATTGTACGGAGGGTATATATATATACACTGAAAAAAAATTTACTGAATTCAAAAAAATTTTTTTTGAATCAAGTAAATTATTTCTTTCACTATATTTGAAGAATCCGTTTTGTTAAATTAATAAAATATATTTATTTGAACAAAATTAATCTATATTAAAAATAAATAATATTGCGTTGTATTGACCAACATATTTCTTTTAAACAAGCAAATTATTCATTGAATTAAAAATTGCTATATTACCACACAAGTAAATAATTAGTTATTTTGTAACAAATATTTAGTCACTTAACCAAACAATTTTATTAAACCAACAAAATTTTTTTTCGATCGAACAAAATATTTCAATGTTTTATAAATTGATGTGTCAGAAACAAAGAAATTATTTAATTGTTTTTAAAAGATATTTATTTAATCCTATTAGGTTTCATTATTGATACTAATAAACTATTTATTCAATTTCATAATATTTTGTAATTATATTAATAATAGTGTTATTTGCTTCAAGGTAAATATATATTTAAAACAAAATTAATATTTCTTTTCCTAATTACTGCTCTGTAAATTTTATTAATAAATTATTTATTTGAATGAAACATTTATTCATTTAATTGAACATACATTTAAATCAAGAAAATCTTTTTTAAATCAATAATTTTTTATTTAACATAAAAAAGTTATTATTTCCTTGATACTATTTTCGTTTTCTTCGATTATGTTCAATGGGCCATGAATCCAATGTACATTTAATTACATCGAGCATCCTTGAGTTTGTAGTTCTAATGCACTTGTTTTCTTAATGTACGCATCTTCATCTTTTATGTAAATTATCTGTTACTGAATCCAGTTTTTCATACGACGACCGAAACACTGAAATTGAGTAAATAGTTTATTAATTGGATGAAACGAAGAGTATTTGATTCTATAACTGTATTAATTAATGTTTCTACCTTACCTTAATATAGTGCAGCGAATTTTAGTAAATTATTTCCTTGATTCAAGAAAACGTTTTTCAATCGCTTCTCGATTTAATTTTTATACTTTTGAAAGTTTCTTTTATATGAACCGATAAATTTTTGGCCGCTTGCGGAAACTTGCTGGATTCCCCTAGCGGTCGTTGCCGAAGCTCTCTTATTTAAGTAAATGGTTTATTAACTTAAAGAGCAAAAAAATTATTTTAATAACTTTATTTTTTTCAAAATTGATTGGAATATTTTTACCAAAACCAGTTGAACATTCAAATAAATTATTCCATCGTTTCAAAAAAAAATTTATTTAATTCAATAAACCAATAATTCTTTGTTCAATAAAACATTTCTTTAAAATTACTTTATTTTGTATGAATTTTATTTTTTCTAATAAAAATGCATTTAATACAAATAAATTATTACATCGCTTCAAAAAGTATTTATTTCTTTCAATAAGCGTATGTTTCTTTGTTTTAATAAAATATTTCTTTAAAATTACTTTATTTCATATGGATTTTATTTTTTCTAATAAAAATGCAGTTAATACAAATAAATTATTACATCGCTTAAAAAAGTATTTATTCCTTCAATAAACTAATATTTCTTTGTTTCAATAAAATATTTCTTTAGAATTACTTAATTCATATTAATTTTATTTTTTCTAATAAAAATGCATCTAATACAAATAAATTATTACATCGCTTCAAAAAGTATTTCTTCCATTTAATAAGCGTATGTTTCTTTGTTTTAATAAATATTTCTTTAAATTAATTTATTTTATCAAAACTTTTTTTTTAATTACCAATTATAACGGGTACTGTTTAGAGAGTCGGTGCAGGTAGGTCCCTGAATTATTATAGGTTTTATAATATAACATATTATTTTAAAGCAACGTAAAACTGAACGCGTTTTATAATTTTCAATTCATTTAGTTACAAAAATTAAAGTAATAAGTACATACCAAATTAAAACACAAATTTGTTTACAATTAAATATTTAATTATTTATTTCACTCAAATTGAGTGTTGAATTAAAAAAAAAAAAGTTGAATTAAGTAAATTTATTATTTTAAAACAAAGATTCTAATTTAGTTAAAATAAGTATACATTTTATTGGAACAATAAAATATCATTTTAACTTTAGCAAATCCACATTAAAAAATATTTATTTAATTGAGAAAAATTATTTTTTTAATGTTACTTATTGTCTTCAAGTAAGTTATATCATACTAAACCCATCTTTTAAAATAATTTACTTTTTTGCTTTTATAAAATCAAACTTCTCAATTGAAATAAAAATAATATTAAGAGAAAAAAATTATTTATGTAATTTAACAAAATAATTATTTTGTATAATCAAAATTTTTTATCAACCCATATAATTTTTTTAAACAAACATTTACTTGAATTAATTAATATTTGCATTAATTTAATAAGTGAAAGAAACATTAATTTATGTAGTTCATTTCGTTAAATTAAAAAATTATTTAATAAATTTAACCAAATATTCTAGCATTTTGAAGAAATATGTACTTATATGAAAGAATATTTTCAGTTAAATCCATTTTTAAATTAATGCAATTTTTTCATTGAACTAAATAAATTAATTACTTGATTTATGTTTACCATTTTATTGGGTATTTTTAAAACATGGGAAAAAATGGGTTTTTTCATTTCAAATAAACGATAAAATAAAATTGAAAAAATATTTTAATGATTCAAGTAAAATTATTTGATTTAAGTAATAATAAATCAATAAAATTGTGTGCATGAAAACAAATAATTAGTTTTATTATTTCAATTAAATTTTATTTATATCAAAAAAATATTTATTTGAATCAAATAAACTGAATTCAAACAAATATATTTTTTTGATTCAAACAAATTTTTTTTTCTGTGTATATATATGATTGCAGGAAAGAAACTTTTAAATGATCATGATGACGGGGTGATTGCCGGGGTAATGTCTACTATGTCCGAGTTCCTGTTACTTTTTTCGATCACCGGAGAGTAAAAACATTTTTATACGTGATTTCAGATGATGTATCAAGAAAGATAGGTAGTGATATACTATTTAAACACTTACTTACTTTTACCACGTTTATAAATACAATTATTAATAAAATTGACTTCGCGAAGTTTATTTTCCACTACGTCATAGTAAATTCTATTCATTTTACATAATTCTAAAGTACTCATTATGGAAAATATTAAACACTTTTTGTATCGATAAGTGCCTTAACGGAATTGAATTATTTATTCTAATCGATGGAAATAAAACGTTTACGTAATTCATGAATAAAAGGCCGGTGCAATTAATCGACAAACACCGGGAATTTGAAATGTCATAAACATTTTATAAGGATATTTGATAAATATTAAGAAACATTCTTGGTGAAGAAAATAGTATGACTTCACTACATTTAATTTAATAAATTGTTATATTATCGTAATACTTTAAAAAGGCGTCGGAAGTTAAAATAAATGAAGCTTCACTATACTAATCATATATAATTTATGAATGATTTCACATCAATCGACCTGGATCAAAGGCTGAAAATGTTTTTCCAAATTACTGAAAAAATTGTTTAGCTGCTGAAAATAATTTGTTCAAAAGTTATTCCAATCTAAAAAAGTAAAATTTTTCAGTTTTTTCAAAAAAAGATATTTTTGGAACCATTTGCCACAAAATCTATCAACTTTTATTATACAACATTACATGTATAACTTTTTCTGCAAATATTTTGTAGAATCTAAGCCGAGATCATTTGAAGGTTAAATGAACTTAAATTTAGCCTTTAATTGGGCATTTATTGGGTATTTTATGACACTTTGCCATTTTTTGGCTTAAAAAACGTTACATTTATGGTTAGATGTCTACTAGGGTACCTTTCGAGTCAAAAAGCTTAATTTAAAAATATAGTACACTGTACATATTACATGAAAATAATGAAAACAAGAATACCACATCACAATTGATTTTTTCAATTTCATCTAAAAGTTTAAATAACATCAATAGCTTTCTGATGGTTACCAGATTATAATTGGCCTACACTTTGGTAAAAAGTTATTGAAGTATACACAAAAAATTGCAAGAAAGTAAAAATAGTACAATTGAAATTGTATCAATTATAATCAATTATTTTGTGTAATGAAATATCAAGGAACATTAAGTCAAATATTATACGTGCATTATTTCATTATAATATAATAAAAACTAATTTTTAATAAATAATAACAATATTTGTTTTTGTATAATGAATTTATAAATCTTTACTACTTCGTAAACTTCTATTATGTCAAGAAAATTAACTAAGTTTATAATAACTTTAAAATATAAGGAAAAAATGCTGTTCGAACAAAAACAATTTCTTTTCTGTCTTTTATATATAAAGGACAAAAACAAAAACAACTAAAAAAAGAATTAATGTGCCTCGACTGTCATCAAGAATAAAAAACGGATTAAAGTTCTTGCAAACATTGTTAAAAAAATACTGACAGTAAATTATTCGAAATAGAAAATTTACACGTACAAAAAATCTTATATGTAATTCGAATATGTTATTGATCTTAAATAAAGTAGTTTTTTAATTATCGTTTGAGTATAGTAGCAGTAAATGTAATGATTATTAAAAAACGTTAAATTAATAATAGGTACTTATGAATATTTATAGAATAATCGACATATAGGTATAATATAAATTTCTTGAACTTTAGCGTTACTTTCAAAAAATTCAAAAAGAAGCAAAACTCAGATTTTTTTTGAGATTTTAAAAAATGGATATCTTGGTCAGCTCAGCTTTTCATTAAGCTTTGGTTTGAATGTTAATATTTGATAGTTTAGAAGTTACAAGAGTTTAAAGTAAAGCTTCTTTTTTTGGAAATTTTGCTGTAATAGCGATAACTATTGAAAAAATGATTGTTAGGGTCTGCAGCTCTTGCTTTATTTATACTATTATATTAAAAAACTTTTTCAAAAAGTATTCGTATATGAACCATGTGTACACACACACACCCACACACCCACACTTACTTTACTAAAAATAATTAACATAATTTACTAATCTATGAAAAACCGAATTGGATCAAAATCTCGTTATTCGAAGGAAAATTTTTAATATCGATATTTGGTGAACAAACCAAGTAATTAATTAATTGGCGACATTTCGATGAAAGTCCTCCATCCTCATATCAGGCTATACCTTTATTATAAAGGTAAATCGAAACGTCGCCAATTAAATAATTACTTGTTTCGTTCACCAAAAATCGATATTAAAAATTTTCCTTTGAATCAACTGCGTGTGCCATAATAAATTGATTATTAATAAAATCTCGTTATGCTTAATGATGTAACCGTAAATGCACTTACTAAAACTATCAGAAATCTTCGACGTCAAAAAAAACCTGTATTCAAGCTTAAACATTTAATAATTCGTATAGATTATACGTAACTCCCTTCTTAGATTTTATAGAGGTAGTTAAACAAATAGCAGCCCGAATGACAGTCCAAGAAGAAAAAAAAGAGAGGTTAACCGCAGCAAGGCCTCACTGGAGTCAAGGGAGTCAAACTCGCGTATTTTATTCCACAGTAACACGGCAGTTGCACCAGCAGCACGGTATTGTCCGAGAGCGTTTTTGCCTAGAGTTTCCGTGATAACCCCGGCTTGAGACTGCCGGTTCTCGTATCTCGGAATATTATCTATCCTGCTATGAAGGGCCACTGTGTCTCGTAGCATCTTGTACGTACGGCACGACATACTTTTTATGCTCGGCTACACCGGAAAATCTTCGCGTATATATCTTATAAGATATTTTCATAGGTCAAGATTTTTTGAAACTGTCGACTATTTACCTTTGAACTGGAAGTTTGTTATTTTTATACAAAATTTCGTTGAAAAATCATTAACGTGCATATATGATTAAAAATACGTTGTTTTCTGGTCATTCGTTTTTTTGTGCAAACTATATAGATTAATTACGCAATAAAATGTACATAATTACATGAAACCAAATGCAACATTTTTACATAATATTACATACAACGAAAATTTTATGTACAGACTAGTCCGATTTGAATCTCATGATTCACCACATACTAATATTTATGAACTCATAGCAATTTGTATAAAATATAAAATTTGCAAAATACTTAGTAAAATGTAATATAAAATGGACTACGATTTAAGTCACTTTTATAAGGCTATGTATCATCTATTAAATATGTTTAATATTACTTAAATTATTCTACATCATGCATAATCGATATCTTATAAAATTTTTTGAACATGTTAAGTATTTAATGTATTGTAAAACTAACAGTTTATGTAAAAATTTATGTATAATTGATTACCAAGTACTAAACTATTAAGAAGATAAACTATTACTTTAAAAATAATCATCTATATGTTTCTTTTTAAATAATTATGTAAATAATAGTGTAGTTTGATAATAATCAAATGTTCTCGAAATGCAATTTGATGAGACAATGAGAGAAGCTGCTAATCTGTAAACACACGTAAAATATTTTATGACATACACTGATGTCAATTGAATCGAGTAATGACCATCAATTATAATTAACAATAATCATTATTAACGAAACAAACCTTTTGTATACTTATCCAGTATTCAAAAATGCATATTATAAGAAGAAGATTGTCAAAAAAATTAAGTAAACATAAAAATGGCTGTATCATAATAACTATACGTAATAAAATGATGTAAAGGGAGTAAATTTAATAAATTGATGTACTTTTTTTCATAACATTAATACGTATATAACTAAGTAGTTTACAAAGTCTAAATAGTAGAATCAAAAAGTTTCTCTGTCCGTGCGTATATACCTTGTCTTGTGGTCATTGACAATTTTCTTTTACGAGCCAAGGGACTACGTAATATTATTGTAAGTTAAATAACAGTTATTAACCGATTACATCACTCAAAAAATATTTTTCCAACTGAAATGACTGTTTAGTTAATATGTTCCGTGGAACATTGCGCACTGCTACTTGTCCCCATTAAACAATGAAATTTCATATACACGTAAATTCGTCAAAATTCACGGATGAAGTATCGACCTAATCGTGAATCATCTCCCAATCCGCAATAAATACCAATAATTACATTCCTATAATCATTGTGAAACCTACTAAACGTAATCTGCGAAACCTTAATGCAATTTAGTAACACGTATAAATATACATACGTATATACATATATACATATAGACATGCAATCGAACACAACCAGTTAGCTCGCAATAATAGTAATCAATTATCATCTAAAGTTCGCTTGTATATGAGCCTTTCGATAATCATTGAGTAACAGTTGAACTAAAGGAGGGGAGAGAAGGTTACATAGAGCGTCGTCGTCAGTGTTCGTCTTTCGTGAAGCGTGTATCCGTTTCCGTTTGCATAGGAGCAGTCAGAGGACACTCCGGTCACTGGGCACGTCGCGATATCTCCATTTGTCTCTTTATTTCTTCTTTCGGAGTATGCTCGATTATGTAATGATAATTTTTTTTTCCGTTTTATCGCGAGGAGCCAACTCGCGGAATGAGTTTTATCCGACGATTACAAATTTCCGTCGAGATTATGTCAAGTCCTAGGATAGTGAGAAATTTATTGTTTCCAAGAGGACTATGCGTGTATATGACAAATTTTTATACCACACATTTTTTTTTAAATAATTACCTAAAAGCTCGGCTATAATAATGGGAGTGAAATAAATATTTAAATATATAAGTATATATATTTAAATATATAGAACACGAATTTACAAGAACTTCAAGTATTGACGGGATGTCGGGACCAAATTATAGAGATCTACATATTTTAATCAAAAAATTATATTCATAGTATCGAATGAAATATCTGAACAATATTCATACATAAGAAACGATTTGATAATTGATTTTTTAAAAAGAAATATTATTTTGCAATAATTAAATAAATAAATTTTTGGTCGGTAATTTCGAGTTAAAAAGTCATAACTTTATACCTAAACATTATGTACTAATTAGAGATTTACAAATTTGAAAATTATATTACGTAAAATTAATTTTTATGTTTTTAAAAAATATATAAACGGTGAAAAAATGTTGTAGTAAAAATAACATTGTTGTTTAGTAATGGTGAAAGAGACTTGACGAATGATAAAAATTCCTTTTTTTTACGAGATATATGTAAATATTAATAGATATGTACTCTCTCCATTACTAAATAACATTGTGATTTTTACTAGAAACTTTTTCTTCGAAAAAGAAATGTCCATTTTTTCAGTCCGACTATTTTTTTTAATATATAAAAATAAATGTACATTTTCTCGATATTTAAAGGATGAAAATAATTTAATTAAAATAACTTGTATCATTATATATGTTAAACGAGATTGTATGTGTATATTATTATTAAGCACATTTTAAGTAAGAAAGAGATCTCGTTCATTCAAATTATACGTCGCTCATGAGTATTTTATTGCATAGGTGTATCACGCCGGTATAGATATAGTAACATTAACTAATTGAATGCTAGTTTAATTGCCTACCTTTTTCATATTTACTTTTCGCGAGCGTATGAAATTCAGAATTGTTATCTATGAGTTACGGCATTTACGTCTCATTATTATGAGATCATGACATTATATCACTCAACTATGTGAAGTCATTGTACAACATTTTCATACAACTCTATCTTCTGCAATTCTCACAATAAAAATGAAGCATATTAAATGATGATCCGGGTTGAGAGAATCCACTCGTCACGTTAATTAATGTTAATATTGTTAACACCGGGAACATTGAACAATGATTCTTTCCTGATTTGGTCCTTTCGTATTCAATAATATCTGACCGGAAACGTGTAATTCATTAATTAGATTCCTATAATCTGTTTGCATGAATTATTACATCAGGATACACATCTTGGAATGTAATGTATTTTATTTGTATGGTAGATTAAGTCGCGTATAAAGGTATATACCAGATCAACGATCGAAAGATGTGGAGGCGAGAAAAAATTTCGAGGATATTATGCACTAGCAAGGAATGATTTTATTTACGTTCATAAATAATCTTATGGATCAGACGAGATCTTCGTAACGCACAATTTCGTTAAGTGAAAACAAATCAGTCAAAAATTTTATATAAAAAATATGTATATATAACGTAAATGAATACCGCAGATTACGTCAAATCTGAAAAACCGTGCGCTTTAGATGTCTACAGAAAGTTTAGCGGTCGTATAATATGCACAAAAATGATTGAAAACGGAGCAAAATTTTACGACTTTCCGTCAACTCTCACTCTTTGGTATTGATCGTCCAAGGAAGAGCGCCAAAGTCTATTTAACATCTTTTCCGGACTAAAAACGGATCGCAAAAAATTATTTAAAGACAACTCGAATGTTTAAACTGTTCTTTTAATGCTCGCTAATGCTGTTTTTACACGTTCGTAAAACACGCATTATATTTTATAAAGCTTTTCTTTATTGCTAGCTTTACTTCCTGCAAATTACTTTTCTGTATTCACTGTTAGGTAATTAAGTAAGACATTTAATTTTATTCTTATGTTTAATTAGTTACGCAATTATTTAAAATATTCACTTGAAAAAGCAACTAGTTTTGTTATTTCCAAAAGTTTATTGCGCAAAATATAAATTATAAAATACTAGTTACATAAAATGAATAGATTTTCAAAATATTATTTATAATGTCTATAACAGTTATTCATGCACTTAGGGAGTAAAATAGGCATTTATTCCCGGGATAAAAGTTGCTGTTTCCTCGCTTTAGCTTTTGGCAGTAATTCATCTAAAGGTATGAGCGCATTTTACTCCCGAACTGTGCATATAAAATTTTTCACCCTGATCATTTAAAAAATCACTTTTTGTAATAATTATTTAGTTTTTAGTTTAATATAGTAAATTTAATTTTGTATTTGTAGAAAAACTCTAAACAAAAAAGAGGGTCTACAATGAATAAAATGGGTGTACGGAGAATAAAATGAGTGTGCAGGGAGTAAAGTGATCGAAGGAATAAAGTGTAATTGTACTGCACTCGTAAAGGTTAATAAACTAGACTTTTTAGATGATCAGTGATATTAATTAAATATTTATCAGTAATATTAATTAAATATTTTTTTATAACCCTTAAATTCTATATCCTCGTATGTTTCGATTACCATATTATATTATAGAGTATTATGTATTAATTCCATGTTTAATATAGACAAAAATTGAAAATTCTTTTTTACGTTCAATATAAAAATTTTACAATTTTTGCTAATCCTAAGATTATCATACAATAGAGGATTCAATTATCGTTTAAACGCTAATTATTAGAATGCTTTTTTCAATTTAAGAAAAATAAATATTATTAATTTTTAAGATATAATTATAAATAATTAGAATTAGAAAAAAATAATAAAATTAAGTCATAGTCACAGAATATCGCATGACAAACTGTAAACAAATTGATTTACATTTCTTGCGATCAACGATTAGAAGGAAAATAACGTAGGAAAGAAAACCAAAAGGTATAGCCCAACAATACCTCCCACATAAAAACAATGTGCGACATAAAGTTGAGAGGAAAAATGAGTAAATCCTACGTGTTATATATCGAATATCATAGATGCCTCCTTATCGTTTTCATTAGCTGACAAGGTCCACCGAGAAAGCCGCGCGGATCAATAAATTCGCGGTTAAAAGTTAAAAGAAGGAAAAGGAGTGAGAAGTGGAAGACGAAGCAAGCCAAAGCTTGGGCTTTGTTTATCGCGATACGAAGCTTAAGGAGGAGACGTGCGGGGCGGGGCCATTGGCATAAATCATTTCCGGTCGATGCGTCGATCGTGGGCCCGAAGCGTCACAGGCCGAAGAGAGAAGCGGTTACGTGTCCCGGAGATGGTATCGCGAAGCACATCGATACGAGCCTCAGCTCCATTACATAAGTTTTCCCAGCACAATGGACTCTCTACCCCCGTCGACGCTCCCGAGGAGATCCATTAAATCCTTATGCAAATACCACACCGAGGGAGAAGGAGAGAACAATGCCTCTTCCCGGACGCGTCCCTCATCGAAATGCTCGAAAAACTCTAGCCACCCCTGGTTGGCTTTGCGATAGTATTAAATGTATGTGTGTGTGTGTGTGTGTGTGTGTGTACGTAGACATATAACCGCACAAGCTACGTATAGCTACGTTTCTTCTAACGTCTATCGTCTCGAAGAGCTACTCCTCTCTTCCTTTCTCACCATATACGCATTCTCCTGTTCTTATCCACCTTGCAGCCTGCTGGGTTTTTTTCTCTTACCGAGAGCCAACTTGATGAATAGCCGTTACTCGTTTATATATATATATACCTATATCTATATATCTATATATCTATATGCACGAATGATGTTGGGAATTCGTGGTCATGGGTATATTCGCGCGAAACAATGACGTTTCTTGGTAATAGCACGGTCGATTTTTATTTTTCGAATGTCTTTTAGATTGGGATTCGCTCTTGCGAATTAACCAAAGATGAAGAGGGTTCCCTCCCCGGGAGTATAAATTATAACTACCCGTCGACGATGCTTTGCAATATTTCAAAAACTCTCGGTATACCCTTTTTGCAAACTTCCAGCTTCGGCAGATCTTCTTCAGTGATGATTATGTTCGAGATCCTTGGATTTCGAGAAATCGTATATAATACACTGTATCTTCTGTTTTTTTTTTTTCTCCTAACAATAAAAATATATGCTGATCCAAATTCGGCTAATGACTGGCTGAACTATTAATCATCGGTATAAGATAATGGAAAGAACGGACGATCCTATATATATCCTTTTGCAGCTTTACTAAAAAAATATTTACATCGCATCTGTTTTTATATATATGCTTCACGCATTAACGTTTTTATTTTCATTTGTTAAAGTATCGATAACGAAACAAAAGTTGGAGAAAAATATTTAAGAGAAACGTATAAGCGCGTCATTGATATTCTCAACTAAAATAAATTAATATATTGATATCGAATATCTTGTATAGATAATTTTATATATTAATTATATTATAATAAAATATATATATATATAATATTATAATTTTATAGATAAAGTCTATAAATAATAAAAGAATTTTATAAATGATATCGTTAACGACTTTCTAAATTAATCTCGTTAGACTTCGATGGATAATAAGATCATAAATATTTATCTATATATATAGTCGTAATTTAGGTAGACGTAAATTGTCAAGATAGAAGAGGGTTTTATAATTTCAATAAGTGCAACATAAACCTTGCGAAGTTACACGTAACGAGAAAGAAAGGAGAATGAATTTATTTGACTAAGCTCCTCGATGGAGATACGACTGCAAATACGATGTAAGTAAGCTTGACGGCTCAACACTTTCTAGAATATACAATTTTTTCACCAGATTAAAAGTGTAATAGCACATAAAGGAGAATACCAAAAATGGAAAAAAAGTTGAAAGAGAATATGTACGATAAAATTTTAAAGCTTACACGATCGTTTAAAAATGAAAAGTACTAAATATATAATATCGTAGAGTAAAATATGAAAAATGAATTCAGGCATATACGCGAGAGAAAATTGTAAAGACGTCGCGCTTAATCCGCAGTAAAGAATCGATCAGGCGTCTACGTCAAAGTCGGTCGTCAAAAATCGGGTAGTCGGTGCAACTTGGTCAACCGGATTTTCACGCATACACGCAACATTGCAACGACGTCTATTTTATAATATGAGCGTTAGGTTCGAAAAACCGGCTGGTCGTAGGAGGGTTAGAGGAAGGGAATCGATTCGAAAAAAAAAAAATCAAGGACTCTTTCACTCACCTAACGATCCCGCCATGAAATTTATCGATCGATCGAATCGTCCGCGCTGAGGACGCAAGCAGGAGCAACCGTTGCGGACGTTAACAAAGCAAAACAAATCTCCGCGCGTCTCGGATTAGCGACTCGTAGGTATATAGGCATTTGCGGAGAGTATACATAGCTGCGGTCGTCACGAGACTAGATATAGAGAAAGAGAGAGAGAGAGAGAGAGAGAGGAAGAAGTAAACCCGGCGTTAGGTCGTAGCTCTGCGAGAGGAAAGATCGCGATCAAGATCATTGACTCCTCACGAATGTAAAACGAGACGAGCTCAAACGGAGAGAGGAGGAAACTTCCTTTCTCTCTTACTCACTCTAGCGCACCTCTGTGTCTTTGTCGTATATATTGCTCCTAGCAAGAGGCACGTTTACGTCCGATTTCCACTAGTCGAAGATCCTACCCGAATGGCTCAAGAATCATACGATACTAATCTTTTGCGTGAAATGTAGATTATATACGTGTATTTTTACGTACCAGGCTCGCTGAGAGATTATTTGTAATTTTCAAATATGACTCGGTTTGTAGATTTCTTTACGTGTATAATTGCCATATACATATAAGATATTATAAAAATAAATTCAGGCGTACTACTACAAGCTCAACTTCCTCAGTGATTTTGACCAAGTAAGCAATCGCTCTTATGAAGCAAGGATCATAATCATACGCGATTGAGCAAATTCGAAAAAAGCTAACATGATATTTAATTTTTTAAACATTTACTTGACAATAATTATTTATGGCACATATAACCGTGGAATAGTTCATAAAATTATAATTCTTGTTAAACGTATCAGAAGACACGTCTATACGTGAAATGTTATACCTTGATATACAATTTGAATACATATCTCGAAAAAAAAAAAAATGTTTGAAATTCGGTATCAGCGATTCAGGAATGTAAAACGAGTCCAGGGAAAATCGAGACGAAAGAAACTCTCTCACATATTTATTCTGTACAACCGTATCTATTTGTAGGGTTGCACCAGCTATATACGTATCAATGCAAAGTAAGTTTACGCGCGATTTCCTCCGGTATGATGGTTGCAGAACGAGTAGAAGATAGAGCTAAACGTATAAATATGTATATACATATACACTTCCTACTAAATATATAACTTGAATATATAATTGCAGATATGTTTATCTATTACATGTATTTGTTTATGGCACTGAGTGGACATGTTTAAATATATGTAGAGGGAATAAGAAAAGTCGATAGGCAGGTGGCTCGAGTCTCTCATTTCGACGTAAAATCAAGAATGGTAGAGTGAAAGAGATGGTTAATGGGAGGAATATACAGCTCGAGTATGCTGGAGATTGGAAAGATGCACTTTGCTGTTATATGGGATTTAATGATGCCAGTGAGCCATGATGGAATGATCGAATGCAATATTATTATTTCTTTTTTCTGTATTTTAGTTGTTCAGTTAATTACGCTCATTTCTACGATCATTATTTTTCAATAAATTATATTTTGCACACAACATATAGACACCATTGATATATATTTTGTTTTCATAACGATTTTTCATTGAGTAGAGATTTTACATTTGTACATCAAAAGCTTTGAAATAAAAAACCCTTCAAAATGAATGCATCGCTCCTGAATAAATTTATACAACATTTTTAAAACTGTAAAATTGGTTTTAAGTTGGATAAATAAAAAAACATGATTAAAAAAATGTTAAAAATTTGAATCACATAATTTTAATGTACATACAATTTGACCGATTAGTTAGAATTATTACAGATTGAGAAAAAAATCAGTTTTTTTTATTAAGTACAAAGTACATTTGGTCTGATTAAAAAATATCATCCGCGACATTCAAAAAATTTAAAAATAAATTTTTGACCAAAAATTTTTTTCCAAAATTTCGGAAATTAAAAAGAAAACTATTTGCCCAAGCCAAACAATATCAAAATAGTAGTTAATAAAAAATATGCCGGTGTGCAAATCCACACACTACACAAAAACACATATTTTCTAGAAATACGTGATTTGGACACTTGATATGCCAAAACATCCTTCTAACGATGTTTTTAACAATTAGAAAAATTTGACAATTAGAAAGCAAAAGTACCTTGTAAAAGGCCAGTTAATATTAGACATTATGTCATAAATTAATAAATACTACATAAATTTTATGTATAAGTGTAAATAAACAGGAACTATAAATATTTTTTTTAATATTTATTTTTCTCACACGTTACCTTATTTAAAACAGCGCACGCTGATTTTCTCGCATAAAAAAACAAATAAAAAAGTCTTCGTAATTCCAAATTTCTTGATTTAATTAATACGGAAACTACACACATCTATCTTCTAAAGAATATTACAAGCAGAATTGACACGATTCCGTATATAAAAAAAAAGAATACACTACGAAGAAATAAAATCAGCTTTTAACGCGGACCTCGCGCCTTGACAAAGGCTTCGTGAGCAATTAATTTAATGGGCTCTTAATTCGCGTTTGACGAAGCAAAATGAAAATTATACACAGCGAGTGTGTGTGTGTGTAGGAAAGATGCGATTAAAAGAATCCCGACTATGTAATCGATGGCTAAAAGTCGACGACCTTGAAGCACAGGTCCTGGCAGACAGTGCCGAGAGAGGAAGGTCAAGGCTGCGCGTCACGCACGGTCCGGCATCAAAATCATCATCATCATCATTTCATCCACCTACAACACAATGCATGGAGCATTGATTTCGCGCCTAATGCTAATTGCCTCCTAGGTACGGACGCGAAATATTACAACGATACATATGTTGGGAAATGAGAGTTCGCTCGATCGAAAGGAATTATAATTCTTGAATAATCTAGCATTGTAGTTTGACCGCGTAAAATTAATTGTTTATGCGATGATGCAAATTTTTGTTATGGCTTGCTTCGTTACGTAACACCTTCTACACTATCGATATTTCCTTGCACAGATTGCGATAAATTTAATATTACGCAATTGATACTTCATTTCATTATTTATTAACTGCAATTATATATATACAAGGATTGAAACATGATACATTTCTATTCTTTTAATTTCGTTTCCTTCATTAATTTAAATGTTTAAAATTTAACAATAGTTATAAAGTTGCGAAGTTATAATCAAACTTCACTTTACTAAAGTGTTAATAAAAGTAGTTCAATAAAACTTAATTTTATTATGCGATGAAATATTTTAAGAATTTTAAATGACACAATTATATCACTTGAGTAAATTAATAGTTAGATATATCTCTTTGCTATCGTAAGAACATTGCAGAATTTTACTAGTTCCGTAACAAAGTTTCCATTAGCAATATAAAGAAGATTCATGAGAATATATGGTTGTTTACGTGCTCTTTTCTGTTAGATAAAATTTAATTTAGGTTTATCGAACACTGGATTGTGGTTTTAATTAAGCGTTTTTATTATAAATCACAGTGAATTATATAAAATTTTGAATGATTTTATAAATGTGCGCCTTGATGCTCATTTAAGCACTTCTGAAAATATTTTGCAGAGTTACTCGTAGCCACTTTCAATTACGATGTATATAAAACGTATTAATATACATAAACACGTAAGAAAATATTAAATTCATCGATTGCGTATTATTTTCTTCTAATCTAATTGTATATTCCTACTATAAAAATAATTAGTAAAGTTATTGCTGGATTTAATGAATCGATACATTCATTATTTGTCGCATTATTTCCGAGTACGTCAATGCATTTCTAAAAAGTTATCTCGCCCACACGTACGGTTCTACATTTAATACTTCCTACCAGTATATATCGACAAATCACAAAATTGAAGACAATAGAACCAAGAGGAAACAACAGGTAGCAAAAACGCAGCGTGGTATTATATTCCGGGTACGTCTTCGACGAAAACATCGATGATACACCTTTGTACCTCCTTCGAAAAGGTAAACCCACATCACGAGGCTGCACATCTCCCGTTCCATGAATCATTCTGACCAGAATTATCTTGTCATATTGCACGCGGACTAAAAATATGGGGTTATGTATTATACCTCGAGTGTTCTCTTTAGCATACACGCGTATTATATATACGGCAGATGAAGAAAGTCGCAACTCCCTGTAGCGCTGCATCTCGTTATCAGGATCTATACAGCCTCCACCTACACTGAAGAACGAAGACAAGGCCGTGAGAGCTTAGATGGGAAAAAATGGGTATACGTATGTGTACATACGGCAGATGCGGAGAGACTTGCCAACTGGAGCGCGACGATTTTATTAACAGATCCCCCGTGTGGGAGTTGATTTTTCTTTATTTTTTTTCTCTATTAAAAGTCGAAGGTTTACGTGTACATTACGAACATTATCGACTTAAACCGCCACTTGTTGCATCAACAAAGCGTAGACGAGAAAAATATATATATATATATATATATATAAGATACCTATGTCATCGTACGTCATAGACTTATTTAATTTGGAATAGAAGATTAGTCCTAAGAATTTGTATAATTTAAGTTATTAATACAATATAGGTATATGTGTGTGTGTGTAAGATAGAATTGAATAGGTATTGGTTTGATTTATACTAGTCACCTCGTTTTTATAATCTATATAGAATAAAGTAGTCTTTAAGCTTCGGGCAGAGTGAGTCTTAATTTTTGTAGTGGCTGGCATTCAAAATTCTAAATAGTCTCGTATAGTCGTATTCAAAAGCGTGACTCTTTATTTTCTCGTGCGTGTATTACGATCGAAGAAGGAAAAAATACAATGTTAATTTTTTTCTCCTTACGAATCTGCGGGTTTAATCTACAATGTATAACGCATTTCATTACGTGATAAAGATATATCTTATCATAGGTTTCTTTTGTATTTATAAATTATTTTACCGTAGCAGAGCATTTATTGTTAGTTTAAATAATAAAAAAAAAGAAAACGTTAAAAATGAAATAACATGCACAGTTCGCAATGTAAACTTAATAAATGAACAGTTTTTTTTAATGTATAGAAAATAATCGTTTGCGACTTCAATTTAAATATTGATTGATGACCAAGCAATGAATACGTCATTCTTCAACTTTAATATACGTTTCAGCATATACTAAATACAATGGAGTGTATACAGATGTAGTATATATATATATTACTTTAAGTTAATTCAACCTATCGCATAACCCGAACCACCTGTATATTCCCCACAATCGCCAATATATAATAGTTTTTGAGAATTTCTTTGAAAAATATATATAGGTGCGAGAAGTCATCCTTCCATTACTTACGCAATACGAAAATAGGAAACGTGTTTTTCGAACAATAGTGCTCAAGAAAATTTAGCTAGATATCCAATTAAATGTGACTTGCAAAGATAAATGTACATTTTGAGCAAATCGATCGTATAGGTGACGCGAAGAAGGAAGAGAGCGGCACCTCCGCACTAATAGAAATAGGCGCGCGGGAGAATCGAGAATATACAAGCGCAAGAACATCGTACACGCGTGTATTCTCCTGGCGATATGGGCGGATTATTTGTATTAGTGTCCCGCGAGCAAGTGGATGCATTGCGCAATCGTTGCCGCGTTAGATAAAAGAGAGAGAGAGAGAGAGGGGAGAAGAGGGAGGGAGCAGAAAAAAAGCCTTGGGGATGTCACAATAGCGCGAGCGCAACCGCGACTGGCCTTACACGTGTTACCTGTCCCCCAGAGTTAATGCATTGCGGTCTTAGTGCACTCTACGTCGTTCCAGAAACCGTTGCAATTTTTGGAACTAAAGTATACAAGCATTTTCTTTTTCCTCTTTATACATTACGTATACGAGAGATTCGTGGGTTATAGGAAAGAAAATCCAATACGTGTATTTGGTAGTGTTATAAATATTTATGTGGGAACGTAGAGTTATTGTTTACTTATTTGGAAAACTTTTTTTTTTTATTATTATTTTAACGTCATACGAGGGGTCATACGATGTCTTTGAGAAGAAAGAAAGTATGCTCGTTGAATAAATACATTCCCTAACAGTGGTTGTATCAATCGGCAGAGGCAGGAAATCAAACGTGGAACCTTCGAGTATGAGTCCACTACTCTACCGACCGAGTCATCGCAGGCCTCTAACAATATTTAATGAATTATATAAATTAAATAAATAAATATATATATTAATAATAAAAAATAAATTGGAAATAAATTAAATTTTTGGATATGCCATCTTTTATAAATGACTTAGATGTATCAAACTTACCGAAAATATCTACATATTTTCAATTCATTAGTGAGTTGATTTATCCTACGTGTTCACATTTGTGTGTGTGTGTCAATTGTTTCACAAACAGATTTATAAACAGAGTTAAGAAAGACAAGAGTGAAAACAGTTTTTAAAATACACCGAGAAGTGCAACGAACATTCGCGAACATTTTGCTCATCTTCGTTAGAAAAGACTGGAGTATGGCTGAACGCACACTGACAACTTTCCTTTGCGCTACTATACCATTCCAATGAATATAATGTTATTCTATATACACGGCATCCACTACTCCCTCTCACTTGTCTGTACCCTGACATTGCATGTGAACTGTCTAATTAATTTATTTATATTTCAAAGTTTTCGTAATCAACTAGCTTCGTAAAGTATTATACAGCAGTCTCATTACGTGTGAATTACACGCACACCCGCACACACATACACACGTGCGATCGTGTAAAATGTATCATGTAAGACGCAGTATACCCATATGCAATCCTACGTTATAAGGAATCTATCTTATATAATATTTTATAAGAATTTTATCAATTCCGTGACAATTTCGAATATGCAGACTAACTTGAAGTTACGGCGATTCTACGTTTCTATATATCCATACAGTTTCTCGTAGACCAGTTACACGCTGATTATGTCATTCGTACAACCTCATAACCTACAAAAGTTCTAGTAGCAGATTTACACGTTAGATCTCGACGTGTTACGGCTACATTAAACTGCACCCGCAATAAATTCGCACTTCTACTCGTGTCTATTATACGAGTAGTACGTTTCGAATTTGATTTCGAATTTTTTTAATATTATCTTAAATACGAGTTTCGGTTGCGTTATATATATAATTTTTATTTTTCTCTTAATTTTTTCAATATGAATACGATTATCCTTGATTTTTCGGTGCAGAAATTTTTTAGGGTGCCTTTGTCGTATTAACCTAGAACTTTGTAGAATAACTTATTACTTAATTATCTAGTGCAGTTCTGTATTCGCGTTTTGCATAAAATTGCGTATTTTTCTAAATTAATGTAATAATTATATTTTTTGCTCAGTTGGTAACCTACCGGGTTTGACACCTTCTTAAGTTGTTGAGTATTACCAAGAAATCGATAGATTATATATTTTTAAATTTGGAAACTAAATAAAATTGTAAAGAAATATTATTTGTTGCGAATGTATCTTTCTTGTGACGTAATTGACATGCCAATGAGAAAAATATTTTATTGAACACTGGCATATTGAAAATTAATATGTTTGCACACATGATATAAGAAGCAGTTTCTTTTTGTTTTAAGTCATTCTGTGTTTTTATTACTGAACAATTAATAATTTTGGTAAAAAAAAAAAATTTTTAGTAGTATTAATTTTTATAAATTATATATAATAAAATGTAAAAGATGTAATCATTCGATTACGATAAAATATTATTAATGCGAGATAAAAAGTAGTGAATATATATTTATAAGAGGAGAAACTCTTATAATAATATTATAATCGTTTCCCCAGAATCGCTTATCCAATTAGACTAATTTTAACAAATAAAAACGGACGAAACACGAGTAATCGTTTACATAATGGACAGGATAAGTAAGAAAAGTCAAAAGAGGTAAATCGACTGACGATAGTATGAGTCTTCTCGCAGGTCTACCTATACACGAAGATAGACAGAGTATATCGTCCCTCGTAGTTTCATCAATTCTAATCTTGTTTCTCCATTAAGGTGCATAAACGACTAGAAAATTTATATACTCGAGTGTTAGGTACGACGGAAATTACGCAAATTCTCGTTTAAAGAGAGCTAGAGAGAAAAGGCCATAGCTCTCGCGGTAACGAGGGAACACTCCCTATATAAGCATTGACTAAGTCCCAACTCCCAGGAACTCTATAAGGGAGACTCATCAGCCATTAGGAGTAAATTCAAAGCGGCGAGATGATCGCGTGCGAGTTGAGCATCGGACTCGGCCCTAGAAAATCTTGGATATATATATATATATACCTATATATACACGCTAGAGTTGTGATACTATCCGCGCGAGGCCCCCAAGTCGCGGTAGCGCGGCGGCAACGAACCGGACGAGCCGTGCACTGCAGCAGGTGGATCTAATGAAAACCATCCGGGCATCTCCGGTGTATATATATACGTACACATAGGCCGTTCTCTTCCTTACAGTAACCAGATAAGAAAGTAAAAGCCCCCGCGCTTGCGCCGCAACGACCTAACATTTTTTGCCCTTGCGTATATATACATATATATACTGGTTGCTCGGATTGCATCGTAATCAACTTAGCTTCCCCTTTTTCTATACACGTATACATCTTTTTTCATTCGTACTAAATAGGGCATTTGTAGACGAAAACCGCGAGTTTTAGAGTTATTGGTTTCCGATATTTTAATTATTAACTTTGAAATACAAATAAAATAGTCGATGATGAATATTTTTACATGTATTAATTTTTCTTATTTCTCCGCATAATTATCGCATAAAAATCGGTCACTATCGCAAAATAGTAAATAGTTAATAATTCAATTAGTCAAAATTTACTATTTTAATCGTGAGTATATTCACTAATTAGGTGACACTGACCGACTTATCACTATTTAATTTTTAGGGAGTTCAAGTTTACGTGTGTACCGCATTGTAATATTTCATTAATTTTACTATACCATAAATCGGAAGTGGAACTACAATAATTGTATTCGGTCAAAATAATTTACTAATTTTTTTATAGAATATACCGTAGATTAAAGTATAAATTCATAGAATCGCAAGGAAAAAAAAATGGGAAAATGATTTGACTCTGTGGCAGAGGCTCATTAACACTCCGACGTACCTTACCTACTTGCCGTTCGCGGAAAGACGATTCGTTTGTCATAAACGTGCAGTCTAGTTCTCGGAGAGAAGATTCTCCAAGAATACAAACAAAAGCACAAAATTATTCCGACAGAAACAAAAAGAAGTAAGCGATTCCCTTTGAATTGATGTGCAGTGTAAAAAAAAGAGTGTAGGTAATGTACAACGCGGTGGACATGTATAATAATAAATAATCTAACGAAAACCAAAGGATGCGAAGAAGAGGAAGGAGGAAGAAGGGAAAAGAGGAGGAATAAGAATAAAAAAGACGATTATGTCCGATGAAAAATAGTTGGGGATGGAAAGTGATTCGCGTTCAGTCATCTATTCAGTGGTTCGGTCAAACGCTGAAACGGAACTAATGGACTTCCAGGAAGAAAAGCAGCGGTGAAGGTCGAACGTAAGATCGGCGTGCACGCGTATACCTATATAGAGAGAGCGAGAGAGAGAGAGAGAGCTGCAGTAGCCCCGTCATTCCTCCTGTATATGCGAGAGCGCAAGAGCGCAAGAGCGAGGAGCGAGCAAGATTTACGAGGAGTCCACCTGCCGCGGAATGCCCTGCGCGCTTATACAATGGGCCGCGGCTCGTAAATTGGATCGGCCGCGGATGCTGCCCCCGGCGGCGCTAAATCTACCCGATCACCTGCCGATTTTCACTTCCTCGCGCGGGTTGCAGCGCTCCACACCACGCTCTTCACGCAGAAAACCCAGCTGTATGTAACTTAGGTGCGCATAGGGAGGTGAACGTACGGACGAGCAGAACGCGCATAAGAGTTGCGCAACGCGCGCGCGCGAGCGAGAGAGAGAGAGGGAGTGCGAAACACTCGCCGCGAGAGATGCATTGTTGGTATTCCACGGTGCAAAGACTTTACTTGGGGTATATATAGTATGCGTGCCTCTGTACTCCCCAGAGAAAGAGAGAGAGACAGGGATTGCGACCAATCGGGGAAATTCTTTAACGCTATAATGGTGAATTTCCTTGATTTGCATTACCGGTGTCGTGCCGCGATCGCGTGTCTCCAACACCCAATGGGATTTCAAGAGGATCCGTGCACTGACTAATTATCTATAGAGAAGACAACGTTTTTTTTATTGACCCAACAGATCGCACTTTCCTACAGCTACTATACAGTATCTTTGCCTTTTTATTTTATTTTTTATTTTCTGTTCGTTCTCAAGGAAGACCTCTTGCGTCATTTATTTCGTCGTTTTTTAATCGACTTTATACATACCTACGTCGCTCTTCACGAGAAAGTTTATTTGTTTACCTACACGGACACCTAAAATTATAAATTCCTCGAATTGCGCGTTTTATTAAAATAGATGCAATATACGTTCCTTACCATATACGTTCGTCCGGTTTAACCGAAATGTTCATATAGAGATACATATATGCGAGAGACGACAAAATAAATAATTTACTTGCGCTTATTCCAAGGAGATTACACTTTTTAGGGTAGTATATATACATCGCCGTTTTTGCAACAAAAGTGTATTAAAAATACATTAAAACGA
This sequence comes from Theocolax elegans, assembly GCA_026168455.1. Classification (NCBI taxonomy): domain Eukaryota; kingdom Metazoa; phylum Arthropoda; class Insecta; order Hymenoptera; family Cerocephalidae; genus Theocolax; species Theocolax elegans. The sequence continues at coordinate 23,246,763 of CM047426.1, read as the reverse complement.
ATGCGATCCTGTGGTCTCGGGACGTGTAAGTAACATTTTTTATTTGATTATGTAAATGCTCGCATTCGTATATTCAAGAAATATTCGTATAGGTGAACACTGGGAGAACTAAATCTAACGATGTAGAACCCTTGGGATCCTACGGTGCTCGAACGATACCATAATTTACAAAGAGGCAGACGAAGAGTAAAATTCTGTATTCTATGATTAACAGCTACACTACCTGTGATTAACCGATTTCATTTTTTTCTTTATTTTAATATTTATAACTACTTATTTATATTCGATTGAAGAATATATTAGTATCTTCGATTCTTCAATCTACAACAAAATTTGTTACTTTTCCTGCAGCATTACTCACTTGTGTAATTTTTCGAAATTTAGTAGTTCTCTATAAAATTTTCATTTTTTGTACAATAATTTTTTATGTATAAGTGTACCGACTAGCAATAATTTCACTGCCATTTTAGAGGAGGATTCAACAGAACTTGGTTTAACTAGTTTAATTATCAGATTTATGATTTAATCGTCACTCCGAAAACTGGTAATGATTCAGTAGCGAAATGTGTTTTCTTTTACAATAATGTACCTCGTGGAATCCTCACATTTGATCATTTTATATGACACTGTTAAAAACATTACAACACGGATTAATATGTTTCAATTAAATACAAAATTTATGTAGATTTACAGATTCAATTTGTATATATAATTCACATCAACACATTAAGGGTGTGGCATTTTTAAAATATATTTAATAATTATCTTTCTTTGCTCGGTTGGTAACCCACCGGGTATACCACCTCGTTAAGTAGGGATCAAACTTACTTTTTATCCTCTCTACCCTACCAGCCAAGCTAAACAAAGAATTTATCAATGAATAATAATATATGATAATATTAGAAAAAGTAGGAGAAGACATGTCTTTGTTTAAAAACAATTGACCTCGGTGCAAAATTTGCGACTTAAATACAATAAAGGGATTTTTCGTGAAACCCCGTACCACGAAGGGTTCCTTATAAATTTTGTATACTATTTGGCAAGAGATTTCTTGGAAACACGATCGAATTTCAGTCTCAAATTTCGCAGAGACGTCAATTGTTTGTAAATAAAGAAGCGTATTTGATAAATTTTATCAAATTTTATATATTATATATTAATTTTTGTTTAGCTCGGTTGATAAGGTAGGAATAATAAAAATTAACTTTGGTAAGATATCTCTTGGTTTTTCTATAATTTACCACATTTACTTAACTGAAATAATTTTTTCGTGTCTATTGACTCGGTCGGTAAAAATAGACGTTTACATTTCCTTAAGGGGGTGGCATATTCATTGACTTACCGACCGAGCAAACGATGATAATTACTACTTTTATTTTAAAAAATATGCAATTTTATGCAAAACCCGAATACAGAACTACACTAGATCATTAAATAGTAAGTTGTTCTACAAAGTTCCAGGTCAATACAATATATAGACACCCTAAAACATTTCTGCACCGAAAAATCACGGAAAATCGTACAATTTCGGAGCAGAATACCTTCTTTTTAAATAAATGTAATAATAATGTTTTTCTGCTTGATCGGTAATCCACTGAATATGCCACCTCCTTATGGAATAAAATAGTTTTATTTGAAAAAATACCGACAATTTTGCATTATACGACGATGATTAGTATTATGATGTTACCCTAGTACTTACTTTAATTAACATGTATATAATACAAAAGTAGATGTTAAAGTAAAATTATTGTTTAAATAATAAATAATACTACATAATTGTAAAACAAGTGAGCGTAAAAAATAATAGGGAAAATAATATGAGATTAGGTATACGCGGGTTGGCTTGGTATAAGCGAAAGATTACCTTGAAAAATATGAACAAATTGCGGTAGTATTTTCAACTGCGCGGAAAAAGAAAAAAAAATAACTTTACTGCGCGCATTCTAAACGTAAAATGTAAAAAGAGGAAAAAGGGAGTAAAAATTCAAAACCTAGCTGCGGAACGAAAATAAATATGGAAGAGAAAAAGCGTTGAGGGTTATATGTACATACATATACATATACACACGTATATGCTAAGAAGAAAATTCTCGTACGCGTCTATGGATGCGATGTGCCAAAAAAGTGAAACTCTGCAGGTTATTAGAATACAAGTACGGAAAGGGTAAGGGGTATATATATACGATACGAATAAGAAAGTGTAATGCGCGACACCGGCGAGGGACGGCTAATTGATCGAGTTCGCGCGCGAAACGACTGACGCATCTCACCTGGTAGTAAAAGCTGCAGCGGACGCGGGGATTCCTTGGCAATAGGGGCTTTCTTCCGCGGGCAAAGAAACGCTCGATGGTTTGTGTTTGTATGCAAACACACGCATGTATGCATATGTGTGTGCCGGTGACGCGGGCCGAGCGTCGAGACTTGATTTAGAGGCGGCTTCCCCCGTTCGCGGAGGAATCGGTCGGTCGGTCGGTCGCTCGCGCGCGCTCGCGAGGAGAAAAACGCTCGTGCAACGAGAGAGGAAGAAAAAGGGCCCGAAAGGGGGAATGAACGGAGAAACACTCCAGGAGGGAGGGATGGAGAGGAAGAGAGAGTGTATACTGTATAGCGAGCTTACTCTTGGAGGAGATAGCTACTTGCGCGCACACGTTCGTCTTCTTATTCTGGGCAGGCTAGCTAGGGAGCGAGGAATCTCGCTCGAGTCCGAGAAATAGCCATCTGTAATTGCGCGGAGAGCTCGCAGGCAAGTTTACCCCGAGGAAACGACATTAAAAGTGCAAATTTTACCATTAGAGGGTATATTATATACATGATGCAGACCGAAAAGAACAAGAGAGAGTATCGAAGTAGAAGACGCGAACGTGAACGAACGAGCCCTCGGAAAGGAAACCGATGATCCTAGTATTCAATTTCTTTATTTTCCTAACTCTCTTTTCACATTTTCATTTTCAATCTTTCATGCATTTTGCTACAACAATCCATTTTTATTCTTTACCCTAACAGTTTATTAATGCTATTCATTCGATTGGTCATTTCGACGTTTCGATGGATATCCTCTATCCTCATCATTATATCATATTCCTTTATTCACAATACAAATTAAACAAATAGCAGTCAATTATGTAAGTTTAGACACGAACTCGTACGCTTTCTAATAAAATAATTCAAATTTTCATCTACGTCCACGCAGACCACGCAATTACCTTAAATTGTCTAACTGATTTAATCGAGTTGTCACACATATGTATAGCACGAATATTCAAATTATATATTTTTTCATTTCTTTACTAAATTGTTTAAGTTGTTAAATAAAATCATTTTATGTTATTATAAAATGTAATAATTATAAGCTATTCAGTTATATAGATATCGTGTTTAACTGATATTGTTATTTCATATTTTTATAACTAAACAAAATTATTCAATTGTTTAAATTATTAGTGTGTAAATTGAATAATTTTTAAAATTTTGTTCGAAATCAATAATAATATTATGGTATGGATTTACGCATCGATCAAAATTTGAATCCTTATCAATCTTAATAAGGAGCTAATAACATAAATTATATAATTACTTTTTGTAGATAAGTGTTTTAAAACTTATGTATACATATATTTAAGAAGAAAAAGTGACTACCAGAATTTAGATTAAAATTTGTATATTCTACTAGATAAAGTTTTTGTATCTTCCCTCACACCTGTCATATCAAATGTCAATCTTTCATTTCAATTTTTTCTACGTATAGTATTGTTACATTTTTAAAATTGAATGTGCGTTTTATACTAACATGTGTTCGCTTATAACGAATTGGACTCCTGAATTAGATCCATGTTTTTTTATTATGTATTGTAGCTGACACTATGTTTGTCGAAATATACAAATCGAATAACAAATGTACAATAGTTGTGATGAAGTTTACATACAACTTTTGTTTTTGTTAACTTTGCTAAATTGCATCACTGCCTCTTACAAAAACATAATATCGTCGGCTGAGTGGAAGAACAGTCTATTTCGGAACTTGCTTGGAAAACGCCCTATCTCGCGATCTGCTTGGAAAACGCCCTATCTCGGAACTTGCTTGGAAAACGCCCTATCTCGGAACTTGCTTGAAAAACGCCCTATCTCGGAACTCGCTTGGAAAATGCCCTATCTCGCGCCTCGGTTGAAAAACGCCCTATCTCAAATGAAATTTTTCGCTTTCAAATTTTGTAGTGGCACCACTGCGCAACTTAAAAATTCTAAGCTTAAAAATCTCCGTTCTCTCAACTTTTTTTTTTAATCTTTATTAACTTAAAACATTATTTAAATTGCACACAGGTCGGCTGATATAATAAGTACTCGATACATCGCCGCTGATAGACAGATAAAGTCAGAGAAGTCTCTCTTTCTCTGAGGAGTCCCGATGATGCCTAAACAATTTTTTTCCGAATTTTAAACACTTTACTAATTAACTTATTTTAATTAGAAAGACCGTATTTTTAAGTTGCGCAGTGCAGGTGCCACTACAAAATTTGAAACCGAAAAATTTCATTTGAGATAGGGCGTTTTTCAACCGAGGCGCGAGATAGGGCGTTTTTCAAGCAAGTTCCGAGATAGGGCGTTCTCCAAGCAGATCGCGAGATAGGGCGTTTTCCAAGCAAGTTCCGAGATAGACTGTTCTTCCACTCAGCCGACGATATAATGGTACAATTTTATTCTAATAACTTTTTGTTTCACAAAACGTGATAATTTGTGGTAAAATTTCAGAATAAATGAAATGTCTAAAGTTGTTTTCTGAACATTTAGCTTTCTCTGTTAAACATTGTCCAATATATTTCTTATATTAAGATTATTAAATTTTATTGGATAAGATTCATTACTTTCTACAAATAATTTAAGGTTTATTTCATATTCGATAACGTATAGTATGTTTCTGTTCAATAGTGTGTGAAGAGTTACAATTCAACGTAGTTACTTATTGCAAATGTCCCAATTAGTGGTTATACGTTTTGGTTTATAAGCGTACAACTTCAAAGAAATCAATATAATTATATTGCTCAATTTCATACGAAATAATAAATTTTGTAATTGTAATTATAAATTTAAGTGCGACAACAATTAATTTAATGTGATATATTTTTATGCATTAAATTGTGTTATCTACAATTCCTGTTCTTTTTTATTCACTTTCCAGCCTGCATGTATACTCTTCACGGGTTTTTAAGAGACACCCGTACCACCGACCTATATATATGGGGATGTGTATTTCGCTTTCTTTTTACTCCACATGAGATTTCTCTAACCGCCTTGAATTTGTTCCAGAACCATGTCTATGAGAAAGAGAAAACGTATTAGTAGGAAAATCTTTCTCGAGATGGCTGGTGTATTGAAACATTCTATTTGAGTGTTTAGGTCAAATAGCGTAGGCCAAAAAGACATCGAAACTGAATATTCCACACTTCCCGCTCAGGTTGCGAAATACACTGCACGAGGATAGGTGACCCATCCAAGTACTAGTCACTGGCCGCCACCGCATCGGTAATTACATCTCTTTTTTAGTTTATTCAAATGTTCGAAAACTCAAGATCTAGAGAAGATTTAATCAACAATTAGCAAAAACGACCTTCAAAATTTTTGTCAAGTTGTTGGACCAACGATCTTCTACCTCAACACTTCTCAAAACCTAAGTAAACTTCAAGATATGCTTTTTCATGTTTGATGATTAAATCTTATCCAAACTTGACTTAAAATAAAATTTTGACCTCCAAACAAAAGGTTTAATTTTGATTAGTCAGCTGCGTTTGGATTTCGTACTTATTTGCCATACAGTTTCGTATATAAATAGGCGAATTTATAATAATAATTTTTATTGTGTAATATATAATAATGAAAATTATTTGACTTTCGACAACGAAAGAAAATATGGTTTACCTTTCTTTTTAATTTATTCGTACTGTCTCTTTTTACATAAATTTGTACATTGTATACTTTATTGTGTTAATGACGAGGTTTAAATATTACAATGGATTTATTTACATCTATATGCGCATGTGCAATAAGCTGTTGTACATGAAAATGTAATCTTGGAATTCCAGCTTATTAATGAAATCGTCAAATACAGTAAAAACTGTTACGTACATTTGTCATACATATAATATTATTTGAGTAAGTATAACAACAATATGTTATCAAAGGATTTAAAGTTTAAATTTTTTATTTCATACAATTTTTAAAAAATCCTCGTGTCAGCTAGCATAGTTAACCAACGTTAAGTGATCACTCTAATAGTTAATAGAAATTTTATATGTAGATGATACAAATAAGATGAATTTTTTTAAACAGTAATACAACTAATAACTAATAACTCGTAATCTTATTAGACATATATATATATAGGTATACGTATACAAAATAAAAAATAACAATTTTACGAAATATATAGATGTGTAAAATGAGATTTTCCGGATTCAAGTGGATAAATAAAAATATTTCGATTGGATGCACCTTTCTTTGATATAGAATATCGTGTGCCCGCGATGTTTCATTCATCGGACCGCCGCGGGGTGTGCGGCGAGCAGCGCGCGAGTAGGAAGATGATAGACCTCGGCCGCGCACTCGCGTATATATATACTCGCATATACGGGCTCACGGATGAGTACATCGTACACAGGCTCGCGCACTTACACGATACGTGTATACGTGTATCTACGTCTATACGCAGGTAAGCAGCTTCATGGTCCGCTGGCGCGCGTTCCCTCCTAGGTTATAGACCCGCGCGTCGACGTAATGCCCGTATCTCCTCCTTTTCCTGCCGCTGCCAACGTCTTTACGCTCTCGACTGACGAGTGCGCCTAAGAGATGTGTATATACGTGTGCGTGCGTGTGTGTATGTGTATATACACCTGGGAGAGGGGAGGGAGCTTAACCCGATATTCCGAGTGCACATCGCTATATAGACGCGCTTTAGAATTTCCTGCCTGCCTGCCTGCCTGCGCGCGGAAAAATCACCGCGGATACGAGTGCTCAGGATGCCCTGATATACCCGCGCGTATAATAATCTATATAATATACCAACACACGGAACTTGCTCTTTAAAAGAGTCAAATAAGTCACTCTTTTACGAGGCTACTTTGCTAAGGTTTTATTTTCAGGAAGTGTACCAACGGTATACACGAAAAACGTACCTCTTCGCACTCTTGTAAAAAAAAAATATATATATGTGTAGTTTGCATTTTTCAATAGGCCACTTTTTTTATTAACATTTTTGCATTTTAAATAAAGTGCGTATTTATTTATGACTTATCTTACTGTTTTCCTAAGCAGGACCTATTCAGTTAAATAATTTTCTTGACGGGTTCGAATGCGGAAATGTAATTTTTGTACATGGGAACGCAGCGTTGTAGCTGTCAGAAAATTTCTAGGTGCGTTTATCCATCTGTCAAATAATAATCAACCTGTACTGTTAACAATCTAACCAGTAGTGGATATACTCTTTTGGAAAAAAAAATCCCTGCCAATTTATTGACACGTACCTTCCTCAAAATGAATGTATCGCTACTATCTATAATAATAATAAATTTATCCAACATTTTTAAAACTGTTTATGGTACAAATATTTAAAACCACGATTAAAAAATGTTAAAAATTTAAATTACTTAATTGAAACATCATGTTGATACAAATTTTTCCATACGAAAAAGCTCTTTGCCATAAGATAGGATACATCGATGCAAAGAATAATAAAAAAAAAAATTATCGTATAAGTGGTTTTAATTATCTATTACTAAAATTATCCAATCTATTTAAAATTGTTTATATTTCACACTAAATGAAAAGATACATTCGACATTTTCTAATATTACGTGATTTTGACTCTAGAAATGTCACGATATGTTTCTAACATGTTTTTAGCAAGTCGAAAAATTTTTTTACTATTAAAAAACTTTACCCAATAGCAGAATTACACATACATTTAATATATTTTAATAATTAAATAACAATTTTCTTAAACTTTTTTTTCAAATAAATTTAAAGGATATATCAAAAATTAAAAGTTACCACAGTATAGTTTATTACAAATATTATAACCAATTCACTATAAAAGCAAGCTATCATTAAAATATCTTTTTTAACACACTTCTCATACCTTTTAACATTTTTATACTAATTGAAAAAATAATTTTGAACTTTTTTTAAACCACGATAAACTTTATACAATTAAAAAATAACAGATGCCTTCTTTGTATACGTAGAATATAGAATCAAGTTTAAAAACTTAAAAAATAGTATTGAATGTAAAAGAATTAATAAATAAAGAGGCCAAAGTTCCCCATATGTGTATACAAACAGTTACAACATATTAACTATATATATTAATATTTTATTAGTCTTTTTTTACGTACGCCAGATGATTTTTAATATATGTTAATTAGAATCTCGAATACGTTTTAAAATAAAGATATATTGAGGTATAAATATCTACTTCCCTAAAAGCGTTCAATTTCCTCTCTCTCTTATAATTTCAGTTAGTCAAGGTCAATTTTAATGAAACTTTGAGAATATACGAAGAAGATACGGTTCATATCGTCATGCTACACGGGTTCGTTTTCAAGAAATAACATTTTCTTTTCTTATTACTATTGTGCTCGTAAATTAATATATATATATTTCTAGGCAATTTTAACATTAATATAAGAAAATTGAGCTTATTACTTTTAAATATAACCTACAGGTAATTAAGCTTTACCATGTTTGTCATAACTATGTACATAAGTGTTCGTAGCGTCTTTCTTTATGAATCTTATTATACCTGCACAAAGATATTGAGTACAAGAGTAGCTGCGAAAATTCATTGCAAACAATTTTAAAATATTGGTTTTGCAACGACATAAATTTTTTCGAAACGAAAATTAAATATATAATTTAACAACCATGTATAATTATACTGCGCTTAACAAATTAGTACTTTTAAATTAAATTATTCTTTGTATTACAGGATATCCTGTTTAAAAAAAAGTCCGCCGATGAAAAGTCCTGCTCACTTTTACATTACTGACTAGGAGTATCAGAACTTTGAATCATCAATTTTGATCAAACTCCTAAAATGATATTCTCCTAATTTACGAAGGATGTTTGTAGAGTTATAGAGTTTAAAAAGGTAGCAGGTGTAAAGATATAACCATGTTAAATTTTACGAAATTATGCATCAATATGCATCTTTATGCACTAGCATCAGCGTGTCGAAGTTCGCAATATATCTTCTTTCTATAAAATGTATATGCACAATTAATATCTATAATTGCTTCCTTATATATAATGCAAATTATCTGAAAAATTCCTGTAAACATCAAAATAACTGTCACACAAGTTACTTTATTTTCTTACATACGTGATGATCGGGCATACTTATAAAATTATTTTCATCAAGATAGTAAATTCAAATGAAAATACCGATTAATTGGTCAACACTCTTTCTTAGTACAATGATGTATACGGTTAGTATTTAAGACTATTTTTCAGTATACAATTACAAACTAATACTTTAACTGCAAGTCATTTTATTTATCACTGAACTTTCACTATTGTATTTACAAGTAATAATTTAACATTGATTTGGCTATTACTGTAATCGAAAATTCTATTCTCGATCGATCTCTCATATAACCAGCATGCAATTTGGCAAATTGCATTTGAAAATACAATCGTCCAAAAAGTTTAAAGAAACATAAATAGATGTTTAAATTACTTTTCATCATTGTTTAATATCGAACGATTTGCTTCGATTGCGAAGAAAGCGTTGACATTGTCATTTATCGTCGAGATAATAAACTGTAGAAATTGTACTAATAATCTCATAACGTCCGTAATCATTATTTTATAGTTTTTTAATAGCTTTGTATTTATTGCCGATGGAATATCAATTTATCCCATTCTTCTGTGGTACTACAGTGGTACAGTGTACAATGTTGATGAATTCAGTATTATGCCCTCATTTTTAATAATTACATCGACGTCGTTCAGATTAGACTGCTTTAACATTTGTTTGCAGCTGTTTCATGTGTATTTGATCATTACACAATCGTACTACTTGCGTTTTTCAAACAAACTTAAACTTTATTAGTGATTATTACGTAGATGTTTGATGGAAACGTAAGTATCAATAATCTGTAAGTAAATTGAATTTTTCTATTAATATATTAGGTACAATTAAATGATTTGTTTTACATAATTTACTTAACTTTTTTTATAAGAAATTTTTATTTAAAATAGTATTTATTATTATTGTTATAGTACATACCTACAACCATTAACGTTTTCAATATATGTGGTCATTGGAAAAAATAGTAATTATTAACACAAACGGAACACCACGTCATATGGGAAAAATATCTTCACACCTAACATTGTTCTAATAGCGCATACATTAGATTTATAAAATTTTAGTCTTCACATTTCTTCAGTCGTTCAAGTATATTTGATCGCTCTCTGCACCAGCAATCCAGACGTCAGCATTTATTTCCATCAATCGACGACAATGAGGATGATTCACACGACTCATCGATTATTATTTAATCATCATCATCATCATCAACAGCAGCAACAGCAGCAGCAGCAGCAGCATCTTCCCCCTACTTCCTCGAAGTACACCTGTTGGGTCGAGCGCCTCTCAACGACCTTGTCGAACCGCAAGAGTAGCACAATCGATGTTGATCATTAATACCAGTGCTGCATAAGGCATAAATCGCGCAATATCTCATACGGCACAATATGGCTCTGCCGAGTTAATAAGAAGGCTATTTTTCCCACTCCTTCTTTATTCGAGTATTGCCATTATTATTGTTCTTATTATTATTATTGTTATTATTATTATTATTATTATTATTAAAATTATTACTAGTCGTTAGGCGATTTTGATATCTGAGCTCACCGGGAGGCGAGATAGGTTCTATGTAGGTATATAAGTTGCCGCGTATGAGAAAGAAGAAAATCTACGGGTCGCCTCTATAAATATTGTTTATCTCATTTTTCTGACCGTTCGGCTATTTTCCTCCCCTCGATTTTTTTCTTTTAAAACCAAAGGCACGATTTCAATCTTGAGCACATTGCAGTAGCGTTCCAGCTGGATTTTCATATCTCATTGTCCCATCGACTATCTATCAGACGCAAGAATGGAAAATAATACTTGGAGAGGGAGGTAAGTGAGAGCGACATAGAAAGGGAAGAGAAAGAAGGCTTGTACCGCAGGATCGTATAGGCTCTTTTTCCTTATAGATAGCGAATAATACCTTGTACGCCTGTGTAAGTTCACATGGGTAAGTGTAATCGCACGTAACAGCTTTTGACATCGCGCACGTGCATATATCGGACTATTCTCCAATGAATCCAATACTTTTTCCCAATTATTACTATATGCCCTCACTTGCATGTAACGTATATCAATAGGTACATATATATACACACATAGATGTATGTAATATATGTATATACACGCACATGGATGCGTCTAGTTTGCTGACTCACATGGAATTCTCGTGGATTTGTTAACCATTTTTGAGCTGATACGAAACCGATAAGAAGATGCATATGCCTGAGACAGCACAATTCTATTCACAGCTTCTTTCGACCGTCTCGTTTGCGCGAACCTTTGTCTTCTTATCGAAAAATTATTTAATAACTTTCTTTTGATCATTATTCATCCCTGTAATTGGAATGATTATGATAAAGTTTTATTCGTTTATTGCGTTAGATATACTTAAGTTATACATTTCGTAAACACGCATTTTTTTCAATTGTATCTTTATTATTTTTAAAATGTTCTTACGAGACTTTTAGAATTGCTTATAATATACGATATATTGTACGTGTAAAAATATATTTTTAATTCAACAGTAAATTTACTGATATCTATAAAGTTTGTAACGGTCTCGTTGTATTATATTTTTGAACCAATTAATCATTTTCATGTATATTCATAATTAGATGTTTGTAATATTGTAACTGTCCGAGTAAAAAAAATGTCAAATTCGTATCAAAATATTTACGTGCAAATTTTTAGCAAAACCGTGTTTATAATGAGCAGAATTTACGATTTTGTTAAGTTTCTCCTATAAAAATGATTTAAATTATGATTAAAAAATTGTTGATTTTCATTGCAAAATTATAGCATCTAATTCAATTAATTTTGCATAGCTGATACTCACACCATCCACATTAAACACAGAATCTCTCGCTGTTACTTCGAATTTAATAAATCAAGTATCGACGTAATTGATTATATTTTATTTTTTCAGATCTACCACTATACCTCGAAAACCAAAAGTTCTTAACATCTTTGACTTTGAGTATAGTATAATAATTTGTTAATATATTTGCAAAGTTATTTTTTTATATTTATTAATTTTAAGACAGTGTAATAATGAATTTAATTCACCCGGTATATGAAACCAGGGATAAATGCACAAGCATACGTCAATCATTTTATTCCATGTCTTGAAAAAAGAATAATTAATTATTTTCGAATAAGTGAGATAAATGTAGTTTTAACATAATCTACGATCTGATACACTTGTGTAGATTTTTAAGATCATACCTGTCGATTACTTTAACATTTAGCTATTACATTATACTTTAATTCAATAAGAACAAAAATTAGATTTCAATGTACATTTAATTACGATCAATGGTACTGACACTTTCTACTTTAACTTTCCTTTATAAGGAAAAGCTTCGTTCGTAAATGAGAATTGCGGAGTAAAAGGATCATTCGCTCTTAACGAATATAACATACCACAGCTTTCTATTGTCTATTTACACCAGGGATACTTGATTATTATTAAACGAAATAATATTTTATTGAATAAAATTAAAGAAAAAAAAATCACACAATTCTCAATCGACCGATATCTCGCATCACGCCGTTTTATTACTATATATAGAAGCGCTCGCTCATTGCAGTATATCCTATATCTCCTCTTCTTAAATATCCCAACGAAATCTTCACATCTTTACTCTCTCACTCTCTTTCTCCGGGCTGCTCTATCTTTCTCTTTTTCTCGATAATCGATACTCGATCCTATCGACTCTATCTACTTATATAAAATATCGCGCCTCGCACACATGGCCAAAAAGGCACGGGCTTTTATACTTTAAGCTCGTTGTAACACTCGCTTTTCTGACTCCCCGACCCTAACTTTTTCTTTTTCGAACAGCGAAAACATTTTACTGGCTGGTACCGCTTATATATAAGTCGAAGTAAACAAATAATTATGGTGCATCCAAGCGTGCGAGTTACAGTTGCCTCCGCACGCAGGTTTATTCCATTAGATCTGCCTTTGTATATATCGAGTTATCGAATAGCTGTTCGGGGACTCGCTCCTTCTTTTCTGGGATAAGTCTTACGGGAGCTTTAAAGTGCATACATACAAATTCGCGCATTTATTTACGTACATTTTGATGTATATTTGTACTTGCAATACTACAAATTGTTTTTCGTAATGTAATATACTACCCATCGATATAGGTACAACTTGACGGAAGAGAAATTTTCAATAATTTAATCATGCCGAAGACAAATTGTAATATTTATTATTTCATTAAAGTTTTATTCTCATTTTGCCACGCTCAATATACTTCGATGGCACGTAGTGATGATTTTCTTTTTATTCAATTTACTGCAGCAGCCAAATTCTGAACGTTGAAATTTGTAAACAATTTACCGTTACAAAACGATGTTAATTTCTAGATGCATAAACTTATATACATATATCCTTTTGTGCCTATAGTGAGAAACTATAATTTTATACTAAGCCAACTTGTTACGCAATTAAATTTAAAATGAAACTGAACAGTCGTAGATAACGCGGGGTTACGATAATTGCAATGTTAATGATTGGTATCTGCTGTGAAATACGCGCAAACTATAAATAAAATTAAACTTAAAGCATTCATCTATATCCACATAGGTATATATTCTTAATTTGCAACAGTGCATTTGCGAAAAGTGAAAATTTTCCCTTTACCTCTATTTTTTTTTCTTTTACTTGAAATTACATCGATGTTTACCATGAGCACGAAATGACCTATTGATTACATTTTTATTATACATTAATCGTCATTGCTCCAGCAACTTCTCGTATATACCATTTCCGGTTGTAAACAATAATGGCCTTTCATTAAACAAAGATTACGATAATACACTAAGTTTGAAGACGGAAAGATTGGAATCACGTAATCTTATGAGCATATTAGTTCGAATATATGGGAAAGGAAAATGCATTGAACATGCGCTTCACGTAAGTATATTATACCCGTAAAATTTATACTCGCATATATATCAAACAAAGCCGAGTGGTTAATCCATCGAAAATCCATCAGTTTCGTAGCGTATAAAGTCTTAAATATACGTAAAGGTCTGCCACGAAGTCAGCCTCCTAGAGGATCAGGCTCATCGACCGGTCACACATCGCGCACACACACACGCACATGCAAGTACGAGTGAGTGTACAAAGCACGCTCGGGAGCCGTACATTCGGCCAAAGCAAATTACCCCGATCACTTCGTACGTACGCGCGGATGCGTTTAGTATATATATGTATACGTTCTTTTACTTTCGCACACCCGCGCCCGCGCGAATCTGCATACGGTAATTACTTCCTGTCGTCAATAGGATAAATAAAGCAAACGAATATTCAACGACCTAGCTCCCTCTCCATCAAGGCCGGAGGGGGAAAAATAACCGCGTCGTTGCATTCGTTATTTTGTATACCTCTTATTGGACGATTGAGTCGTTCGCGGGACCGTTCTTTTTTTTTTCGCAGATATAATTACGCCAAGGGGCTTAATTGACGCCATTAACTCATCGATGTATTTGCTTTCGGCGTTAATCTTCCTCTTTTTTATTCCGTCGGGGTTCACGCGTGCCTCTTTTTGGTCACCCGTGTACACCCTTAATTAATAATCGTTTTTCCACAAGTAAACTACATGGAGTCCCTTGAGATTGCGTGCACGATCTATACTCGCCCGTTTTAATGCTAATTTTAGATTGACGCGGATTTATATAGACGCGCGTATGTTAATTGTCAATGCCACAAGGTGTATATAGACCGTGCGCACCTTATTGATAATTATGACAAAGAAGGTAACGATTATGCGGGTATTATTATACGCGTCTATGATGCATTGTATATACGCGTGATACAAGTGTTGATTGAAAAGTGTCGCAGATTCAAAGAGATCGAAGGAGATATATATATACTTGCTTAGAATACATTATATTATCGTTATTAATTGGCTTACCGAGTTTCTAAGTAGTTCAAGAGCAACAATCTTAGACTGTTAAGGTTTTAGAACGATATTATTACCTTTCCCGTAAATAATTACAATATCTTATTGATTATATTCCGAGAAATGAGGTAATTGTTTATTTATAACTACGGCAATGACTTTTTTTCTCTTTTACATGGGCGTTAACCCACATTAATTTTCAAAGTTTAAAAAAACTGTTTATTTCTTGAAGTATAAAAAAAAATATTATTGTTAAACAACTTTCTCGAATGAAAAAATATAATGTCAATATCAAATACATACACGTATAGAGAAATATTTGTGGGTATGTGTGTGTGTGTGTGTGTGTGTGTGTGTGTACATAAACATAAATAGGATAATAATACTCACTATAAATTTCATAGTATATACACCAAAAAAGGTTGCACATAAGATGATTATTTCCAAAGTAAATTACTTTCTGACGAATGTTACTATCAGCTCACTATTATTAAGTAAATTTCATCATTATGTATAAGTAATCATAAAAAACATCGATACAAAGAAAAATATGACTTTATGTATGCTAAAAGGAATTTGCCTGTATTTCTAGTAAAAGGATATTCTTAAATAAATGTAATCTTCATCCTCGAGTTCAAAGCACTTTAAATGTATTATCAATATGTGCATGATGAAATTCGAAAGAAGAGACTTTAAATCAACTCACTTTCGAGCCTCTATACTGAAAAGTGTATATACATACATTTTTGCGATTAAATTCGATTTATTCACTAGAAGTAAGTACAAGAGTAAATGTGAAAGTTTAACGACGCGTTTGTATTTCCCCAATTATCCAACAATGTTTACAACTCAAAACAATCGAGTGTATACCTAGCAATTAAAAAAACTGTTATAAAAATTATCGGAAAAAGACGCGAACCTCCATCCTAAAAAATATGAGATGGATCGTACAGTAACGAGTGAATTAATCGCTCACGAAAATCCCTTTAATTAAATAAACAGGTATTAAAACATCACCGTCCTGTCCTATCCGGAGAGGGAAATTGCCTAAGTATTAACAAACGCGGAGTCGTCGACGAGTAAGAAAAATTGCCGTCTACGAGTCTATATATACGAGTCAAGCGTCGCTGCCGCGATTAATTAATATCCTAAATGAACGTTCTCTTTGTGCACCATTAATTGTTGTGTTTGAAAGAAAAGTGGCAGACAAGTCGAGGGGCCCCTCGAGTGTCGTTCGCGCAAGAAAGCGGTCATTAAAGCAATTACGTGCATGTGTATGTGTGCGTCTATATGCAGTACAAATTCGGTCCGCTGCAATATATATATATATATACAATGTAACGCGAAGAGAGTCGCAGGGCGCGCTGCGAAAACTCGTTTCTCATCGTATATAACTTAAGTTCAGTAATATAGATATTGCGCGATCGTTCGTTTTATATTTTGTTGTAGAAACACGCTAAAGCGTAAATGTACGTGTAATTTTGTGGTACAAAAGATTTTTTTGTTAGTTGACGCCGCCGGATGTTCCGATCTTTAATCGCGCGTAACGAAGCAGTCTGCAAAGTTGTACATTTTTTTTGTAACGTACGCTTTATTAAAGCACCGAGAATTCACTTTGTTTTTCGTGGTGTCGGTGTAGGCAGAGAAAAAAAAAAGAATAAAAGTTACTGAAATGGTCCATGTAAAATACGGACAAGTGTCGTTTATATAATTTCTTGTGTATATAATTTATAATGCCATTTGAGGATTGGATAATAATTTCACCCAAACTTTACCAAATAAAATTTTTATCTTGCTGGCAATATTATTTTCATCGGATAATTTTTATTAAATTTTTTCTCTACGTGATTAGGTATACAAATTATTTACCGAATCAAGTTATTCGGGTTATTAATTATCTTGATAATAATGAAAATCATGATTGATTGGTCTAAGAATAATTATACGTGTTACATTCACGTCGTGCATATTCATTTATCCGTGTATGTGAAGTATTTATTATATTTTATTGTAACTATCGTGTAATTTAAATTAAGAAAATTTGATTAACAATAACTACACTTGTATATAATCTAATTTTTAACATATATGTATAGTCATAACGATCCGGCGGTGTTTTGAAACTCTTTAATTTATATTCAAAATTATTCTACAAATCAA
This sequence comes from Theocolax elegans, assembly GCA_026168455.1. Taxonomy (NCBI): domain Eukaryota; kingdom Metazoa; phylum Arthropoda; class Insecta; order Hymenoptera; family Cerocephalidae; genus Theocolax; species Theocolax elegans. The sequence goes on along the minus strand of CM047426.1, from coordinate 23,229,339 downwards.
GTGTAATTTAAAGGAAATTATGAATTCGTGCAGTGCGCGCATTCGCGTACGATCAATAACCTGTATTTGATTTAAAATCAAGTTGTAATTTTAAAACTCCATAAATCCCACTTTAAACGCAATACAAATGATGCGTATATAATGGCCCAGGAAACGAGGCGGGTTTTTTTTTATGATAACAAAAGAAGCACCACCGCACAGCCCGTCGAATACGAGACGAAAAACAAAGAAAAATTAAGGAAAACACATTTGATTTTTTTCCTTTAGATTTCATCATTACACAAAATCGAAAGACAAGAGAGGAAATTTACTTTGGAATTCGCATTACACCCCATTACATAGAAAATACATCCTTACACTATACACTTAGGTAAAAAGTACGAAACCTTATTCTCTCGAAGGCATTTATGTACCATGAGAACCGAATGGTAAAGTGTGTGCGTGTGCGTGTGTGTGGAAGCGAGCATAACGAACTGCTAACTTGATTATAGTCCCAACGAATCTTTATCGCGTTTGTTCGGAAATCCTCGGGAAACAATGTCGAATTTTTTCATCCGAAAAAATTGCTTGCGATCCGGCTAGATACAAAATGAAAGAAAGTTGCGTGCGTCAAGAGAAGGACAAAATAATTTTAAACGTTAGTTTACCTGAATAACGTAAAAATCTACAAAAGTGGTATTTTCGTAGGCTGTCTAGATTATGAGCTACAGACAGACCCGGAATTGGAAGGGGCGGCTATGTTAGTCAGATACAGATGTCCAATTATAAAGATTGATACGTACTTTTAATATTATTAATCAGTCTGCATCATGTTTGAAATTATACGTAAACGTACAGAGATATAATATAGAATCATATATTTGTAATTCTATAATTTATAGATTTACATATCAACGTTAAAAAATAATACATATTCCACATAATAATCAAAGGTAGAAATATAAGTTACGCTATGTGCTTCTTGGTTCTTTAGTAATTTTTATTTACGCTTATATCAATGTATTTTAATAAGAAATGCAAAAATGATTTATACACCACCTTGAATCATGAATAATAAAAAATATACAAGTATTAGATTATAAATATTCTAATTAATATAAATATATAATACATATATATTGTAATAGCAAAAATTAATTAAAAATGAAGATAGTTACTATGTTTATACAATGAATACATTTAGCAGATAGTCTAAAATCATTTAAATGTAATAAACTATAGTAGCTGCCAAAATATAGAATTTAATTTGTAATTTCTTAGTTTAGTTTTCTATCAGTACAACAACAGTAATTAATCAAGAATTCTATTAAATACAAATGTTTTTCTCAAAGTTGACGTATCAATATAATGCGTAATTCTGAACCTGTAAAATAGTGATACATTTTAACCTTTTCAATTCTGCATTTGACCCGCACAGATCATACAATTAACGACGTATCATTTTCATTACCTGCAATATCGTCGATGAAACCAAAGAAGCTAATTAAATACATCAACGGAGCTCCATCGATACACGGAGAGAAATATCTCATAAAAATTGTAAGTAATTTCAGGGGAAATTTTACCATGAAGTCTTGTAAACGTGGGACGTTCTGCATTCATTGCAATTTTTACCATGAACTTCTTGTAATTTTTCCCCCGATATCTTAGTATAGGCAAAAGTAGCGCTTGGACCGTAAGAAAAAATTTGTTCGTACCGACTCTTCTAAGTTTCTCCCTCTCAAGATAACGCGCGCGCATGTGACTTAGAATGCAGAGGTTAAATGTATACGCCGAACCGATCGCCGGCCGGTGTACGTATACAGTGTCTATTCGATGCGGTTATATTCAACGAAATCCAGTTCTGTGTAAAACCTTGCTGCATATTTCTAACAACTTTTTACAGATATGTAAGTATTTTATATTCATGAGAAAATTGAAGTAATGTACAGTAAGGAGTAAGTAATGTACACTTCAGTTAAACTTTCTATTCAAAAGTTACATTGATATAAATAAATTATACACAAATCAATATGGTGAGAAAATACGTTTTACAAAGAGCTGCAACATTAATACGTAAAACTTTAATTTTATAGGAAAGGAGAGCTTGGCCGATCGGTCATTAAAATGTAAGTGTCGAATATTTCTACAGCGATACATTTCTAACCTATAATTTGTACCATTTCAATGCTGCATTGTTTATGTTCAGGATATTTACAATTTGTTGATGCAAAGTGCGGATGGCAAATCAATTTTGAAGCAGTATATAAATATATATATTCAATAAATAATACTTCATCAATGTGAATTATTTCTACACCCATTTACTATTTTAAAATAAATCTATAATTTTTAATAAATCTATTCATTATAAATTTGATTAATTAAAATTTTTTATTGCCTCAAAGTATTTGTTATTAATATATATGTACGTAATGAAACAATATAAATATTTATTATATCTATACTTGTTTATTAATTTGAAGTAAATGTTATAACTCTTAACGCTATTGATGTAGATTATGTTTCGCTTTAATTTTTTCGGTTAGGTAATTTTTACCAGGAAGTTCCTGGTAAAAATTACTGAAACGTCAAGACGTCCCACGTTTACAAGACTTCATGGTAAAATTTCCCCTGAAATTACTTACAATTTTTATGAGATATTTCTCTCCGTGTAGAAATATTCAGTTTATGTTTCCTGCTGTACGTACGATCAATTTGATCGGCAACCCGATACGGATTAAAAACCCGAAAAACTGGAATGACTAGCGATTGATTACAGCTCCTATATCATCTTTATCGAGCTCGGTGATTATAGTAGCATCGTCAATGCGTACAAATTTCATAATGCTTGTGAGAGAATCAACGTGCTCTCGAAGCGAATTACACGAGCGTGCAGAATCTCTACATACAAATGGGCAAAGAAAAATGTTTCCGGTGGTTTCAACGTTTCACGATGGAGGGGAGGGGGGGGGGGATCGCGGTATTGCTTCGTCGAGCGAATACATTTGAACGCGCGCGCGCGCGAGCAGCAATACGACGACTATCCCCGAACACTTTATACGCGAGAATAAACGGTAAACGCTAGAGAGACAATTTATTACGAGTATATACTCTGGCTGTGCACAATTTATAAAACGGTAAACTTTCGAGTGTATAACTATGAGCTTCCTGGTGATAGAAGAGACCCGCAATCACGATGGTTAAATTTTTTGCCCACACGCGGGGAACCGTTCATTACGAGTCTTTAGAATTCCCGTGTTAGCTAATATTTGGTAAAAAAAAATTGCCCCGTTGAAACTGGAAATTCTAACTTCGTGATTTATCGATTATGCAATACATTTGACTCTGCCTTTTTCGCCTCTTGCTCTTTTTTATTTTAACTTACAAATTATTTATTTATAATATCTTAATTTATTTAACCCTCAATTTGAGCCATACATTTTTCTGTCCAGTAAAGAAAATTACTTCGAAACTTGTATTTGGGGGTTTCCGTGGTCACTGATTACGAATCCAGGGTCAAAATTTTTATATTTTTGATCCGAGATGGCGGATTGAAAATAGCGCACTCATTTTTATAAAAAAAGTGTTAATCACGTCGAAAATCTCTACTCGGGGCTTTTTGCGAGTCCACCTTTTCGAAACCGTCATCTTGAATTTAAAAATTTGGAAATTCCGACCCCGAATTCGTAATCAGCGACTTCAAAAACTCCTTTATATGACTTTTTTTGTTAACAAACAAGGTTTTTTGCATTTTGTTTATTTATAACGATTTTGCAATTTAGAAAAATCATTATTTTGTAAAATATAAATATAAATGTAAATTGGCCCATATAGATCTAAAAATAAAATAAATATATTAATAATAATATATATCCCATCATGGCTCAAAGGGTTATTTGTGAAGTTTTCTTTTAATTACTTCTAATAACCCAAGTTGGGAGTTTGTATGAGGTATTTATTATTTAGAGATCATCTAAATGACCTAATCATTAATCGTAATAACATAAATTATGAGTGGTATCACATGATTGATCTGTTAATTAATGGCTAAGGTAAAAAGTTCAATACCTGGACAGATTTTAAACATTTTAATATACGAAGAAAAAAGAGAACTAGTAAAATTTACTATTTTATTAAGTAATTGAGTGACAGACTTGACAAATCATAAAAATATTACTCTTTTTATAAGTATAATTTATTACAGATTTATTAGTATTTACTATATATCTGGTAATTTTTCTTATAAGATATAGTATTTTTGTAATATGTCAACTCTGCTTCTCAATTACTACAAAAATAATAAATTATTTATCATTACAAAAATAGATATATCTATACGAGCTGAATTGTATTGATTAAATTCACAATTTGATGTACTAAACTATTGTCGTTGAATATCGTCTAAAAATGTGGATGCAGTACTTGGATATCAGTTGGACTCAATACTTGAATTATGACACAACGCGTAAATTTGAATAATCATTTTGATAATAACGTGTCTTAAACATTACCTCAAAATATTTTATTGTTAATTATAAACGAATTCGATAGGTAGGTATATTACGAATGTACCTTGAAAATAGTAAAACAATACGAACAAGATGTCTAGTATTATGTGTCAATAAATATTTTTGCAACGTGACTTTAGTAATAAATCAAATTGTGTAATAAAAATCCGATTTAAGTTATTAATACTTTACCAATATTATTGAGCCATTAAATGTTGCAGTTTTTTATCTTCTGAAAAATGCATACAGGAAGGTTTTACGTCAGAGGATCGACAACAATGTATAGTACATTTTAAGAACTCAATGTTTCCTCAAGTGTTAAAATCGACTTTAAATTCGTTTATATCAATTTTTCTACATCTTTTATTGAATTTTATCATTTAGCTTTACCAAATGTTTTTGTTACGACAGTTTGTCTTAACTTTGATAAAAGATAGTTACTTTTATAATCAAACATTTTTCTCCACGTATAATTTCTTCTGAAGTATTGGAAGCTTTTAAGAAAGTTGAAGAAAATCATCTTGAAATGGCGCATTGAATTTTCAAGGATTATTTAGTCTTGGTATATGAACTAAGGAAGCTCTATAGTGGTAGGTAAGTATACCCTTAAATTATGCATTACCATCTAAAAAAAAGGCACACACTTGTATAAGAAAATGCATATTAGTAAGTGACATAAAAACACCAATAATCTTTCCCTTAAAATTGCAGCAGCATTAAGTTAGAAATTCTAAAGTATACGTTGTTTAGAAAGAAGATTAAATTTATGAGTTAATAAAGCTAATTGAAATTCTATTGGTTTAAAAAGCACCGGCAGTAAATTAGTGAAATTGAATAGAATCTTTAATACTGACTAAGTGAAGTTAAGAAGAAAAAGGATCGAATTAACAAAGTGTTTTAGTCTTCGCTAAATAACAGCGTGAAACATCAAAATATTAAAGTACCTTGAACGCGCATTTTACGTCGGTGTATCAAATCTGTTATTACACAAACGTGTAACTACGAACAAAGGCATGAATAAAAGACGCAAGAGTAGTCCGATACAAATGGAAGAAATAAGATAAAAGGAAGCACGAGCAAGAGGTAGAGAGAGAATGAGAGAGAGAGAGAGAGAGAGAGAGAGAGAGAGAATCGAGTGTTCATGTCGAAGCATTAAACCGCTTCCAGCATATATTCCATTCGATACAGGTTCATCGACACAAGACGTGCCCTCGCCGATAAAATCTCGAAAACGCGAATGAAAAACTAGCGGCCCTAGTATTCTTGCCGGCTCTTGGATGTATTCGAGTGACTCGCCGGCACCTGCGCTATTTTTTCCTATCCCTTTTTTTTTATATTATTTAACTCGGGGCTCGCTCGCTCTCGCGCGCGCGCGTCGAACGAGAAAACCCGTGGCAAACCTGTCGCGGACTTGTCGAGACGGACGCGCGATGCGCGGCACGCACCTACATCATTTTCAAAGTCAGGGTCGGTTGCCTCTCGCGCTCCCGATGTCCCTGAGTTTCCTACGCGCTGCAAGGGAGAAAAAAACACGCGGGTCGCTATACTCGAGAGAGCCAACTTCTTTTTTGCCAATTATCACGCTCGCGCGCAAACCCAACGACAAGTGCGCGCGAGCGCAAAGAGTGGTTTTTTTACGCTGCCAAGACATGGGGGGAGGGAGAAGGGCGGCGGGAGGGGCGCGGACCTTTGCAATTCTAATAAACGGCTCGTAAAAGCCGATTGCGCTCGTTCGGAAATCGTTTCTGAGCATTGATGCGCGTGAGCTAGCGTTATGCCGAGGGCGTCGAATATACATTTGAGAGTCACGATATACATAGTATACTCGCTCTTATAATTTCCTGGCATTCGTTCGAGTCTTCGACCAAATAAATCTCTCCTTCCCTCGAGACTTTATCGATATATCAACAATCAAAACAGTTGACATTTTTATTTGTTTGAATATGCTTTTAAACTCTTGTTATATGCGTGTCTACATATGTAAATGTTAATTTCTCAGAAAATATGTATTGACATTTTCTTAAACTAATGGACATTTTCAAAGTTTGGTTTTACCCTTTTCAATAATTGGGAGGAGAAGAGAATGCAAATATTAAAATAATATTTGTATAGCAATTAAATATTGATTATTTTCATATCGGTAAGCAAACAGTATTTCCCTTTCTTTGTTAAATTAGATAATACTTTTTACTTTTCCGTATATAGAGGAAGCTTTGTAATAGTAAAAGTTTTAAGATGTCGAGAGTCCAAATCATGCGTGTGTATGTATTTTTTTGCTTATCTTTGGCTTTGAGACTTTTTCCATTTACGAATTCGGGGAAAAAATTTTATATTTTTAGATGTATAGAATTGTTTTTTATAGCCAATTTTCAATTTTTGAATCTTACGATATTTTTGTATCAGACTATAAATGTACATTAGAGAATAAAAAATCTTTGCTCTCAATTAAAGTTTTCAAAATATCTCCAGTATTATTCAAGATCTTAACAAAAAAACCTGGTTTTTTTTTTTTAAATATATTATAACTTTGAAACTTATCGGATGAATGTGCTAAAAAAACTCATAATGATACAACATAATAGTGGTTACATGTGTGCTGTAGACATTGCAAGCAATTCCATGGATTAGTTTTTGATAAACAAATAAAAACCGAAATAATTGAGTTTTCTATGGTAAACGATTTTAGACATTAAAAGCTATTAATTTACTTGAAATTTTGAGAAAAGGTGGTCTTTATGGTAACAATGATCTGTATATTTTTTCAACTTAAAAGATTCGTAATTAGCGAAGTAATTAAGCGTCATATATTTTTTAACGAAATTTCTGGTTCGTATCTCTGAAACTAAACGGTCAAATTAGTTTAAACTATATTTTAGAACATTTCGTTAAATGGATCTGATGAATAAAATTATAATATAAAAGATTATTGTTAAAAAAATTTGTACTAAGATTAGTCTCCAATTTTTATGGCAATTTATTTTGATATTTCCTGATGAGGTATGTTTGTTGAGATATGTTTTAGTGTGAAAAATATAGGGTAATAATATAATATTTAAATTACGTGATTCTAATTTTTAACTCAATTTTAATCTAATTTTTAAATTATTTTACAATAAAAATTTTTAAAAACGTTGATTAAACTTACTATATATGCTTAATTAAATATCACATTATTTATTAGAATAATGTATTAAATATATAGCAATACATTAATTTTGATAAAGCTGTGCCAATGAAATGGGTAGCGATTTTTAAAAAAATATTCATGTTTGTAGAATAAAAAAATTATTCAATTTCATGAGAGTAAATTATTGTTAATCTAAAATTAATTAATGAATAGTTCATGCATATGTGTACGATTAACATTTTTAAGAAATATTTTGATTGCAGATTTAATTTTAGCTTAATTAAAAATAATACTTCTCCATTAGCTATACTTAGAATTTCCATGAACGTTTATTTATAGTAACATTTAGAAAATGTTATTAAATGTCACATATTTTTACGTAGAAAGTATATAACGATATATAATTTTTTGATACAAGATAAGCGTCTCGGGCTAAATATCGCAGCTAGCAATTTGAATAGCACGAGTAATAAAATATAAATAATTTGTGCATGTAATAAAACCGACGGATTACTATTAGAGAAGATGCACTCACTCTAATATGTTATAAAATTTAAACGGACATATTAATTAAATAAGAAAACCAAGGTTACTCAAGGATCGTAAACTAATAAATTTATCGTCATTAGTTACGCGATCAGAAGAAACTTCCCCCTATCCGGCTTATGAAAATCAGACGGGAAAGGAAGTACCCAAACCCGTTCCAAGGCGCCTACAAAATTCAAGCATTTCGCGCGCTTCATCATCAACGTTGGCGCGATAGGACAACTTGTGCGAAATAAAACCCCGTCTTGGATTAACGTCGGGTTCGAGCGAAACGTCGTATCGATAATGAGGATCCTCTTTACGGGCAACTCGACCCGTTTTTCGAACGTGTACTCGACCACCTCAGGGACGACAAGATTATACACGCGTAACCTTACTGGAGATGATGAAAATGTTTGACCGTTCAATGAGATAATCGTTATGCATACACATTTCGATTGCGTAAAAACCATAATTATTTTTACCGCGCGTACAGTGCGTGCATTCGCGTATGACGTAGATAAGTTTTTGTCGTTTTGTTTTGCTTCCCTTATATATACATATATTTGATACATACGTTACGTGTGGAGGAATACGAGCGGAGTATATAATTTAATATACGTAGATTGCACTCTTGTACGTAATAAATTTGGGGAAAGAAGTTAATTAATTTACAGTACAAGTCGATAAAACAGGAACTCGACATCTTTCTGTACCTCTGTGACTCTGTTAACGACTGTGATATTATATATTGATAATGAATCTTTCAATGATTACAGTTGATTGACCTTTCAAAATTAATGTGATTTTAAACGATAATACATATATTAATAAGAATTTTATTATTTTTAAAGGAAACATCTATTGCGTTAATTAAGCGACCAATTCAAAAATATCCAATTTGTTGCTACAGCAGAATAGGTTTTCACTGATCGGTATAATATATATATATATATATATATATATATATATATATATATATATATAGATTCATTGAAATTTAATAAACTGGATATTACGAAATACGTTGCTATTGACATTGAGACTGCCTAGATTTTATTATTTCTTATATTTAATGCACACGTGCATATTACCGATATTTATTTATAAACTCGTTTATAACATTTTTAAAACAATATTTTTTTTAACATTATGACATTTTTTACGAAAAGTTGAAATCTAAACTTATCTTTTTTATAAATACATTATAATTTATTCAAACATTTCATCGAGTAAACACATAACCCACAAATTTATATACATACACTATCAATGCTTATCAAAATATAAGCGTCCCAAAGCAAAGATAAACTAATTATATTATTTATTTACATATATAAATAAAATGAAGTAAAAAAAAATTGATGCTCAGTGTACCCTCGTATTAGTAGTAAAATGCGTGTATAATTAGACACATCGTGCTGTCCGTATCACGATACAGTTGCAAAACAAGAGGAAACAAGGTACATACATTAAAATAGTATCATACGATTTGCAATATGCACGTGTTCTTTTAGGCGTAAATTAAACGTTCACGCGATATAATGGAAACATTTTATGGTTATAGATAGTTACTTTTACTACGAGATAAATAATTCGTTTTATCTACATGCATTGTATGTCAAAGAAATATGTGAAAAGAAATTTTTATTTTTATATTAATTAATAACTTATATAGTATCAATACATTAATCAAATTTTGTATATATAGTTATTTATGCACTTAGGGAGTAAAATTGGCATTAATTCTTAGGATGAAAGTTGCTGCCCAAGCTTTAGCTAGAATAAAGTGATCGAAGGAATAAAATGCAACTTTACTCCACTAGTAGAGGTTAATAAAATAGATTTTTTAAATGATCAGGGTAAAAAAGTACTTAAAATAATAATTTATCTTTTAACGTAACTTTTTAATGTATTTTGCTTCCTCATAGAGGAAACTTTGTAATAATAAAATTTTTCTACTCGCTAAAAACATGTTATAAGTATATTTTAACATGTCAGGAGTCGAAATCACCTGTTTTCAGAAAATGTCTGTATGGATGTGTGTGTGTTTACCGCCGTATTTTCAAAACTATTCGGTCAGTATCGTATACTTTCTGTTATGAAACAATTATCAATTTTTTAAAAATTTTGAAATTATTAATTTTTTTTAATTGGACCAAATTTACTTTATAGAGAATAAAAAAAATGTATCTGCTCGATTTTGGATTTACAAATTATGTCGTATTAGTTTTTTGTTATTAAAAAAATGTTTTTTTTGTAATATTTTATAATTTGGAAATTATTCAGTCAAATGTGCTGAAAACATTTATGATGAAAGAACTATCTAATGGTCATAAACTGTAAAAATTTCAATTAAATATAACGATTAGTTTTGATTTAAAAAATTAAAATGTGAAAAAATAGGGATTTTTATGTCGAACGTTTTCAGGAATAAAAATCATTTTCACCCTGAACATCTAAAAAGTCTACTTTAAAATACACTAAGAGTGAACTAAAATTTAATTTTATTCCTTTTATTACTTTATTCCACGTATACCCATTTTATTCATCGTAGACCCACTTTTTTGGTTTGAACACTTAATTTAGACTTTTTCTACAAATACAAAATTAAATTTACTATATTAAATTAAAAATATCAAAAAATTTTAGAATATTGAAAAAATTTAGAAATTAAAAAATGAAATTCTTATTGCAAAAAATGTCTTTTTAAATGATAGGGTGAAAAATTTTATGTGCACTTCGGAAGTAAAAGACGAAAAGATTATTCCCTTAGATGAATTCACTGCACCTTTCATCCCGGGAGCAAATGCCTATTTTACTCCGTAAGTGCATAAATAACTATTAATGCACTTGAAATTTTGGGAAAGAATAGTAATTTTGGAAGTTTCGATCCCTATTGTTTTTCAGCTACAAATATCTATACCTAAGTTATTAAGCATTATATATTTTTGTACAAAATGTTTGATTGATTATATCTCTGAAAATAATTCACCAAATATGTTGAAAAAAATCGTGGAAATGGAACATAATAATAGCATTATGCTGTAAAAATTTCAGCATCTTTTAGACATAGTTTTTGAGAAAAAAATTATAATCTAAAATGTATTTCGTAAATAGTCGATTGTTTACTAGATCAACAATGAAGGGTGAAAATTACAAACGAAAATGTATTTTTTATTAAAATTTTGTTTGCTTATAAAGTAGTCTAATATGGAACTATATATATATGTATATACGTGTTAATGATAATGATATTCTCAAGTGCGATAATAATTACAATATATAATTTGAAAGCAGCATTTAGTTGACTAGAATTTCTGTTAAAATTATACTTGAATATACTATACGTTTTTGCGTTGTATGAGCACGCAAACAATTTCCCTACGAATTGGTTTGAGATAAGAATTTCGCGCAGGCACGCATCCCCCATAGATTCTTCGTATACTCCTTTTTTATTTATTTATTCCTCTCTCTCTCTCTCTCTCTCTCTCTCTCTCTCTCTCTCTCTCTCCGCGAAATAAATAATGAAGTTTCATAATAAAACGAATCTCTGGTCTTTGGATGATACTCTCGCGTGTGACCGAGGCTGAAATTTCATCGGATCGATTGGAGTACGCGCACGCAATACGCAATATGCGTCCAACCGAATTCGAAAGATATGCTCTCGTGTAATTACCGTATATCGGTCGACAGTCGCAATTCCTTAATTGGAGGGATGATTTTCCTTTTCCGATGCGACTGTTCGTTAACACGTACTTTTCAAACTTCCGAGGTTTTTGCCCTCCGTTCTACGCATTTTCAGGATCATGAATATTGCATAAACTTTCGATTAACAATTTCACTTTTTACGGTGCGTAATTGTAAGGAAATTTCAACCATTAATCGAGTAAATATCTTTTATCTATATGATGAGATATAATAATCGCGTATGTGCGTTTTAAAGAAACATTATAATTTCTGAATATTTTCCATTACCCATATAATTTTAAACGTATAATAACTATATACATAACAATGTTTTTTAAAAAGTGAAAATGTATGTCAAACTTAATTCTGATTGATACTACACTCTCACACAAGTGAAGCAGCATCAAATATATACGCAGAATCTCATTATCGCATGCCTATTTAGAAAAAAATTAACACATATCACTTAAATATATTTACTAGAGCTTTAAAATATCATTAAGTTTAACCGTCCATCGAATTGCGTAAAAAATAAAAGATTCATTTAACCAATATCCAATTTAAGGGGATGCCAAAGTCAATTTTTAGTTAAACAAATAATTTGAATTACAATTAATGTATAATAATAGCATTTGACAAACAATTGACCTCGGTTCAAACATGAAGCTTAAAAATACAATCTGTTTTTCGAGAACACACAACTACCAAGAAATATCAATTATTGATTTTTTATACTATTTGGCAAGAGATTTCTTGGAAAAGCGATGGAATTTTAGTCTTAAATTTTGCACGGACGTCAATTGTATGTAAACAAAACTCTTATTACATTTTAATATTCCATTTATTATTAATTATTTATTAAAAATTAATATTATTGAATACTATACGTTTATTTAGACATTACGACTCTTTAAAAAATTTCTGCGTTGTAAAATCACGGAAAATCGTACTTTTTGGGTGCTAAAATTTTTTAGGGTGTTCAAATTGAATTAACCAAGAACTTTGTAGAATAACTTATTATTATTTAATTATTTAGTGCAGTTCTGTATTCGGTTTCTGCATAAAATTGCATATATTTTTTAAAATAAATGTAGTAATTATCATCGTTTACTCGGTCGGTAATATACCCACCAGATATACCACCCCCATAAATAAAAGATACTGCATGTTATATTTACTATCGCAAAATTTCTAATATTTCGTGTGATGTGTCAAAAAAACTAAAAATATTTACAGTTACGTGTTTGAGATAAACAAAAAATCTAATATAACAAAAACTCGGGTTATTTAAACAAACTGACTCTTACCCTGCTCTCTCGATACAACTTATTATGCATACTTATATAAATATTGAAAGTTTGTAAAATTCAAGCGGTTTTTATGCTACAAGGTTTTTCTCTAATACTTAATAAATTAACGATTTTCTTAAACTCAATTATGACTTAATTATTTTTCCACAAACCATTAGATTCTATCCCCATTGGACAAAATGTAAACACTACATATGTGTGTGCACATGAATTATACATAGTTAAATGGAAGGAATATCGTCAACCTTAAACAAAGTATCATCTCAACATTTGTGTAAAAAAATTGTAGAAATTGCCGTACTTGCATAATGAATCAAGGAACAGGAGCAACAAATAAAATTAAATTGTATATATATACATATACCCCAATCAAGGATTTAGCTAGTGAATTTCGTTGTTACGAGAAGTAGATTAATTCGTTTGGTTAATTTATCTGTGCGCAATTAATTGGGCAATTAATTGCTGCGTAAACGACCGCGAGCGTATTTTGTGCGCGCGGTCTTGCGCTTATATATGTATATGTGTATATATATACACACGAGGCTTTTGAAAGAGAGGAGAAATCGGTCTGACAAGGCGCGATGTTTGCGCAGCCGATAAACGATCGCGATTAAGAATGCCCGATGTCCATTCGTCTGTCAACAATCGACGTATACGTACAGCACTCTTGCCCTGGCTGACTATCTAGGTGTATATACGATTCTCTTATTCGAGTCACCAGTCAACCCATTATACACATATAGACACATAGACACACACACACACACCTTCGTTCAATCGAGAGTTCGGTCGTCTCCTCCTTCGGTATATTCTTTTTCTTGTATACCTTCACTCGACAAGAGTCCCAATTCCATTAACCATTCGATACCTCTTTCAACGATGATTTTTTTTTTCTAACTATCTATTGTTGGGACGACGAAATGTAATTCCTTGTTCGTTCCTGAGAATTTTTACTCCAAGGTTCGGTGATACGTTCGTATTCGAAAGCTTCGTTGTTGAAAGGGCACTAGAAAGGATCTTTACGAATCTATAAATCTATACACGTATAAAATATATAACAACGCTACGAATAAGTATTGGTGTTTATAGTCTTTAAATTAAATTGTTATAGTTATCGGTTACTTTGATATTATATAAATAATATACAAAAAGGATTTTTCAAGTGATGCTAATCTATAATTGAAAAAATTAAGTTAGGATCTTTGGATATAGGCATAACCACTTTGATATCTTCTAATGCGATTATTGATCATTATTCGACTGTTGGTACATCCGATTGTTAATAGATTACATTAACGTATTATTCATTCTCATCATAAATTCATTCCTATATATTTACTCTCTAATAAATGTTGAGTACTTGTAGTCCTGTCTAACAATGGAAGTATGCATCAAATTCGTTTATTTAAATTTTAATATTTATATACATAAAGAAAAAGACATATTGACTTATTTCAGGATGGTGTATTGGTTGCACGTTTTTTTTCTTTTTTTGAAAAACTAAAATAAAGTTTTATGTTTAATGCTAAAATTGTTCGGTTAGCTATATCAAATTTTAGTTGGTATTTTTGAACAAAGCGCGTGCTATAACAAGTTTAGTACTGCGGTAAAATATGATTAGATATGCAATATCCTTATAAATTCGTACTCTGCGCGATACAATAAAACGCAACTATCTGTATACCTTATGAATAAAAATCGAATTTTTGAGAAAAGTAAAGCTCATTCCTAATTCAAGTAATAATTCAACCTCACCTATACAGTACCAGGTACACTCGAAGGTACTTCGATATCCTGCCATGGAAAGTAAAAATTTATTACGCGGACCGCGAAACAAATAACTTTTCCTCTCCGTTGTTATTTCGTAATGCAACAAAGCGTCCTATTCGTCTTTCCTCGTCAATATGGTTACGGGTGGTCGGCCAATAATAACCTCATACTCGCGAACGTGCGAAAGAATTATTTTTTTCCATACTTAGCTCTTACACACATAGATGAAATCGTACAGCGCGCGATTGTCGAAATCTAAATGAGGCGGTTATATATATATATATATGTATACGAGAGGGATATAAACACTCGGACGTCGAGATGAGAGAGGAGGTGCGGTGATTGGCACCGTCGAGTTACAATATGTACACGACGAGAATTTCAGTTGCGCTTATACATAAATATATAGTTAATTGTTCTTGGAATAACGTATATTTTCTGACGCGATTTTTCGAGGTTTAGCTAAACGAATGATTATTTATGTACATACACGTTTATGCGGTATTTCCCTTTGAATATCCATGTTCAATGGAAAACGTTTTCGTTTCGGTTACCTCATTGCACTTGTAGGTGCAAAAAAATATCGCGATATAGAATGTATACGGTACAAGTATATATAATTTGATCGGTCTGGTCATCTCGCGCGTATTAAATTACGTAACGCTTCCATTCGACGTAGATGTATCAAAACAAATTTTAGATGAAAGTTTCACTTACTGCTCAACGCATATAAAAGAGATGTGTCGGGTATAATCCATTAATTTACCTGCAACAGAGGAAAAAGAAACATTAAACATTGATTGCAATCTTATTGCTTATAGATTATTGTAAAAACTATTGAAGAAATTTCAAGTTAATATTAATGATCTTCCTAATTATTTCGGTATCGTTAAATAAAAGTGTATTGCCGGGTATATATATATATATATATATATCTACGTAGTCAGAAGTGCCCGTTATTAGGAGTCCAATTATACCGGTATTACATAAAATTTTAGAAGCGCAAAAAACAATACCTCATCTTATGAGAAAGTTAAAGAAATACGCATATTCAAAGTTCACGAATGTCTATATAGTTCTAGCATTTATGTATATCTATACGAATCTTTGGAATGTCTATATCACGAGCTACATCTATTTTTACTTCTTCCCATAATTAATTGAACGAATCGTCGAACGCAGCTGTCGATTATGTATATACGTGTACACTAGCATTGCAAACGCGGTGAATTTTCTACCTATTTACAAAACTACTTAGACGTAGCGATTTTCCTTGCTATAGTACGTATAATTCGATACGGTTAATGCTAATTACAATGACTGAAACTCGAATTTCTCACGAAATGTAATTTTGAGCAGTGATTTTATGTGGGACGCGTACGGTTGAACGTCGTTTATACGATCGATGTAGATCTTTTCAGTAGCCGTGATACGCGGGTTCTTGTCGTTTCGTCTAAGAAGTTCCCGATGTAAAATTGTACTTGCACGCGTATGCGATACTCTAAATCACTTGAATCTTTCACGTCACTCATGGAGATATCATACGATTACTAAATAGGCTAATTGATTAATTTCATAGGAAACGTTATGTCTATTATTTATTTACAAAATATATATAAATTTTTCTTAAAATTATTGCATAATACGCAAACGTATACTTCTACGATTAGACCCTGGAATTTTGTTACCGTTGTAGTCTTATGATATTCCATTACGATTTACAATATTTTGTATTTTGTAATGCACTGTTAACAATGCATGCGAGCGTAGGAATTAAATTTTAATTTTATATTGCGGTAATACATCGCATTAATGTTTATCGTGAACGATCTCGTTTTCAATTTGTTCCAATAAAACGTTTTAATCTTATGTATTCAGTGAGAATATAATTAGTATACCCAAGTAATATACGCACACCTTTATAAAAAAAAATAGAGATATTCATGAGTGAATACATTAAAAACGAAGAGATGCAATGTGATTCAGAAATCAATTTTATTGATTTCTAATTATTTTATTGTAGTCATTATTTACAAAAGTTGCTACAGTTTTGTGTACGAGATTCTGTTTCATCAAATCTATCTATATGTATGTTTTATTTTAAAAGAGTAGTTATTATATAGAGTACTGAAACAACGCGTAATGTAAGGCTTGGAATGAATAAAAAAATTAAAACAAGGTAGTGTTACAAATTCTTGACATATATAATAAAATGTATTCCTACGTTCCCACTGTTTAAAATGTACATACGAGTAAACCAATATTTATCGAAAACCATTAATGTTTAACTAATTTTGTTTCGCAACGGGGTGTTTACAAATGATAAAAACTAAAACCACGTTAACGCATAAATGTTTATTTTTAAATGTAACTTCCCAAGTTTATACTTGTTGCTGCGAATACGTATACAAATCTGCATATATCGCGTTATAAAAAAGTATATATACATATACAACTATAAATATATAACACACCGAGTTACGATATATTTTTCCCACTATGAAACAAAGTCATCAAAATTTACAACATTTTAAAACGCATACGTGTAATATGCAACCTCTCTCTCTATCTCTCTCTCTCTCTCTCTACGCCACATACTAAAGAACCAGTTTGTACATATCCATATAATATCCAGAGCCCTCTAAATAATGCTGAGCAATTCCACGTATCAACCGCAACATGTATACGAGTTAGCAGCTCGAATTTTTGTCGATCGGAATAACGTGTAAAACCGGGAGAAATAACTGGACGCCCGCAATCCACGGCACGCCTTTCGAACGCGTTCTTCCGGTCCGACTCGTAAAGGTCCTCTACCTCGGTATAAAAAGAAGGGCGAATAAAAGAGCGCGGACGCGTGCGACAATTTTGAATGAAAAGTGGCTCGCGCGTCGGTTGACACAGTCGAAAGTGAAAGCGGGTGATGCCTCGGTTGAAAGCGATCCTATCTCTATATACGACACTGATTGGCCCTGCAACGCGTATAAGTGTGTGTATATAGGTGTATGTATATACGCGATCTTTTCCTTTTACGTCTCTCACGTCGTTTCACACATGCGAATTTATATATACATGTACGTGTATTGTGAGTATACGCGATTGTTACCGAGCCTGGGGCGAATGGATTCGGACTTGCCTCTCTTTCAATGAGTATTCTATTTCTACGCGATTGTTTTCCTTCCTTTATATACTTTGATACCGTACTGTCGAGAGTAGGTGTTCGGCTAGCCACTGTTGATGAAACTTTGGGTTTTTACAGTGGATAGATATTTAATTGGTTAACACTCGTATAAAGTTAGATTATTAATAAATTTAATAAATTGACATTAATTTTGCTGTTTTTTACATGCGCTATCAAGATATTTATGCAAATCTTAATACGGTAATAAAGACATTAGTTTTCATTCGATAGAGCAATATTATTATAAAGTAAATATCGGTTTAATATTAAGATTGTTTAATTCTAACGTACCAATCAATTAATAAATTAGAAAAATATCTGGAAATGAGAAAAACCAATGTATTCAAATTTATTGAATTACCTAATAAGACAGTGAAATATGCGGTATTCCAACGAGTTTATAGTGTAACAACATTTTTTGCGTATAGTGAATATATATTACTAATAATTTTTGAACGTATGTTAACACAGAGATATTTGCATGTCTTTTGCAAACTAAAAGTTGTTTGGAGTAAAAGTCCGATACATTGTTTAGATAATAAAATTACTCACTTCAAAAGCCGAATGTATGTATATATATATAAGTATATATATTCATTTCAAATTAAGAAGTACGATATATTCATTCAAAATAAATCCTCTTAGCTTCTTGTTAAAGATAACTCAGCTCATTTTCAAAGAAAGATATCATTTACTGTATTATTTGAATTTAAATGCAAGTCATTTCTAAGTTGAATGCATAAACATTTTTTATTTTCACTATATATGTGTTGCATATACCTGCATATGAGAAGTTCGACTTAAGAAAGGTTGTTAAAAGCTTATCCATAGTGTAAGATCGAAGCGACTTTTTTTTTTATTAATTATACTCAAATTCATAATTAACGCGTTGATACTTTCGAGTTTGAGAATATAATATTTCGCAAGAAATAATAGATCGTGCACGTGTGTAGATACACTCTTAATTATATTCGCAAACCTTCTCCCCGAGAGTCGTTAATTTATACCATTGAGCGTTAAATAAAAGAATTAACCGAGCAATACATCACTCGCGTAAAATGAAATTTAAAATTTTATAATAGGTATATGTACGTGCATAGTAATTAGTTCGAGAGAATTATTCTTTCGCACTATCTTGATAATAATTGCAAAATTGTTTTCACGCCCTCGCGGCGGGTAAGAGGAAAGAAAAAAATAAAAAAAAATGAAATTACGACTATTTCGCATTACAATCGATCATACAGCCACGCGTTAAGCATGTATACCGAAGGATCAACTTATCCTAAGAACATAAGTCTTTGAACAGTCAAATT
Organism: Theocolax elegans; assembly: GCA_026168455.1. NCBI lineage: Eukaryota > Metazoa > Arthropoda > Insecta > Hymenoptera > Cerocephalidae > Theocolax > Theocolax elegans. The sequence continues at coordinate 23,209,936 of CM047426.1, read as the reverse complement.
TGTCACGCTAATTCCCGCTCGCACTATACACGCTCAAAAGCAGCTTTCGAAGAGATTAATTTACACTTCTATACCTTTTAAAAGCGAATCTCGTCGCAATGCCACGACCCGACGAAAAGAGAGAGGAAGAATATACGAAGAAAGGAAGACAACGCGAATACAGGAACCAGTCTATTAAAAAATCAAGCGGTAAATTTAGTCGGTTGATTTGGTTGTGCTAAATAAACCAATGTCTAGATCGTATTACTAAATATTTCCTCCCGAGGCCAACAGCGCGCCAAGCCCAAAGTTATTCCAGTTTTTCACCTCTCCTTTCGCGCGAGTGTATAAGCCTCGAGCGATCGTCTCTCTCAACGATGGAAATCGAAACGATTTTAATGCCGATAAACCGTCGTCCCTCTCGGTAAGAGAAAAAACATTGGGATTCCATGGCGATTCTATACTCACGGATGATTCACGAGAGCACCGAACCTTTTTTATTTTCTACACGTTCCTCGCGCTCGCGTCTATACATATATATTTATAGGTGTACATCTGAGAAGATCGCGCGGTTAAGAGTATTAGTATCTTCGGTCGGTCTATGCAGTATGCAACAAATGTGTGGATGAATGGATTATTCACTGCATTACTCGTATTATTTAGGATGAAGGGAGATTGAAAGGATGTACTATGCAGTGTCTATACCTTTGGATAATGAAATAACTAACGGTCGTACTAGTTAATTCCGATATAAGATACCACATTTATTCGATATCCTAAATTCTTACTTGATTCCTCAGTGTTATATACTGATTATTAAATGAAATGATGTTGCGTACACAATATTATTATCTTAATAAATTTGAGATGTTTCGCTTTAAAAATTACTTACATTTTTATTATATTTTATCAGCAATACAATTGTATGTTTACAATTGGTATATTGTGCGTACAATAATTCTATTCGAATAATTAATATGATTTTATTATTTCTTTATTATTATATAATATAATTTCGTAACATTGACTCAACGACGCCTACACGTGTAAGTGCACAAACTATTCTGGGTGAATAATTAGTTGTTCTAAAATTTTATAAAGCATTGTTACTGCACACGCTATATAAATATTATATTTCATCATTCAAAATTAGTATGCGCCGTCTTAATTAATTCTATTTAAGGTATATTGCATCCGTTATAACTTTATACTTTATCATATTTAAAAGGATTTTTGTTTAATTATGTATGTATTAAATTATTAAAAAAGACCATCAGTTAGATTCCATTAGTACCTATTCGACGAACGAAAAGAAGAATCAATAAATGTGATATACATTGCAACTTCTCTAGTTTTCCACAAGTCTACAGGTGAAGGTACAAGATGCGCGGAGACATCGCAATTAATATTGACTTATACAAAGGATCCCATAAATTGAAAAAGGTAAATAAAACCTTTGAATATTAATCCAAGGTTACTTAGCGAGAAGCACTCATTGAATTCTAGACAAGTTTTTGCAAAACCAAGACGATTCGACGTGGAATACCTCGAGAGCGTTGTAGATCGTAAGTGCAGTGTATATACATTATAAATACGAAGAAGGCGATAAAAAAGCGGATGGAACGATGGCATTTGAAAGAAGCTCTGGACTCGCGTTCCAAACGACATCGAGACAAGAGCCCGAGTAGAAGGGCGTACATACCTCGTCATCGTATAGTCGTCGGCGAGGATCTCATTAGGCATCCCGCGGACACCTATCTTGCGAGTTGTCCTAGAATTCCCTAATGTAAAATGCAATCGCGCCGCTAAGATCGTAATGGGACATTGCCTTATACACCGTCCGTGTCGTCTTATCGGAAAAAAGGCCTCGGTGTTCGCGAGAGAACGCTAATGGCTAATGTAACGAGAACGCGCGTTGCGATTTATTGGAGACCGATCTTTCGCGAGACAATCGTACGCCTTTAAGGACAAACCTGCAGGGGTAAAAACACGCGGTTGAACTTGCCGTATAGCAATGATCTCTACCAATCCCCCTTCTCTTATACCCTTGTTTTTCCCCTAGTTCGATATCTTTAAAGGGACGAATAATAGGGACTTGTTTTAATTAGAATGCGCTTAAAGTACACACAGACGTCGCTTTCAGATTCTCTTTTCCACTTCTTGTTAACTCTAGACATAACGTCGCGGTACACCGTGCAAGCAAAAAAATTATGAAATTGAAATTTCGCAAGAAAACCGGGTTTTCCACTTGTGGTATAATCATTCTAGAGTCAATACTCGATTCTATATGTACCTCTTCAATAGATACTCACGGGATGTGTTTATATTTATCATTCGCACTCTATGCAATTTATAAGATTATGTGAAAGGGTTAATGGTTATAATTTTCCTAACGTACATTATATGCTAATATTTCATTCTCGCGTTGGCATATATGTATATATTAGTTTTCTCCTTTACAGAATGCTCAAACATTATTCTTTTGTTATAATGAGCACGTTATTATTATTAATAATATTGTAACGTCGTCAAAAAAATCATATAGGTAAATCTAATGAATTGCATTTAAGAAAATAGGCTGTGTTGTGCTAAAATAAACAATGACTCGAACACATTCAATGATAGGCTATTATCATTCTAATGAATTTCTAATAAAACGATCGATGATAATATAGATGAAATGTTGTTATAATATGTACTTATAATCTTGTCTTTCGTTTTTCAAAAAATTATTAGTAATATAACGACAATACCTCTATTAAGTGTAATAAATGTATCTTAAATGAAATGAATTGTCGACTGAAAACTTATTGTATAGCATAAAATACAAGTACTTAATTATTAATACACAGAAAGAATACTGTAAAATTTACAATTTTTATTATCTAAACGAAACAATCATTGAAAATTTTACTCTCTTTTAGAAAGTTTATAAAATTTACATATTTTATTTATAATTTTTTTTTTAAATAAACATTTAGATTGATATTGAAATTCTGTTCTACTTAAGTGGATTAAAATTATATTTAAAAGTTAATGTTAAAATTTCAGCCTATTCAATAAAATGATTCCTGAGATATTCTGCGGTAAGTCCATTATGGAAAAAATATAAGGCTCTCCCGTAGAACGGTCGTGCCTAAAAATCAGAGTATGAAATCTCATAATTAATTAATGTAGTTATGTGATATAAATTGGCTAACAAATTTTGAATAATAGTTAATAATAATATAATTTGTTTAAAAAATTAAGAATTGTTTTCAATGGTTATGAAAAAAATGATTAATTATTAATATTAAATAGATTTTTTAAATTTTAACACTTGCTGGTTCCCTTAAGGGCATCGACATAAATTGTATAGTTATCACTAATCGAAAACTTAATCTATCATAGTAGAAATTGTTAAAGCTAGTTTTAATTTGTCTTGAATCAACTATTATACTAATATTTTATATCTTTAATTCTTGTAAATTAAGTTTTTATCAAGGGTCCCATACTAAATTTTTGTTGAGTAACTAATAAAAGAGTATGTGAAAAGTGAAGAGAAGAGACACTTCTATTCATTCATAACGTGTATGTTGAATTTCAGACTAAAATATTATTGTGTTTTTGAGAAATCGTTAACCAATAATGTCAAGTTGGTGCATCCCGGTTCACATTTTTAGTGAGACTTTTTTCGAAAACGTAAGATTATTGATAAACGAAGGCGTCTCTACTTTTACTTTTTTCACATACAGTTTTATTTAGAAATTTCCTGTTAATGATCGCGTACGTCGGTAAGGCAGGCAGGATAAATATGGACTATGAGACCCCGTTAATAAAATTATGAAATATAATTTTTCAGAAATCTCTTAAAATAATATAATTTATATACCAAAAAAATCATTAACACTGTCTTTGAAACTGTAGGCAATTTTATAGTATCTAAGTAATAAAACATTTCGAAACATATATTTTTTTCGCAATTAAAGATATTGTGTGCAAGCAAATTCCTTCGAATTATCAACACTAATCTGAACTCGTCACATTATTAATTACATCCAAATGCTATATTCGTCCTATCCATTATCAAGACTGGCTTCTACGCAATGACAACCAAGAGGCATATCACGCGCTAAAGCGTACACAAGTGAAACTAACAACCAACAGAAAAATATTATGAAATCTCGACAATTTAATTATTTTTCACCTCGATTACCCTTATGAACTTTTAGGATCATATTTGTTTATTTCCCTAAAGCTATTGAACTGCACATTGCTTACAAAATATATTCGTGCGAATAGAGAAATCTTGTTGATAGGATCACGTCTCTCTCTCTCTCTGTCTGGCTCTTTCTCTTTCTCTATGGACGGTTCTCGCAACGAAGCCGTAAATTACCAGCGCGCCTTTTTCTTTTACTGTGAGCGTCCGAGAGGAACTGCGCGCGCGATATACGAGAAATATAAAGTAAACGTAGCGGAATTTCTGCGGAGGTGAAAATGGCGAATTGATTTTTGATCGTCGAACCTGAGGGTATATATACCCGCTTCGCGTTCTGTGTTTTCCTGATAACAAGGATTTGTAGCTGAGATTGCGTTTACTTTTTTTAAGCTATTTTATAGCTATAAGATTTTCTTAAGATTATCTTTGTGCTGCTTTCTTGTTTTATATGGTTATCGAAAATAGTCATGTATATATATGTACATAAACTTTTTTCCCAAAACGGTTCCTCGATTTGAAAGTAGTTGGTATTAAAAATATTTTTGAATAAATTTATGCGGATGAATTTATGCGGGTAACTTTATGAAATATGACAATTTTTTCATTCATATCTTTAATTATTCAAGTACCTTTAAGTCAATATAGAGAGTCCTGTATATTAGCACTATTTGATTTAAATGTTTTGATTGATAGTCTACTTTCTAGGTCGTATTTCATTTTGAATTAAAAAATACTTTATTTAAATTAAAACCAATGTTCAAAACAAAAAAGTAATTCATAAAGTTCGTATACATATACTTCAGAATAATTGCAGTTTTAAAGACAATCGAAAATTTATAAAAACAGCACTATTACTTAAATTATTTTTATGTTAAAACTGTGTTTTCCTAAACATCTTCAAAACAGGATGAAATATATTGGATGAAGATTTTTCAAACGATAAGTGTAATCAAATGAACATAAAAAAACGATCGTTTATTTAAAAATTGTAATATCTTTTTAAATGCTTTCCAAGTAACATTTAAAAGAAAATTCTAAGAAAAAGTCATATTCTAGCGTGCGGAGGTGCATATCATATGCAATCGTAAAAGAAATTTATTTTCTATGATGCTGCCACAAATGACCTTCGGGCGACCGAAATAAATAATCAACTCCATAAATCATATGTCGATACATATATACACACACACACACACACCTGGTTTATCGGAATTCGTGTAAAGCCCGAGAGCTCCCGCGCCCTTAAAAATAGTCATTGCACAACTGGAGCGCAAACGAAGTTAGTGTAGGTATATAAATGAAAAGACATAGAATTAAAAAAAAAAAAAAAAGAAAAAGGAGAAATACATGTCCGGTAACGAAATCGGGCAAGACCGGCCCAGAAAAGTTAGTATATACCGAGCTGCGCCCGGAGCCGCGCGATATCATCGGATACGAGGGTAGGAAACCTGTTAGGGAAGCAACTCGCAACTCGTATCGGTCGTTTGGGATCGGCGCAGCCTACATTCCGTGGCTGAGGCGCGCGGCCCGCGCGTATCTTGGCATAGTTCACCCGCGAGGCAACTAGATAGAGATACAGAAAAAGCCCCGTATGATCAATATACGCGGGTTGCTCTCTCTCTCTCTCTCTCTCTCTCTCTCTTCCTCGCGGAATAATAATTATGGGGTTTAGGTGAGCGCGTGTCTCTCGTTGCGCCATTATCGGAGTCGCACCGCGTGATCATTTAATTTGTTGCACAGGGTATATATATACATATACCGAGAGATTGCGAGGTGTCTAATTATTTATATATCGTTTTCTATCACCGTTGGGCTAATATCTCTATACAACTTCATGGGATATATCCTTAATTATAAAGTGAAATTTCACCATTGCCAATGATGATGCATCGCGGACGCGTTGACGCGTTTCTTATTCGTATATATATATATATGTATGTATGTTCTGATTATTAGTATGCATACATTATACGCATACGTGTATGCGTACGTGAATGTGTGTATTATTCACCTATACGTAACGTATGTGCGTTTTTCATTTCGCGCGATCGTTTGTAACGATAAACTAGAATTAAATCTTATGTCGATATTTTCCGTTACGATACGCGTTACGATCGTACGAACAGATGGAACTGGAATAAGGATAACCGATTAGCAGAGTTAACGAGGCGAGACATTTATCACTTCGCGATTCTCCAATTTCGTCTTTTCTTCCGGAATTATCGAGGAAGAAATCCTGTTTTATTGACGATGGTTTTTCAATACAATACCGCCGAGCAGAAACGATGCTAAACTTGAAATATCAACTGAAAGAGAAATTTAATTGAATATTAAGAAAACTAATAATGTTTTTATTTAAAATAAAACGAATAACGAGGAAAATGTGAAAAAAAAAGAAGAGACGAGAGGAGAAATTTATATTATAAATAATTTACTTCATAGAAATCGATATCGCGCTATATAATATTCCGTTACATTATTATTGTGAACGATTAAGTCCATTTCAATTATACGCAACTGATTTTACAGCAGTATATCGGTATGTTAGAATATCTCGATATAGCGAATTTAACACGTAAATTTACGTAAATTCCAATTTTCGTGAATGTACGAAAGTCAATTAATTTAATCAAGAATTTAGTAACCAACAAATCCAATATATATATATTTTAAAAGGTACATATATATATAATCGTGCGGTTTTCACGACGATTTGATTTAGTCATTATAATTTCTCGGAACCCAATTACATATATACAATTTATTGTAAATTTGTAATAAACCCAAGCTCACATTTTATGTGTACATTATAATAAATGGTATACAAAAACGTATTAGATTTAAAAGACTATTAAATCGCGGAGGGTTACTTAATAAACATTAAATCGAGTACATTAACTATTGGTACAATATTGTTTTATCGCGTTTAATTCAATAAAGTCTACCACCACGCTTATATATAAATTAATTTTTCAATTTAGCATTATCGAGTGAGTTAAAGGAAATTGTTATTAATAATAACCTGTGTCGATATAAAAATTGAAATAAATGGTTACGACCAAGCCATTAGATCAAGTAAAAAGTATAAAGAAAAAAAAAACAAGAAAGCAGTACAAAGATAAATTCGAGGAACACATTAATCCTCAATTTAAAATCGTTTAAAAGATGCCTCACGAATGATAAATCGACGGTAATGATTATACAGATAATAGAGACCGATACATTTTAATAGATGCATTAAATAAAAGTAGCGCGATTCACATCGTGAAAACGATTCGGAATAATTCGCACGCTATATATACATTATGTACCCCCTTGTAATATACGAAAAATAGTACCTCGGTACTTTCTACGGCGGTCAAGTAAAAGTTCGCGCGATAAACCGAGCGACTTAGCGGTTGCGAGTTAATATAATGCAACGTAACCCCGTAAACGCGTCGCTAAGATATGAACGAATGGTACGGGTAAATCAGGAAGTTTACGTTCTCGAGCGCAAGTATACCGCTAGAACCTCTTCAAGTCCAGTAGGTTGCGAGTGAATCCTATATGCGGGGACAAGCTGCTTCTGTTGTTACTCTTGCTGCTGCTGCTGCTGCTGGTTCTTAGCGCGAGTGCAAAGTCGGCTAGAGTACTGTTACTTGGCCTGGCCGTATATACCGAGCTTCTCTTGTCTTTATTGCATGTACAATAGGCAAGACCCGGAATACATTCGATCCTTACCTTCTTCTTCTTTTTTTTCCTTTTTTTTTTCATTCGATTTATTGTTTTTACCACCGTCAAAGTATTCTGAGCACGAGGATGATAATCGGTACGCGCTCATGCTTTTTACCTACGCTTTTTTTAAACCACCCATACGAGAGATAAGATTCGAGAAGAAAATATATGCACGTTGTAACGCATGTAAAATTATTTGAATATACACAAAAGTGCAACGTTTAGAGTTACGGTGGAAAGTACGTTTTAATTAATATACGATACTTTTGATGTGCGTGTATATAGTTATACTCAACAAAATATCTAGTTAGTTTTATGAAAACATTTATTTAAATTTAATATTTGATAAACTTAAATTGTTAGTTTAATGATGCAAATAACTATTTTATAGGTTACAACTGCCCGTTTTCTACCAACTCTTAAAAGATGACTATTTTATACCTCAAAAATCGTTTCCATTTCAACTAAGATAAGAATTATTACAAATGTAATTGTCAATATATTTTAGAGTAAACGGAAACTACAATTTAAAACAAAAATGAATAGAACGTTCGGTAATATGTATATATAATATATTTATCGGATAAATAATTACAACTATTATTTATCAAAATGAAAGTGTCCAATTGAGGAATATACAAACATATAACGTCTGATATTTAAAAATATATATTTATACATATATCACTTAATTATACGAAAAAAAAAAAATTCACGCGTACTCATATTACATGCAGTATACATTAAACATATTGCAGTTTGTGTAAGTATTGACAATAATTAATTTCATTATTTACATTGGTTACGATTTTCATTTTATTTTTAATTAAACTCGATATATTTATCGCATCCAGTAGGAGTGAAATTTAGGTCTCAAGATGCAATACATATATATATATATATATATTTTTTTTTCTTCGGTACATTATAAGTATCCGTGTATGACACAAGTTTTCATTTCTCTTTAGGCGCGAGATAAAAAGAAGAGTGACCTTTCACTTTTCGTGCACCGGAGAGAAACTAATTGAGGTGACTGACTACATTCACATCAGGATTCCATTCGGATTCGGTCGGAGAGATTTGAAGATAAAGTACACGGGATACATTCGAAGAACATGCAAGCATTTATCAGGTCTTTCTCTTTCACGAAGATAACGTGATTTAATTATTTATATTAAATTACTTTGTCAATTAAAACGCGGATTAAAATATTACTTGAAATTGAAATACTTCGAATAAAAGTAATTTTTTTTCCGTGTAATTTGTGTATTTGTGTATTATATGCGCATATATAAGGAAAAAGTACCACTATATATATTTATATATATAAATAACGATCTAAGTTGCGAGATGCAACATGACTTTGTAATTGCGTTATACATTAGTCGCATGCGCATAAAACAAAGCGAAATGCTTTAATAGTAGAGGGTATATATATATATAAGTAAGTAAGTATATAAAGTGCCTGCGGGCATCATTTTAATTCGCGTCGTCCGTATTCTGGTAGACCGCTAGGGTAACTCTAGTCCATTCTAGCAGACAAGCAAATAATAAATTTCGAGAGAAAGACGAACGCATATTACGACGATAAACTCGGTGAAATATTAACACCGTTTAACTCGCTCGGAAAGAGAGAAAGAAGAATATAGGTAAAAATTGATTGACCGTAACAGAAAGGAGAATATCACGAAAATTCCAAAACAGTATATTCATATAAATAGGTATATACATTTTGTTTATACAATAGTATAACTATAAACATATATTTAATGTACGTTAAAACGCATTAAAATAAAAATAGTAATAAAGGCACAAACAGGTTTCTAATTAAATGTAAAATAAAGTTCAATAAAATTTTAATCATTATAGGCTGGACTTTTAACGCACGAATATTCTTGTAATTGTCTTTACGTCCGATTCTATTAATAAAGAACGCCTTTACTGCAATGGTACTTTATAGTTCGCCCGATTTCAGAGACTCTTCTTTAACCAAGAATTCACCCCGGCGTTGAATTTCATTAAAACAAATTTACCTTTTTTTTCTTGTATATATATACATGGATGGATGGAATTTTCGTATAACATTTACCGTAAATACGCGGTAAACCTTGGACGTTTGATCAGCAACTTAAAAATTACCGTGATAGCACGGTAAGTAATTTCATTACGAATACTATGACCTTCTGGGTTCATTTTTCTCGAACAGCTCGTGTATTACGATAATTGTTATTAGAATATTCTATCCGCGTTGAACAATAAAATAAATATATACGTTTTAAAACTACACAATAGTTGACGTAATTGAAATTGATAATAATTTTACAAACCTTAAAAAACTTATCCTATACCTATCTTTATAAAAGAATAAATACAATCATTGTGAAATTTATATGCAATTAGCATTTTAATATATATGTATCACATTCGTGCGATAAAGATTATCGTATAGTACAAAGTATAATAACGAATTTATTGTAGAGGCAGCTGTAAAGTTAATCAAATTAGTGTGTTGAAAGTAGACAAATACTGCACGCAGTAATAATTTGTAAAAGCTTACAAGGTATACGAATTACATATACGATATTTTTAAAATTGTAAGTACAAATTACCCGTTCATCGTATGCTATTTTGATATTTTATTTGTAATAGTTAACGCAGTATATATTATAAATTTTATAACATTTCTTAATGATATGTTCAACATATATACCTATACAATTATCATGAAATATAGATTTGAATCTTCTCGCTGTTTCTTATTATAATACACCGGGTTAAATCTCTTCTAATTACTACTTACGATAAAATTAAGACGCATCGTTAATTGTACTATCTCGATTTTTATCTGATGTATATATGCATACAAAGGTGTATACCAATTTTTAAATTTATATACTATCTTGCATATAATGTAATCGTTTGTAAATAAAGGTTGTAATATTATGTATCGACGTGAAAAAAATAGTACAAAATATATAGATAAGCCATTATACATTTTCTATTATTATACATTTTTATATGAATAATCTAGACGCATATAAAGTAAATTTTAAATAACGCGATCTGATATTTAATTAAATGACTTTTCAAAAGATAATGCGAATATTAACTTTGTTTGTTTTTGTATTTAATATGAATATAATGTAGAAATGAAACTTTATTTAAATTTTAATATGATTTCTCGTTAGTCAATCAAATGTAGATGTGTATGTATAATTTTAATTTCTGCAACATATATGTATGTATACGTTTTTATTGTATTTATAATATGTAACCAATATTATTTATCCAATTAGAAAGTAAAATAACAAAGAATAATCGTATATATTTAGCACGTTTGAAACTTATACGCTAATGCTTTTCAAAGGATATATATTTTATTCGATAATATACATTTCAAAGCGTCTATAATGTTTTGATTGACACACTCGACCGAACGAAATATCGCGTGCGAATAAAATTTTCTAACCTCACTATTGTCAGATTCATGGCAGTTTGTAATTATGTAATTTCTATAAATCAATCCCCATAATATGTTTGTAAAAAGTACACAATGGAATGTATTAATCTCTATTAAAAGTATATCAAAGCGTAATAAACTATTAAATAGGAGAAACAAATTTTTATACTCCGCAGTGAACAGGCAAAATATATACTTACTCAACAATTGATCAAACGCGTACCTGTATAACTGGGAACACATCGTAAAGTTCGTATAGTAATAACGCATATTTCTTTACAATATTTCCTTGCACACACATATGTATACGTATATAGGTACGTCGATTCCCACAGGGTTGAATTACCTCTGCAAGTCAATTTTAATCTTAATAACGAAAAGTAACGTGTACAGTTGTGTAAAGAAAAAAAAAACCCGAGGTACATAACACCCAAGCGAGATGCATCAAAATCTCGTATGAAAAATAGAAGAAAAAATAAAAAAAAGAACGATCGTTATCTCGGAGGAAGGATAATTATTGCCGTCCCTTTATCACCGTTTACGGATAGCAAGTTGCGGACGAGCAACGCGGAAACGCCCCGATTGTACGTACGGAGAGGTCCAGTGCACGCAACTCACCGCAGGCCAACTACATGCGCTTTAATAACGTAATAGTAAAAATGTTACATGGCGAGCGCACGCGAGAGAGAACCGATATATACAAAACACCCAGTGTGCGCCCGACAGGCAACTGCGTGCAGTGCGAAACGCAGATTAATTGACGTCTACACAAGTGTGCATTAGCGAACGGTGAGGATCGAAGGTAGTTTGTTACCTCTAAGCTTAGTCGGTATACTATACTTCCTGTCGACTTCGAGAGATCGACTTTGTGGATTTTGTACCCTCTTTTTAAGAGGTTCTGCGATTTATCGTCTCAGTTTCGATTACTCGATTTTTACCGATAACTGCATTTCGTTGCCTATGCGTCGATGCCTTTTAATTTAGGAGTTTCAGTATATGCGATATATGTGCGAGACAAAATTATGTGTGAACCAAGCATTGATTTTCAGATGCATCGCGAGAGAAACAAAACGATATTTACTCTTAACGTGTAGGATATACAAGTTTAATTATAAATTACAATACTATTATTAATTTCAAATTATCACTTTTCAGTTTTACAAATGAAATACAAAATCATGCGCATAGAGCCAGTCGTGCAATTTAGTTTTGAAAATTGCTGTAATAATCTAACAGTACTCTTCAGATAATATATATATATATATATATACATGTACACAAAAATTTCTTAATACGCGATATAAAGATGTAAAACAACATACCTTCATAATTTTATGTATAAAAAAATATCTATATAGAAAATTATTAATTAATGACTACGAGATCTGAACAAGCAAATGAATAGATTAATTTTTTCTTCAACTATATATAATAATGCTTTTAATCATCTTTCAATTAATATATATATATATATATATATATAATTTTTATTTTGCATTCCATTATATCTATTAATCAATTTCTTTTATAAACTATTATTAACTTTTCAAGTAGTTTTTTCAATCACTACAATAAGGATTCACTAATTTATATTAGAAAACAACTTATTTACCTTATATCACGAAGTATACACTTTGTATTATAAAACTTTTGAATCTTTTATATACGAATTTCTCCGCCGGAGGTAATAAATTTATAATATATTGTTTGCTGTAACTCCATTGCATCTCAATTACTTATGCACTTTCCCCGTATAGTATAAAAATCATTCTATTTTCATTAAGTTATTAAATATGAATTTTTTCTTACATTGTATATAAGTATATCCCTTTTAGTGATGTATACGTAAGAAACTTGATACAAACATTAAACATGTTACGATGGAAGTTGCAAAATCTACATTTAATTTAACAACAAAGTAAACGATAACACACTGCAAAACATTTATCTCAACAAATTAGAAAAATTAACGTTCACTCTTCAATGTTCATTTCTACGGTCCGAAAAGCATAAGAAAATCGGTATATTATTCGATGCGGGGTAAAACCGAGAAAATATCGAAAAACCGCGCAACAAAACAGAAAATCTTATTAAAATAATTCCCATACATTATAAAACATCAAGTATCGATAGGTTCTCGCGCATATCCGAGGGAAACCGAGCGATTTTTCCGTCTTTCGAAATTCCTCTTGGCGCGCCTTCGCGCCACAAAGGTGCCGTCTATGTACCGAGCGCAAACCTTCTCTCTAGATCGAGAGCAAATTCCATGCCCTTGGCATACGCGTTAATCTTGCCCATTATAAATCCGTGTATATATACATATGTATGTGTGTGTGTGTGTGTGTGTCTGTGTCTGCGCGCGCACACGTACTATACACATTCGACTTCGTAGACACGCGGGAATTGGTCAAATTCAAGAGGATTCACTCTTTGTGTAGTATATGTTACACTTTCTATGCTTTCACCAACTCTAGTTTCTCACTTGGGTGTAATTAATTTCCTGCAGTCTACACAAACGTGACAGGATCGCGTGCACACAAAAGACGAATTGTGTCGTTCACGGTTTATTTCTTGGTCGTCATGACGTCCCAGTGAAACTAGTTTTGAATTGCGAAAAATATTGGGGCGCAATTTAATAGATACGTAATTTCTATTGAGCGTATCTTAAGGCGATGTGATACCCAAATTACAGGAACCTACATCTAAAATCCCAAAAATTTAAAAAACTAATGGAATTAAAAATCTGAAAAAATTGACAGGTAATGTTGAAAGCAAATAGAATACTGTTACAGAGCGATTATTTCAAAATAATTAATTTAAAATGAATTATATCGAAATAACCATTTTTTGGTCGGTAATATATAGCTAAAAACAAAGCTGCACGGGTGCTCAAAAATCTCGTTGATTTATTGATAAAAAAATTTGAAAAAATTCATAGACTATCTTTAATGTAAATACAACACCGTTACAGAGCGTTTTTTTCGATAAAGTATACTGTTTGCTTGAGAAAAAATAAATACTGATTTTGTTTTAATGGGTTTACATCTCCTTAACGATAATGCTCGACGAGTGTAGAAACGTACGTGATGTACACAGAGACGAATTTAGCACTTTCTAGATTTGAATGGTCATGAAGAAAGGTTGGGAATCATCGTTACGTGATGATAAAAAGGTATTTGGCATTTAACGTTGTACAACGATTTCGGTTGAACGGCGAAACGAACGCCTCGTCAAAATTGACGGTCCTTTTTATTTTGGTTGTAGAGGTATATACGAAAACAATAGAGATTCACGGCGATGAATAATTTTTATTATCAACTAGTGATTAGATCGCGACGAATGTATAAGCCCGTTGGATTTAAATGGTCCGCCGCGCAGCAGACAGCCCCGTGTTATGTACATAAAACTTCTTGGTTTTATAACTTAAATACACGGTCCCTCGTCTTTATGTATATATACCTATATACTTCTCACGCAACGTTTTGTCGGTACAATCGCGTGCACTATCGACCATTCGCACAAGAGATAAGTATCTCAATAATAGTTCCCGAGGTCTATAGCAGACTCACGTCTAATACCCAGACTTGAGAGATTTGCGCAAGGCTAATCGCGTGCTCGCTCTGTCGGTGGATGTTGGTATGCGCGCCGGTTTATACGACGTGTCGACTCCTCACTCGATAACTAAAACTTTACCTATTAAACGAGCGCGCGCGCGCGCGCGCGAACTCGCTGGATTTGCTTTTTAACTTCATTTAACGTTTCGACAAAAAAAAATTAAATCGTACGTCGGCTATTCATTTGAAAAAATTGATTAATCAACCAGAAGAAATTTACTTGATACATACTTAACTTGCCATAGAACGTTAAGTATTGGTATGTCTCTTATAAATAGAAACTGATTATTTCTTTTTTATATTGACGCATTTAATTCAGAGCGTAATCAATTTGTTCTTAAATATAAATTACTGCAGTTTTAGTTAAAATTAAAATTGTCAAAATTGTATATAGTACTTTTTTAAAGTATTGTATTATAAAATGTGTTAATCAAACATTATAGTATTCCAACTTATTTTTTATATTAAATTTCATACAAGTTATAAAGTTCGTTCTACAATAACTTACGATTGAAAGATCTTTAAACGTTAGAATATAAAAAATGAAGTTTTATAGATAGGTATTTGAATTATTACAATTTATTAAATTATGATTGATACAACTATTATACGATTATACGTTATGTGCATATGTTTATATTATATATGATATTATATTATATATTATCTCGTTTATAAATTAGTGAATATTATGCACCAAATATGGTCAAAGAGAAATTTTTAGGAATCTTTTTGAGATTAGGTGCGTTTAAATATCTTAAATAACCTTCAGTTTTCCAATTTAAGATGTAAAATATTTTTTATGCAGCATGTCTTAATAATACAAAAAATATTAAACAAGATATTCAGTATTTGGAAATAAATGTATCATTCTTTATCCTGCAAAGGGGACTAAATAAAATCAACTCAGAATATTTTTTTCGAAGTTAAATTATTTATAAATCGAAAAAGATCGTATGTGGCCGTCAATGCAGAGTTCAAATAAACGTAAAATTAAATGCGTAGACCCGCATGACACGCATTGAATGACGGCAACATTGTCGCTGTAATCAGGTACTCGCGGACATATACGTACAATGCGCGAAGTCTGCAGTGATGAGCCAAACCGGGCGACTTTCACTTGCTCGGTGATTTAATGAGCGACTGGTTACCGAGAAACGAACGGCAGATTCGCCGTAATTTTGATGACAATCTAGATCGACATTAATACCTAAGAACCATTAGAAAACAAACGTCTTTACTCTGGTGGTTTATCTGGATGTGATTAGTTTCTGACAGGATGTGCAAACCAAGGTTGAGTAAGTAGTCGGCAACCACCCAATTTCGAATACTTTTTCATTATTTTAGTTTAAAGCTTATAAACAAAACATATAGACTTTTATATATATATATATAACAAATAACGCTAAATAAAAAGTATTCAAAAAAGTATTTACTCTTTCGAATACCGAGTAGCATTTTTTAATATAATTAAATTTTATATAATTGTAATTTTTATTTTTAAGGAGATGGCATACCCGGTAGGTTACCGACTGAGCAAAAAAAGATAATTATTCTATTTATTTAAAGAAATACGCAATTTTATGCACAATCCAAATACAGAAGCACTAGATAATTAAATAATAAGTCATTTTACAAAGTTCCAGATCGATATACAACACGGTTATCCTAAAAAATTTCTGCACCTAAAATGTACATCACCCGTGATTTTTCGGATTCGATCGAATACATTTTCGAATACTTTTTATTTAGCGTTATTTGGTATATATAGACCATGTACAATGTTGTTATGCAAGTCTACATGTTTTGTTTATAAGCTTTAAATTAAAATAATGAAAAAGTATTCGAAAATGGGTGGTTGATGACTATTTATCCAACCCTGGTGCAAATCTTATAACCATGGAAGTGCGTACATGCAATACGATACATGGAATTAACATGTAGGACTCTCTGTAACTCTGCGCAAACAAAATTAGGTTTACATTCTAGCCTGCGTGTGCTCTGGCTTATGTAATATGAAGATAATTTATCGCGTGATTTGGCGTATAATTTAGTATAGTAGACAACCGTTGGCATGTATTAATAACCATAAAATCACTTAAAAAATTTTATTAAAATTTTATGATATATCCTTGACTCGGCTGGTGCATTTTCGAAGAAAGCTAGCAATCAGTACGGGATAAATCGATTTCCAATAATTTTACTTTCATTAAAGAAGTTTCCTATGAAGTTTATGTTAAGTATTATAATTCCATACATTTGTGCTAATGATTATATAGACGGTTGGTACGAGTTCTTTAATAAGGTTTAAATACAGTTTTAGCGTTCAAAATTTGTAATATTGCATCCATACGAAATGAAAAATAAAACAATAGTTGATTACAAAAATTTGCAGTAATCAATGATCATTATATGAATTGTTGTAAATAATAATTAAAGAAATTGAAATACGCCCGAGTAGAAATTTGATCACAATTAGGTTAATTTATGTAGAAAAATAACAAATATTTCGTAAATTTTTAGCCCAAAAATTATATAGTGAAATCTAAATAACGTCAACTTTGCCTTTTTTTACAATTCCAAGTCAACGACCTATCACAAAAATCGAACGCATTAATATACCTTGTTAACATCGTTCAAAATGCACTGTTGCGTTTGATATAATATATACATATTGTATTTCACCATTTAACCCGGCTCATTGAATTCAGGTGAGATATAACCACTTGCTACAACTATATGAACCAACGCGACGTACACAACATTTCTTCAAATATTTCAAATCCCCGTAGTGTATATACCAAGGTTTCGATTCTCGCGAGAAAAGAAATCGACGTAACGAATTCCATAAAGGACAATACTCGATGCCACGAATAAAATACGAGGTAGATATGAATGCAATAATAAATAATACCGATCTTCTCGACTAAGACTCGTAGAATTCGATATCCGTCGATATCGCACAAATATCGGTTACCGATTGTTATTTCCAGAGGATTTCCCAGGATCAGTAATATAAGCTAGTGGAAAGAGATAAAACCTGCTGTATATATATATATCTATATATCTATATACATACATACCTTTGAACATATAAACATCTATAGACTCATTATAAAATAAAAAAAGAAAGGAAGGAGGGACAAGTAGGTGCAAGTTGTACGAGCGCCGATATGCGTATTAAGAGAACGAGCAAGATATAGAGAGAGGGAGAATATATACCTGTGGGCCGTCGAGCCGCGTGGGCGGGCCGATTATTCGCACTCGGCTTTCACTGTGCATGCGCACGTGAAACTTTCCTCCCATGCAAAGGATGAGGCGTGAATGGATTTTTCCTCGATAAAACCTGGCAGACAATGTTCGTCCGAGATTTTACGCGGCTTTCTTCTCCCGACGGACCACGAGGATGGTCGTCCTCATGGGAATTAGTGAAAGGCGTAAGCGTTTACACTAGCTCGCGCGCGCATCATCCCGATGATTTTCGGTGATACCGCAAAACGCTGCAATTGCATATCGCACGAAGAACCCACCATTTATTCTGGTAGTAATCAGATGTCGGTGTCGAACGAACCAACCATGAACCAACTCCCCCGAGAATTTCTTTCTCTTATATAGACTCTTTGCGCGTCGATCGCGAGGATACATCTCGGTTTCTTTTGACGTTGCGGCAACCTGTAAAATCTTGGATGGTTTGCGCCGAAATTGATGCTTAATCGATTGATTCGAGTCTTGGTCATTACGTATCGCTTACTGCGAGAAAAGAAAATACCTCCGTTATATATCTTTGGATACGGTTTGTGGGGAAATTGATGTTCTTTTACATAATTACGAGAATTACTGATATAACCCAGTGATTTGATAATTCTATGCAGATTCTACCGATTTAATGGAGAGGATGATATAATACATGCTCGGACTAAATTGTATATTATATTTTATTCGCTTTGGGCATATCTCTCATTGCTTTAGATTACATTTTCGAAACATATTTACAATGACGTGTTCAAATAAATTGTAGGTGCACATTGTGGAATAGAAAATAAAGTCATTTTCGACTTACATGATTCATATATATATATGCACGGAGAATAAAATTTATACATACAGAACGTAAAGACAAACTTACATTACGATACAAAAATTTTGCTATATAGAATAGCAATTTTAATACTTTATTATAATCATTTTTACTAACATACATAATATTTATAGAATTTTATTTTTTATCTAAATTTATTATTATTTTGTTAAATAATTAATTGAGAGTGAAGGTTTCGCTTATATGCACCTATTTCTTAAGTTTAGAATTTTTAAAACATTTTTATAGCTAATTATTATTAACGTCATCAAAATTTACTGTAAATCGTTTTTTGTAAAATCTTTTGAATATTTCTGATATAAATGGTTGGCGATTTTCAGGTACCAAAACTCGATTTTGTACTTAATCGTCAACGACAAAAGTTTATTATTTCTTTTTCATTATTTTGCAAATTGTATTATATACACACTTATACTATTAGAATAATAAAATGTCTTTTAAAACGAGTCTCTCGTGTATTAAAAACTTATGTAATTTTTTAATATCATTTATTTCTTAATCTTTTAAATTTACTAAAACTAAAAAATTCAAAAACAATTTCCACTTACTACTTCGATGATTTTTAGGAAGTCAAAATGCATGGGCTTACCTGTAACAAAAAGAATACATTATTAAATTGTAATATAGTTGTATATTTTCAAACTTGTTTAAATTATTATAATTAAGTAGATAGGTTTTTTTTTAAATTTTATATATCTCGCTACATACGTTATGAGTTATGTTAACTTTTCATAGCAAACTTTTTCTTCTTATAAATAAATATGAATAAATGAATAAATTTATCTAACGTAAGCAAAAATTATCTGAAAACATGATTGAACATGTAAAAATTTGAATATTACGATTTTAAAAAATAAAGATATATTAACCATTTGAAAGTAAAATCCAAAAAGTAGAACATTTAAGTATTGCAAATGACTCAAAACATGATTTTAAAAAAATTAATAAAGGTAAAATAGTTATTGCTTCAAAGTATATTTTACACAAATATCGGATTTTAGATTATAATTTTTTAAGAAGCACTTGATAAAATGTTTCGAAATTTGCACAGTATATAGACATTATTATGTTTAATTACTGTAATTTTTTTATAACTTATTTGATCGACTAGATTCAGAGATCATACAAAAATCCATAAAGACTATATTTTTCAAAATTTCAAGTGGACTGATACCTTTTTATAACCAATAGCGTTTAAAATAGAAAACTCAATTTTTTCGTTTTTTATTTTTATTATCGAAAACTAGTGTAATAAACTTAAAATTTTTACATCATATAACAACTTTCATGTTCTATCACTATGACTTTTTTCTAATATATTCGACTAATTAGTTCCAGAGTTATAACAAATTGAAAAAAAAAAATCGTTTTTTCTTAGTATCTTAAAAACTAGAGATAATTGAAAAACGCCATATCGAGAGTAAATTTTTTTATTCTCTACGAAATGCTTTTGGTTTCATACTCAGAAATATTATTTGCAACATTCAAATATTTCAAAAATAAATTTTTTAATATCGGAAATTGGATATAAAACGAAAAGCGAATTTGATAGATCCATAAACAAATATTTTCCCTGATTTCGGAAATCAAAAAGAAAACTACATGCCCAACCCGTGCGACACCAATATAGTACATTACGATACGAGTGCGCAAAGTAGGTTGTTCCCGCACGAGCGAAGCGAGTGCGAGATAACCTACGAGCGCACGAGTATCGTATACTATTTTTCCTACTGAGTGCGCAAAGTTCGACACATTTGAGCAGAACCGCGTGGGCGGAGGGAAAGTTGGGTGGGCGGGGGGGTTCGGGGGGGCGGAGCCCCCCCGCTTAAAAAAAAAACGAAAAGCCGTTAATTTAACATTTAAATTTAAATTTTGTTGATATTTCGTTTAAATACACTAATAAAACGGATGCAAATGATTCCGTATTTCTTGTACTACGCCACTTTTTGAACTCATTGTAAACTTTTGTATATTTTTGTTTAGAAATATTTGGCAACGTATTCAAAGCTATTTCGGTGGCACATCATCGAACACATCGTCACTATCACTGTCGACCCCACTTACTGATGTCATCCTTATTCAGAACGTATAAATACGTATATATATAGAGCCGCAAGTGAGACGTCAAAATTAAGATTGAAACTTTTAACATAAATATAAGATGTTGCTAAGTAACAAGACGTAAACAAATCGGCGTTCGAGTTACGTGCCCATATTCATACATATTGTATTGCGCCCAACTTCTTATACTTTCCTACGTGTTCAACCACTTTTCCGCACGCTTAACTACTTTCCCGCACGCTCAACTACTTTCCCGCACGCTCAATTATAGAAATTGTAGCGAGTGGGAAAGTGGAACTTTGCGCACGCAAATGAGTGCGCAAACTCGAACTTTGCGCACGATAGTAGGAAAAAGTAGTTTAAAAAATATGACAGTATACGTAAAAACGCTACATAGACACATCCCTACGGACATTTTTAAAATAACGTGTATTAGAAATGTGTGTCGCAACATACTTGGAACATGTTTTGAGCACAAGCAAAAATTTTCATTATTACCTAACCTTTCCAAAGCAAAATTAATATTGTTTTATCTACTTCAAAACGTGATTTGATAAGATATTTTATATTTATCCTGTTTCTATAATATTATAACAAATACTATATAAGCAATAGTTGTACAATGATACCGAAATAATTGAATACAATTTTTATTTCCATTTTCGGTCACGTATATTTATTTTTAAAGTACCAATTACATGTATTTCCGAGCAATTACGAAGAATTATCGAGTAAGCCAATTTTCATTTTAAGTATTTACTACTTGGTCTTATAGTATAACTTGTGTCGTGTAAACACAATACAATTTCACACAACGTATTTATACACCCTGGAAACAATGAACGCAATAAATTGAAGGTCCTCGAATCCACATAAATACTCGATCTTTCTGATTAATAATCCAACAAAATAAAAACATTTCATTACATTACCCTTTAAAGCAAATGTTTTTTTACTCCATACGTGGTACGGCATGTATATATATACATAGGTATATATATATAGTTACGACATAACCTATTCCTTAACACTTGGGTTAAGATCCAGCGCACAATGTCTTTGCGAACGGCGACAAAGTACAAAATATGTTAAATTCTCGGCGCGCCAGAAAAATAGAAAAAGGAACGGTAAGTTGTACGGAGCGAAAAGTAAATAATTGGATAGTGCCAATTTGAGCGCAGTGCGCCTTTAGACCTCTCGAAAAGGAAAAGGATGAAAAGAGAAAGAGAGAGTCCGCGCGCGCGAGGGAGCGAGAGAGAGAGAGAAAGAGAAACATATATAAGAATCGGTACAGTAACTGTAGGAGAAAAAAAAAACGCAATGCGATATTGTGTGGCGGACAATTATTTATTTAACGCGCAGTAAAGTCCAGAATTTTACTCGGTGGGCAATAATAACCGAGGGTTTAGCCAAGTGACGTTATCATTTAAACCGAATAATTATGAGTGCGCGCATGCGCTCGGTCGCGAACCTCTCCGTGTGTATGTACACCTACGAAAATCTTAGACGTCCTGCACGAAACTCACGAAAGGCTATTATATATTTTTCGTTGATTACGGCAAGAGAGAAATAAAGAGAAGGACAATGGTCGTAGTGTGCGAACGGAGCGCACCTGCCTTATTAATGCTCGCCTCGTATCTTAAGGTAAGAATCTCGACTAGTTGCCAGGTCATACCCGTACTTTGTATGTGGCGCGCGGAGAGGTTGTAGTCCACCGCGTGTACCCCATAAACTAGTCCTTTGCGGCTGGCCGGAGCTAGCACCAAGTTTTAAAGAGCCAAAGCAGTTTGTACGACGTTCTACGACCGAGAAAGGTAAAAGTGTTAACTTATTGGCATTCGCGATGCTACCTATTCGTTAGGCTTGCACGATCGGAGCATTACTCGATCTGGATGTAACAACGAACCTGAACACCCAAGTTAGGGAAGACGCGTTCGAATCTCGCTCGAATCCGGCTCGATAAGGGCCAAGGTAGCTGGGCCAATGACAAAACGATTTGTTTAACTACCCATGCCAGACTTACCTGTATGTATTTATATATATATACACATACATGTATACACTGCACTCGAGTCTAGTGTTAACATTTTTTGCTTCAATGGTGCGATATACCTACGCTTCGGAATTCGAATGGTTAAATTGCCTTTTCTATCATTACCTCTCGGTGTATTTTCAAGGTTCTCAATGGTATGTGCACAACTATCGAAATAATATTAGATTATTCTTCACACAAAGAACTTTAGAATAATGTTCAAGTAAGCAGGACACACATTATTAGTATGATTCTACTTTTTTGTTTGACGCATAACTTCGTAAACTTATACTTTCTACGCGATCGCATCAATAATACAACCAGGAAGCATAAATTAAAAAAACAGAGAAATTTTCGAAATTCAAAGTATAGGAATGACATCCGGTCAGCAAAAGACACGTTAGGTGACTCGTTCCATCAATTTCGTTTTTCCGCTCGACGGGGGCTGTAACGAATAAACTATATATGTAACTTCGAAAATATCTAACACTTGTTGTATATACACGATACAAATATACGTTAGCGATTCCCTATTTAAGGTTTAGATCGTGCACTATTCAGTATTTTCATTTTTAAACGTAATCTACTCAAAAATCCTTATATATATATATATATATATATATATATGGGGTGTTCCACGTGAAGTGGTCCGATCAAAATTTTAAAATGCACCAAATTTTGGGTACACTTTGCAAATGTTTTTCAGAATACAGAAAAAAATTTTTAGGTACTGGAATCTATTTGCTCAAAAGTTATTCTAACCTCAAAAAGTGAATTTTTCCATATTTTTTTCAACACCAGCTGGGTTTACCGCTATATAACTTAAAATCTATCAACTTTTACTATAGAACATTATATGTAACATTCGTTGCTAATTATATCTAGAATTTATTCTTCTGGGTTAGAATTTCTAATCTCAAGGTCAATGTAACATAAACTACATGTCAATATTCAACTTAAAAAAAGTGCAAGTGCGCCACCTTTGATTTTTTCATCCAAAAGTCTAAAAGAAAGCTTGGAGCAATACCTTTCAAATGGTCTGTAGCATTTTTATGGCCTCTAATTCTATAAAAAGTTATGACAATTTAAAGAAAGACAAAAAATTCACAAAAATTAACATGGTAATTCCCATTTAAATTTTTAAAAAAATTTCGTGTTTCTTTAAATTGTCATAACTTTTTACAGAATTGGAGGCCATAAAAATGCTACAGACCATTTGAAAGGTATTGCTCCAAGCTTTCTTTTAGACTTTTGGATGAAAAATTCAAAGGTGGCGCACTTGCACTTTTTTCAAGTTGAATATTGACATGTAGTTTATGTAACATTGACCTTGAGATTAGAAATTCTAACCCAGAAGAATAAATTCTAGATATAATTAGCAACTAATGTTACATATAATGTTTTATAGTAAAAGTTGATAGATTTTGAGTTATATAGCGGTAAACCCAGCTGGTGTTGAAAAAAATATGGAAAAATTCACTTTTTGAGGTTAGAATAACTTTTGAGCAAATAGATTCCAGTACCTAAAAATTTTTTTCTGTATTCTCAAAAACATTTGCAAAATGTACCCAAAATATGGTGCATTTTAAAATTTTGGTCGGACCACTTCACGTGGAATACCCCATATATATATCGTGAATTATTACAACGCACTTTAATCAAACTGGCAAAATGAATTTATTCATGGTATTCCGTGCAATTATATACACATCTGATGTGTATCGGCCACCGCCGACTCGCACAAAAAATTAAAACTTATTGCCACTACAGTCGTATAAAGGCAGAATGGTAGCGAACAAAAGATTAAGATAAGAACAGAGAAGACGTTATAACCGTTAAAATTTTATTAAAACCTGGGAAAGCAGGAAACTAATCTATATAAAACAATGAATTCGTAAACGAATTTACATATGGATGTGGCATTCGGTTGTACGATGAATCAGCATTAACGCGCTGTTATATTTTTACGGTAAATATATCAAATGCCTGATTATAGACAAGAACAGAAGAATTGACTAATATTAAAAATTACTATAATTATGAATGATCGTTTGTCTCTTTTGAATTTGTCATAAAATAGCTGTATATTACAAAACTGTCTAATTAAACGATTATTAAATGTTAATTTCAAATTAAATAAATATTGTATAAAATTCTAGTTTAGGAACACGTACATAGTAAAGACAAATTTTTTTTCACATTATCAATGATAATTTAATATAATGTATTAATTAAAATGATTAATTAAAATTAATTACAATTTAAAATATTATATATTAATTAAAATGATGAATAAAACCGTATCAGTAACCTTATGTATCTATAAAATAAACACATTTTAATTATGTTCGGATTGCGCGGAGAGCGCCAGATGTATACCTTTAATTTAAAACCATTAATCTTAAAATGCGCTAAACGATACATTCAATTTTCACGTCAACGCAAAGGCATTATAATGCAATTACGTTTTAAAGAGTATATTAAATAACAGATCACGTTTCCGTCGCCTAAACAGAACCAGTATTTCGCAAGTAAAGATACACTTTAAGAAATGCCAAAGTAAAGGTAAAACAGTTTCCGCGCCTGTTACCTAAATTGAGATTGCGCACGAGGATGAGATACAAAACTCTGATGGTACAAGTTCTTAGCGACGCCTAATTGTGGTTGCGAAAAAAGAAGCTGACGACTCGCGTTCTAATGTCAAGAATTAACTACCTCTCAATGCTCTCGCCAAGGGAGTACATCATAATAATTATCAAGTGTACCTTCTCGTATCACTATAATGACGGTGCAATTGAGTCGATCGATAAATTGGTCGTGCAATATGGCACAAAAATCGAATTTAATCATTTCTTCTTCTCCCTTTATTTCGTTTTCGTCACTCGCGGTTAACGACTTTATGAAAACCAATCGTTAATCGATTCTTCTTTTCACGATAACCGACGACTCTTTATACCGATTTCGATGGAAATCTCAAAGCAATTCCTAGATGATTGCATTTGAAGATTACTCACGCATAACTGAAAATACTGTACGATCGATTGTAATTTTTCTTTTTGAGATAAAGATGCTGATCCATCCATTTTTTTTTAACAAAATGGTTTTTCTTGTATTACATTACAAGTTGTGCATTGTTGCTATAATACATTGCACTACTATATACTATTGACTTTACAGAAATTTTTTTATATTATTTCAAGTAAATTCATATAGAAAAACATGTTTCTAATTAATTATAACTATTTAAATGTTCCCTTGTCGTGAAACGTTTTATGAAAGCAAAAAGACCCGATTGTTGATTAAAAGAAGCAATCGTTTGACAAGATCAATTTTATCATTTCACAAGCTCAATTATTTCTCAATTTCAATGACTTTAGTGAAACGTGAATTCATCTGCCAATATTTATCGAAATCGCGGCATTAAATGAAATAAACGCAAATCACGAAGATCACAATCCCATTAAAATTTACATAATCTACGCAGATACGGAATATGATAATGATTCATAAATGAATTTACAATTTAGCATGAATTTACCGGTATACCCCAATCGGTCAAATTAACCCAATCTAAGCAAATCTCAAGCTCAACTTGTACTCGGGGATTACCAGCTTATACACACGTAAACATATTGTGTAACCCGCGAGATTAAAAAAATTAGCTCTTTTTTTTAAAAAATAGATTCATATGCATTTCGAAACGATCTTAATGTAACATTAGTAAATTACCACTCCTTTAGTAGTTCCGTTGCAAAACATCAGCGACAAGACGCTTTTGATATATACAACAAGCAAAGAAAAAGCCCAGAATTTAAGAAGAAAAAAAAACCGCAACGCACACGATCCTCCTAAAGGTGCATTGGGTAACGCAGAAAAACTCCGGTGACAATTAGTATTCGAGGATTACGAAACGTCGCCAAGCGTCGTACATCTCCGTGCGCGAGGAAAATGAAAAGCCTCTACGGGACTCGCATTATTCGCGTGAAGGTAAATAGCCAAGAGAGACCAATATTTTTTCTCCTTTTTTTTTTCTTTCCGTATAGTTGAGATCGTCGAGTGCGGTTCGCGTATTGTACGCGCCATCCCGCTGCTTTCTCTATAGGAATTCACAAGTTTACTTTCGCAATGGGTCTGTAGTGTGTATCGCCCGCGCGTCGTTCACACGACTCGGGTCTTGCGTACGCTGATCGTCGAGTTTTGCGTAAGTGACGCTCGGCGAAAGAAAACATCGACGATGTATAAACATAGATGATCTTGGTCATTCCATCGATTCTTTATACCCCTGTAGCTACTTTATCTCTTTACTCGAGGTGTACAATGCGAAATAATCGGCAATAATGCCAAAGATGCATCACCTTGCGCATTAGGAGAGTACGAGCGCATTAGGCGCAAGAAACGTTTCGTCATTGTTGTCTGAGGCTTTGCGTAAGGAGATGTATGTATATATATATATATACACCTCTTTTTCAACTATAAAGAGAAATGCGCTCGTGGGATTCTCCCTATTTACGAGCTTTTTTTTCTCTTTCACGGGGCGAGGTGTAATCGATAATCCATAAGACTCGCTCACCGATAACATTCCCGATTTACGAGCGAGCCAATGGATTATTTACCGAGGGTATATAATTCAAGAGGTGTGCGTGTCAATCCTATAGCTACTGGGTAACCGCGAGCCCAACAATACCGATTACGCTCGCACGTATGTGCCGATAAAGAAGAGTTACAGCGAGTCGAAGGAGCGGACAACCCGATGGGAACAGGTTAGCTCACACCGTGCATTAGATGCTCCATTCGACTCTTGTACGTTGGGAGTGCGTCGATGTACTTATCTCACACACGTACGCGCACAAGCACGCACACTACGGTATACACCTCGTTGGTACAGTTTCAATAATTCAGTATGTGATTTACATGGACGTATCTATGGAAAATTAATATATAAATCTGTCATAATTCAGGATCAGCGAAGTCGTTGCGTAATTTGTTGAGAGTGTTGATCGTTGCGCAAGAATCGGCGTGTTTCAACTTTCTTCTTCGTGAAACGTGTGCGGGTAAGGAAAAATGTCGGCCGCTTAATACAGTAGCGATTCGCAAGCATTTATTCTACTCGGTGTTACTCGTGACCAATAAAGTTACAATCGATACTTTGGCCGCAAATCGTTTGAAAACGGTTTATTTTGTATTTCGCTATATATATATGCGACTGGTTGATTTGCGCTTGGTCTAATTCCCCGATACTCCCGCGTGCGCATATAATGATAAAGATGTATGGAAGATTATAAATCGTATTATACACAGATGTTGTGTGGTAAACGATAAATCATATACCGAACAACATTTGAATTATCTACAAATTCCTGCAACTAAATTTGCCACGTCAAATATGATTTCGACCTATACAGTTGGTCGCCACGCGAGATTCGCGATATCGGGACATGTTTTTAGTTCGGTATATACGGTTCTATACTGTGCCGCAATCGCGATATCCCCCTCTGATTTATTATTCGCGCCTTCTACAACAAACAATGGCCATTCTTTTTTTTTTCTTCCTTCTTCTTCTTCGTTTTTCTATTGCATACGTCAAATAAAACTTGGCAACTGCCTTCTTTTTTTTTCTTTTTCATTAACGCTTTTTACTAATCCACCATATACAGTATATGTATGTATATATATATATATATATATAATCTCGCGAGGAAATTTGTTTTTATATCATCGTACGGCGAAGCTTGCGTTTGCAATAATAGCCGGTATCGCTGGAATATCTGGGCAGAAAGATCTTTATGAACAGATTTATATCGAGGAAAAAGAGCCCGGAGGGTTATATACCAAGGATAAGTGTCGTACAACAGTGTTGTAGTCGTAAGTCGTACTTAACGTGTAGGTATACACACGGGAAAACGTCGTAATCGGTAAATCGCCGTGACTCGTCCGTCTGTTCTTCGAAATAAAATAAGTAGACAGAAAAGAGGGCCGCAGAGAGATAGAGAGAGAGTGAGAGAGAGATGCATCGCCCTGTGTGCCACTGCGCGCACAATGCATTATATAGCACGCGAACCTCCGTCGCGAGGGGAAAAAAAAATATAATTCGTTGCAATAAAAGCTAACCGATTCGCGTTGGACCCTCCGGGTGACGAGTTTCCTCGAGATTCTCGGCGTCGCGATACTTTGTCCACCAACGGATAACACTCGTATATATTTTTCTCTGGTATTTGAACCCTTAAATTATTTTATTTTATTTTTAACAATGAGAAATCGTACCACTGAAAATCCACGATTAAATCAGTCCGACTCGGTACAACTGTAGTTCGAACAGTTATTACTCTTGTCTTTGCCGTGTTGCGCGTTGTGCTTCGGTAGCCCAAGTATACTTTAGTTTCTCAGGCGCTAGGCGTTCTGACACCAATGATTGATAATATTGCACTTTTCGTTCCTTTTTATTTTTCACCGTGACTAACGACAAATTGCGATGCTATTCTTTTGCACGATTGTCTCTTTTGTTTTATTGCAATTCTCGTGCAAAATACTTAAACAAACTCACCGCGAAATATATTTTGATAGGTTTACATTTTAAAGTTAATGTATTTATTTGAAAGCGTATATTTATCGTTTTAACAGTCGAAATAATCAACGTATATACTCTATTTGGTAAATAGATTCTATTGAGTATATGAATCTCTATATCTACTACTTGAGATATATATCTCTTTTTAACTACTTATGTTGATTATAAACTGAAAAAAGATAATTTGCTATCAAGAAGAAAATCTTCTTATAATAACTTCAAGGAAATTTCTTCTTTCTTCAAAATGATCATAATTTATATCTATTGCTCTAAGAGGAAAATTATTTCTGTTTCATTCGAGATATAATACCTTCGACAGTAATAATTTGATTCAAGCGAGTGTTCAGATATCTATATGCATACAATAAAATGTCAAAAATTCAATGAATAATATATATATATAATCTCGCGAGGAAATTTGTTTTTATATCATCGTACGGCGAAGCTTGCGTTTGCAATAATAGCCGGTATCGCTGGAATATCTGGGCAGAAAGATCTTTATGAACAGATTTATATCGAGGAAAAAGAGCCCGGAGGGTTATATACCAAGGATAAGTGTCGTACAACAGTGTTGTAGTCGTAAGTCGTACTTAACGTGTAGGTATACACACGGGAAAACGTCGTAATCGGTAAATCGCCGTGACTCGTCCGTCTGTTCTTCGAAATAAAATAAGTAGACAGAAAAGAGGGCCGCAGAGAGATAGAGAGAGAGTGAGAGAGAGATGCATCGCCCTGTGTGCCACTGCGCGCACAATGCATTATATAGCACGCGAACCTCCGTCGCGAGGGGAAAAAAAAATATAATTCGTTGCAATAAAAGCTAACCGATTCGCGTTGGACCCTCCGGGTGACGAGTTTCCTCGAGATTCTCGGCGTCGCGATACTTTGTCCACCAACGGATAACACTCGTATATATTTTTCTCTGGTATTTGAACCCTTAAATTATTTTATTTTATTTTTAACAATGAGAAATCGTACCACTGAAAATCCACGATTAAATCAGTCCGACTCGGTACAACTGTAGTTCGAACAGTTATTACTCTTGTCTTTGCCGTGTTGCGCGTTGTGCTTCGGTAGCCCAAGTATACTTTAGTTTCTCAGGCGCTAGGCGTTCTGACACCAATGATTGATAATATTGCACTTTTCGTTCCTTTTTATTTTTCACCGTGACTAACGACAAATTGCGATGCTATTCTTTTGCACGATTGTCTCTTTTGTTTTATTGCAATTCTCGTGCAAAATACTTAAACAAACTCACCGCGAAATATATTTTGATAGGTTTACATTTTAAAGTTAATGTATTTATTTGAAAGCGTATATTTATCGTTTTAACAGTCGAAATAATCAACGTATATACTCTATTTGGTAAATAGATTCTATTGAGTATATGAATCTCTATATCTACTACTTGAGATATATATCTCTTTTTAACTACTTATGTTGATTATAAACTGAAAAAAGATAATTTGCTATCAAGAAGAAAATCTTCTTATAATAACTTCAAGGAAATTTCTTCTTTCTTCAAAATGATCATAATTTATATCTATTGCTCTAAGAGGAAAATTATTTCTGTTTCATTCGAGATATAATACCTTCGACAGTAATAATTTGATTCAAGCGAGTGTTCAGATATCTATATGCATACAATAAAATGTCAAAAATTCAATGAATAATATTTATTTTAATTTCAAATGTAACACTTAATGTACGATTCGTAATTCGTATTTGCAAATCTTTTCGTATGGTTTAGTACTTAGTAGATTATATGCAATACAAGTCTAAGTGTTTGTTAATTCATGTAGTTTTCTATATATTTTGCAAATAAAAAATATTTCATTTACATTATTATGAAATATGTGCATTATTTCTCGAGATTATGGTAAAACTTCATTTTTGTACAGTAGGAAGAGCGATTGCTCGTAACGTATACTATTTACTTTTATCCAATTGCAAAATTTGTATTTTATATTTAAATTTTTTTAAGATTATAGTTGGCAATATACTTTATAAAAACATTTAAATTACTGTGAACGATTCAGGCTTTTTTCAGTAAGCAACCCGTGATTGTTAAAATCTTTCAAATAGGACATTGTCAATTGAGACTTTCTTGTCATATCAATAATATATTATTTAACGAATACATTACCGTAATGTGAGAAATCCACTTGAAAACTCAGAGTGTCAATTAAATTCAATAGAATAAAATAACTAGGCGTTGAATTAATATAAAATAAAATATAAAGAATAACTGAATAAAATCTATATAGATCGTTCAATGTGCGGGAACAATTGAACTATAATTTTAAATCGTTACGATCGCACAATGCGGTACTTGACCATAAATCAAAGTGCGGGGTGTATACGTATAGCGTGCAACTTATCAAAGTTTCTATACCGGGGAAGGTAAAATAAACGCGAAGCCGCAGAAGAACGTCCAATGGGAGCAAAACCGTGAAGATCAGATAAAACCGAAAGTCCATATGAGACGAAAATACAAGTCATCGAATGTCGGCATTTGTCAACACGCAACATCTCTGCGATAGAAGCCGCAACGCCGGTACGTACATATAACGTACCTTGAACGCACCGAGAGTCCGATGGCGACCTCGGGAGTTGTAAGAGCATAGTACTTAGCATCGATATATTGCGATACATCGCCAAATTCTTGTTATTATTCTGAAAGTGTTGTCTAAGGTGGATCGAAGGAACAAGGGAAACGGATACGAGACCGAGCTCGAGGGCCTTCTGCGATATGCGTCGTGTGCTATACCCTCCTCTTCGTGCGGTTTGTTCTTTTCTTACCCCGCGCGCACACGCCGTATATAATGCGCGAGTGCATATATATAGGTATATATATATACATATATAGATACCTTGTAGAAAAAGGGCCCGGAGCTCGTTTTACAAATCGTCCCCGGGGTGGGAGTCGAAGAGTAACGGCCGCGGCCACACGCTTTCGTTATACTAGATCCGAAAGAGCCCCGCGTCCACCGATATCGATCTTCGGGCGAGTTATGACCGAGGACGAGTCCCGCCGCGATGTGTCACACAACCAAAGAGAATATTTGCCCATACCGTGCGGGATTTATGAATCGAAAATTATGTAGGGGTGGTCTCTCTCTCTCTCTCTCTCTCGTTCTCGTTCTCCCTCTTATTCGCTTTGAAAACTATTTATTTTCCTTTCTACCTTTCTTTTTTCCGATTGCGAAAATCTATTTCGATACACATCAGTATATACGAAGAACATTCGATTGCTTCTTGGGCAATGTTTCTTAAGGGATTGAATTTCTTGGAACGTTTCGTATTCGTTAATTTTCTTCTTTTATTTGTCGATAAAAATAATAACTGCCAGAAGCAGCAGTGAAAAAATAAATTAAAACAAAGCACATTAAAATGTAAATTGGTAACATAAATTTAAAATTTAGCTATAAAAATAAATAAAACGTCTATTGGTCACGAATATATTCATTAATGAACAAAATTTTATCGAGATTCAAAACATTAATCCGTATGTTAATATTCAATCTAAAATTACCGGACTTATATTATATATTGAACTTATATATTATATATACCGAACTTATATATTGAAAACACACATCACACGTACATTTAATATGTTTAACGAATTATCAGATGAGGATTTTATTATTTTTTACCATGTCATTTTGATAGTCGAAAAAATTTGAAATAAAAATTGAATATGATAATTTATATACGTACGAATATACGTATGTATTAAAATTAATAAAACTAAAACTGGGTTTATGTCTATTGAAAAGAGCAAATAAAATTCCTAAGAAAAATCTAAATTCCGCGAGTTCTGCGTGCATGTAAAACAAAATGAAATTTACTTGAAACCGATCTTGAAATAAAACAAGGAATAAACGCGGCTAGTTACTTTTCATTTAAATCTTCTCGCTTGTGCTCCCTTGCGATATGTTTGTGTTGCCATGATCGTTTTTGCGATAACAATATTACTTAAAAATGTCGCGTGGAACACTTGAAGTGTACACTACACTTTAACTATATGTAATTTACAAGTATAATACATACACACGTAAATAATCACATCACGCACACGTACATGCATATATCGAATCTCGCTAATTTTCATACACGTCAGGGTTCTTTCTAAACCTGATGCAGTAGTTGCTCGTAACGGAAAAATTTTTCAATAAATCATTACCGATTATATCGAGAACTAGTTCACCGATATATCTTCTCTTCATTACAGTTTTGTAAAGCGAAAAATACCGCATTATACACATCACACCTACACGTATCATCCTCTCACAACTCGTTTATTCATTATATACCGCACGTATGACGATGTCGATTCACAAAGTGTGTATATAATTGTTCGAGATAATTATAATTGCAAATATCAAATGGAAAAATATTAAAACTAGTGCACATTATCATCCGAATGAATATGCATCGACGAAGCGATCCTGACAGGTAAATACTTACTCGAGCGTATCGTCGAGCTTGCCTAAATCAACCTAATAACGCAGTTAATCGCCATGAAAAAGAAAAGACCATTGTCCAATCTCGCGTGAAATCTTTTAACGGAAAGCACGAAAATATCACTTTAAGTTGCTAGTAGATAAAAAGGATTCGGAATAACTCATCCCTCGGGTAGGTATAGATACGGAAGAACCTCTGGATATAAATCGCGCGGTACACGTGAGATAAGCTGCGAGGCTCGATACCAAGTGGCTACTTGACTCCTGCAGTAGGTAAAGAAGATGCGCTTTATCCGGCCTTGCGGCGATTAGCGCCGTTTGAAAGGAGTTACTGTGTAGATCCATTAGGACTCGTCCAACCGTTTCCAATCAATTTTATTTTATTCTTTCTTTCGGGTTTTCTTTGCGTTTTCGAAACAGTCGTGTAATAGTTAATGCGGAAGCTCTTTTTTCGCATAAATTCTTCGTGTTTATTCGGGGACAAAAAAAAGAAAAGATATGCCTATTTAAACAGTAAAAACAAACATTAGGACTTTTATTTTGAAATGCGCGTATATTTTTAACAATTTGCTCCCACGATTATGGTTATAAATAACTAAATAATGAAAATAAATTTATTTTAAATATTTTATCAAATTAGAAAAAACAGTGAAGGAATTTGTGAAAGAACTTTATAACATAAATACTCTGTTGATTTCAGAGTTTTAAGTAATTAATAATTGAGAGTAGTTTATGTTGACTCTGGTTGTAGTATAAGTAATCTAATATCTAATATCAAATAATTAATTAAATTAAACTGACGAATTGATGAATGTTTGTAAATGCTATTGTACATGATATTGTACATGATATTGTTACTTTTTGTTGTATGAATATTTTTGTGTTTGAATTCGGTCTAAAATGTGTGACTAAAATACAATCGTTTTTGCGATAACAATATTACTTAAAAATGTCGCGTGGAACACTTGAAGTGTACACTACACTTTAACTATATGTAATTTACAAGTATAATACATACACACGTAAATAATCACATCACGCACACGTACATGCATATATCGAATCTCGCTAATTTTCATACACGTCAGGGTTCTTTCTAAACCTGATGCAGTAGTTGCTCGTAACGGAAAAATTTTTCAATAAATCATTACCGATTATATCGAGAACTAGTTCACCGATATATCTTCTCTTCATTACAGTTTTGTAAAGCGAAAAATACCGCATTATACACATCACACCTACACGTATCATCCTCTCACAACTCGTTTATTCATTATATACCGCACGTATGACGATGTCGATTCACAAAGTGTGTATATAATTGTTCGAGATAATTATAATTGCAAATATCAAATGGAAAAATATTAAAACTAGTGCACATTATCATCCGAATGAATATGCATCGACGAAGCGATCCTGACAGGTAAATACTTACTCGAGCGTATCGTCGAGCTTGCCTAAATCAACCTAATAACGCAGTTAATCGCCATGAAAAAGAAAAGACCATTGTCCAATCTCGCGTGAAATCTTTTAACGGAAAGCACGAAAATATCACTTTAAGTTGCTAGTAGATAAAAAGGATTCGGAATAACTCATCCCTCGGGTAGGTATAGATACGGAAGAACCTCTGGATATAAATCGCGCGGTACACGTGAGATAAGCTGCGAGGCTCGATACCAAGTGGCTACTTGACTCCTGCAGTAGGTAAAGAAGATGCGCTTTATCCGGCCTTGCGGCGATTAGCGCCGTTTGAAAGGAGTTACTGTGTAGATCCATTAGGACTCGTCCAACCGTTTCCAATCAATTTTATTTTATTCTTTCTTTCGGGTTTTCTTTGCGTTTTCGAAACAGTCGTGTAATAGTTAATGCGGAAGCTCTTTTTTCGCATAAATTCTTCGTGTTTATTCGGGGACAAAAAAAAGAAAAGATATGCCTATTTAAACAGTAAAAACAAACATTAGGACTTTTATTTTGAAATGCGCGTATATTTTTAACAATTTGCTCCCACGATTATGGTTATAAATAACTAAATAATGAAAATAAATTTATTTTAAATATTTTATCAAATTAGAAAAAACAGTGAAGGAATTTGTGAAAGAACTTTATAACATAAATACTCTGTTGATTTCAGAGTTTTAAGTAATTAATAATTGAGAGTAGTTTATGTTGACTCTGGTTGTAGTATAAGTAATCTAATATCTAATATCAAATAATTAATTAAATTAAACTGACGAATTGATGAATGTTTGTAAATGCTATTGTACATGATATTGTACATGATATTGTTACTAATTTTTGTTGTATGAATATTTTTTGTGTTTGAATTCGGTCTAAAATGTGTGACTAAAATACAATCGGTTTTCCGAGAAACCGCTTACTAAAAAATGTTGATTATTGAATTTTTATAGTTTTGGTAAGAGTTTCTCGGAAACCCGTTTGTATTTTAGTCTCATATTTTGCAGAAAGTCAATTGCTTGTAAACAAAGGCGCGTCTTCTACTAATTTTTGAAATGTAGTATAATTATATAATTTTTTAAATTATAAATAAATTCTTGTTTAGCTCGGTTGATAATGTAGAAAAGTTGACTTTATTACCCCTTTTAATAATAATATTTTGATACAATGTATTAAAGGTGTTAATTAGAAAAACGCACAATTAATGTCTATATAAAACTATTAAAATAACTTCAAAAATATCAATATTTAAGAATTGCTGTAACATCTGTAGGGAACTAATTAAAAAGACTCATTTATTTTTATAACGTATATTTTAATCTGTATAAACTCGTAAGTGATGGTATTAAATGAATAAAATAGATCTTGATATTGCAAAGAACAAGATAGGCTTTCCCCGACTTTACTCTAGCAAGGCTCAAGGCAATCTGCTCGTTGGGAAAAAGGTTTCCTCTGGCTTTCCTCCACCAAGAGGAAAGCTAACAGGCCCTCCATTGTTTCTTCATATTATTCCTTTATAACTCAGGCAAAAAATAAGGACCGCCATAGGTCCCGATTGGAAAATAGAGCCCGGTTATATGACGTTCGCACATCTGGTCGAGCCGTCCCTTTTCTTGTAAATGCCGTTATAGAAATATTTCCTTCACATCCTTGTTATAATAGATGTTGCTAACTTGAACACGTTAAATTTATGAAAATAACTGTATCGATGTCAATTGCAACGAAAGGACGCTTCTTTTAACGTGATGAATTTACCTACTTTTTTTAGTCATCTCACTTTATGAAAGTTGAAACAAATTTATTAAAAAAAATATTTTTAAATAATCCTTCCAAAAAATAAAAAAAAAGTCATTTTTTTTTTAATTTTCCATGAAAAAAGAAATTGTTACTTCATCTTTTTGAGTGTAATGTAAACGAAGTAAAGGGAACAGATTATTTTTTCTTCAAAGGAACTATATTCATACATACACACGCATATATATCCCTATTATATTATATTTGTAACAAAAAATTTAGGACTCAGACCCTCCATCTCCCTCCACCACCCTCCACTGCCCCACTACTTTATAACGCAAAATTAGTGTAAAATTTACGTTATTTTAGTCCCTCCATTTCCCTCCACCCAATCAAGTATCAACATTATGCAATACATTATTTGAATTTCACAAACTTGATACTGTCAATTAATCATATTAACCTTTAGAGGTCCGGGATTTGAGATTTGTGAGCGCCCTTAGAAAGTGGTTGAAAAAGGTATCTGATATCATTGATTGACTATGGGGTGAAGGTCCTCTAAAGGTTAATCATTATATTCTCAGATCTCATTTATTGAGATATTTTTTGTACGAAATACGTATCTTAATAACAATAATGTTGATACATTTATAGTAATCCTTCGGATTAGTATCATAATTTTTTATAATTGTATAATAATATTTCTATTTTTAGTAGCTTACGGGGGATTAGATGGATACTAAACAAGTGGAGATACTTTTCTACCACTCCAAGATAAGTGCATGAATTTTTTTGCAATGATCATGCTAATAGATTCATTGTTATAAGGCAACAAATATACATTTCTATTAATATTTCGGGGACTTTTCCCGGATATTTTGACCATAAGTGATCTTAATGATTTAGACCCACTCTGGAAATTTATAGGCAGTTTCTGACTATGAAAAGACATCTTTCAGACAGTATTTGGTTTTTAAAGTCCAGAGCAGAATTGCTGATTTTCAATATTTAAGGTTTAAATGGCTTACAAGAGTGTGACAGCATACATTTATGTATTTAAAAGTATTTTTAATGAAAAGTTCAGAAAATTTTACAAAAAAAGTCATATTTATGTTTATAATGAAAAATGCATCCCCTGGGAACTACAAGTTAATGAAAAGAGGCATATAATGCAAAAAAGTGCTAAAAAGTCAATTTCGACTCTCTGTAACTAAAATAACGGCCCCGAAAAAATCTCAAAAAATTCAGGAGGACTACTGGACACCTCTAAACATATTCCCACAGTTATAGCAATAATCATTTTTTTCATCTTCGACTTCACAGAGAACCACCAATATATATGTGTGTGTGTTTATTTATTTATTATTTAATCTAGTCAATTATAAAAATAATAACTTGTTGATTTCACCCTCCATTGTTAATTATTAAAAGGAATCGATGTCGAGGGTCAGTTTTTTAAATAAATAAACACTATTTATTTAAATTTAGTTGTACAACGTTTCGTCTGCGTGGTTTGCAGACCTCTTCAGGTACTATAAATTTATTGAGCACAAAATAACAATTTTAATAATTACAAATTAACGGACGAAATATTGAATAAATTAACAGAAGAAAATATTACCATTGATACACTGAAACGTAGATGTAATAAGCCCAGAAAGGCGTCGTCGAATAACAAGAGTATGCGAAATCGAGCGAATTTATACAAAACAAAACAAGTGTCTGCGAGTATATGTGTATGTATGTTTACAAATTAAAAGTCAATTTCTTAGAAATACTCGGATATAAATAGTCTCTTTAAATCACATCATAATACTTTTATATTGTCGGTTTAAATATTGTACGTCTTCTTTTCTATTGATAGTCGAATTATAATAATTAATGTGTAACATTTCTGAAATAATTCGTTTTTTGTAGGATGACTCTCTATCTAATATTTTTACATTGTTCCAATCGAACTCATGATCCGCATTTTTAACAATATGTGCAGTAACAACAGCTTCCGGATTTTTATTTTTCTGGTGTTCTTTAATTCTGTTTTTTAGGCAGCGTTTAGTTTCTCCGATGTAAGTTGCCGGGCATTTTTTACAATTAA
Organism: Theocolax elegans; assembly: GCA_026168455.1. Taxonomy (NCBI): domain Eukaryota; kingdom Metazoa; phylum Arthropoda; class Insecta; order Hymenoptera; family Cerocephalidae; genus Theocolax; species Theocolax elegans. Next base: position 23,170,461 of record CM047426.1, on the reverse strand, counting down.
ATTTGTATACTACCCCTGTCATATCCCATTTTTCAGTTGAGTCTTTGCCTAATTTTATTATATTATTAAATTTGTGATTAATTAATGGAATTGTGTTAATGTTAAATTTTTTTAACATGTTTGAACATTTATTAAAAAACTCTTGATTATAAGGTAATGATATAGTGCAAATTGGAAGCTGTTTTCTTGTTTCGCTTGTGCCTGTGAATTTAATTTTACGTAGTCTGTTTTTAATTGCCAAATTCGTGAAAATATCGGGATAGTTATTCGTTTTTAATAAGTTTCTAACAATCATTATATTTTGTTTGTGAAATTGTTGATGAGATAAGATAATTGCTCTGTCTACTAAATTATAAATTATGTTTCGTTTTTGTTGAATAGTATGATTTGATTCAAAATTTAGTATACGATTAGAATTTGTTGATTTTTTAAACCAATTGGTTATAATTTTATTGTCAGTTTTAATCAATGTAAGATCCAAAAAATTAATGCAGTTATTTTCTTCCATTTCATGTGTAAATTTTAAATAATTGCTGTAGTTGTTGAAAACTTGTAAAACCGTATTTATGTGTTCTTTTTGTATAAATAAAAGTATGTCATCTACGTATCGATAGTAAATTAATGGGGAACAATTGTGTTTCTCTTTTAATTCTTTAAGGCAATGAGTCTCTAAATCATCCATTACTAAATCAGCAAATAATGGTGATATAGGAGAGCCCATTGGAGAACCGAATATTTGTTTGTATATTATATTGTTAAAAGTAAAAAAAGTATTATTGAATAAAAATTCGACTATATTACGTATTTCGTAAAAAGGTATCTTGCATTTATTGTGAATATATTTAAATCGTTTGTCTAAGCTATTAAGAACTTCGTTACATGAAATGTTTGTAAACAGTGAGCTGACATCTAAAGATAACATGCTATAATCGTCGGGAATATTAATATTGGACAGTTTCTTTTTTAATTCAAAGCTATTATTAATGTGCGATTTTGGACATCAAGGCGACACCAACTTTCTGAAGAAAACTCCAGGCGCATCTTTCTACTGAACTGCAGACGAAACGACGTTTTTCCAAATCATATCAACAGCCTCTTTAAACACCGACAAAACATTTCGTTTCACAGTGAGTCTTGTAAATCGGTTTTCGATCGTTTTATAATTTCACATAAAAAGCGTTTATTAAAATTTGAAATTAATGATTCGCACATTCACATCAATTATTTACATAAACATCTCAATAAATTAAAAACGAAAATTAATAATAGTAAATTAGACATAAATATTTTAGACCGTTTTTTTCAATTTACCGAAGAAAAAAGTTTAAGAATTTACAATAGCATCACTAAAATTCACGAGAAAAAATTGTATAAATTAATTAAAATTAAAAAGTCTTCGGAATACGATAACAGTAAACATGAATGGATTAGAAATTTAACTACGACAGAAATTCCAGATAATGTAGTAAAAATTGTTTCGCTTGGTCCAAAATTTAATACATTATCACAATTTTCCAATAGTGATATTATTTCAACTATAAAAAATGTAGAACACAGTTTGGATAAAATAGAAATTAATACAGAATCAAAAAATGAGATAAGAGACATTGTTGTTGAAAGCATTAAATTTGTTACAAAAAAACAAACTCATTTATCGGTTAAAGAACGTGAATTTACAGACAATTTAAAAGCTACAAAAATTTTCTTAAAGGATAATCCAGACATATTTTTTACTAATGCAGACAAGGGTAATGTAACAGTATGTTTAAACAAAACTGAATATTTCCAAAAAATGAATGATTTACTGAATGATACTAATACATATACAATCTTAAAAAAGAATCCACTCAGAAAACTACAGTTAGAAGTTCATTCTATGTTAAAAAATCTTAATGATAATAAATATCTCTATAAGGAATTTCATAATAATCAGTTAACTCAAACTAATACTAATTTAGCTAAAGCTTATGGATTACCTAAAATACACAAAAATAATGTTCCACTTAGACCAATAATTTCTACCGTGAATTCTCCAACTTATTATTTAGCCAAAATTGTATATAATGAACTTAAAAATATAATTCCAGTTCCAAAATCGCACATTAATAATAGCTTTGAATTAAAAAAGAAACTGTCCAATATTAATATTCCCGACGATTATAGCATGTTATCTTTAGATGTCAGCTCACTGTTTACAAACATTTCATGTAACGAAGTTCTTAATAGCTTAGACAAACGATTTAAATATATTCACAATAAATGCAAGATACCTTTTTACGAAATACGTAATATAGTCGAATTTTTATTCAATAATACTTTTTTTACTTTTAACAATATAATATACAAACAAATATTCGGTTCTCCAATGGGCTCTCCTATATCACCATTATTTGCTGATTTAGTAATGGATGATTTAGAGACTCATTGCCTTAAAGAATTAAAAGAGAAACACAATTGTTCCCCATTAATTTACTATCGATACGTAGATGACATACTTTTATTTATACAAAAAGAACACATAAATACGGTTTTACAAGTTTTCAACAACTACAGCAATTATTTAAAATTTACACATGAAATGGAAGAAAATAACTGCATTAATTTTTTGGATCTTACATTGATTAAAACTGACAATAAAATTATAACCAATTGGTTTAAAAAATCAACAAATTCTAATCGTATACTAAATTTTGAATCAAATCATACTATTCAACAAAAACGAAACATAATTTATAATTTAGTAGACAGAGCAATTATCTTATCTCATCAACAATTTCACAAACAAAATATAATGATTGTTAGAAACTTATTAAAAACGAATAACTATCCCGATATTTTCACGAATTTGGCAATTAAAAACAGACTACGTAAAATTAAATTCACAGGCACAAGCGAAACAAGAAAACAGCTTCCAATTTGCACTATATCATTACCTTATAATCAAGAGTTTTTTAATAAATGTTCAAACATGTTAAAAAAATTTAACATTAACACAATTCCATTAATTAATCACAAATTTAATAATATAATAAAATTAGGCAAAGACTCAACTGAAAAATGGGATATGACAGGGATAGTATACAAATTTAATTGTAAAAAATGCCCGGCAACTTACATCGGAGAAACTAAACGCTGCCTAAAAAACAGAATTAAAGAACACCAGAAAAATAAAAATCCGGAAGCTGTTGTTACTGCACATATTGTTAAAAATGCGGATCATGAGTTCGATTGGAACAATGTAAAAATATTAGATAGAGAGTCATCCTACAAAAAACGAATTATTTCAGAAATGTTACACATTAATTATTATAATTCGACTATCAATAGAAAAGAAGACGTACAATATTTAAACCGACAATATAAAAGTATTATGATGTGATTTAAAGAGACTATTTATATCCGAGTATTTCTAAGAAATTGACTTTTAATTTGTAAACATACATACACATATACTCGCAGACACTTGTTTTGTTTTGTATAAATTCGCTCGATTTCGCATACTCTTGTTATTCGACGACGCCTTTCTGGGCTTATTACATCTACGTTTCAGTGTATCAATGGTAATATTTTCTTCTGTTAATTTATTCAATATTTCGTCCGTTAATTTGTAATTATTAAAATTGTTATTTTGTGCTCAATAAATTTATAGTACCTGAAGAGGTCTGCAAACCACGCAGACGAAACGTTGTACAACTAAATTTAAATAAATAGTGTTTATTTATTTAAAAAACTGACCCTCGACATCGATTCCTTTTAATAATATAAAAATAATAATAGAACAAAAATTATACTGAATTATAATAAATCAAAATGACTGAACTACATAAATATTTAAATACAAAGTATTTGTATTTATCATTATTTTTCTTTACTTATCTCTAATTCGTTAACCATCACTGTCTTTTATTTCGAAAATTTTAACACTTGTCTAATATATTTGAGCTAATATAACAGCGAAACAGCATCTTAAAAGAGATTAAATTACTTTCAAATGTTAAATAGTAAATACTTATAAATTTGTACACGTCGAATTAATTATTTTTGTTTTAAGCATCTTAATTTTAATAATTTACTTATAACTTGCAAATTATAATTTTAATAAATCATTAATCTAATGTATATGCAGCGCGGATAAGACTTTAATTCATTTTTTATCTGTTAGTTTCATTATTAATAAAATGATAATTTATTTATAACAGCAGTGGTAATTTAGGTAAAGGAGTCTTTTTGTTTTACGTAAGTCAAGTGTAAGCATTAACTTACCTTATTTGTACAACTTAAACCGAAGTAGTATTATTTAAAAATGAACTTCCGGATACTAAATTATTAAACATATAAATATCTAACGAATAAACTTAAATTTAGTTTCAACGGTAAATTAATTGATATGAAAAAAGTGTATTCTTTGTAAACATAGCGAAGTATTTCTTCTATAATAATATAAAAAATAGCGTATGTTTCATTACGTTATGTTAAATACGCATTATTTTTAGCATGCGAGAAAAAGTATATGAAAACCACTATTATTTTGAAATGCATGGAATTTTCATACGATAACAGTTTTCAAATCTAAATTGTTGATATTCTCGTCGCTATCGTTCTCATAATACAAATTATAATGATGGTAATGCGTACAACGCTCTCTTGTTCTTTCGTTTTCCGTAGATATATAAACATAGTGCAACTGTGGCACACTTACGAAAAGGCGTTGGCCTTGCTCCCTCAGTATAATTCACGCTCGCCACAGATGTATTCAGAATCATGAGCTCCTTCGTAAGTCGCGAAGATATCAAGTGCGTGGGTGTCGACCGACCGATAAATTCCTAGTAGCACATCGTTTCTTCCGATTCACAAACAGTGCGCGAAGGACACCAACAGTCCTACTGACATCGATATCGCTCGACCTGGCCTCCTTTACGTCCCAAGAACTCGTTTTGACTTTTCATTTCACGCGGATGTATATTTGGCAAGTATGTTGTGCATATAGAAGGCGTTCTACGCGTACGTACATTATTAAAAACTATTTTAATGCAAAACTCGATATTCCCACATTTTTCAATTTAACGTTTTTGCTATATACATGCACATGCTTTATTCATTAGTTGATGATTTGACAATATTGTAATTATACTAATATTTTTTATTATTTTATTTTAGAATTTATATTGTCTATTACACGTTATTTATTCACAATAATAGATTCTTCAAGTTAGAGATGAAATAATAATCTTGATGGCAGTGCACTAAATACAAACGTACGATACATATAAGTAAGATCGCTTACAGGCTATTAATTGTAAAAAAAAAAATCAAAATTTAATTAGGAATTCGATAGACGCGGCAAAGAAGGTGCTAAATCGTATACAAATGTTTCTGTCAATACTTTAAGTTGGTATTACATTCTCAATCCGAATTTTCAATTTCTCTGTTCTTATAGTAATGCCATGTATATAACTGTAGCATCTCTTTAATAATACTCCTATTATAATATTGTTTATAACTGGTAAGTCAAGCATAACATTGTGTAGCATTTAAATTCTGTTCGGCATGGATAGAATCTATAATGGTTCATAAATTATTAGGATTGTTTTTAAGGAAAAGGAAAAGGAAATAAAAAGTGAAAAATAATTAAGTTACAATTGACCCCACGAAATCAGTGACTTTATTGACTCTGAAGAGGAAAGCCTTCCGACATAAAAACCCTTTTGAAATGTACAAACTTTTAATGGTTACGTGTAATAATCTGTATTAAGTGTGTAGGTGCGAGTCAGTTCGTTTGTTGCATACCTAATCGTAATTGTAACGTTAAGGGGGAAGCTCACTTGACTCCGTGAGCCGGTCGCGCGTTACCGAATGCCCGATTGCGAACGTGAAAAATATAAAGACGGTGCTCGGATTCTTGAGGTCGGTTAAAAAGCAAGATCTCTGTATGTGGTGATTAACCGCATATGCCTGGTGCCAACCTCTAGACACACGTTTCTTCTGCTCGATTAATTAAATTGCCAAAGAATTCGAACAGTTTTCCGAATCTTACTTTAAATGCACGTATAATGAGTAACAAACGAATTCGTGCGTCTTGTAGATTTTAAACTTAACTTAAGTTAATCAAACACATCGACAATCGACAAGACGCATGAATTCGTTTGTTACTCATTATACGTGCATTTAAAGTAAGATTCGGAAAACTGTTAGACTCGACGCTATTTTGTCAACACGGTTTAAAAACTTTTCGGTAAAAAGAGGAAAAATAATCAACCGATTTTTAAGCAATATCATGAGTAGGTTGACAACAGAGATTTTATATATACCATAAACTGCGTATATTGTAATATATATTGCGCATATAATTTTCTATATTTTTATATAACGTAAAAGTAAACTAACAGTTCTTGTGTTTAGTATACTCTTGTTATTTTTATCTATTTTAAATAAACACTCTCCAAAAAGTATTCAGCTTTACCCCAGTCTTCTATACCCTGAAAGAATTCTTTAGCATTTTCTGATCATAATATGACGAAATTTATGATAAATTACCAATTTTGGTGAGGTTTATGATGATAAACCTCGTCAAAAACGTCCCTTTTTAACTGATTTTACGATCATAAAATCGCGATAAAATTATCATCATACATATGTACACTAATACACACACATTTACGAAATTATGAACATAAAACGATTATTATAATGGTAAAAATATTTTTATAGAGGTAAATATTTTAAATTACGATGAAGTTAAACTGGAGTGGATAATATAAAAAGGATAAATTTATTTAATTAATATGCTGAAATGTACTTAGGTTGTCTAATAAAAAGATGATTTAAAATAAATATTAAGTTAATATTTACTACAATCTGCGACAACTATCGATTGTGCACTTATTATACTTTGTCAATTGCAAATTTATGTATTTTGATGATTTCGACGATGTTTTTTAACGCGTATTTAACTTTTTAATTCCTTATCCATATTACAAATGTTGTTATTGCTTATGGTTATAATGTCTTTATTTCTTTACGATATTATCATCGGTACATAATCAATTTACATCTTTTGATAAAAAAATCATAAAATGATGCATTGCTATTTAAAATGGTAAAGTTTCTAAGAGAGTGCATATTTAATTATATATATCAGCATTTAATACGAGAGTTTTTAATTAAGACAAATATAATTTATTACAAAAAATTGCAAAATAAAATATAGTTAATAAACGGGTTGTAGATAAAATTTCAAAAGCAAGTACACGTCAATACGTTACTGTGTGTATTATAATGAAATTATATTACTGTTGTATGTATTATAATGAAATTTTCATGTTGAACTTTTTTAACTTTCTAATTACAATACGAAATAAGGAGAGTTCAAAAATCAAAAAATTTGTCGATATGATTTACGGTCACTCGATAATAACGCGTTATTGTAAGTTTAATCATTAATCTCAGGACAATAATATATAAATTAATTTATTCATCAACGTAACGCGATTAGTCATACTATTTTAAATCTATTACTATGTTTGCCGATCGTTATGTGATTTATTTACAATTAACCAGTTTCCACCCATTGTTCCTTATATGGAACAAACCACGAAATGTCAATGAAGCAAAAGTTTGCATTGTGCAGCATTTTTGAACAATGGAACAAGCTAGCACATGCAATATCCATAATTCGTCAAAACAACATAACTGGTGTCACTTCAGCTAAAAAAAATTAACATTCTTTGAGAAAATCAAATAATATATCTCATTCTTTGACACATACGTCTGATTAATAAGTTGGTAAATCTTTAAACCGTAGAAACAAGTATTATTCAAGTATAAAATGATTTAAGTACGAAGTAAACTGTGAAATCGCGATATATAGCGATATATATGCAACATTATAGATTATTTCCTGAATCAAACTAATTTCCCTATAATAGTTAAAGACAATGAAATAATATCCTGGAAAGTAAAATATGTTTATTTATACGTAAAATAAAATGAGTTTTATTTAAATAAACAAAAAAAAATTTGTTAGCTTGTGCTCCGTCGAAAACTAAGAATTTTATTTAACACAGTTACGTGTTTGAAATAAGCAAAATTCTAGTATATAGTATAAAAACTGCGGTTATTAAATAATTACAAAATCAGTTACACATCTCATCCGAATAACTTGAAACTTTAAATGTTTGATACCGGCAGTTTAATCCTTATAATACAATAACCCGGTTGTAATGTTTTCCTATTCCCGCGTTTTTTCAGTCAGTGAGTGTAGTATAGGACATCTCGTAGGAGCATCCTCTTTATATTGCACCACGTGGTATCACACATATATAAATATTAAAAGTTTGTAAAGTTCAAGGGGCTTTTTATGCTGAAAATATTTTCCTTTTTAATAGCAAATAAAATTCAACAATTTTTTGGGCTCAATAGTGAAATTAATACTTTTTCCACGCTTTACTTCCTTTTCCTTAAACTCACCCCTAATAATTTATAATCCATGTTATGTAGAATTTAAACGCTAGAGCTCGTACATTTCAAAATGTTCTCAACTTATTTGAAACAGCTATTAACTATCAAGTATTTGTAGTTGCGCGTTAAAACGCATTTTATATTTTATATTTTAGTTCTTACGCGTTAATTCGCTGGTACCATTAACTGTTTTTATATATTAATTTGTACGCGTATACCTCAACTGTGCATACCAATTATACATACGAATCGTCAAATCGCGTAAGGTCAAAAACACTTACGAAACGCAAAAATGCAGAAACAAATTCCTCGAGAGTAAAAATTCCCATCGTAGAAACCCGTGCGCGGGAACGTTCAATCGCTAGTTGAAAAAGAAAAAAAAAAGGAACTACCGGTCACTTTGACCTCACACCCATGTTAACGCAACATAAAAGAATAAATATATGTATATACATGTACACACATATATATATATATATATATATATATACACATTTACACATACATAAGCGCGAGCGCGTGTGTGTATGCGCTTCGATATCGTCCGAGGGATTTTAAATCCAGCAGACGGAAACCAGCAACAGCAAGTGAAAGCTACTATTTACCAGTTAAACATTGCACGCACGTAGATGAGTAATTATCGGCGAGCCTGTGCGCGTTTTACGAGTGAGAAAGGGAGAGAGAAAGAGAGATAGATAGATAGATAGAGAAAGAGAGAGAAACATCGTGGCTGTCCGCGGTTATGCAATGGGCCATTGTCAATATTTCTCTGAAAGAAACGTGGCGCGCAATGAATATTCCGCGCATATGGACAAAGTAACTAAAACACTCATTCGTTTCTTAAATGTATTGCCGGGTGCGTGTCTGTATAAGAGTACAATTTTTAACCGATCGACGACTTCATTAATTATAGCGTTGAGAGGTTAAGCGAAATATTTTACGTTTCGCAAGAGATGTGGAGAAATGTAAAGACGTTCGTTCTGGGTGTCTGACGATTCCGACGTAACCAAATTGGTTTTTTTTTGAGTATTGATGCAGTCTTTCGACTTTGCGGCTTAAACTTATACAGCGATTATTTTATGCGAAAGGTTTTTCTTTATACATTGATTATAAATGGGTTTACTTATAGTTTTTAGGCACTGATTTCTTTCATATCTTTAATCTGGATTATTTTTAGTGTACTCAATAAATCAAAAGTTCGATTTTCATTGTTCGTTCGTCTAATCAATTTGGATGAATGTATACGGTGAGAAAGATTATCAAGTGTTTTATTATATTAATAACATTTTTGATCTTTGATACATATCGATGTACGCATAACTGCGTTTCAGTTTTCACCTAAAATTTTTATTTGTAATGTATTCAATAAGTCTATTTATACGCACAGTAATTTTTTTGGGTTAGAAAAATTTTAAATTTGTCAAGTCAACAAATGTCAAGGTACGTAAGTAGGGTAAGTCTCGTTAAAAGTATCACAATAACTGACTTGGAGGAAGAAATGTCGAAATACGTTTGAGGATCGCTCGTACACAATGGAAAGTAATAACGTCCCATTGAAAGTCAAACAAAAATTTCCCTTTTCGTCCTCGTGCGCTTTATGAATAGAGAAAACAGAAGCAGGTTATACTGTTAATTAAAACCGACACTTAACAATTCGTCGCAGTGCGAAAAATTTTTGAAAACCCCGTCCGTACAGAAGAGCACAACTCTCGATGAGAATGCAACTCTTTTGCGCATTCCGAGCGTACAAAAGACTCTTGTAGAAAACATAAAAGCGCGGGAGCTACCTCCATTAAATTATAAATACGCGAAGCGCGGACTCACCTCACTGCCTATAAAAGATGAACGGCTTCAAAAGATCCGCCTACGATCTCACCGAGACGTCGTGTACGTATAAAAAAAAGAAGGCCGCACTCTCGCTGCTCGCATAATCGAGCGCAAAACGGATTCTTGGTCGCGTTAATCTCTTTTAACATAAGTCGCTTGCAAAACTATAAGATCTTGTACAATAAAGATCATTCGAAACCTTTTCTCCTTCCCTCTCTCTCTCTCTCTCTCGACTTCTGCGAGAGACGCGCTCGTTATTATTTCTTTCTTTTTTTTGGTTGCACAGGTGCGTTGACCCGACGTGTATAAGCTAATGAATGAACGCCTCGGGCTAGATGCGCGTCGGATCCTTTTGCGGTGAAACGTTATTATTGCGCTTTATCGGGGTAATAAATTGAGCGTTATTTACGAGTCGCGAGCGCCAATGGATTGTAATACCTAATGGGTTCGGTGACTCGCAGTCGGACTAATATGTATACATCTCCTCTAGTTTTTTCATATTTCAACATTCATTCGCATACTGAATTATACAATTGTATTAGTCGATCGTCGACAGTTACGTTAATTCTTGGATCACACCCTAAATTCGTATTACTGCGCAAATATATACAGTAACCCCGTTGTAATGCTGTTAAGTCAGTTTAGAGATATAAACCATATACATCGGTACTTACGATACCTGTTATATGCGAGAGAGCATATTTTAAATTAATTTATATCTACAGTATGATATAAGAACCATTTGATTAATGGGTTAATTTAACGGTACAAGAAATTCCACAAGGTTGGCGCAATAGCAAATTAATTAAGGTCACGTGTATATATATATGCAACATCGAAGCATATGGAAGAATAATAATATTTATAATTATAGAAAAGCACGTATTTATATAATGACTCGTCTGCGGTGAACATAATCGCACAGATTCGTCGTATTACTTTTATTACTGAATAGTAACGGCATAAAAAGTTATATTTAGATGTACAATGCAAGTGTATACTGTAATTCTGATGGTATTATACTCTTGACGTATCGTACGGTACGGTATTAGCATATAGATATATATTTGTCTAGAAAATTTTTTCCATGTGATCGCGAACACGTGATCGAGAGGGATGTTTTTTTCCTTTTTTTTTTTACAGGTTCGAATTATTCCATGGAATTCTCTAAGTCGGATAGTAAGTCAAGATAAGTGGCATTCCAAGAGCTCTTCGAGATGCCATACTGATCATTTTTGTGCGCGTACGCGCGCTAAGTGCACCGGTACAATTTGAGACTCTGCACTTTACGACACTGTCGAAGATGTAAATCTTACATTTTATTATTATAAGATAACTCTTTGCATTGTTACTGCTACGCATAATGTCCACTATAATGTACTCCTTATATAGAAACACCAACTCCAGTTTAAATTTAACACGGATTTTTTCAATAGATATAATCGACGTGTAAATAATTTATTAAAAAACGGTTGCGCGTTTAAAATGTTACTTTAAGCGCATGCACTTCGACGAATAATTTCATCAATATCATCACTTTTATTAAATACATCTGATATTTCTTTTAATTTTTCAAAAATTATTGTTTTTTGCCGTAAATCTTATATATTTCATTCGACGAAGAAAGTCGATTGATCGAGAAAATATATCTCGAAACGTGTAAGTATTTAAAAAAATAATTTATTACTTATTCGGCGAAGCGTTAAGCAATCGACTCGATCGGTGTAATGTGAAAAGGGTGGTGTATAAAGTACTATAGCAAAAATAATTGACAAACAAATTGTTTTAGTATTCAGTAAAAATCGTGTGTTTCAAGATAACAGCTTTATTAAGATAATGCACTAATTATCTGTACTATATTTACATTTTAATAGTACTTTTAGGCACAACAAGTAAACTTAACATCGTAGTATATTGCCGTTTAAATTAAGAGAACCCTTATTAAAATTTGCAAGATACGACATCGGCAAAGGTATCTATGCTTATATAAGTAGGTGTATGTCGAGCTTATCAATATATATTGCCTCGCTATAAGTATACCCGTTATGTATCCACACTTACATAAATTTAATTTCCATCACGAACTTTGACCGTGTTTTTCTAAATGTCGAACATCGCACCATGTATTATAAAGTTAATTTAAAATTAAATTATACTTTTTATTTAAAAAATACAAATACGAAATGAAGATTTAAATGATTTAATTATATATATGTATCTGCGGTTGTATCTCGCTTAAAAGGTATTTTATCCCTTATTAATGTTAACTATCCAACTTTCTTCTGTTATAATAGGTGCAAAGAAACTTAATAATCATTTTGACTTCGTAAGATATGCATTCTCTTCCTCAATATCTAAAGCGAAACAAATAAGCCCTGTGTACCTTTTACATAACAAAGAACATCAACAACTAAACCACGACGAAGTCCATGAAAAATTATCCAAATCTTAAAGAATCTTACGACAAAACTGACTTAGCATTAAATATATAATCCTCTACGGGATAAGCTTCCTCATTCCACGGTAACAACCAGCCCAGACACCAAATAGTACTGTTGAATGAAAACAACCCCGAAGAAAAAAAATGCAAATCCCTATAACTAAGTGCCTTTCAATCGCGATATTATCAGGTTCACTGGGGCCAAGTCTCGTAGAATAAAAATAATCGTCTCTCCGACTCCGGCGAAAGTGTATACACCTTCGACAGGATCGGCGTCAGGTACTATATACGGGAGATTGACTTTCTTCGCGAGACGTCGTGCGCTTCGATTCCCCAGCGTACAATTTTGAGTCGTGTGTCACGTATCAACACGGGGTAAAAAAATCCAACAGTGGCTTTCGAGGAAGCGCGATCGTGTCCGTGCATCTTCATTATTCTCTCTTATTCTTAAGGCGCGCATTCCGTTCCGGCTTGGTTCACGGTGACTCGACTGCCAGATCGTCTGTACACGGGGGTCAGGTAAGATGAGACGACAAGAGGTAACAAGAGGACCCGATCAATTAGCTTAGCAAGTTCGTTATACACTCGAGAGTACTCGGCTTACAATACGGGTAATTTGGATTTTCTCTATTTATATACCTATGCGATCGGTGTTTCACGTTTGATTCCAAACCTTTCTTTCGTTTTCTTATTCATTTACCTCCGATCGACTGCGAGATTTTTTTTTATTTTCTAGATGCTGAAGAAACAGTAGGTATAAAGTTATTCTACTCGTATATTTAGAAATAAGTAGTAATAAATACTTTTATAAAAAATGTATAATTGAAAAAATTTTTTGTGCTTATTCGAGAACAAGGAGGAAATTAAAAACGTGGGTAAATTATACATTTATCAACTTTAATACCTACATTTATATTAAAAAGTGAACATTACAAAAGACACCGTGAGTCAAAGTTACTCACGGCACAGCGATAAATGCGGCCTCGCTTCAAAAGAGTCTTTTATTTATTTTTACTTTACATTTACGTTTCGAGAATCGCAATCACGGCAAATGGCCTCTTAAACGCTCGTTTTCCTCTCGGGGATAAAAATTTCATAGATGCGCATAAAACGTACCAGCTGATGTTAAATAGATGAAAGTGGCCTTATCAGCGCAATAACCAATTAACTCGTACGATTATTCCTTCGGGTCGGCAAGTAAGGTTCGACCTTGAACTTCTTGCTAGTTACACAGCCAATGAAATATAGAGTTTCTGGTTTTGCAACCAACCGGTGCAACGGATAACGAAACGGAGAAAACAAGAAAAAAGTGTATTAAGTTACATTACCAGTGGGAGGAAACAGGGATGCACACAAAAAAAACCTGTAAAACATGGTTGTTTCGTGCGAAGCAAGTAAATAGCCGTTAAATACAACGAAAAAGAAGGGACGAACGTGAACCGTGTGACAATTGCACTGGAGGCCGCGAGATACGTTTCATTATCGTTTTGAATATTGAAATTACTATACGTATGCAAGGTGAACGAACAATGGAGAACTTTTTTTGTCACACTTTTTTTTTAAAATATAAGTGAATTTATGTTAATATTGATGTTAATCAGAAACACCCTCTTTTAGCAATAACTTAATCAAATAAATTCAACTTATGTAAAGAAGCGTAAGAATATTGTAATTTTTTTATTATTAACGGGATGTCGGACCCAAGTTATAGAGATCTACACTTTTCAACGTAAGAATTATGCTGGTAATATTGAATTAAAAATCTGAACAAAATTCATATGGGTAGTTTAAAACAAAAGCGCGGGTATGACGTTTTGATTTTTTAAAAAAAAAATTAAATTTGTTAATAATAATTGAATAAACAATTTTCGGTCGGTAATTATAAGTCTAAAAGAAGCATGAATTTTCCACGCAAAAATCATAACTTAATTACAGATTTAAATATATGAAAAAATTTGAGTATACTGTTTAAAATATGCCTAAGGGCATGACATACAGGATTTTTTCCAAAATTTATTTTTTTGTTTATAACAAAAATATTAAAAATGACCTTTTTCAGAGTCCGACATCTCCTTATAAACCTATATAGTGCGGATTACACAAAAATTTAAAACACTTGACTGTAGCTAATAATTAAATTTAAAAATAAAAACTTTATAAATTTTGATAAATAATCTAATTTTGAAGTCTTAACTCAATACTTACAATAATATTTTACCGTGTTAATTTCATCAATTTTTTTTTAAAATACCAAAATTTGTATAAAATAATATAAAATGATTGTAACCTTATACCATATATCAAAAGAATTTAATCGCTTAATAAAATGTATAACTTAGAATCAAATATAATCAGTAAATCTAATATTTAACATGCGTGTACGAAATTATTAATGAAAGATTTAGATAAATACTTAGCAATTACATCGTAATATACAAAACTATGCATTAATATTTATGAACTGATGATACCGTCTCATTCGAATTGAATTTATATGTATATACGCTCGAGAAAAAAAAATTGGAAAATCACTTAATGGAGTTAATGAATTCTGTACCTAACTATACGCCTCCGCGCGTCTTTGGCAAGGAAAAAAAAGCTGTGAGCGCTCTGAAACGCATAATTTCTTTACCATCGATGACTCACACGTTTAAGAGGCTCTAACAACCATCCTACGGATCAAAATTATCTGTTGTATAGATCGCGCATCGATTCCTTATACCGCATCAACTAATCGCGATGTATTCGTTACTCGGTAACCGTCGTAAAATTCGTAGATTCTTGCCATACCCTGAAAAAAACAAAAAAAAAACCAAAAACCTACCGAGCGCCCAGCAGTCTACAGCGAGAGAGGAAAAAATACAGCCTAGAAAATATTATCTTCCCGAAGAGACCACAGGAGAATGAGAGACCTTGGATTGAAAAGGAAAAAAAAAACAAAGCCGTATAATCTTTACGGAGATGCGCGCACGTGACGTAAATTCCCTGTCTAAGCGCGCGCTCGCACGCACTAGACAAAGGCAAACACGTTTCGCGCAAAACTTCCCTCCCTTCTCGCTCCTTCCCCTTACAGTAATAATTTATTTTCTCGAAGTACACGTCAATCCTGTAATTACAAGCCCTTCGCCAACCCGTACAAAGACGATGATTATCACGAGACGATCCGCGGCAATTTGGTAATTTATGTGGCGGGGGCGGTATTGTGAGAAACGCATAAGCTTGCATCCCTCGAGCGTTTTTCTTTTAAATATTCCAAGATGGAGAAATTACCGTGGAGTTTCTTTGGAGTAATTTCTTGTTTGTACGTTTAGGGGTTTGTCAATCAACGGGGTGGAGTCGTCTAGTCTACTAAAGTCGTCAAGCGCAGTTGAAGCGAGTCAAGTTACGGTTGTCAGGTGCATATGCTTAGGTTTAGCGTTGAATAACGCGAATAAATTATCCGTGACTCTAATGGATGATGGTTTAGTAATTAAAAGGGTTGATGATTTACAGGATACTAAAATGTTAAAGTATTTCTAAGGTTTCTACGATACACTGCTATATTTTAAGATATATTTACTATTTCGTTTTAAAAGATATATTGTACTTACAACACGTTCGTCTACCCGAATATTGAAACAATATTAAAATTAGAATTTAAATTGTTTTATATTATGTATAAATATCGTCTATCATTTTTTCGTTAAGCATTTTAACCTTTCATGTATTAAAAATTATGTTATATGTAATTAATAATTATTAAATTTTGTGTAATTTTGTAATTAAATTTTTTTTTCACTAAATATATTTAATTATTTCAATCAATATAAGATGAAATAAAAATTACATTTCAAATAACTGTCAATATTCAATGAAACCTCGTTTTTAACGAATTCAACAGTTATTGATGCAAATTGTATAGTTATAATTTATTCCTATGTAATCGTTCCTTTTACGGTATTTTAAAAAAGGTGTATAATTTCAAACAATTTTTTAGAAAGAGTGTATAAAAAATGGAGCTAAATACACACCAATTTTAACAAGACGATACTTGAAACTATTCCACCCATGTGATCAGAAAGGCATAGTCAACATTCTTATAACTTTCCCTTCATGAAAAAAAAAAAACAATTTTCGCAAAACGATCGTATTTTTTATGTCTCTGTTTTAAATTCATACTTTTAAAAAAAGTCGTACTTGCAGAATTTTACTGCTACTGCACTTCAAAGTGATTTTTCTAAACAATTCCAAATAAGGTCAAACTAAATTCAGTTTGAATCTGACACTATTGCGGACGTTCTAATTTTCAAAAATGCGAGATATTAAAACCGACATTAATATTAACATACTTTTAGAAATAAGCACACACGAGCTACTCGAGTTCACTCATATACTGACAATAAAATACAAGAAAAACTCAACGAAGTTACTTCGTGGAAAATTAAATATAAACCGATTATAATAACTTATACAGAAAAAAAATTAAAAATAGTACACCGCAGCAAAAAAAATCAGAATAATAAAATAAACCAGCAATCTAACCAGAATCATTAGAAGAGCACCGTAAAGACACGCAATCATCGCAATTATATACAATCTATGGTTAATACGCCAAAAGAACAATGTATATATAGTGACTGCCAAAGACGTAAAAAAAAAAAATACAATATACCATTATAAGAAACATTATCTATGGAAAAGTGTATTCTTATGTATATAATCATATGGAAAATTAAATTTTCAATTCTCTGCGTTAGTTCAGGATAATGACGCACGAACGTTTTTTTTTTCAACTATATATTTTCTTAATGTAATTTGCGAGCATGACAGCTATGGCATTTGAGTATCCATTACGCAATCTCATAAGAGGGATATACCACCGGCAAAACTTTTTTTCTTGCATTATATCCACTTTTATTTTTTTTTATCTTCGGACGACGCATTTATCATCAATGTTTGTACGCGAGTGAAATTGAAGCACGTGCTTGCCGACTTATAATACGATTGCCTGCGATCGATCCTTGCTCTCATGATCTAATACATCGAACCTACTATTAATCATCGACGTGAATAAAGATAATGTACGGAGAAGATCTTTATATATATATATACGAAAGTAAAAAATAATGTATCTGTCAGATCGATCATTGATCGACATGCGAATGGATGAGTAAATGACAAGTGAGAAGCACTATCGTCCGATACGTTACAAGTTAAATTTTTACATCGAAATTATATTACGAAAACGATTACACGCTTCAAATTTGAAACTCGATAGAGGTTTCAACCGTTATTACAAGACTGAAAAAAAGTATTTTACGCGTTACACACTATACATCTCAAAACATTTAATTAACCAACGTATATATAAGTTTGAAACGTTAACGTAAATAGTTCATATATATATATATATATAAACTATGCGTTCGAAAACTTATAATATATATGTATTCCTCACTTTGAATATTATGTAAAGATTTCATATATAGGCAAGGTGTATTACATACGCCTACCGATCAAACCCGCAAAGTAATTTTTTTCTCTCCATATGCGTTATACCTATATATATATATACGTATACATATATATTTAGCGCGCGCTACGTCGTGTATCACCTCCAAAAACGGTATAGAACCACATTTTCGGCGTAAAACACAGGATCGATAAATATAAAATATTATATTATTATATTACAGATGGTCAAAGTTGGACGCATAAAACAATCTTTTGGCAAGGCCCAACGAAGGACGGTGCGGGGCTAGGCTATATAGACAATGCGAAAAACTCAACGGGGGCCCCCTCCGTATAGCATAAGATGTGGAAAGGGAACGAGCGCGAGAACGGGCTCGTTAATAATTGCACGGCACGAGGCGGCCGTGAGAACGCATGCAACTTCTCTCCCGTGACTTTCTCTCTTTCTCTGCGGCTTAGGAGCGTAGCGCGCGAGCGCGGGGGCAGCAAAGCCGGCTGACCGAAATCCCAAGTTCGCCCATGCCGATTCACCTTCCAGACTCCGATATATATGTGTATGTGTATGTATGTATATATACACGTATGCACGCGATATGTATATCCTCTTCCGAGTTCGTGCGGGGTGAACGCTCGAGCTACTATGGGGTACACGCGCCTTCTTTTCTCGAATTCCATTTGACTTTGCGATTAAGAGGGCACGAGTTTAGTCGCTGGTGAGCCTTGTCGTTGTGTGAACAATCGAAATAATCATCTGACCAAAAGTGTTAAGTCTATTTATATATTAGACGTATTTACTTTTTATAAACGAAGGATCATCGACTTACCGATAGTTTATTATTAATAATGTTAATATACATTTATGTGATTACAAAACATTGATTTCACGACTATGATTTTTTAAAATTAATTTAAGTACTATTCAATTGTTGTTTGAGAAAACGATCTAAAAACTATTTCAGCATCATTTAACCATCTCATATCAGTTTTTCTCCGTTTAATCAAGTTAATTATTTGAACACATGTTGTTTTTACGAGTCACACGAGCTTTAACAAACTAACAAAATAATCCATTGCACGTAATAAATAAAATGAAACGAAAATAATGTTTTTGCACTCGCGTTCATTACTGTTACGCAATTTATACAAATATTTACAAACAGCTCGAAAAGAAAAAAACGTCTTAACAGTTAAAAAAAAAAGCCTCGAACAAGCTAATTACATTTCATGAGTAAGTTCTTATACGTGTATAACGAACTAGTTTTGTCTTGACCTCTCTTTAAAAGAAGGTGCGAAATTAATTATAATGAAGTCTCTTTTATGGAGAGTTGTGTACATCATATCCCTTGTAAACTACGTGCACGAAGAACTGGTTTTCAAGTTTAGTACTAGCGAAATCGTACAATAATAATAACAATCTAAATATGTATATACCCAACTCCAATGAAGTGACCGGTAGAACGGCTGGAATTTATAATTATCTTTGTCGAATTTGTTTAATCGATTTACTATTATTTATTGTAGAATCCTAATATTTTATGTGTACACGTGTAAATCAAAAGATTAATAGATGTAAACATTTTGGAGAATTTTTAAACTGCGTTACTCGTATCTATACATTTTTTTTACCATCACAATTTATATAGTCGTATATTACGCTTCAGGTATCGTAAAGTATCAAACGAGGTGTTGATTATTATTATATAAAAAAAAGTGGCTCTTTTATGACGTTACAGTACACGTTCCACCGAAATAAAATATAATAAATAGAAATAAAATTTATGGCCGACGTTGGATTTAAATGGCGACGTTACTCATACAAGTTTTAGCTAATAAAACTACAAATTGTACCTTTATGGCAATAATATTAAATAAATTTATACACGCGCCCTTCGCAAAACTTAGATTATATTTATTTATCGCCATTTGTCGAATGTAAAAAAAAAGAAAAATAGATGACACCTATTGTACTTACATATTCGTAGTCGCAAATCATTTTTAATAGTAGATATAAAAGTGACGAATTTATAGACGATTGCGTTACAAAATCGAGTACTGCGAAATATAAAAAAAAAACATAGTGAGTAAAAAATGACTATGTGCCACTCGGAATGACACTAACAATTTAAAAAATTACTTGTAATTCCCATAGGCGAAGTATTATATTGGTACACGAGTGAAACTCATATGTCTTACATATATATCCATATAATTCGTTTAATAACACAACTTTCCATCGCGAATAAAGATGATACTTTAATACCTCATTTAGCCTTAATTTTAAAAGAATTTCAAATGTAATTGGCATTATAGCATTATAAAAATTACAAGTTTCTTGCTCGTTAAGCTTCGCAAAAGCGAAATGGCGCGCGGCGCCTTTTTCTTCGGTATCGCGAGAGCGCCATTATTGCCGTTTAATCGGTCAACGTGAAATATCGTCTAATCATCCTATACCGAAACTTTTGAAATTCATCAAAAAATTTGCTGTTTAACGTCAAAAAGTTTTAAAACTAGACCGTTAACGCGAGGGTCTCCGTGGTCTTTTCGCCATCGAAACTATATATAGTACGAGCTCGAGCCAACGAGTCATTACAATAATCTTGCAATTCGCTTCGTGTTGCAACTTGGCACGCGGGCGCAACTGCACCGCGTAATTTTATTCGGCTTTTGTATATCCACGCCATTTCTAATATATTGTACCTCGCAACGTAAATTTTCCTAACGATTTTTGTGTTTTTTTTTCTTTTTTTTAGGCTACACTTTTGTGTATATCAACAAAATATTTTAATTCGATAATCGATTGGGAATTCAAAGTGCGAGAGAGAGAGAGAGGGAATTTATTCGAAATTTCGTTAACGCAATCGCATATTTATGAATAATCATTTATTACATCGTTTTTTACCTTCGTTTTTTTCAAAACGTTTAATTGTAAGCCACGTACGATCAATAAATATTTGTTGGTTCTCTCTATATGTATTATACGTGTAAGTGATTTATTTTCTTGCGTGTAGAAATATTTTCTGGTGAACATTGCAGTGAATTACAAATGAATGATTTGATTGACATTGTGAGAGAAATTAAACAATGGACTTTTTATAAATTGTTTGATCGTATATAACATTTTTTGTTTGTTGTTTATTTTCATGTTAAAACTAATAAATCTTGATTTTCCTCAAGTTTTTTACATTTTATATAAATATTTAAAACAACATACGTATTGTTATACTTGATTTATTTTTCCATAACCTTAAAATTATGATAGTGCGCTATACATTTAATGGATATTACCTAATAAACTCGTTTTACGATTTTACATCGATTTGTTAAAAACGAACATTCGCAATAAAAACATGTGTAAAAATAAAGTGAATCTATATATAATTGAAACAAATTGAAAAAATATTAGTCCAGTACAAAAAATAAAATTAAATTACGCAAATAAAAATGGTACATAACGACTGAGACGTGCAAAATGCTAGTCATCGATGGATTTGTATAGCTCGCAATCTAAAACACCGATGAGCAAACAAAATTCAGCGATCCTTAAGAGTCTCGATATAATCGTATATATATATAGGATAACATTCACAAATCGGATTTCCACGGAGTATCCCAGAATCGGCATCGTAATAAAACCCGTTCCCTGTCGCCGAAAAATGCGTTTTATAAGGAGGCATCCTTTTCCCGAGTGGTTTACAGCGCCCTTAATTGCGACTCTCGCGTCGTATCCCCTCTCTCGTAAGAATAACGCGAGTAAAGAGAGAGATGCCCTCGAGTCTCCTAGACTCCTCATGGGGCAGGCCAATAAATCTAAGGTAAAGAAAAGAGGAGAAGAGAAGAGAGAGAGAGAGAGAGGGAGAGGAAGAAGGGAAGAGATATCGCGAGTTCTCGCGGGCAAGCCCGGGCATCGGCATCGCGCGTTTCCTTATAATCCCCCATGACGAGGCCCGTTGCTGTTGCTACTGCTACATAGACGCACACATACACAGAGAGAGAGAGAGACACGTATACGTACGGAAGATTGTCTTTCCCGCGGTAACGAGCTCCCGTGTAGCGCGTCGCTTATTTTCCTAGAGCGGCGCGCCTATATAAGAGTCCATTCAGCGGGTCTGGGCCTCCGCGCAATCCTATATAGATATTTATACATGTACATGCTCATATGTATATATGTATATATATATATATATATACCTGTGTATGTATAGCGAGGCATACATCCAACGACTCTTCCTATATCGGACTTTGTCCCTCTTTACATCTATCTATATATATATATTTCTCTGTTTCTCCGTCGGTCGCGTCTCTTTGGCGGTGATTTTCTCTATTCGGGCTTTATTGCCCAAGGGGAATTATTATTGCGAAGAGAGCTCTTAGATGCCCTACGATGTCGTGAGGCGGACGGCGATTTTTGATTTGCTGTTCCGAGAGAGCGAAGACGTGACCAGCCCCAGACAGAGACAAGGATAGAGAGAGAGAGAGAGAAAGCCCGCGCGGTTGTGCAATGTAACGCTGAATTTGAAACGGATTACCAGTAAGGATTTAGCTTCGTATTGTTCATTCGAATATCTACACATCTATCTACAGCTCGTGCGAATTACATTTTTTTTCATCTCTCTCGTATTTGGATGTTGACCTGTCAGAGGTCCCGTGATTTATTTTTGAACCTCGCGAAATGCCGGAAGCGGTTATCGGAATCGATTTCGTTTCTTATTTGGTCATCATCCTTTGAAATTACATGCGCCGATGTGTATACTCGAACTATGATGATTCGCCTCCCGGAATTGTAGCATTAATAATACCTTCCTTGAGTAGACGGTTATTGGAATTTTAGAAGTCACAAATTGTACGGCTAAGGCAAACCTAGGATTAACTCTGCTCTGATAGTCTTATCGGGAGTAATTTATCGTATAGTGATTTCGTCTAAATTTATTATCGATACAAATAGAAAAAAAATACTTTTACTCACTAATCGATGAATTTGACAGTGACTGTACGTATTGATTTACCTGTAAAAAACAAACAAAACATTTTGTTGATTTTTTGCAATTAAACTTAAATGTTTATATATAATCGCAAAAGTTGTTAGACTTCAAGAAATGTCGAAGCCAAATTACAGGAATTTGCATTTTTCAACCCAAAAATTATATATATAAATATCTGAACGAAAATCAAACGATAGCTTGAAACATAAGAATGGAATCGACGTTTTGATTTTTAGTAATAATTGAATAAATAAGGCGTAATCTTTCAACCCAAACATCGTAATTAAATTGTCGATATTAAAATCGGGAAAAATTTGAGTATATTGTTTAAACCACGCCTGAAGGCCTAAAGGGCAGTATATTTTAAAAAAATTATTCTTTTGTTTATAAATAATAATAAGTTTTGAGTGTGTTTGTTAGGAGACACATCGATAATACAAAATGTAATACTATTTTCAAGTTTTAATGATGCATATTATATTTGCTTTGAATATAAGTTTAACAATTTTTTCAACTTCTTATATGTATATCTACTATACTTAACTGATGGTTACTGATTCTACCATAATAACAAAGTATCGTAATGTACACACAGATTATTAAAATTGCTCGTGAAAAGAAATTTGTAATTTATAAAGTTTGTTATTTACGAACACATTTTGGTGTACGCGCGTGTTGTACTTCCAATGCACAATATAGTTTTCATTCCGCTGACGATCATATTAACCTAACGGTACAAAATTGGTCCATGCGTGCAATCTTGCCCCGCGACCGTACGAAAAGTTGAAGACCTCGGACCGGACAATTCGAGACCTTGGATGGTGTCAGTGTCAAGGTTTGCATTGCGGTACGTGTGGGTCACGCGAAAACCAGTTCGAGGGGGCGCTCTGTCGGTGAAACGAAGGCTGGTTTGGGTGTATACTGTACATATATCGCGATATACCAGCGTTCACACGATGACCTCGTGCACCTGTTGCACCGTATTATATACGACAAGGAAAACCACGCGTACATTACGTCGGCGATACATAGGCTGTGCTGTAATGCTACATTCCACGAGAGATTTCGGTTACGAGTGGCTAAGTTGAGCTATTTCCGAGTCTTAACTATCGGATCTGTCCGTTATTTCCCTTTCTCTTGTCGTCGAGTGACTTTTAACAGGAATGAAGAGTCAATTTTTACCAAATTATAAACATAATAAAACAATTGTATAATACGTAATTTATTCATTTTTATGCAATATTGAGCTACCTGTATTTTAAAATGAAATATTCTTTTACGTAAATAAATAAACAAAGTACTTTTTTTAAATAGTTAAGATATTTTTTAGATTCATATTTGAAAAAATTAATTGCTGAAAAACAAGGCGCCACATTATTATAAATGGAGCAGAATATTTAAATAATGAATCACTATTAGTTGGAAATATATGCATCATTATTTTTGTGTTGAAAGTGTGAACAAGGAGAAAATGTTCTAAATTAACCCTGATCATTTATCTGCAAAAATATTTTTCAATAAATTTTACTCGTAATATTTCGATTACACTTTTACTTGCAGGCCAATAAATATTTTATTTGATTAACACATCATTTTTAGAATTATTTTAATTTAAAGAATCGTACAATTTTTATTATTTTAGTATCGGATTAAACTTTAATGCAACACTTTACGTAATCAATATATTGTTAATACATAAAGAGACTTTTTCAATGAAACTTAACACGATAACACAATTAAAATTGTGGCGATTTCCTAAAAATATTATGAATTTTCAGTTTAATTTTCGTAAAACAGCTAATATGTCTCAATATTACCGTAATGTCACGGAAATTTTAATTCGACAAATCTGTCATTATATGAATCTAATCAGAAGTTTTGTCAATTACAGTAATTAAACGACGTACGAAGACTATAACATTCATTAGTATAACATGATTTGACGATACTAGTGCAGAGTTCCTTTGATTTGAAAGAATATTTGTACGTCAAGGAGTACAGCAACAAAACAACTTGTCGAAAATTACGATTAAAGAGAAATTAAATGTAGCATTGTTAAAACACCAAATGATCCGTGAAGTCATCATATTGCCTTATTTTTAAATTGAATCTGTCCAGACTATTTAAAATTATTGTAGTAAAAAATTTACTGTTCCTACTTCTTATTACGTAAGGATTCATAACGGTTAATTAATAATAAAATTTCTCCAAATACTCTAAACATTACTTTAGTATTCAAATAAGTAGTAAAAATAAACTATCACCTTTTCATTTTATTTCTAAAAATATTTGGTGTTCTAAAATAATAAAATAAGGGAAACGAAGTGCATAAAAGCTGTGCACACGCTATTAGAGTTATGAACCATTTAAAAAATGGTATAGAAATAGTATTCTACCCATCACAACTTTGGTTCATAAAAGTAAAAATCGACCTGACTTCGAAATTAAATATCTTTGGTTCGAATGATGCTTCAAAAACTGTTAAAGTTCATTTAAAAATTAATTCAAAAAACTTTCGAATAACCTGCAATTATAAAGATTATTTACAAATTTTTAATTCACTTAAGAATATAGGTATAAATTGAGAAAAGACAAAATAGAATTTTGTATTCTCTTAATAATATACAAATTTGTGACACATTTAAAATACAAACGTTTTAACCAACGTTATGTAGTTAAAAACTTTTCATGAATTTTTGTATTCGTTTCAAAATTTTTTGTAAATATTCTTGAAATTAATTACTACAATTTTACATTAGCATATTTATTTAAAGAGTTTTTAGTTTATCTAAAAATAAATATTTTATTACAAAATTAATTTTTGTATGCAAAATTTACAGTGTTTTAAACAATTTTAATGTTTTTTTTTTTTTTTTTTTTTTTTTTTAAGCTTACCAAGAACCCGAGGAGGGTTCATACAGCTATATACTTAATATTATGTTTATATATATTACAGAAAGTTTGCTTACAAATCTACATTTTCGGTGAATAACAATATTGTCGTGATAATTATATTGAAAGGTTACATTGATGATAGAAATCTGTTATAATTTTGAGTATTTTTAATTTACATGTGGCTAGAATACTCTGTACGTTATATGGAGGAAATAATTTATTTCTTATTAGTTTTTTTATCATTTCATTTCTTTGAATTTCGAGTAATGGACAATTCCACAATACATGATTGAGATCTTGTTCTCCTTGTTTACAATCGCAATTTGATTCTTTAATTATCTTAACGCGAGTGAGTGAATAATTAAGGTTATAATGATCGGCTCTACTTCTGTTAATATTTACAATTTGTCTACGAGTAAGATTTTTGTTATAGAACCAAGGCTGAGACTTTGGATTATAATAATAGAGAAAGTAATCTTTACCTTTTTGTAATCCTTGTGTTACATTTACATTTCGAGTGTTATTTTTGGTAATCTCTTTAAATATTGGTTTAAAATCTGAAAAAGGTATTTTAAAAGAAAAATCGGGCTCTTTATGTGTGGCACTTTTGGCGAGTTTGTCTGCGAGTTCGTTTCCGGTCAACCCTATGTGAGATGGGACCCATATGAAATTAATTTTAGAATTATTTTTAGTTTTATGTATAAACTTAATATATTTTTGTCTGACATCTAGAAGGTAGGGGTTGTGTTGTCTATTAAAATGTTCAAAATTTAAGGCTTGTAACGCACTTAGTGAATCTGTAAGGATGTTATAGTTGAATTCTGTATTTTGTAAGGCTAAATCTACTGCGTCTCTCAAGGCTAAAGATTCAGCAGTAAAAATTGATGCTTCAGATGGAATATTTTTTGTGCTGCAAAAATTTAGGTCTGTAGATGTACATGCACTGACCACTGATTTAGTGTTTCTAGACTTGCTGCCATCGGTGTATATATTTGTTGCTTTAGTGGAGTTTAAAAAGTTTGTGAGTTTTTTATTAGGATTTTTTGAATTCTTGAGTTCTAAACCTAGTGACAGATTTACAGGTATATCGTGTGTTATGTAATTGTATTCGCAATTGTAAATTGGATAATTAGAGACGGTGTATATTTTATTCTTTGTTATTTTGAAGCATTCTACTATACAAGTATGAATCAGTCTCTTTCTTTTTTTTTTAAAATTTTTGAATTTTGTGTGAAAGTGATTTATTGCTCGATTGCTAATTAGATTAGAGTTTGCTAGTGCTTTTGAGACAAATTTTAGACATAAATATTTGGAGCGATCGCAAATCCGTAACATTTTGGATTCTTCTAAAATTATGTTTAAAGGAGTAGTGCGTCTGTAACCCATTGCTATTCGTATTGAGGTCATTTGGATTTTTTCGAGTTCTTTTGCAGATTTTTGAGTCATAGGAAAATATATAAAACATCCATAGTCAATTATTGAGCGCACATAGCTTTTGTATAGGGTTAATAAAGTCTGTGGATTTGATCCCCACCAGGTCCCACATAGGAACTTTATAATATTGTTTGCGTTTGCACATTTTTTTTTAACTAAATTGATGTGTTTTTCGAAATTAAGCTGATAATCAAAGAGCAGTCCCAAAAAGCGCGTGTGGTCCGAGGATTTAATTGTAGTGTCACCTATATTTATTTCTGTATCTCCAGGTAGTATGTTATTTCTATTAAAGTGGAGAAGGATTGTTTTTTCTTCACTAAGTTCTAGACCCAAAAGGTAAAGATTATTTCTTACTGTTTGGATGGACTTTTCTAAAATTTTTTTACATTTGTTTGGTGTACCAGCGTTGGTGTACAATGTAATATCGTCTGCAAATTGAGATATTTTGACATTTTTTTTTAATTGTTTACAAATATCGGACACGTATAAATTGTACAAAAGGGGGCTCAGAACTCCTCCTTGAGGGAGGCCCTTGAAAACCAGTCTGTGCGAATCAAACAGAATGTCGGTAAAAATTTTTCTTTCTTGAATTATATGTTGAATGAAGGAAATTATATTTTTGGAAAAACCTAGCGTGACTAGTTTCTTTAACATTAATTCACAGACTACATTGTCAAAGGCTCCCTTTACATCTAAAAAAGCCGTTAGTGTTCCTTTTTTTTTTTTAAAACCTTCATCTATATATAGTGTTAAGTTAGTCAGATTGTCTAGACTTGATTGTCCTTTTCTGAACCCGGTTTGACTTATTGGAAATAAATTATTTTTCTCACACCAGAATTGAATACGGTTTTTTAATATGGTTTCAAATAATTTACAAACACAGGAGGTAAGTGATATGGGTCTGAAATTTGTGCCGTCTGATTTTTTTATGAAGTGGATGAAGGAGTTTGTCCATGAGGAGGGAAACAAATTGTTTGAATACATTTTTTGTTATATGCAGAAAACTGTTTAAATAAAGAAAAAGGCTTGTATGAAGTTGCAAGTACGGAACACTAATTTTGATACATTTTTCTGCATAACTTGTTGAA
This sequence comes from Theocolax elegans, assembly GCA_026168455.1. Taxonomy (NCBI): domain Eukaryota; kingdom Metazoa; phylum Arthropoda; class Insecta; order Hymenoptera; family Cerocephalidae; genus Theocolax; species Theocolax elegans. The sequence continues at coordinate 23,141,890 of CM047426.1, read as the reverse complement.
ATTTTACATTTTTACTATAAATGTGCTATAAAATTTTTAGATTAGTAGGATGAAAAACAAAAAGAATTCTTCCGACCTATCTCTACACTTTATTAACAAAAGCTTAAAACAAAAATGTTAAAATTAAGGTTTACTTTGAAAATGTCTGCACATAACAAGGGCATCTGTGTATTAAAATTTCATTTAACGAAATATAAGGATATTTTTTAAAGAATTTTCGATTGCTTTTTTGTAAACTTTTTCTAGCATAATTTTTAAGAAAGTTACGGAAGTTATTAAGTAAAGAAACATGCATACAACATTATTATACACTTTTACTTTAGCCTAAACTTTTAAGCAGTCAATTCCATATATGAGATTCTAAATAATTTGAATAACTTGAAAAAATTTCAACATGGCAAACAAATAAATACAAAGATGTAAATATACAATGAAAGATTAAAGGCCCTTGGGCACAATTTCACACAAAGCAGAAAAAGTTTCTCTTTAAATGCAAAAGGAGGTTGGCGACAGCTAATTATCAACAGCATTATGGTACTGTATTTTGAAAACGTTTCTCTCGATCCTGAGAAAGAGGATACTTTTCGATTCGAGATAAACAATACCATAGCATGACGTTTCCCTTTCTTGGATTTCCTCTCCACGAAGAATAAAAAGTAGCGAAGAGTCGAAGACGAGGAAGGTAAAAAGGCAAAATCGCGGACGGTGGTTTTTCTTTTAGGTGACTTGGAGAAAGAAAGTATTTGCTCGTGTCGCAAAGGTGAATCGTTCAACTTACCTAGCACAGAGTCGGAAGTTAATTTTACTCATTAAGCCTAGATTCCTGCACGTTTGCATGAGAGAATCTTAAGTAGATTTAAACTGTATAAAAGGATCTTCTGCGATAGCTTCGTTTTACGTTTTGTATAATTTAGTGAGATCCGCTGTTTAATTATAAAATGCTTCAAGGAGTATGGAGGTGCGGGAACGTACGATTGTTAATTATATTTTATGTGCAATATTCAAGTGAGATATGTTATGGTGACAACGGAAAAATGGTGACATCAATCATCTACACGGAGATTTCAGTAAATTTTATTAAAATTTCACTATCGCGTGTAAACCATCTGAACTTATAGTAAAAGTTTTGTATACTTTTAGAAAAAATTAGTAGTTTCAGAAAAGATTTTTTGAGTTGTCGGTAGTCTGTTACCCAGTTAATAAAAGTTTAGTAAAATTTACTAAAACTTTTCTCTCCGTTTATACTGACTTTGCTGCAATAATTAATATGTCAATATAATAAGTAATGATGTCAATTATAACATTTAAGAATAATAATAATTTCTTATACCTTAAAATGTAAATATAAATAGATAAAAATCTGTACATTTTAAATAGGTGAAAAGTGTAGTGAAAGAAATCAATGTGAATGTATATACAGTTTGGTTTTCACATTTTAAACTGCTTCCTTAAAACTTGTAGGTTAATATATTCAAAATCTTTCTTATATCATTTTATTTATTTTAAATACAAATTACTGTAACTAACATTTCATTATAAAATGGATATCTAATACATTTATGCAGACAATCCTGAAAACGAATGATTGTAATTTTTTAAATAAAACTAGCAAAAAACGTTCGCGTCGATTGCAAATTACATTTTTGGGTTACCATCTGGTATATTGCGATTCCTTTAAGGGAACAAGCCAGTGTTAAACATGCAAAAAAATTAGTTGGTTTTTGTACTACAACATTTAATTGAAATATTACATATTTCTAGTATTTGGAGATATAAAAATACTTAGGAAGTCAGCATTTAGATCCAGAAATTCTCATTTTTACTTTAATTATAAATACAATTTACTTTACTACTTATTTTACCCATTGTCGCACTCTATCTCCAGACCAGATCATCGGATTGGGATGTGTTGGGGCTCATTTTCAAGCTAATTAAATTACTTATCGTCTCAGCTAAACAGAATTTCGAAAATGTCAACACAAAAAAGAAATGGTTCCAAAATAGCTGATTTTTATGAGAAGTTTCAAATTGTTGACATACCTTGAAGTCCATTTTTTTCGTGTAGACAATTTTGGAATTCTGCTCCAGTCAAGCAAACGATAAATAATTTAATTAGCTTGAAAATGAGCCCCAACACATCCCAATCCGATGATCTGGTCTGGAGATAGAGTGCGACAATGGATAAAATAAGTAGTAAAGTAAATTGTATTTATAACTAAAGTAAAAATGAGAATTTCTGGATCTAAATGCTGACTTTTCTAAGTATTTTTATGTCCCAAAATACTAGAAATATACTTATAATATTGCGATTAAATTTTGTATTTCCTATTTTGTTCGTATGTCTGGATCTCCTGCCCCCTTTCTAATTTTACTAACCAGGAGAGTGTCACACCCTCTGGGAAACGGGTCTTTACCAAACTCTAGGATATGTTTACTACTACAAAAATATGAAGAAACCCGGAGTTTTAGGCTCTAACGCTCTTTTTTACGATAGATATAAGCAAATAACGCAAACTCTCGTCGAGAAAACCTTTAAATTTGAGCGCTTATAACTCGAAAACAAATACGGATATAGATACTCGTGTTATAGGTCCAAAAGAAAACTGAAATCGAGTAGATTGGATTTAAAAAAAAGCTCAAATATCTTAATCTGGTCAAAAGTTATGGAAAAAATAAAAATAAAAAGACAATATGGCCTAAAATATTAGTAAATTTTTTAATTCAAAGTATAGTCATCAAAATATCGCTAAATTCGTTTTTCTTCCAATAAGAAACTAAAACTCGTGATTTCTTTATAAATAAAGTTTTAAATAATACCTAATTATTTATAGATTGTAATGAAATAAAAAATAATATAGGTTAACAAACAAAATTAGAAGGAAACTTCGTTTATATGCGCGTGATTGAAAATTTAACGGTGCTAAACATACACATATGGATACAGCATAAGTTTTCAGGAAATTATTATTTCACTAATCTTATTATTACAAGTGCACTTAAGGATTAAAATGATTAAATCATAGATAAAAAACACTTTTAAAATACTTTTTTTTTTTTTTAATTTTGACTCTAAATCGCTCGTGCATGTATTTATTACAAAGTATTAAAGTATTATATGAACTGTAATCGGTATTCACGAGCTAATTTATGTTGCTCAATATATAAGCAAAATATTACTAATAATACTGCACTCTACAAGAGCTCCGTAATAGATACGGCCAATCATGACAGGACCACCTTAGGTAGAGTGAAGTTAACAAAATTTTGTTTGTTTTTCCTTTTTATGAACTACAACTTTTGCGACAAATTTGCTATAAAAATATAAACTTTTCCTTATTTAACCAAAGTTATGCGGAAAAATTGGTCAAAATTAGTATTTGGTATACCAAATGCTCCATGCGTCACATACATTTTTCAATTTATTTAAAATTTATTCTCATTATTCAAAATCAAATTTTTTTAAAACATTGTCATAAAAACAACCAGTCCGAAAATATACTTAAAAACATTGTTTTTCAATTAATAACAATGAATGATAAAATTTACGTCAATAGAAATCGGAAAACATATTTGTATATACACGAATATATAGCACCAAATATAATAATTTATGCTGTTTTACAACACTGAAAGTAACTTTTTTACTTCTTGAAAGGAATAACCTGAGAACGATAATAAAATAATTAATATTATCCTAATAATTTATATAAAAAGCAAATATAATGAAATCTAAAGAGTAGTAGTACCTTTGTATTACATTGTAATACACGATATCTAAAAATATATAAATAAAACATTCGGTGGATTAATCATAAGGATCAACGATACAATCAAACAATAAGCAATATTTAATCATCCGTAGCTCATTTGCATCAGGATCAGGAAATTTATTGCAAAATCCGTCGGTTCTAAACCAACTACAGCAATATCAATATTGAAAATGAAATCTTTTATCGTATAAAAACAATAATCGATCGTTAATAGGAAAACGTGCTTTTGACCAACTAACATCGATTCCACAAGGTATTGTAAACTCAAGAACGCGAAATCCCGCAAGAGAGAAAGAGAGGGAAAGATCTCCGAGTTTACAGTATAATATACATATATATACGAAAGGTATATACTGAAAACGAGGAGCGCGTATTTCCCACCGTCCGCGCAAAAAAGCCACTTCCACCTAATCAAATTCCGTATCCTATTAATTATAACTCGGGCGATTAGATAGGCGGCCTCTCCCTCGCCAACAAAGCACAATGAGCCGAGCCACCGCATTACTTTTTACATAACCTGCGCCTATTTTAATGGTACCCACCGTTCAGAAAATAGGTATAAGAACTTAATTTCTGTTCAGACTTACCACCCTTCCCCCTTTACATCGCGATGACTCGTTTCGCTAAGACGAACATAGCAGTTTTTTTTTTATCAGACTCGGTTACGTTTCTTCCTTCGCCTATCTAGATCTCGAAGATAGTATAAAGATATAGTTTAATAGTTAATATAGCTTTGGTGCATATACGCAGGGAAGAGTCGAGGTGAGCCCCGTTATCGACTGTATAGAACCATTGGTAATTTGCAAAGAAAATCCGCGAGCTGCCGAGCAATGCGAGTGCGCATTTACACCACACCAGAGAGTATATGCGTATACCTCGATATTTCTACGGTTCTTGCGAAATATTCGCAGAGGATAGTCATCGCAGTGACAGACAGAGAGAAAAGAATACTCTCGCTTCGACTCTGCACACACACACGCACACACGTTCCTCTTCTGAATTAACATAACCGTTTAACGCTGAGTATGAGTCGGAGCAGTAGTTACAGATAAATCTTTCCTTCTGTTCGAGAAAGTATTGTTATGCGTTGCGTCTAGTCGCGGATATAATTCTTTTTCTGATGGATTTACTTCCAAACACTTCAATTTTCTTACTTTAATTGCGATGTAGCCTAGTGGTTTTCCTTAAACGACGACTAAGATATACTTTTCTTATAAATGAACGACTCGTAATCCTCGCATGCGCGAATGAGATTTTGATATTTCGATTGTTTAAGTGCAAATCGCAAGTGTAAATCGAAAGAATAAATTGTGTAAAAATTCTAATGCCGTTTAGAAACGGAGACGTAAACTGAATATCTCTGAATATCTTACTATTTTCAGCGTACTGTAATGCAATTTTCGTAATTCAATGAATCAATTCCAATACATAAAAAATCATCATAAAATATGATCATAAAATTATAAAATAAAATGATCGTATAACAATTTAATAATCATTATTCAAATTGATAATAAAAATGTAATTCTTCGAATATTTGCATTTTCAGTAATATATGCTTTTAATAACATGAATTATCAATAATGATTCCAAACATTAAAATTAATTGACGTTCATTTACAACGTATCAAGATTATATCTTACAAAGACAAATAATACGAAATATAAAAAAATTTTTTAAAAGATGAGCCGATAGGATACTTATTTACACTTGTACATTTATCACTTGTATAAAAAAAACTATTGCAGTAATGTAACTACTTTTCGAATGAATCACTCACAAAGTAAATTAATGTTAAGATGTTTTTCGACGTAGTTTTAAACATACCGATCACTGAAAATTATAAATGTCATTTTTTACCGCAAGATTAGCACAACAATAATAAATCGTATAAATCAATTCGCGAATCTGCATCACGTTAAAATCTTACGGTTGGATTTCATTATATAACCATCGTGTTCTTAGGGGCATTATTTTTCTAAAGCACGAGGTATATATATTCGCGATCAAGAGATTTCTATATTACCTGTATGAATATTTGACCATTCTTTGTCGTACGTGAATTTCTCTTACTATTCTTTACCGAGAAGATCGGCCGATAATGCAGTTTACGAAATGAGTACAATGTTGCCCGTTTGAAATTTTCATGAGCGGATAATAAATAAAAATACACGAGTGCGTTAAAAGAATATACATATGTACACTTTGCACTCAGTTAAAAATGAAAATAACGACCATTTAAAAACGTTGAAGTTGCCATAAAAGAAAAATTCGATTTAACGTTTTAAATCTCGGAGTCTTTTGTTTTATGGTAAATTAAATTTTCTATTTTATTTTTTCGTTCATCCGCGGGAGAGGTGCTTTTAAATGCAACATTAATTTCTTCGAAGTAACGAGTGTTGCTTTACGCAGTCGAACAACTTTACGAGTACTTATAATAGCTTGATTTTGTTAAAACGGTGTCAGAGAATAAACTTTCAACTATAAAATTATATAATTTCGAGTGAACAATTTTAAAATGAAGTGGCGTAAAAGTAGTTTTTAATTTGCTGCCACTTTAACTAAGAATCCACAATATCCATCGGTAATTTAAACAACATCGTTCGTTCACATTTTGCGGTGTAAACATTTTTCACTTTTGTTATAATGGTGTAATTTTTAAATTTCGTATAATCAAGCGCTTGAAAAGGTCTTTTTAACTCGCATCTTCCATTGACGCGAAGTATGCAACGGTTATTCCAAAAGTAATTAGCTAAATTACTATTATATAAGGTGCGATACACGTATAACATACATATAACGTAAGTGAACTTCATTTGAATGCATACTGAATACAGATATAATGTAATATAAGCTTTCGCGGCAATTACTAAACGCACATTACGGAAAAAAAATATCAATCTCTGTACGCGAGATGGAATAATTTTTCCAAAAGTTTCCCACATTGTTTAAGATGAAAAATAATGCGCTCGAATATTTCGCGGGATAGGTATTACGCATTGATTTTCGGCGTTACGTAAAGATAGTTTAAGGATCGACAAAACGGCAGTGTCCCGACTAATTAAATCCGAGAAATCTATTACGAATACTCGATAGACCGTTGCAGTCGTGAGATATTTTACAAAGCTCGCTGCACCGGAGTTTACGTTCCACGTATTACAATGGACCGATTCGCTTATTTCAATTTACACCGCGTCTCGTCGTCGTACAGCGCATCGCCGCGGATGCATAAACACCCGGAATTCGATGTAGCCGTGAATTTCTCCCTGGATACATAGTTTCGATGGCTCCGAAGCTGCATATATATATGCAATAAATAATGCAAGATAAATCTGATTGAAAGCCGGAATATATATTCACGTGTATGAATGTATATGTCTATCCATGTGTGTGTGTGTGTGTGTGTGTGTATACGTATATGTATACGTATATATATATATAGAACTATGAGTTATAAACAATGTACGTGAGCGCGCGCGTGCGCTCGGGTCCAGATCGAATCGCGAATCACGAGATGAGCGCACGTAATCACTTTCTCCGCTCATCAAGTGCCTTTAAACTTTAAACTTTCTTCCTTTCCTCGCAGCATCGAAATGCACCGGCTGTAATGTGTGTACGTGCACTCGATATATATACATACGTACATAGCCCATCGGCACTATCTTTCGACTTTTATTTTCAAATTATATATATACCTGTCTGACTCGGTTGTTTTATTTCTCGTGGGATCTCGTTCATATACCCGTACTTACTTTAGGCGTGTCAGAGGTCGGGAATTTGTAAATTTTAAATCGTGAATAAGATTTTTTTTCATTATTTATCATTTTTTTTTTACTTCTACTAAAGTTATTAGACACGGGTAAGTTCGTGAGATTTCGTGCGAAGAATTGCGTAACAATGAATTTTGCATCTGTATACGCCAGAAGGAAATGGCAGTATATATACTCTGGAAGATGAATGTCACAGTTTGTAAAATTTATATCGTAAAACACTTACATTATATGAAGTACGTATCACTTCTAACTATTATTTTCTTTTTATTTATGTGTACTTATAACCAGTATTATCACCGTTACAAGTTGTTTTATAATTATAACCATTCCATTCCTTTTACATATTTGCGACAGTCACTATTTCATCCGATATCAAAATTAATTTATCTGAAGTAACTGTAAAGTAAAATATTATTAATGGCGAGTGTCTTTAAAAGAAGTTGTTTCATTGTTTATTTTACAAAAAAAAGAAGACATATACATTGCACGAGACGTGATTTTATAGATGTGCAATCAAGGAACAATACTTTTGAAACACGGACCAACCACCGTGGTACAATATGTCCCAAGTTTAAATAGCTAAAAAACCAATTTATCATTGAGTCCCAAAATAACTTTGTTACAGAAAATTGATGGACTGTAATACATCACGATTTAAACGATTGACCCTCAGTGACGAGAGATTAGCAGCGTAACTTAATAATAAATTGAAAAGAAATTTTCCCTAATAGAAATTCAAGCCACTTTATCATTACAAACTAGAATTTTTAAAAAGAAAACGATAGGAATTGGCTTGTTATTAACTATAAAAAATAGTTACATTCACAGCGTAAATCAATTAAGATCGTTCAAATATCTACCAGGGTTATTCCGTCGAATAGGAAGGTAAAATCGTTAAGGAGTACATATATACAGGTCTTGACTTCCTAGTGAACGAAATCGCGCATCGACGAAACTCTCGATGAATCTCTCCCCTTTCTTCCTCGTGACTCGAGATTGGATGGCCATCGAGCGGCGGGTGAACGGGCGAGCGCGGTTTTATGTATACAGAAGAAGAAAGACGCGGAGCTCGCCGGGGCGTGCATCGGTGTACATCTATACGAGACTACCTAAAGGAGAAAGAATCAACAACGAGCGATAGACATAACCCATGACCCTCTCGGGTGTGCTCGGGAACCTCGACTTTAACAAGCAACCTCGTTCCTGCGGCTTTCTTTCTTTCGACTGGCCGCGCGTCGTGCTTCTGGCTCGCGCGAGCGCGCGCGCTTCTGCCTCGCGTGTATCCGATGCAATCGGCCCAATCGGGCAAAACTCCCCGCGTCCCTATATATACCTCTCCGCCTTTCGTGTTTGCTAAATTGGAGTCGCGATACCGCATCGAGTTGCGCAGGGTATACAAGACGACGCGTACGTGCTAATGACGTCCAGGACTCGATCCCAAGAAATTCATCTGTACGACTCGCCGAGATTTCAAGCACATATCTCGTTTCATAAATCGAGGTACGATGATTTTCTATCTCCTCTATGCGATTTAATTCTCCGAGATATTGCATTATGGTTCACTGCGAGAACGGTTGCGATCTTGCAGTACCTGCTTTGCATAGACCTGATCTCAATTATACCGATGCAAATTTAATGTTTCTGTGTAGTTTAAATTGTACACGCGTATATATTGTATTTAATTTAGTTGTTTATATATTTTATAATTGGTTTAGGATAAAGCTGTATTGAATTGACACCGAATTAATTCCATTTTTTAACAAATAAACAATACGTTAAATTTCATTATATAATATTATTTATAGATATTTTAAAAAATTCAGATAGTCGTATATTAGTGATTAAGTAAGATATTTTTATAGTCAAAAATGATCGATTTACTATCAATCGAATGAAAACAAATTTCGAAAAGCGAATCGCGCATTCTCCTACAACGATTATTTTTATCCGTGTACTTAAATATTTTTAAATGTCATTTTGGCATAAACTTTCTCCTCGCACTCGCAAATAAAAGGAGTTATTAAATAATTAACCTTTCAGGAAATAAGAAATAAATCGTGAATATTATAAATTATAAAATAAACTGTGTTGTTTACAATAAACAAAACAATGAGTGGTTTTTGAGTAATCATAATTAACAACAAATGCACGTGAAATATTTAGATAATTAACGATACATAAAATAAATTGCACTTATATACGTTTAATAATGAACAAGAATTACCTTAGACTAACAACAGCGCATTTTCAAAATGAAAAATTGAGTTTACGTATAGGAGATACCTTATCTACGATGAATAAATTTTCTTACTTTCAGACTTTCTCGTAACTATATACAAAGATTATATACGTATATATCCGTGTGTTTAATAAAAAATAATATTGAAAATAAAAAGACAAATAAAATATATTTGCAAAACATTTCACAAATAACGCGGTTACTCTACTGAACACATCATATATATTTAACGTTATATATATGTATATATATAATGTAATGTTAATTCTAAGCGCAACACACGCAACATACATCTGACATAATATTATGAAAGAAATTATTTTTCAGGTTAATTAATTGATGTATATATGTATAGGTATAACTATATATATATGCATACCATATCGACAAATAAATAATTGAACTTCAAATGCGCGTATATATATATATATATTATTTCATGATTATTTTAACTTGAGAAATGCTCCTGGCAGATCGATATATTTCAGGTCATTATATATCAAATAAGCAGAAAATTGATAGTATCAAGAACACGAGGTTAATGAAATAAAAGAGCGATATATATATGTGTGTAGGTATAGGTAAAGGTATATATATATTACCAGTGGCACGTTCGCGAAGACCTATAAAATATCAAGTACAATTTGTTTAAAATTGCATTATGTGTATACACGCAATACCGATTTATACCATTTCACTCATTAATCTGTCGAATTTTAATGGATTTTCTATTAAAGATTTAGCAATAACTAACGCTACGCGCGTGTATATAGGTACGAGCTGGATTCGACGCACATCTCTTATAAAACGTGCGTGGCTCCTTGCGGCATGAGAATATTCCGTGTGCCCCGTCTTGTCGATCGGCTAGATTGTACCACGCGAGGTTATACATATATACACAATTGAAATCGCGCACGCGCTCCGCAGTGTTATTAAATCGAATGTAATATCAAGATTATTGATGCCGGCGTGTCAAATATTTTATCGACGCCCCATTGAATCCCATCAGATTAACCTGTGGATTTATTATATATGCGCGGTTGCGAAAAATCCTCGCGTACACTAAAGACGCGGGATCCATCGATTATATACACCTATACATATATATGTATATATGTATCTATACGTGTATTCCTTTATGTATACACATACATATACCATCGCTTCGCTTCACCCCTCCTCCCTGCCCCTCCCCCACCCCACGTTCTTCACGATCGCATGTAAATGCATGGCTCTTTGAATAATTATTTCGTTCATTTGAATGAGCGATCGTATGTATTTAAATTAACACGGGTATTTAAATGTATGCTCTATCTTTGGTATGAGAGCGAGGTACCCTCTTTTTTCTTTTTTTTTTTTTTTTCATTTCCCTTTCGTTTCGCGTCTTCTGCACACCGGCGCGGACTCATCATTAAAAATAGAAAAATCCATTATTGGATGCGTCCGTGGAGAAATGAATAACGTATTACAAGTAGCGACTCGTACAAACGAACTTAAATTAATTACAACCATTTACGAGAATTAATCGACAATGGTATATAAATATATATACAGTTTATTTGTAATGAACAAAAATTCTTTCGGCTGTGCATTTTTTTCTTCCAATCAACATTTTCTACTTTTTTTACGGAGAGTACGCGTTTCAGCTCGTTATTACATAAAATATCAATTTAATATCTGCAATATAGAAAATATTGTTATTGTTCGGTAGGTGCGTTACAACACAAATACTTTTTTCTTGCATTAACAGTAAATAAAAGCAAAGTATCTACTAAATTAGTTAAGGAGAAGAATGCCGAAACTCTCACGCACTCCTACGTACATATATATCTATATATCTTTTAGTTTTTAAATTACAACACGCATATATACCTACACGCACATTCTTACGATGTGTCTGTGTGTATATATATATAAATTTGTGCATGTGTATACGTAACCTTCGTATGCCGATATTAAAATCGTTTTACGATTCATTAAAAAATATTTGCCATAAACAACGAGAATAAATACGTTCGAGCGAGTCAGAGCGAGGATCAGGTATTCGACCGATATATATATATATATATATATATATATATATATATGTATATATATGAATAAATATACACATACATAAATACACTAGCCATAATAATAGTTTCTAATTACTCGATCAAACCCGTTTCCGAAATAAATTTATAGGATGCAAGTCATGAAAAATTCCTTTCCTCCGTCGAGTAGAACTATATATATATATATATATGTATATATATACACATAATATCGTTCAAGTCATTCCCCGATCGAATGCAACGGTACAATGACTCAGTCGAATCTTGGAAAATTATGTCAAACTTTGCGGTTAATTCGTACAGGGCGGAAAAATCGGTAAAGTTGATTAAGGGCGCTGACCGCGCTGCGAGCCGCGAGCCGAGCGACACTTTACCGCGCGGCAGTCGAGCGACGAAATTGCGCATTGTCAAGCCATTTACAATAGTCAGGACGGGGAAAACAATAAAGACAAGAGCGAAGAAAAAAAGAAGAGCAAGTGAGAGACAGAAAGTGGAGGGAGAGATAAACAGAGAAAGAGAGAAGAAACTTTCTACTTTCTGGTGTGCGCGGAGGAAGAGAGAGAGAGAGAGAGGGAGCGAGGAAACGTCATTTACAGACATCCTCATTATCCGTGAGCGCCGGTGTTACGCCTGGCGATCATTAGTAAGATATATCCCGGCCAACAGATTCGCCCCGAGAGATTAGCTGGTCGTTGTAAGTGCGGGCGCAAACTTGTATGATATCCACACGTGTACCCGTCATCGACCATATGGAAAGATGAAGGAAATAAGGGATATATATGTGTATATATATATATATATATATATATATATATATATACGCGTATAAATCGCTTATACCAGATTTATCTCTTTTACGCTCCTTTTTCTCTCAGAGTTGAGATTTAGAGGGAAATCCGAAAGTCTCGGTGCGCTTTCGATCTAATTCGTTGTAGACGATGCATTGATAAAATCGACCATTTTTTTTTTCGTAGTTTTTCCTTTTTATTTCTAATCGGTGAAAACGTATTGAAATGACTTTATAACTGCTTAATATTTGTAGAAACCCTTAATGAGATTTCATCGAAATTGCTCATTGAATATGTACGTAAAATTATCAAATTCTTTAACCAAATTCACTTTCGAACGTAAATTTAGACTTTCAAATATTCTTTTTAGTTTTTATACGCCTTACTTGCGGTAAGAGTATACATTTATATTTTACTTTAGAAAAATACTCATATAAATTTTTAAATCTTACGAAAGAAATATTTATATATGCAATTATGACTTTAAATTCAAACTGTTTTCTACTTTCAAAAAAAGGATTATGATATTGTAATGACATTGATTAAACAAAGAAAATAGAGAATTTGTTCTTTAATAATAATTCAATATTAAATATGAAAAAGATGAATTAATAATTAAAAAACTACCATACTAATAAAAAAAAAAGGAACAAAGTTTGTACTACGTCATCTACGCAATTACATACCATTTGTTACAAAGAAATTATCATCAAGTAATATAGTTAGATTGCATCAGTAAAAGTTCATTTAGATCTGACTGTTGAATTGTAATATATACAAAAAGTTTTGAGTAATTTAATATAACGTCAAATAAATAGATAAAAACACAAGTTTTATTTTCTAATAATTATACTTTTATTTTCTATTAATTATAATTAGAATTATAATGTTAGATGCAAGAAGTTTTATGTAAATTTTGTATGCAAATTCATCGAATCTCGAAAGACTTCACAAAATAGTACTTTTCATTTTGTAAATTCTGTACACTAAGTACTTCTATCACGAAACGTCAATTACATCGAAGATAGAACACGGTAACGTAGTTATTAACCCTATGAAAAGTAAGAAGAAACATCAAATACAATTTAAACGCGATATAATGAGTATATGAAGTTATATAATTACGAAAAATCGTCTAGCCTTCCTATTAGTATAACGTTAAAAACGTATCTACTTTGTCAAGATAATAAATATCATTAATTGCGTACACATACTTAATCCGATTCGCATTCTTGCAAAAAAAGTATAAATTCTCAAGCGAGGATATAGTCAAGTTTTTATTCTTCCCCCAAGTAAAACCAGGACTTGTAAAACTTTCTTCGAAGACGCCGCAAAGACCTGTGCTTATTTATTTTTCAAATTACCGTGGGATACCATCGTCCGCAAAGCATCCCAACTTCTTCTACCAAGAGCCACGTTTCTTTTTTTCTGTTTTTTTTTTGTTTCGACCACGTCGCGGAAAATGTTGTAAAGTGCAGCCCTCCCCCTCCCTTAGGAGAGAATACATAACAAACGGAAATAAAGGTAATAAAACCGATAAACGTATCCTTGGATTAAGAAAAACTGGAAGAGTAATATAAAGTTAATAGTCGTTGCGCGATCCGACTGTAAATCAGAGATGCGTGCAATTCGATCTTGAACTTGAAGGATCTGCGACTATCAAAAGCGGTCGCGAAGGAAAAAGAGGCTCGCGTGATGATACTTAAGAGGAGGAAGGCTATAGGGGGCAACTCTCTTACCTAGCGGCAAAACTGCCCGGGGTTTTTGTCCGTCCGAGCTGCTCGTTCCCTTGATGGATGGCCACGGCCGTAGTGCACTTTTCTTCGCGAGCACATCACGAGCGGAAGATCGGTCTTATTACCGGCTCTGTGACCCGCGAGGGAGGAGGCGCAACGAGAGATTGTTCTCTCTACCCTTCTCCTTTTCTCGGGGAGGAAAAAAGGTAGCTAAGGGAACGCGATGGGTCTCGTAACCTTAATCGCCGCTGCCAATTAATCTACCGTGTCTGTATACCTCGTCGTATTGTGTGTGTGTGTGTGTGTGCACGCGCGCACCTAAGAGAACCGAACGAGAGACGGACGGATCCTGTGATCAACATTGCTATACTTTCAGCGCGCACGGCTTGTTAACTACAACCGATGCATTCTTCGTGAAAATGATCGATAGGTTACCCTCGGTAATGAACTATTTTGCGCTTCTTTTATTTTTATGGGAAGTTTTGTATACGTATATATAACGTATTTAGCCATTAAGCTCAAAGCTATTCTTTCGTGAAATTCAAGCTTTAAGAGGTTTGGCTAAGTTCGACTCAAAAGTCAAAAAATGTTTGATAGTTCGTATACAATCATCAACAGTTATATACCACCTTTTTTATTAAAGCAATTTGTATACATTTAATAATCTTTGCACTAACCGGAAAAGTGTCACACCCGCGTGAAACGGATCTTTACCAAACACTTGGATATGTTTTCTAATATAAAAATATAAAGAAAGCCGGAGCTACATCAGAGTCTAGCGCTCCATTTTACGATAGATACAAGCAAAAAACGATAAATTTTGCAAAAAATACTTTTAAATTTGATTGCTTATGTGACTGCCGTATGAAACGTTCTGAAGGAACGAACAAGCTAAAATTCGGAAAAAGAGTTGACCATTAATAAAGAAAGTCATAAAATCATCCGGAAAAAGTCCCTTTCCCTCAGTCCGATACATACAACGTGGTGCGCTTCTTTGTAGCCTATGCTTTCGTATAATAGCAGGGTTGAAGCGGTTAGAAAGCGTGAACGTTAAGTTAAAATAGCTACTATGTTTATAAATTGAATATTGAAATTAATTAATCTGAACCTTGAATATTTCTTTACATATTTTTATATTTGCTTCCCATATATTGTATATCTTAAATATAGGAAATTAATAGAAAAATCTGCCGAATGAACCACAAAGTTCTCTTGTTTCCAAGTGAACCAAAGTTCCCTTTGGCATATTACTTTATTTAATATAAAAAAAATTTCTCGAATGAACCACAAAATTCTCCTTGTTTCCAAGTGTACTCTCTTTATTTTATTTTTATGAGATTTATAATAAACGAATTATAAATTTTGTTTTTTTACTTTTCTTTCTTAATATTTAAACTTTCAAATATAGTATTTTACAAGATTTGAAATTGAAATATAAATTAAATATAGGATTGTTAAAAATTGAAAATCGAGTGTGTAACCTTAAGGTGACTCTAGTCTCCTTTGGACTTCTAATTCTATATTGATTTAAACAAAAGTTGTAATATGAGCATTTTATTATTTATTGTTTTAATGTAACTTAATTATATTCTATTAAGAATAAACTCACTAAAACTTGGAGATACAATTATTATATTTTTGTAATATAAAATATTATTAATTACTATTTGCAGTTTTTATTATAAAAGGAAACATAAGCAATATAAATGAAAATATACATACATATATCTACATTAAAGTTAACCTTTAAAATAATCGAATTAGATATATTATTTTAAAAAAGAAAATATATTTTTTAATAAGTATTATTTATCAGCTTAGAACGCATAGAAACGTGTAAATGCATCATATGCACCGAACTCAGGTCAAGTGGCACATGTAGTTGCAATTTACTTGACTCGGGTTAGGTTATATAGCGAGGAAAGTCTTTCTTCTTTCGTTTCCGAAGGTTCCTTGGTTTTTTGTATATATTCTGTATAGTATAAATTTTATATATAAGTAACTCTATATTTTTAAGTAGACGTCACACTTATAACTTGGAAACAGGTAAAGAACAAAGAGATGTATATGCAAGCTTAAGTTTAAAAGAAAGCTGAGATTGAGAAGATACGATTAGCAGAAAAAGAAGCTCATATATCTATCATATATCTTAATTTGGTCAATAGTTATGGAAAAAATAAGAATTAGATGAAATTTTGGCCTAAAGAAATCATCAAATTGTAATGCTAAATTCTTCTTACTCGATCTCAGTTTTTTTCTGAACTGAGGTTTGAATGTACATATTTATTCGTTTCCGAGTTATAGACAACCAAAGTCAAGAGTTTAAAATCGTTTCCAGCAGGTGTGACACTCTCCTAGTGAGAAAAAAGTTCTAGTAAAAATTACAATATTATGTCCATAATGAAATGACAGACTAACAAAATTCTAAAAATTACTATACTGTATACCAAAATTTTCGCCATAAATGGTACATATTATAAAAATTATAGTAAAAATGAATAGACTTTAGTAAATGTTACTATACTGGATTACTGGACAATATTGTAATTTTTACTAAAACGTTTTTCTCAGTGTGGAAAATGCCTTATATACATAATTTACAATCATTAATATACGCTTGGGTATTTTACTTAATTTAACAGAAGCTGGTTGATGTAAGAGTACGTATGAAAAATGAGATAGGAGTAAATTAATTTTTTTTAATTGCTTAATGAATTTTTAAGTTAAATATTGAATTGGTAGCTCTTCCATAATATATGCTCGATATCTATTGAGATTCAGATCCACAACCACAACTTGGATTATCGATGATACCGATTCTCGTAAGTGAGGCGTTGATACTATATAGTGGTTTCAATGCAATATGTTTATAGTAAAAATTTGTTTCGTAAAGTTTGGTAAAATGGATCTTTTTCGTTTTATCCCACCCAAAAATATTGGGGTTTCTTTGATAAATCCGGAAAAAATGACCAAATATATAAATAAAAATACAAATTTTGATGGAGAAATGTGTTTCCGACATTTAACCAATAACCCTATAATAGTATTATAGTTGTAACTAAAGTAATAACCCAATAACTCAATAGAAAATTTAATCGACGTTTTAATATTAACGAAGGGTTAATGTTATAACGTATTTCGAAGTCGGAGGTCGGAGGCCTCCTGCACCTTGAATGAGATTATAATATTAACCCTTCATTAATATTACAAGGTCAAAGTGTGTTTGTAACCTATGAGGAGTATATGGGTATTTGGGTTATTGGATATTTGGGTTATTGGATTTTTGTGTATAATAGAAATAGAAGCGAGAATAGAATAGAAATAGCGTAATAGAAATCGTGAAATAAATCGTGGAATAAAAATTATTTTTTATTAAAAATTGATCGGAAACACATTTCTCCACTAAAAAAAGTAATTAGAAACTTATTTTATGCATTTTATAATCGATTGGGTTAAAAAAAACATGATTTTTTTGGGTGGGATAAAACGAAAAAGATCCGGTAAAATGTCTAGAAACAATATTATTTCATGTTCGACATGATGTAGAAATCGTTAATCAGACAATATACACACAAAAACACACACACAAGACCTGTCCTAGCTGAATTAGATTTTTATGAAAAAGAAGAAACGCTTTATGATACCTAATACTTTATTTATGTTATTCATATTTATAATATATTTCTTTAATATTTTCATTAAAATTTTATTTACATTAAAGATGCATAGTGTACAAAGCAATAAGTGAATGATTTCAATACATTATTTCTATACATACTCTTCTTGATTTTTTATAATTGACGTATCAAATCTATTAACGGAATATTCTTCAATTTTGTTAAATAATTTTATTTTATTCGTTCAGTCATTTAATGAAAACTAACAACGTTGTTATTATACAAAGCATTTTTACTATAAATATCTTAAATTAGAATATAAGTTCTTTAATATCAAATAATTTCTACAAAATTAATATTATTTATTAATACCTATGTTATGTTTTGAGATTAAAACTAAGTATATCTTATACATTAAAAATCGTTTTAATTTCTATTAGGGTCTCCAAACAGCTGGAGAATTGTAATACAAAACACTAAATATACATTAAGTAAATATGGAAATAAAAAATGAAATATAAAACTCATGAAATCCAATGCCGTTAATAATAAAGTAAGTATATACATTCCTTCTTACTAAATAATCGCAATTACAATAAATGTTAGGGAAATAAAACCAATTAGATTCGTTATGGGCATTAAAGTAAATACTCGCGAAAGGCTGCATTTAAACAAAATCGGATAATTAACGATAAAACGGAGAGGCAATGAAAAAAAAACGAAGAAGAAGAATAGAAAGAACTCGCCTAAAAGAAGAAAGTGAAAATGGGGGAGGAGGCGATGTAGCCCGAAGGTTAACAGCCAACAAATAAGTCATAGGCCACGCGCAAGAGCATCGACCATACCGTAGAGTGTGGTGTATGTATATATACATATATACATATATATATATACATGCACACAGGCACATACACGGGAGCATAACCCCTTGTCGGATGGTCCGAGTTAAAAAGTTTCTCTCCTAACTTTCCACACGTAGCGCGGAGAACCGCGCCGATAATGAAACTTTGAAGGTTCAGAGCCGTAAAACCTTTAGCGCAATTGCGCGGCTGTTATATACACGGGAAACGGATGCCGCTGCTTATATGCGGCGTACGAACGATCCTATTCAGGCATCGGCTTATGTTTTATAGCCCTGCGCCAGAGGGCCCTTAACGCGAATGTAATGTATCCTTAATTGCGACTGGCCCATAATGAGGATTAGTAAGCTCAAGGGGGCCCTCGCGTACACTTGTACACACACACACACACACACGTATATATATTCAACGCGGTGCGCGCAACACAACCCCCCTCCCCCCCCCCCCTCCTCCGAGTGTGTCTCGTTAAAATCCCGGGCAACGCGCAAGCGTGAATTTCCGTTTTATACATCGGGGATAAAAGTACGTTTTTAATATAGTTTTATATGAAAATATACGCGTGTATATAGTCGTACTCGTTGACGACTACACGTCGAGATGGTGGTCTCGGAGCAACGCGAAATTACACTTTGATGAATTTCCTGCTTTTAAAAGTAATGGTCTTTGCGTATTACTTTATGCCACTCGGATGTAAATTAACTTATTTTTTCGACTCGGATGCTATACATTTTGAATTATCGTATTACCAACGTGACTCCAAAGATTTAACAGGTTTACCCTGTGTCGTTTAAGATGATTTGTTCGCCATTACTGTAATTTACACCGAGTGCATTTAAATCTTCGTAATAATAAAATATAATCTTGACCTTTTTGTTATTTTTATTTCTCCTTCTTTAATGAATCCGTACTGTTTTAACGTGAGTCGTTTTAAACTACTTGATCATCAAGTTTAAAGATTGCGATAGATGTATTATTTTAACCTAAAGAAATAAACGATCTCTTGTATACTTTATCATTTGAAAGATAAACGGACGGAGTGATGTCACTTTTATAACTTTCGATAAACATTTACGTTCCAATAACATAATTAAATATGATGTCTTTTCAAATCTATACACGCGTTACAAAACAATTATACAGCTATAATATAAAATTTGTAATTCTTATTAATATTTATACAGTTAACAATAATTTACTGTGATAATTTATCGTATGAAATATTTGAAAAACAATACTTAAATATATATGGTTTGAAATAAAAAGAGAAAATTTAAGATACAGTTTCTTTTCAGTAAGTATCATTATTATCGATTATTAATATCGATCGCGTATAAAAAATATCATATTTTTAATAACTAATCAATTATTTAAAATACAAAATATAACTTAATTGCAAAATGTTAATATTAATATCCGTGTAAAAATGTATTTTTTATTATAATTATATGCTATTAACGATAAATGCGCTTGGTCAATATACTATTTACAGTTGTAAAATCATTTCTCGTTCAGCATATAGTAACCTAAAAGTAAATCGTCGATTTTAATTTAATAATAATGAATCATTTTCCTCTTTTTCCTCTTTTTTTCTTACAAAACAAACTGATCTTTCATTATTGAATATAAAGTGTTACGTCAATGGAAAGCACAATCTGACTATTAATTCAATAAAGAGATAAAATATTCAAAGTTTGTATACTGTAATATTGTGACCAATTCTATATCGTACAACAGTGACAATATTTTTATTAGGTACTTAATTTTAATACATCATTTATTCTTATAATAAAAGTAATAAATAAAAGTTTCTAATATTGCATATTGAGTATAAATTAACTATCGTTTTATATTTCGTATTAATTTTTTTAACATTTAACGGTTTAAAAAAATAAACTCTTTTATAAATAAATAAAATGAAATATATATATACATATATCATATAAATTACGAGTCATGAATAGTTTAGCAGAACCTTGTACAATCAACCGCAAGGATATCAACTTCATTTAAAAATAGTACTTGGTTGAAATTTAAAGCATTATAAAGCATAAAACGCAACAAAGATGCTTCGTGTGTATTATATTACACATGTGTATTTTTAAGAGAAATATAATTATATCGGCTATATTAAAAAAACAATATTTTTAATCTATTATTTCAAAGGTTTGAAAGTTACATACTGTATGCATTTATAGAAATGATCTTTATACATTGTTACTCGAAGATATGCCAAAAGATGTACGTAACTTCTACACGCTGTACATACTATACATCTTATACGCATTCTCCAATTGTTTACTCTACATTTTTTTTACCTTGTAAGCTATATGTATCTCGTCCGTAAGTTTCGTCCATCGATGTACATAGAGTAAGTACTTTATAAACGTTTAAACATCTATGTATATATATTGTTTGTGTACGTGTGAATGTGTGTGTGTGTGTGTATGGGTATATATATATATGTGGAGAAACCGAGACAGAGAGAGAGAGAGAGAGATGAAGTGAAGTATGTATATATATAGGAAAGATGAAAGAAAGAGCGAAGAGAGAAGGAGCCTTGAAATCGCTGAGCGATGCACTATGCGACCTTCTTCCTGCGTAACTCGCTATGAAGTAATACACGTATTGCCATAAAGAAATACGCTCGTCGACCCTGGTGATTGTTTAAGAGATTGAGTTTGCGAGGATCTCTCTTCACTTCTTTTTATTTACTTTATCGTCATATATAGCGTGTACACCAAGATAACAACCATTAACGGAAACTCGCAATTCATGATCTTGGCGACGTTGTTTCATATATGATCATCCTCTCTCTCTCTCTCTCTCTCTCGCTCTATTTGCTCGACGTCGACAATTTTGCAACTACTTCGCGTCCTCTTTTATTAATAAATCTTTATTTTTTAGTGCACCACGTACGTCGCGATCCATAATCCGCGGTATATATATATACATGGCAGAGTGCTGTACCCCCTTTTTTAATGCGCGTATATATAAATTTTCTTGACAGATATGGATTTTAGCTAAATTATTTTTGATTGTTACGATGACTTTTATACGGAGAAAATATTAAGTAATATTAAATAGTCTAATGCACAATTATTGCAAAGTAATAAATATCATCGCGACAATAAATTTCCTCGGTATCTTTACGTAACTACATGTTACTTTTTTATATGGACATATATATAGGTAATGTATATAGAAAAATTTACGATCTTGTAGAAAAAAATTTATTTTCACAAATTATCAAGGATATATGCTATTGTATTTTCAAATTATTCTTGTATGATTTTAATTAAAATTACCATAATTTGAAAACAAAATGTGAATTATATTTATATACATTCAATGTAATTAAATAATATAATGTAATATAACGAAAGAGTACATATTGAACATAATTGAAAATTATTAAAAATATAAAGATCTTTTGGATATACCCATTTATTGTGCAAGAGTATATTATTGTTCCTAGCGCCAGTTTATTCGCTCCGTAAAACATATAGTTAAACCAATAAAATTAAAATGAAAAATAATATAAATTAAATATATCATTATATTACTTCCAAGTGAGTAAATATGCAGCATTTATAAACTTAGTATCCGACGAATTTTTATAATTTCGTATTTTTTTTATCTTTTAATCCCAAACGGTTGAAAAAACGAAAACCTATTTTGTTACAACCGATCGTAAATAAATAAGGAATATTTTTCTAAAAGATCAAACTTGACGCGCCGCGCGAACATCCGGTGTTAAATTAAATGAATTCCTCATTATCGTCGACACATATTATTTTTCCATCGTGTCATAAGAATGAAAAAGAGCCGGCAGTTTGTAGCCCTATATAACTTGTATATATACACATACGTGTACGCCGAAGGAGGTAAACCTAAACTTTTCTTGCGTCCGATCTTTTTATCGCGTTCCTCTAATTAAAAGAGGCACGGCACTGGAAATTCCAGAAATTTTTACACCACATTATTCACGACGCATCGGACTTGACGTTTACTAGTTCGACCGACATACACGCGTGTATACATATACACTCCACATATACACATTATACGTTCCGAGCGGATAAAAATTGCTCGCTAAAGACACCTACACGCCGCGTGCTGCAGAGACGTACACCGGTCTAAGGATAATATTTTTCTCCCCATTCCCTCGGAAAATTCTCTCAAATAAAACTTTCGAAATCCAACCGTTAAGTCATTCCTCGGCAAATCAATGGAAAGTGCAATTGCGCGCACGCAGGTCTATATTGCTTCGATGCGGCTGGGACCTCTTTTGCGTGGTTCTCCGCGGGCACGCACGTCCTCTCTTGCATTAGCGTGTCGACGATATTTCCGCCTTTCTACGTACGCGAAATTTCCATCCGATTGTGGACTCGTTACCTACACCTACATACGCGATGCGATGCGGCGAGTCTCCTCTAAGATATAACAAAGCCTTGTGCTTATGTTGTCGCTCGTTAGAGAAATCACTGGTCCTTCTTACATTCTCATAGACTCACGATTTTCACTATCGCGAGGAACAAACTTTTTATTCCTTCGGAATTCTCTATATTGACAAAGTCCTAGATTAACGTTTCTTGTTAAATACGCTCCGTATACAGTTTTGCAGATGTAATCGGCTCGATTCACGTAATCATTTTCCTTATGCGATTTATTTGAAGGGTTGTATAAAAGGAAGTCACGTATTCGAGACAAATTTATTATCACTTAATTGATGAAAACGTAGCAAGAAATTGATACTATTTTATGTAATTACTTTTTCATAGCATTCGTCGACATACTATATACATACATACATACATACACGCACGCACACACACACACACACACACACTCACACATATATATGGATTTTCTTTCTCCTTTTTGTATACCTCATTATATGAATATTTTTTTTTTGCAAATTGGTGAGAGTCCGTAATTAAATCGATAATGATCGAACATTTTCTTGCAAATTATTATTACTAATTTTTTCAAATAAAAAAATCGACAAGAAGTTATAAGAAACTTAATTGCGATAAAAAATGTCATTATATTATAATTTGCACTTTCTTCAAAAAAGGAAATACCATATCAGGTACTAATAAACTAAAAGTACTTTCAGATGTGCAGCGATAAACATTGGCATGTATAACTATTTAATTGCTAATTCTTAACAAGCATGGAGTTTGTGCCCTATATCTAGCTTTATAATAAATATTGCACGGAGAAAAATGTTCGATTAAAAATTACTCTTTAGGAAAGGCAGGACAAACTGTCAGAATAAGAAAACATTGTTATAGCTATAGTAAAATTTAATAGAAGTTGGTATCAAAAATTAGTATATATATAAATATATTAAGTTTTATCATACAGTATAGCAATTTATTCTCATTTTGGCAGTTTGTCCTTTCGTTCGTAAAGAGTATAGTAATTTTTAATCAAACATTTTTTTCCGTGTCCAGTATATAATTTTAAGTATAAGTCCTTTTTCTTTACAATATATTACAATAGTTTATACATTAAACATCACTTTCACGTACACAACATAGTGCCCGTGCGCGGTAATAATTAAAAATTGTCAATATTATTTGTACTACTGTAATTAACGTGTGGTTACAGGCAATTTAAGAATTTAATGTACTTTTATACGTAATTTCATGTTTTTATCCACAAGATAAATTAAACATGAAATGTACATTAGAAAACACATCCGACAGCCATTTGAAACCGTAACGAGCAAACCAAAACCCCTTAATGATATCGAGAGAGTATATACCCACCCAAAAGAAAATGTTTTACCTACACAGACGTACCTGCAGACACATATCGTCGGGTTAGTGCAAAAAGGTGTGCCGTTCAGAAATAATTTTAAGAAGTTACCACAAAATAATAAGTCTTCGATATGTAGTAATTAAAGGTATTAGGGTGTTACCACAATTTTTAACAGTGAAAAAAAGACAACTATTTTTTGACATTTTCATACAAAGAATTTTCAAATGAAACTTTAAAATTATTTTTGAATCGGTATACCCTTTTTACACTAAGCCAACGATATGTGCACTCTAAACCCCAAAGAATAAAAACTGTATCTTAAATGCGTAATTTGTTGATTTTACTCTTTAAGCAAAGATCAATATCCCAAAATTACACCTTTTAAACTACTAAACAGTTAAAATTACTCTTTGAGCAGTGTAAAATATAAAAATTACTCTTTACTAAAGCGTAAAAAGAAAAAATTGCTCTTTAAGGAAAGTATAACACGGAACTATTACTCCTTTGAAAAGTATAAAGTATATTCCAATGAGTTTAAAAGAGTAATTATTGAATTTTGACCTTTAGTCAAAGAGTAAAAAGATAACTTTATACTTTAGTAAAGTATAAAATGGAAAAACTATACTGTTGAAAAAAGGTCAAAATTCAATAACCACTCTTTCAAACTCATTGGAATATACTTTATACTTTTCAAAGGAGTAATAGTTCCGTTTTGTACTTTCCTTAAAGAGCAATTTTTTCTTTTTACGCTTTAGCAAAGAGTAATTTTTATATTTTACACTGCTCAAAGAGTAATTTTAACTGTTTAATAGTTTAAAAGGTGTAATTTTGGGATATTGATCTTTGCTTAAAGAGTAAAATCAACAAATTACGCATCTAAGGTGCACTTTTACTCTTTGGGATTTAGAGATGGAGTCAATAAAATTTTCGAGCTTCATCAAACGCAAAAAAAAGAAACAATTGATTCTTATCACCCAGAGGTCACCGAGAATTCGGGTCATTTAGAGTTTTATACACACACGGAGATGGCGGAAGCTCGGTTCTGGAGAAAGGATCGAGAACTCCTCGATCCTCTTGTAATAGCGTAATACCCGCACGTATATAGGCGAGTGTGTGTGTGTGGGTAAGAAGCACCGGCGAGAGAGTGATATATAAAACGATTTTCCGGCCGGCGCAAGAAAACGCAGCTCACGCGATGTGCATTAGAGGGCCCCTGTCGACTTTCACGCAAAAGGCCGGCCTCGGCTCAGATAGGCCGCAAACCCATAGAGTTCATGACGTTCACCAAGCCGCGCACAGCCAAGCGATTTCGCGCTCGCGCACCAGCACCCTTCTCTTTTTCGCGGCGGCGCTCGTTCGCCCGCGATCTTTCCGCCCGTTTTTCCTTCCTTTCCTAAGACACACCGACGCACGTGATATACCGAGTTTAATCAATTTATATCCTGCTAAATCGTAGGTCATTCGCTCATATTTCGAGTTTTCTCATTTTCTCCTCTCATTTGTATACGTTTAGTCAAGTCGGATCGATGCGTTTCTCGATCATCGTTCCCGTGTTTCGTTGCGTTATGCTGCTGCGAGCCACGGGATTTCGAAATCGCGAGTAAAGGTTTACTTCTTCCTCGCCTTAGCGCTCGAGGGAATTCAGTTTCCTGAGACGACCATCTTTTACGTTTTCCGCTTTTTTTTTTCTTTTTTAATTTTTTTCATTTTACAATTTTAGTCAATATTTACACATTTATTGAATACTTTCTATTGTTTTTACGTACAGAAGCATAATTGGACATATGTTAAATTAGATTTTTTGTTTGGTAATTTGTTATAATTGTTAAATAATTTTGGTTTAAAATACGCGCAAAAAAAGGAGTAAGAATACGAGAGATGTTACGTTTGTGAATAAATTACTTATAAACTAGTAGTTGAAACAGTCAGATGATCTTGTCAAATGTAACATATTAATAAATTTTATATATTTTATGCAGTGGTATTGTTATAGTTTCTGGTGAAAATTTATCAAAACATAACATTTTTTTATCAATTAAAAATAGGTTAGAATATGTTAAAATATTGACTAGGAATAACACTAATAATATAAAATAAGTGTATTAAATTCTACACTCTATAATTATTTACTTTTTTCACAATATTAAATAAAATTTATTTTACAAAACAATGTCTGAGCCTCTATAAGTAAATAAAATAATTTAGACATTTAAAAATTTGTTTAAAAGAACAACATAATATTTCAATTAATTAACGTAATCTGTTTGCTTACAGATTCTTAATGTAAATTCTCTTTAAACATTGTTCCATCGCGTCTTGCGAGGGATTTAGAGAACAATATATCTTCGTAGCATGGAATTACAATTTCATCATATAGATAACAACGTGTATGTCAATATAAATAATTATAAATATCTCTAAATACCCTTAATATAATATAGAAAAAATATAATATCAATAATATTCTAAATAAAAGATAAAAATGAATTGTCAAGGTGAATAAGACTATTGTACACGCTGCGAGCAAACAATTTATTTAAATATGAAACACCTAGTGTATGGGTGGTATATACAGGAACGCGATTCGTTTACCATTCGCATCTATTATTCAGTATATTCTTCCGACGTGATCGTACTACGTGAAAAAACTAACAAATGCATTAACCCCCCTTCCCTCCTCCCATCCTCCACTGGTTGAAAGCAAAAAGTAAAACTCTCACTGGCAGCCAAGTATAAATAGAGGCAAAAAAAACATTGTTTCAAAACGATAATCGAGTATATACACTTACTCATTTCACTCGTAGGATAGCCGCGCGCTTGTAAATTTATAGTCGGCAAAGAAATCCTGTGTATGTAATTAACACTTCCGATCTCTATAGGTTGTTAAGCATTTTAAAGGTAAAACTGCAAAAACTCACGCGATATCCCATAACGAGACGCGTTCGCACTCGGTGCGTACTTGGGCGTGACACGCGTATTTTTGCAATCGCCCAGCCTTTTACCTATTTACTTTGTGGAATAAAATATAGATGTATATATATAACGATATGTAAGTTTCCCCGCATGCGGTGAGTGTGTATCGAATGTTTACCACTACGAGTTTGGAGAAAATATAATGTACATTGAGAAAAAGTTTAGATTAAAAATTACAATATATAGTGTCTGGCAAACAAGTAATAGATTGACAATTTAGGAAAATTACTATAGTTTATAATTAAATTTACTGTAATATTTACTATAAGGTTTGTAAATTTTAATGTAAACTATAGTAATCTTCTTTGCTATAATTTACTAGAAATTATTGTCATTTTTACAAAATATTTCGTAATTTTTAATGCAAAGTTTTACTCTGTGTAATAGAGAAAAAGAGAAACGCAAAAAAATGTGTTTTAATATTTGACATTTGGAGTGAACAAACCTGGAATAGAGACGTCGGGAATTTTGGGTACGGCATCCTCGTCGGTCCTAATTGTTGTCTCTTCGGGACGGGCAATCGCTGCCAAACCGAAGATCAACAAGAGTCTCAGCATTTCGGACCGCTGGTATATATTTATTTCGTAAACGTTACATTTTTCCTTCCCAAATGAAACTATGCGACGTTACCGCGAATACGCTTATAAATTCGCGGTAAAATAATAATTCCTCCCCACGCTTTTGTCTTTTATCCAGCAGTATCGTCACGTCGTACTACTCGTACACCACATTTCATTTAATCGTAACACCGCAATACGCGTATATATATCCTTTCGCCGGTAATTCTTGTTTACACCAAAGTGCATTTAAACATACCTGCCTCGTGCACAAGTCCATGCCGCACTACTGTTCTGGCATTGCAGTCGTCACATCAGGTGTTTGTGTTTAGCAGACCGGGTTGAATTTAAGCGACCTCTCGAGGACGTTCACTCAACTATTTTCGTATCTGACGGTACTGCGACTAAGCGGGCTGGTAACGTGACGGCCTTTACGTTCTCGTACGTCAAATTACTTACTTTGTCCTTCTCTAGCCTTTGAGCTTGAGGGAGAGAGAGAAAGAGAGACTTTTTAAAGGGATATCGGGTCCGGCCGTGGTGTTGCCTGCTGACGTTCGTGTAGTAGTACGTATGCATTTAAAAACATAACCTTTTCGCTACACCTTAACTTTTCGTATATCGGTCTGTTTTGGCGGCAAAACTTGAGGCTCTCTGTGCTCTCGAGAAGGTCGTCTTATTTTTTTGAGGAAATACATTATTATTTATTTTTTCGATGGTTCAACATCATGTTTGTAAAAGATCTTCAAAATGAGTTTTACAGTGTCATACATGGAAAAGTTCGTATTATACTATTTGTCCGGACGATTAATATAAGTTTCGATTAGCTAACCTGCACATTTTTTAGTACTTGTTTAAAGTGTTTATTTTACTAAATTATTGTTGTTATACGTTGATACGTATCATATAAGACAAAATTTAATAATTTATAAAATACATTACAAATCATTTATAATATTGGTTTAATTTTCTTTACTTTGATAAACAACATATCATTTTGCATTTTATTTTTCAGCAATGCCTTATATTAGTCAACTTTGATATCGATGCTATTTGTGCCTCTAAAATTTTACAAACTTTGTTCAAAAATGATAATATTGTGTACACGCTTGTTCCTATTCAAGGAGTTAAAGACATGGCTAAAGCTTTCCGAGATAATGCCCAAGAGGTAAGTTTCTTAATAATGTTTAATTAGTTTGTTAATGGAGAAAATCAGTTACTTTAGAATATTTATATTAATACTTGTACTTTGCAGGTAGAATATGTTATTATGATTAATTGTGGAGGAACAATAGATATTATTGACATACTCGAACCGAAAGATAATATAACATTTTTTATTCTTGATAGCCACAGACCGTATGATTTGTGTAATATATACAATGATAAACAAGTAATCATTCTAGGGGATCCATCTGCAGAAGAATATATACCTAAATATGAAGATGTTTTTAATGATGAGTCTGTAAGTTTTACTGTATAAAATGAATTTACAAACATTATACACTCTAATAGTATATATTATTTAGAGCGAAGAAGACGAAGATGAAGACATTACCGATGATGAAAACGAATCTGTTCAAGCAAAGCGACAAAGATTGAACGAAGCAAGAATTTTGAAAAAGCGAGAGAGGAGGCAATGGGAAGAAAACAGAGATAATATAATGTTTAATTATACACAGTACAGCTATTATGGAAAATCGGTATATCTTTTTCTATAAATTTGTACAAAAGTACTACAAAACATTTTTATTATGCATCTTTACATAATTTTCTTTAGAGTGCAGTAATAGCTTACGAATTAACATGGCAAATGTCAAGGGATAATTTGGATATGGTATGGTGGGCCATAATTGGATCCACTGAACAAACTATTTTAAGCAAAGTGGAATCTACTGTCGGTGTTTTAGAATCTGGTAATTTACAGGGTCATGTTTCAAGATTAAGCCATGCGATAGGTGGTGATGTAGATAGGCAACAATTGAGTGCTATCAAAGTTACATATGATAAAGAGTATCCTTTCTATAAACATTAATTATGCATTTTCTTTTACTTTAAATAGGTACAAATATTTTTCTTATATGAATATAATCAGCCTTAATTTAGCTTTGTATCGTCATTGGACAGTTGAAGACAGCATTAAGCATTCAATGCCAACTGCTGTTTCGCTACGACTATGGTCTATTAAAGGAGATCAGAGACTTAAAAAATTTTTAGCTGAAATGGGATTACCTCTTGCTCAATCTAAGCAACGATTTTCTGCCATGGATCTGAATCTGCGACAAGAATTCAAAAGTATGGTAGAAAAATTAGCAGACAAATACAATGTATCTAGTATAGTTAGTGCCAGTTTCACAATGCAATATGGATATAGATTTAAGTACTGCTCTGCTGATATTGTTTATTCAATGTTAGCTATTTTGGAATCGACGGTGAGTCTTCTAATTGTTATAAATTATTATTTTAATCAAAATTCTATTCAATTAATAACAACAAAATCAAATTTTATTCCTAGACTCGTGATAGACCACCACAGCGATGTTTTTTAGAAGCATCAGAGTGTCTTTCTCGAAATAAAAAGGAAATTTTGGACAAAGGCATAGAGAAAGCTAAAAATATGCTTGTGCATATTTACAAAACCGCACAAATTATGTTGGAAACAAAACAAGTGATAAATGCTGGTTCATTTCTTTATATTATTTTATCTGACGGAATTTTACATTGTCACATGTTTTCTCATCCCCATGCACTTACTATGTTAGCCCAATTTACATTAAGAGCTTATGTCGAATCCTCGTCAAATAAACGTGCAAAAACTTGGCCTTTGGTTGCGTCTGCGACCTATGCTGAAGAAGAAGGATCGTGCCTCATTGTTGGTGTCCCACCTACATCTGAAGAACAACCTAAGAGGTTTTATAAATTTAAATAATAAAAATAATAAAAATCATAATTTAAGTTATAACAGTAAATAATTTACTTATTACATTCTAGCTTATTTGGCCGTGCATTTGAAGAAGCAGCTAAAAATACTAACTCCACTATAAAACCAGATTATTTTGATGCTACAAGTAAAATATATACTCTACACATTTTTATTGAGATAACTTTTTAGTAGTTTATTACATTTAAGCAACTTAATTAAAGCATATAACAAATTTATCCAATTATAATTCATTTAAAAAAATATTTTTCACATATTTTAACTTAAAATTAAACAATAATTAGGTTATTAATTACAATCGTTTTTATTACAGAATAATTATAATAATGTAATAAGCACGTTCAAAAAGTTTCTCATTATAATAAATAAATGAATTTCATTATACAATTATTTTAAACTAATAAAAATATTTGTTTTTTATTTTTAGTTGTAAGACTGAAAATTGATGATAGACCTAAATTTTTGGATGCCTTGGCAGCGTTATTAGTAATGTAAGAAGAACAAATTTTGTAAAGAGGATACTTTTATGTTTTTTAACAATACCGAGTGAATCGATGCGGGTTACTGTGTAACAAATTTTATAAATTTTGTGACATACCAAGGTAACTTTAATTAATTTTATAAGGGAAATTACTTATGCAAAAATCGAAGATTGGTTAAGATTTCTCGTTCTAACCATACGAAATAATTATTATCATGCTCAGCATCAAGATCAAAACTCATATAATGAATAATCAATCGCGTTTAATGAATTTATTTTGTAAGTAATCAAAAAAATTTTCAATTTTATTGAAACTATATATATATATATTTGTAAACCATAATCTGAAAAAACGTGCACGATGAATTTTTTTTATATTTTACTGACTTATTCTATTTTAAATGATGCGAATGTGAATACGTTTAGTATAATTGTGGCATTTCGGTCTAATTGTTATATCGATATAATTTTTGAATAATCTTAACAATGTGCTTTTAATTAAATGTATGTACATATTATGAATAACGATATCAACTTAATATTTCCTAATCAAAAAAGGGATTCATAAAATTTGAAAACAAGTTTTAGCTGATTATATTTATACTACCCTGTGACATAATGTAATGAATTTGATACTTTATTATTGTACGAAAACGATTATAATCAATATTATAAATTAAACTCATTAAATCAAATATAATACGTCACAATGTTGATTTTATTGTTATTAACTCATAAAGTATCATAAGTATAAGGTTCAATAAAATGCACGTAAATTATTATTGATGAGTTGTATTTTTATTCTAAACTACACTATAAAAAATCTTACAGAAACTATCTCGTTAAAGATTACATTAAATTAAAATTAAACATAAACATTATCTAGGATCTGTCATTTTTTCCAAATGATAATAATAATAATAATAATAATAATAATAGGAAATGTTGTTTATGTTTTCGTGTATAAAAAAATGTATTGATAATAAACGTACGACTATCATCTGTAGCAGTCGTTAGGTTTGGAATGTTAGGAATATGTGGGAGATTTGATTTATATAAACGCTGAGATTTATAGATTAATTTCACCCTCTCCCACCACCTTTTCGAACCTAACATCTGCTGTTGCTATAATAAATATATTAAACACTGACGCTTTACATTGCTTATACTTTCACTTTTTTATAATATTGCGTTTCGTTAACAAATATATAAATTTATAGTTTTTGTCGGTTCAAAGTTCCCAAAAATAGCTAGACTTTTATAAATATTTTTCTTATTTTATTCTTAACTTCTTATGATTGTTACATATTCTAAAAAAAAATACTGTATAGCTATTACACTGAAAAGGAGGGGAATTAAAGAAGATCAATTTATGCTACCTTTACATATATAATTTCAAATAGTATTCGAATAGTCTGCATAATTATCATTATGCAAATAAAAATCCAAATAAAGTGTCGTAGTCTAACACATCAGAATTAATATTCGTAGGTCAAATAAAACTACGTTGATTGTTATCCAAAGGCAGACTTTGTAATTATATTTATATTTTCACAACATGATTTTATTTCTAAGCTTATTTTTGAGCTCATATAGTATTAAAAGTTATAAGAAATTTGTTGGTGTAACATGAAGGTACGAGGTTTTGTTAAAACGCGAGTTTGCGCGTTTTAACACCCATTTGAATTTTTAAGACACTAAAAAAAATATGAATCACTACGTATATACGCTATAAATCCTCCTGACTATATTACACACGTTTGTTACTTAAAGATTACAATAACACATAATAGTATGCACATATGGTTTTATTTGGTTTTGCTATTAATTATTTCTTTTTCTTTATCGAATGAGATCAATTAATTAATATTATTTTCACATTTTTAGTCCTCGTGTAAATCTTACTTAAAACGCAAAAAAAACCTAAATACAAATTTTTATTAGCCAATTATTTCGTGTAGGAAACTTGAATAACAAATCAAACAAGCGAATCTGAAACGATGAGCTTGAAAAATATGTCTTGTTTGAAATTTATATTTTCATGTGTATAGTTTCATGTGTGTATTGAAAATTAATACAAAAAGAAAGTCGTAGCGCTCGTTTTGGATTTTCACGTACGGTTTGAATTTTTACCAATCGAGCTCGATTTTGCGCGGAGGAAAACCACCGAGAGGTTCCGTAATAATCTGCGGGTCTACTCGGGTTTGACGGTTTTGTGAACAGCAGCGATTTTGTTGGTCGATAGCTTGTCGTTTCGGTAGCCGTCGACGAATTGCTGGACAGAATCGACTGTAATCTCTGCTCCATCCTCCATCACCGCGTAAATCCCTCGTGGTATGTCAATGGCAGTCAGTAGAGGTACCGCATCCTCCAGCCCGACGAATTCCCGCAGTATGTCCGACGTTTCGCACTAAATATTTTTCAAATATTATTATATTTATTAATATTATTACGTTATAATTATATTAAATTTTATGTTACATTATATACATTTAATTATTATTCTCGAATAAATGTGTTTTTCGATCAAAAATATAATAAAATCAATAAAACGTGCTTCTAATTGGTTAAAATACGTTCTACATAAAAAAATATTGTTTCACGCTATTTTAGCTGGAATTTAATTACGAAATTCTCGTTCAGTTTTATAAAATGGTATAGACGTATTATAGTTTATAAAAAAAAATTTTATTTGCTCGTATAACGTAATTTAGTTTTTTTATATAAAAAATGGAAGTAAGTATAATATAATAAAATATATACAAATAAATTTTGGATAATTTTAATGTAATCTTATTTTGTAATTTTCAAAGTGATCTGTTTTACAGTAGATAAATGGTTAGAATTTGTATGGATTATTTAATGCGTGTAAAAATGTATATTCATCGATTCGATGTTTGAAAATGAATCAAGATTCGTATCACGTACAGAAGCGGCAAGTTAGAGGTAACCATAGGAAAGGTACGTTGTACAAAGTTATACTTACGTCTAAGGCTATGTAAAACTGTAGGGTGTCGTCTGGATCGTCGAAATTAGGGTTGTAGTCCGGTCGATCTCTCCTGTACATTTCTGCGGCCGGTAAGAGGACGCTCTTGCCGAATTGTATCTCGCAGTCCTCACCCTCTATACAGTCAACCGAGAAAGGAAAATGCGATGTGAAAAAAGAATAAAGAGAAGGAGAAGATGAAGATGAAGAAGAAGAGAAATACGATGAAAGAATAACGTTCTCGTCGTTTAGCTTGCGAAACGGGAGCCGCCTTTACCGCCGTAGCTTTTTTTTCACTTACCGACAAAGAGAATAATAGCTGGGGCATCATGCAGAGAACTTGCGTACTTTTCCGTCAGGATGTTCACCAGTCTACTCGTCCATGGAAAATTCTGTTGAGAGCATCGACAAACAATATTTATTATGTAGTCCATTCGTTTCAATGCATTATGCACCTCATTATCTTTTTTTCTCTTTTCGGGATACAGAAATTGTTACTCGTTAATAATTTATTTACTAACAAGAGTAGATTTATAATATTTATCGTGCGTGTTGTGAAAGTGTATCAAGTACATATTCAATTGAATTTAAACAAAAAATAAAAGAAACAAAATTTATAAGCCTGTACATTTTGCTTTCCACGCAACGATAGCGTGACATTCGTGTATCGTAAAATATCTTGATACATTTTTATAAATAAAATACGTAATAATAAAATAACCGCGAATCCGTTTGAAAAAAATTCTCTGGAAGATTAAACATGGGTGCGATACGGTCGGTGATACGGTGTATTCCACGAATAAAAGCAAATTACGTTAAGCCCTGGTCGAGCTAACAAAATATTTAACGCATAAATTTCAGAAATCCTTTTGAACGGTGCATTGTATTCAAAACAATTCCTGATAAATTCCGTCCTCTAGCATATATTGGTTTATATGCTGTATGGGGAAAAAAGTGAAATAGAGGGTACGAGAGAGGGAGAAACAGAGTCAGAAAGAGAGAGAGAGAACATAAAGAGCAATTCATACTAGACCCTCTGGATCTTCGAGAACTTCGGTACGGCCCTCGAGCGTGATTATGTTGTCACGGGGATCGAGAATGACCAACGTCGGAATGGCTTGGACATCGAGGGCTCTTGCCAATTTTTGCCTCCTTTCTTCCTGGGCGAAAGGTATCCTCAGCCATGGCATCGAGTCTGTGTATGTCTTGTACGATTCTTCGCTCCTACGGAATTCAGACAATTTTTAATAGATATTCATTTGTATTATATCATAAATGTTAAATTTATATTGCAAAATGTCAATTTTATCTTAACCTTTTTCCTTCATTACTTATTTCTTTGACAAACGGTTATATAATTTCATTTTATTTCAATTTTTGCAGGAAGAAACGAATTTTTTCGTATCTATTTTTAGTGTTAAACTTATATCTTGTAAAAAATTTTGTTTTTACATTCTTAACATATTGCTAAAATTCGTTATATACACATATTTATGTTACATTCGTTATTGTTATATCTAAACAAGTGTACTACATTTTAATTAACTGTTGCTTCTAACAAAAGCACATAAAATTTGACAATATAAACAATTTTGATCGGGTTACCAACCTCTGATTTTATTTTTAATATTTTAATTTAATAAGTCGTTTATAACTTTCAATCTGTTAAATGGACAATCATAAAATTAAATATACAAGCTTCATTGAAATCACAATATAAATGAAAAAAAAATGAAATAACGTGCCCAAGTGTGTTTAAATTGTTTGTGTAAAATGAATTCATGAAATATAAGAGAACAATTTAAACGAACCCCTGTAGGTACATTTAAATTACGAAGGCGCTAGACTACAAGTGACCCATTTCATTTCCAGCCGGGTTACCTCGACAAAGGCCCGGTTAATTAACGAATCTCCTACTGTGTGTGTGTGTGTCCTCATGGATGTGCATTAGTATATATCTATATATCTATGTATATATACACGTCCATAAAGGGAGAAAGAAAGTCGATGTATAATATAATGTAGGAATTTCGCTTACTTATTCCATCTTAAGTATCCTCTTTATCTTCCCTATCGTCTACAGCTTCACGATTCAATGAATCGAACGCATCCAAAGTTTTTCGTTTTTATTATTTTTTATCTTGAAGCGACGATCGATTTTCTATATAAGTTGCATAATAGTCAACACAGGTAAACGAAAAGATATAACGAGAACGGAAGCGACAAGAGGCTGTGGCCCCTACTCTGACTTTTAACTTTTTATCATTCCTCATTTTTCTCTCCCGACGACGACGACGACGACGGCTGCTACAAGCTCCGAATAAAACTTCGGGAGATTACAATGCCGGTACGCCGTTTCATCATCAACGCTCTACCGCGAGCTCTGCGGTAATTCAAGTGTTTTTCCTTCCGCGCTAAAAGTATCGATCCTCTATTTATCTCGAGGAACAATGGGACTCTCGAATTTTTTGCACGCTAGCGCGAG
This sequence comes from Theocolax elegans, assembly GCA_026168455.1. Lineage (NCBI taxonomy): Eukaryota > Metazoa > Arthropoda > Insecta > Hymenoptera > Cerocephalidae > Theocolax > Theocolax elegans. The sequence continues at coordinate 23,104,863 of CM047426.1, read as the reverse complement.
CACTTTGTGTGTACTATTGCGCTTTTAGCCGATGCCTCCAAAAAAAATATCAAGGCTCTTCGATCTTTTCTTCAATGTTAATTCCTTTCTATGGATTTCTTTATCACGATTTTTTCTTCTCTTTTTTTTTACATTTCCTTTTTCTTTTTCAATGCAGATAGCTTTTATTGCTAAAAAGGACTGCAGAGATATGGCATACGTTTATACATATGTATAGCGAGTACATGAATGTTTTACGTTAGCTTATCAAATTTTAGTGAACTTTTGTTTACGTATCACACAAGAGACTCTGAAATATATACTCTTGGGCTATCTTCAAAAGTATGAAATATTTTTGTATCGTGTAATTTTTCATCCACTTGGCTCGCGCACATGATATTACAAAATTGAATAAATTAAATTAAATAAAAGTAGATTGTTTTTTTATGTAATAAGTATAATAAGCATTTACTGCGGTATGCGTGTTAACTTGCCACAATTTATCTCGTGCAAAAATTTTATCTTGTACTTTCCCCAAATAATAAGATACAGTACATCAGTCTTGAATTATTAAACTATATAGTTTTTATATATTTGCATTAAAATACAACTTATTAGCGTAATTTAAAAAGATCATTTAAACTTTTAAATACGATGATTTTTTTAGAATCATTAATATGTTTAAGCTATTTTACCATTTGCAGGTATATACGGAGAGAAATTTTGTATTAAAAATTAAAAAATATTTTGTAAAAATGACAATAGTTTCTAGCAAATAAATCACAGAGTGATATAATGAGGAAAATTACTATAGTTTATATTAAAATCTAGAAAAGTTATAGTAAATATTACAAGAATTATAGTAAATTTTATAATAATCTATAGTAATTCTTACTGGAAACTATAGTAATTTCCCCAATTTGTCAGTCCGTGATTTGTTTACTAAACACTATTGTAATTTTTAAATTAAATTTTTTGTCAGTGTAGTGTACCCTACTCTTTCTAAGTTACAAACAAAATTCGATTAGTAGATCAACAATGAAAAATCTTATCAGAATAATAAATTGAAAATCAGGAATGTGTATATAATCTTTGAAAGAGATAATCAACATGTCATATATTAAATGTAAAGTAGTGATCAGAAATTAAGTAATCAAGAATTGGGTATGCGACAGTCTTTAAATTGCACCTATATATTTAAATAGTCTAAAAATTTTCATCTTTCTTCAATGAACTGTTATCCCAACAGTAATATACATAAAGAATTACGATCTTATCAACTCTATTGCTCGAACAACTGTAAGCTGTGTACAGAATATGTATATACGACAAATTCTAATACTAAAATTAACATTTTTACCGAATACGTAATTACATCGTAATTTCCATTCGATAGGCATCATTCGCCTGGCTGCTTCCACAATCCCCAGAGATATGAATATATATATATATATATACATGTACCAACAAAAAGCACATAAAACCAACTGGCTCAGCGTTGTTTGGTCCGATAAGATTTCTTGGAAGGAACGGAAGTTCGTGATCCCCAGCAATATAAGCGTTAGAAATAAATCGATGCATTAAATGCCCTCTCCTCGAGAATACTGTTTTTCTTGATCTGGGCTAACCTGCATATATATATATATATATATATATATATATATACATGTATTATAGTTTTCGTCCGAAGAATTAGGGGTCTTATACCGTTTTTCATGCTTTTAGACAATTTATAGTGGGTGAGAGTAAAATCGACTAAAGTCACCCGATGCCCATGTACTCGTTACTCAGACTCTCCGTATATATACAAATAACGAAGCTTTCGCGTATCCTCTCTCTCTCTCTCTCTCTCTCTCTTACTCTCCCCCTCTTGGGTATGGCTACATAATTCCGACCCGATGGGATACTTTTTCACCCGAATACCCTTCGTAATCTACCGAAAGCCTATATCGCCCACAGGGACGCGCGCATCTAGTTTCGCCGAAATCGAACAGAGGAATGAACGACTCGCTTTTGGCCTACTGAGTATCTAAGGGAAAATAAAGTAAAATAAAGTCCACGGTTTGTCGGATATTCGTATACATTTATCTAAACCTGTCTTTTTTTTCAGTATAGTTTTATTTCAGCTTTTGCGGGTTTTATGTATATATATGAGAAAGATTTTCACTTTTTAATTATTGGCTTACCTATCGGAGCTGACGAATATTACTTCAAAATCGTGACCTCTCTCGCGAATCCGTTGATACGTGTTGATCAGTTGTGGCGTGAATGCTTTACACGGGGGACACTGGAATAATGTAATTGCAATTATTTTAGATGATTCCGTTAATTAATTAAATCGGTGATTAAAGCAATTTGTATTTTCGTATAAATATATTTATTATAAGTTTATTAATTATTTGTATGTAATAATTAAACACATAGCTAAAATGAATGTTTTTAATCATTAATTAACCTTAAATTTTCAATTAACGACAATGAAATATTTTGGAAATCATATGTAAACAGTCTATTTTAAAGTATTTGTACCATAAACAACGAAATGCTTGATTTTATAAAATATACGAAGATAAGACAGTAGAGAAACAATCACATAAAATAAATACTCAAATAAGGCTTCAATATAGAGAATCAGATATAATAGTTATTTATGCACTTGGGGAGTAAAATAGGCATTTATTTCCGGGATGAGAGTATTTATTATTGCTGCCCGAGCTTTAGCGAGTTTAGTAATTTATCCAAGGGGAACAATCGCTTTTTACTCACAAAGTGCATATAAAATTTTTCCCCCTGATCATTTGAAACTCCACTTATTTATTTCTAAATTTCTAAATTTTGTTCAAGGTTGTAAGATTTTTTGGTATATATTTAATTTAATATAATCAATTTAATTTTGCAGCTGTAGGAAAAGGCTAAGATAAGTGTTCGAAGAAAAAAGTAAGTGTATGGGGAATAAAATAAGTCTACGATGAGCAAAATAGATCTACTATGAATAAAATGAATCTTCGGGAAATAAAGTGATTAAAGGAATAAAATGTAATTTTACTCCACTCGTAGAGGTTAATAAAGTAGACTTTTCAGATGATTAGAGTGAAAATATTTTTACACATTTAAAATTCTATTAGTTTATAAATCGTTTGAACTAAGAGCCATAGATAGGAAGGACCAATTATACAACTTACCCAATGAGCGCTAAAATAGACACCTTTGTAGCAATGTCGCAACTCTTCGTGGAGCATAGGCTCGTTACTGTCGCGACCACCGCAAGGTAAGAGAGGCCCGTCCTCTAGGGTGGCCTTTGGATGTGGTGGTTTCCATGGGAAATTAAGGCCCGTCGGGTCTGCGAGCACACGTTCTACGCCGCTCCTCGTCAATACAGTACCATTCACACCATCCAGTAGTATAAGCGTTGGTACACCAGCCTTTACAGGATATCTCCGTGTCAGTCGTGACTGTAAAAATCATACATTTTATTTAGAATTTACGTATGTATACATGTCTATAGACATTAATCATTATTTAATTATTATTTTTTAAATTCACGGCGCAATTAGATAATTAGTACTTTATTTGTCTTGTGAAGTATTTTATTCATACTTTTAAGTTTCTCGACATTTATTTTTAAATTAACTAGTGCGTTAATGATAATTTATCTGATTTTACTTCTTTAAGTTAGAAACTTGCTTTCAAAGATGGTAAAATAACTTGAAATTAGAAATTCGTTATAATTTAAAATTTCTTTCTTTCTTTGGTCTTTATACAGTATCTTTATATATACATGCAACACAGTCCAGTCGAAGGCTTTGTCTTGGTTCTCGAAATCTTCGCCAACAAGCTCGCTTTTTGGACTCTATACATCGGTATACTTGATTTCGGTAAGAGAGAGAGAGAGGAAAAGAGAGAGAGAGAGATGAATTATTATACAAGAGAACCAGACGGCGGCGGTTTCAATCTGTGTCTCAAAGCGACCGACGAGTGCACTGCCCGTGCTCTGGTTATGATGTACAGAACGAATCGTTGAAAACGATTTTTTACATATTTTTTTCACTTGTTATTTCCCTTTTAGTGACATTCATATTGTTCTGTAATTTAACTTGACAAAAGAGTGAACGACGCTCTCTTTGATGACCCAAGAGGATCCCAGTAATTTGTCGCACTGCGAAAGAGAATACAAGTAACTGTATTTTTTATTATTCTAGACTAGTCCGACGTATATATCTTGATCTTCTTTATTTCCCTGCATAATATGTTTTTTAATCCGTATACCTAAAAGGGAATTCATTTGTAATTTTTTTTTGGGTACAGAGACTTTATGTTTATATAGTAAGTAGTAGGATACATCGATTAAAACATTTTTTTATTAATATATTTCATTTGCTACTGTATAAATATGTAAAAAATGGTTTCGCGCTGTCTATTTTAACTTTTGGTTTTAAAAACATTTTACTGCATCGAAATTAGTCATCATAGTAATATTCTGTTCGTATAAAGTGCCGTCATTGTTCAACACTCGTGCGTAAAAGTGCGAAAACCTCGTATCAAAAATATAATGGATGTTTCTAACGCGCGAGTAAAATTTTAAGGAAAAAAGTATGATGTAATCGAAAAACTATATATTATTTAACAGCCAATTATAGAAAAATGTTTGGAAATAATATTTACACGTGCAACGAAAGCGTGCAAGTATTTTCACGACAGAGTTCTGTTTATTTATCGAACAGTTCATAATATCCACGAGATAAAAAGCACAACGGTATATATGTATATCTCCGATATTAAAGCATCGAGTAAACGGTATCCACGTCTTGGTGTATACACGAGCTGTCACCGACGTATATAGCCTCTCTTGACGATATCGAGAGACATTTCGATCGATCGAGGACCTATAGGGAGTAGTAACTTATGCCAAGCATCTCGCGAATTATACGCGCCGCCAACCGCCGGTTCTGGAATGATGAGCCGGATCAATGTCAGTTGCCATTGGTAGGGCATGTAATTTATGTAAAATCCGGAAGGTTGGTAAGAACGTCATATCAACGGGTAAAAGGTTCGAGACGACGTATAAATTATGCGGGTTGTCATGCTTCTGATAGTCGATCATCCTTATATTCTTAAGGCGCTAGGGAGGGGAGGATCTATCGATCCAAGTTTTTCCTTACCGTATAACGTGTTTCGATCAGTGAAACTCGTGGTTTTGAAACTACGCATAGTAAGTACGATTACTTCTTTTTATGTCCGTAGACAGAATATATCGAAATAGTAATAGAGTGATTTATTTCGAGTAAAATGTCAAACGAGTGTTTTGTAATTAAGAGATGTATTTTTTTTAATATATAATGTATCAGGTCATTTTTTACGTGCGAAATACTAACAATTCTTATGATTCTTTCTGGGCAATCTTTTTGGAGAACCTCGTCTCGCTTCGATCATGGTTCGAGAGTTTAAATAAGAATTGAGAGTCTCGACCTGCAGTAAGAGTCTTGTCTGTGATCAAAAGTCTTCACTTAAGATAAGAGTCTTGCCAATAACACGGTATTCTGAAAGTCTATTTGCACAAGATATTTATCATTCTAAAGAGTAATTATTTTTATTGACATTTTATTCAAATGTTATTTATTATTTTAGGAAGTTATGTTGATTAAATAATTACTCATATATATTGATACGCGCATGGTGATATGCGATAAAAAGAAAATATTTAAAAATTTGTAACGGTTTTTTTAAATACTTAAAATAATTAATTGAATTGCCTTGTAGAATAAAATGTAATTTGGTAATTTCCAGCTATGCTTTGTGAAAGGATTTTTTTAAACCCACTTTATCCTTAATCTTCTCGCATTTGCTCTGGGTTATGCTCACGTAAGAGGAAAATAATGTGACATAAATGCCGTTTTGGAAAATTAACTTCGAGATGGCCCGGTCTATTATAATATTCTTTTTTAGGTGTCGCAGTCACATTATAGGTACATCGTTCGAATTATCTAAACAATTATATATTGATTGTATGAATTTTCATCGTGAATTCAAATGCAAAATATTTATTGTGAAATTTTTATAAATTGGCATACGCATAATTACGTAAACTTCCAAATTTTTTGGAGGAATTTCAAAATGTAAAAGAAAAAGAGATAACAAAATCTAAATCGCAGTCCAACTGTAAATGAAAGAAACCTCGAGGCTAATTGTTAAAGAATACGTGTGATTCAGAGGTCTAGTCTTTTCCGTGTTTTTTGACTCCGTCTTTACGGAAAGGGATGAATCGGTACTTACACCGGACACTCCGGTCCTTTAGCCCTTCTCTCTACAACCCATTTCCCTACCTTGACGACCTTACGCCCGTAACGCATTCGCTTTCTCCGACTCGGTCGTCGTCGTCGTCGCCGTCGTCGTTGCTTGAGATGGGCGGAGGGGGTAGAATTTTTCCTCTTCCCTTTTTATCCAAAGTGTTATTCAGCATCGCGAGACGGACCAGATTCGAAACGGAAGAAAGGACGCGTGAAAAGAGGTGCAAAAGAGAAAAGTCAGATAACAGAGATTCGAGATGCGGCACTCTTTCCCCTTCTCTCTCTCTTTCCCTCTCTCTCTCTCATACCTGCGTTTTTTTTTTATTTTTTTTTCTTTTTGTGTTTTGACAAAGGAAAAAGGTATATCCTTGGGTTGTGCTCTGGAAAATGAAAATGACATGAAAGAAGCGTGAAAGAGATTTCTGACTTGGATAAGTGTACCGTTTGTTTTTAATGCACGCGCGATGCGAATCGCAAACCGGACGCGCGTGGGTGTACCAATTCATTTTCCTCTTACGTCTTACCATGGTTTCGTTATACTTATATTATTTGTTAGGCTATTCTTGTGAATATGTTCAATTCGTTCCAAATCATGTAAATGCTTGCAGCAAAATTTCTAGAATGTATATAGTCTTTAGATTTCGAGTGCAATATTGTTACGAAATTTTTTTATTAAAGTAAGGTTTAAAAAACCACATTACGATATAATAAATTCGTATTATTATTTTTGTATAATTTTTTAAATTAGAGCTGAATTTAAGAACAAAAAGGTTTATAATTACTTTGTATAACAATTTTACTTGTAATATTTTGTTCCTTACATACATTAATATATATATATATATATATATATATATATATATATATATATATATATATACATTATATATATATAATTCATTAGGTGTAAATTCTTGAAGGTAACTTAGAACAACAGCAATTTTGTATACACAGTATAATTTTAAACCTAAATTTAATTGCAGTAATTATATATCGCGGTAAATTTTCAAAATCTTATTCTAATATTTATTTATAATGTAAACCTCATATTCTAATATCAAAGAAAGTACTTGTTAAGAATACATTTTTAATAGAATTTATTAATAAATTATATTACTTTATCGGAAGTGACGTAAGACAGAAATAAGACGCTCTTCCCTATAATTAAATATAAACTTATTCTTTAAATATAATATAATTATAAAAAATATTTTTAACATATTAAAACTCGGAAGTAATCTAAGTTCTAAATTAAAAATGTTCTACAAAAATGAGAAATCACCTATAGAGAATTATATATGCAGAGAGATACAATTCAGAGAATAAAAATAAGAATAAATTAAGAATTTTGCAATTGTTCCGGAACATAATATATGTGTCGGTAAATTCATTTATTTATTCCTTTACAAAATAATTTATCATAGATAATTAATCATTTAATATTTAATGACTGTATGTATTATTTAATTTATTACACAAATTGTCTTATTTTTTCAATTTTTGTGGAGATCAATTCGATTTCTTAGTTACTTATATTAGAAACTTAGAATCTTAGAAACTTACTCCAGTTTCATCCTCGTTATAAAACTATATTTTCTACTATGATGTTTTGATTCCATTCTAACAACATTACTCATAAAAATTGGTTTTTCGTGTAAGTCAAAAATGGCTATTTTTTAATTTTTGTATGATTAAAAGGGGAAATTTTTGAAAAAAATTCTGAATCTGAAAATTTAATTAAGAATGTATGTGTTAAAAGTTCATGTCTTTTTTAATTAATAATTACCGTTCAAAAAGTGTTTATTTAATTATTATTAAAAAAATTAGTGTTTCTTTAAAAATCAAAATGTTAGGCCTTCCCTTATGATTTAAACTATATTTTTGTTATATTTTTTGAGTTAAAGTTGTAGTCTTGTAATTTAGGTCCAACCTCCCCTTAAAATTTCAGCCTATTCGATAAAGTGGTCCCTGCGATCTCCTTCGGTATAGAGAGTCATAATTGATTAAATTCGACATATCGACGGCTCCTATTCATAAAGTCCTATACCAGAAGTCATTTCTATATAGTCCTATCTTAAAGAAAATTTTATAAGATCCTATCTTAATTATAATTCTATAAAGTCCTATCTCAGAAGTATAATTTTATAAAGTCCTATCTCAGAAGTACAATTTTATAAAGTCCTATCTGAAAAAGTCAGTTCTATAAAGTCCTATCTCATCTCAAATTTTGAAAGCTACAAAATCATTAAACAATAAGTTTTTTAATAAAAACAATAAATTATAAAAATAATATTTACACCTTTATCTAAAAATATAAATATATATGCAGAATCGGATAATAATGCTCATGTAAAGAGTACACTTATATTTCATTAACCTCGTTATCGAGATTTTATAAGTATATAAAAAATATTAAAATTTGAATTTTGTATCCAGTTGGAAATTCGAGCATTTATGAAACGTTTTTTAGACAAGAAATTGGCCATTGCCATTAAAATGGCCATAAATCGTACATTAATGCCCGAAAAAACGTTTCACTTAACCAAAAAATGTTCACTTTTCCACTAGGGTAAATATTCTGCCAATTGGATCTATTATAAATATATATCATATAATATATATATACTATATATTATATAAGTAGAATTATTTAAGAGGTCAAAATATATAAGTAATTCATTTAAAAAGAAAATAAAAAAGTAAGACATTTAAAATGTACTTGACGACAGAGATGGGCCTGAATCTGCCGCAACTTTTTTTAGATTCAGTTTTGAAATTTGTGATATTTGAATAAAAAATGTTACCTTTTACTTCAATGTTATGAGAACGGCAATTTTTTAAAGAGAAACAAATATAAATAAATATAATATAAATAAATAATATAATATAAATAATATAATATAATATAAATTATATTGTCATAATAGTTTTCAAATTATATAAATTATCAATATTATTATAATTTTATGAAGTTAAGAGAAAGTGTATTAAAGGAAGGGGGGGGGGGCTTAAAAAAATTGACTTTTATGATCGAACTTTATTGAATTGCATTTGAGATAGGACTTTATAAAATTGACTTCCGAAATAGGACTTTCTAATACTGACTAAATTTTTTTTTGAGATAGGACCTTATAGAATTTTCTTTTCAGTTAGGACTTTATAGAATTATTCTTGAGTTAGGACATTTTTTAATTAATTTTTGAGATAGGACTTTATGAATAGGAGCCGTCGATATATATAAATAAATTGGCTTTGAATTTATGAGTATAAGTTAATAGTAATATAATTTACTTGAACACTTACAAAACATTATATAGAATCACAAACTATTAATTATTTATAATAAATTATTATTTTAGCTTTATACGCGGCTTGACCTTCTTATAATATATACGTATTTAATTGATAAAATTTCAACTGTAAGTAAAATATTACATATAAAGTATAAGTATATAATAATAATAATATCAATGTATAATATTGTTAATGCAGTACTTTAAAGTTTGGAATAATATCGTTTCATATCCACATTGACATATAACACTATTAATTTAAATTTATGTACGTATGTATATATGTATATTGTTTGAAATCATATTACATTATCACATGTACTCGCATAGTTAATGTACAAATTTACATACACATGATTTGATATATATATACACACACAGTGCAAAAACTGTTGTATGCAGTTTTTGCGTTTCAAATTTAATTAATCTCTCACGTCAAGCCGCGATGCACGCAAACGGAGGATTACAAAAGAAATATGAATAAAGAGTCACTCGCACGAAAAGCCAAAAGGTTGAAAAGTTAGTTAAAGTAATAATATACGAAATATAAAGGTAAATAACGTTTAAGCAATATACCGTTTGGAATGAAATATCCGTTTTTACGCCCGTATATTCGTAATAGCCGTCCAGGTCTGCACGGCGGTACATACAGTGATTTTGTAGAGACATCGGGGCAAGGGTGCGAAAGGACAAATTCCCGCTATAAACCGCCTCCGGGGTGAAAATACGGAATTGCTACTGGGCGTATATCGCGCTACTTTGAAAGGAAAGATTCGATTTTAGAACGATTTTATCTTTATTTCTCTTTTTCTCTTGCTCTTCTTCATTTGGCTGTCGTCGATCCTGTGCGCTAGATTTCTTAAGGTTTGCCCGAGGCAAATCGACTCTCGTTTCACCTACCCGCCAGTCTGCTGTACGTCGCAGAATCATGCCAATTAAAATTTTTCGAGGGAAATACCTTCCAATTTTTCGAGACTATTGGAGATAAAGGGTGGATTATTCTAATTTGTAAGATCAATGTTTCCCCGGCAACGAACTCTATGCGAATTAGAGACGGAACAAAATAAAGAAAATCTATCAAGAATAATTAATCTGTAATTATTGAGTAAATATTTTCATATAATTTTTAATCAATATAAAAAGTACTCGCACAAATTGTCGAAAATTTTTTTTACTTCAATCGTGATATAGACAATATTAATTTAGAATATGTGGTGTTTTCAAAAATTGGATTCGAATTAATACAATCACGCTAAAGTAATTTCGGTATACTATTGATAATGGTAAAGAAAATTTCTTGCTGATACAAATTTTTGATTTTATATTTCTTTAAAATATTAATTTTTAGTTAGTGATTCATTGTTAAACAAATATTGTTACTAAAATTTATCGTTTTTGTGCCAGTTTCATTTTGATTAATAACTCGATATATGATCACAACAAATGCTTATTGCTTAAAAATATTCATTTTTTATAAGTTACTTAATAAATATTTTAGTTTAATAATTGATAAAACATCTCTATACAAGAATGCATTGATGAATTGACATCGAGAATAAAAATAAATTTTGTTAATTTTATACGTATAGAAAAAATTATGATCCTCAAAACTTATAACATCCAAAAAGTTATGATACGCGAACTATATACGATGAGAGCCTTATCAATGCGAAACGATTCAAATCCCTAAATGTCGGGTACTCATTGTAAGTTAAAGAGAAGGGAGAAAGAAAACTAATTAATACAAAAAAGGAGAGAGGGAGCATCTAAGTAAATACGTTTAAGGGGATGTCGGACTCAGCAAATGGTAATTTTTATATTTTTTTATAAACAAAAGAATAAATTTTTGAAAAAATTTTGTTCGCCATGCCTTTAGGCATGTTTTAAACAGTACATTCTAATTTTTCCAGATTTTTAGATTCGTTATTTCATTCTGATTTTTGCGTTGGAAATTCATGCTTTCTTAGACTAATAATTACCGACCGAAAATTGTTTATTCAATTATTATTAACAAATTTAATTTTTTGTTAAAAAATCAAAACGTCATGCCCTCGCCTTTCTTTTAAACTATCCTTATGAATTTAGTTCAGATTTTTAATTCATTATTTCCAAGATAATTCTTATGTTGAAAGGTGTAGATCCCTGTATCTTGGGTCCGACATCCCGTTAAAAGGAATTAAACCCATTCACTTAAAAAAAACTGAGTTAAAACGAGTTCTTCTTTTTTCCTGATTGATAAACGAGCATCAACGAAACTTCCACTTCCGTAGTATAGACACGGAAACACACGCACATATAGACGTAGAATTAAAGCGTCGCGAGAAAATAGCTCGGGCAAAAAATATTGACAAAATGAATGCGCGCGGTTGAAATCGGGCCTACCCTCGCGCTAGCGTCTGGATGTTTCTCTCTCCGAGCGTGTACAAGTTTTTCCTTCTTCGCCCCAGCAGGGTTGTTGCTTCGTGCGTAGGTGTGCGAAAGAGAAGGAGAGAGAGAGAGAGAGAGAGAGAAAGAGAGAGTATGCGGGTTTCTGTGTGTACAACGGGCGGCAACACCCCGTAGCTATGCACTAGACTCTGAAGGACCTGTGCATATGTACGGGGGCGAGAGACCGCGTCTCCGCGTTAGGGTAGTTTCAGTACAAGGAGGATTCCGCGCCAGCTGGGACGTTTTAAACATTTCAAATCCAGTCCGTACGGGGGGGAAATTAGTCTGGTGCATGTCATATACCGGATGATTCTTCACTCTCTCTCTCTCTCTCTCTCTCTCTCTTCTCAACTTCTCTTCGCGCCTCTTTGGATATGTATACAGTTATTATCAAACTTTACTGCTAATTATATTCTATACGCATATACGCGAGTTATTTCGTCTACGTCACATTATTTTTTTTATCTGTACGCATGTCTATTCGCATCAGTTGTCTAATATTCTACGTTATAATTTAGTCGAATAATCTACCGGTCGAGAATTCTTACATATTAAATCAACAAAAAGGTAACGCGTAATATTATGATACGATAAACAATTTTCTGGATAAACTAAATGTTTTAATTAACATAAGTACTCTGTTAAGTAATAAATATATATGTTCAAATATATATGCATATAATATGCTAACGAATTTTAGTTTACTTCAATGCAGTCGTTATATATCTTAAATTACTTACGTAGAGTATATCGATTATCAAATTAAAGTTTCAAGAAATAATAAAAAATAATTTCAGTTTGTTGCTACTTCAAGGTAACCCGTAAATTTGAAATGTAATGTATAGTTCACTAATTGTAATACACTTTTATTGAATAACACAGTGAGATAAAAACACTCGACGTATTTCATTAATTCAATATAAATATTAACGTAATATGTTACCGTAAAACGATCTTTAAAATGGAAATCTGATATTAATCCATAACAAACAATTTAAATTACAATTCAAGCAAAAGTATTCGAACTACGCAAACCGAAAAAAAACCTTTACCACGAATATTGGAAAATATTAGTTATTTGTGGAATGTTGCGGAATACTCCGTATACGCGTGCGCATATTGCCGCAGGGGTACTTGAAATGTGTAACCGGTGCGCGTACATCCGAGACGGGTATGACCAATTTTAGTGGCAGAGATTTCTCCTATCCCTTTTCCAATTTCCTTCCTCTCTCGATCTCTCTCTCTCTCTCCCCCTCCTTCTTTTTACTTTGTAATCGAAACAATAGTGAATACCATGTACATGCAATTAATAAAAAGCCACGCATGCACTCGATTTATGCGATCAGAGATTATATGGTAGCCGAGACTAGCCCCTGCGTGATAATGCGCCTCGGGGCATATTTCCTTATAATGTTTTTCACGTCGTTCCGCATGACTTTTTTTTTATATCGCTTCGTAAACACTACTTTTTCACGTTTACGTTTCTGTTGTATATTTATGTAACTCGGGCTTTAATATATACGTGCTTTTCTGTCAAACTAGGTGACAAAAAATTTTTTTTCCTACAAAACTAAAAATACATTTTTCTTTATATTTTTTATTTTGGCGTAAAAAGTTTTCGAGATATTCAAGATCAATAGTGATGATTATGAGTATTTATGGTTTTTATCCATTTTCATTTTTCGATAACTCATCGGTTAATCTTATAGGTTTTTATAGACTAGATTACCTTTTTTTATTGCAAATACTACTAACTAGGACAGGCCACGGCCTTTGATTCACGGATCTTAACGAATTTCTATGTTTTGTAATATAAAAGTATGAGGAAAGACAGATTTTTAGCTCCTAAAGCATTAATTTTCCAAAGTTATGGCTAACTGCAGTCAATTTTATGAGAAAATTACTACCACTTTCATCGCTTATATCTCAGAAACAAATATAGATAGATGCTCAATCCTAAATCTAACAGAAAGCTGAGATTATATAGATATGATTTAAAGAAAAAGAAGTTCAAATCCTTTAATTTGGAGCGAAGTTATAGAGAAAATAAGAAATTCGTGAAATTTTGGCCAAAAACGTCAATACATTTTTACTACTAAATTTTAGTTAAAATTTCATCAATTTCTTGTTTTCTTTATAACTTTGCTCCAAATTGACCAATAAGCTTTTTTTTTAAATCATACCTACTGGATCTCAACTTTCTTCTAAAATATAGATTGAGTATATAACTTTATTTTTTTCCAAGTTATAAGCGATCAAAGTAGAAGTAATATTTTTACAAAATGGGATTTAGTTAGCCATAACTTGGGTAAATTAACGCGTTAGGGTCTACAAATCTGGGTTTCCTCATACTTTTATATTTTAAAACATATCCTAGAATTTGGTTAAAATCCGTGATCCAAACGCCGTGGCCTCTCATAGTTTCTAAAAAATTTTCGAACATCAATAAATGAACACAAAGTTTATAAAAATGTTATGAAAATCATAAAAAAGTAATTTGCTGAAAGTATTTGTGTCATGAAAAATCATGAAGTTAGTTTTAAATGTACTTTGTGCACTGTGTGCCAATGATTGGGTTACTGCAAGAAAATATATTGAAAATATCAGTAAAAAATGAGAAATTTAATATTAGATTAATATCCTCTAAGAAAAATCTATTTCCTATATTTTCTTATGGGCATAGTAGTAAAATATCAGATTTTCTAAAGGTATTGTAGTTTCGTTTACTAGATTAAAACCATCATTGATTAATTACTTTTCTTCCTTTTTAAATAAATAGCAAAACTACTATTAATGAAAAAGGCAGAAAATGTTTCTAATGATTCACTCTGTCTGATAATTTCTGCAACATTTCAGTAACCTTAATTCCTAATAAAACGTATTTATCATTATTCAAACTACAACACGTAGACTTACGTTTTTTCATGGAATTTAATATTTTATATAAACATTTAAGAAAAAACACTAGAGTACTGCTGTTTGTTTAAATTCGAACTATAATTATGCTAAATTTTAAGAAGATTTGTGCCATACATTAATTAACGCTATGGATAGTTTTAAAAATGTTTTATACATATCAGTGCATCATAATCGTCTTGAAAATGTGTACACTGAGAAAATTTTTGGACCTATGCTGTAAATGCTAGTACGCCAGACGTCCGAAACGCGTTACAGTATTCGCACGAGCGTTTTGGGCAGATGCTGTACAAAAATTGTACACCAGACGTCCAACTGTGGCGCTAGTGTCGCTCAAACAGCGAAAAATCCGCACTTTTGGGCAGCATCGGTACAAAAATTAGTAGAGCTGCTGCCCAAAAGGTTATGTACATCAGCTGACTTGAGCAATTACAGCAATTGCCCAAAAATTCTCTCAGTGTACAGTCATAGATTGTGCTACAATGAAGAGCAATGGTTTTGTCATTTCCAATTGATATTTTAAACATGGATGAGGTAGCGAACTGTTTAACTTCTTTAACCTTATTTTTTTACACTAAATACACACATACCCTTTTATAATATCCTTACTAACACTGTTCGTATGTTGCGGAAACGTATCCAAAAATTTTTTTGTTACAGGTAATTGGCGAGTAAACCACCCAAATGTTGTACTTCAATTTATCAGAGAAATTTTTCGATCTAATCCAATTAGCGATACCTAACAATACCCTTCTATTACAGAAGGATAATAATTAGTATCACTCTGTAATTTATAATTTTGCCATCTTATTTATATACTTTTTTTAATGTTTAACATATTGGCTATATTATATAAATAAATATTTTATGCGTATTATTCAATATAAAGGTAGAAATCAATCTATATTCGAAATGGTCACATCGCTTGTATAAATATATATGAAAAGTAGTATATTGATCGCTAGTGGTATAACGCTTCTTTCTACTGTGCATCTGTGATCTCTCGCATTTAATAAAATAATTTAAATTTATTTTAATTTAGTTTTTGAAGCTTATGAAACTATATATACTCTGAATTTCCTATGATATCGGATCATATTCAAACAATATTTTTTCAAATATGTATTATTTTCAAATATAATTGGTCTTAATTTTCTCGATGAAAGACATTTTTTTAAGGTTAAAACTATCTTATGAATTAACATATATATATGGAACAAATAATTTCATTGTAATTAATGTTTACCTAACAAGCCATATATGAGTTTAATTTTATTAATTACAAATAAACCGTTATGTTAACGTTCCTGGTGTATTGATTCTATTTTTTCTATTTTATTTAATATGTAGTCGGTAAAGGTTTTATGTTTATACGATACGCATACTATGGAATCGCTAATTAATAAGCAAGCAATTACAATTTTAAGTAAAATGTACCAGTCGTCTTCTTTTCCATTTTTGAACTATGTTACAGTTTTTGCAGTTATTTAAAATGTATCTCAATTTTGTAACTAGAGTAATTAGGCTAAAAATATATTTTATGTTTTATCGAACAAGTAAATAATTCTTGAATACAATACAATAACCGTCTACTAATATATGATAATCAATTTCTTATTATATACCGATTAACACTATTTTTTACAGGTAACCCAATTATTGGTCCACCCTATAACTCACGCAGTAGAAAAAGTATATTTTAAACTATCTCTTTAATTTTTCTTAATATGGTATCTTTGAGCAAAATACGTTTTTATAATTTTTATGTTTCATAATGATTATGATAAAAATTCAATGATTTTTACAGAAACTTAATAAATTTTGTAGTAAAAAAGAAATTATAAGGCAAAGAATTTATTCTGTTTATATACAATTACATCGATAAGAGATTAATAAAAATTATCTAAATATTCAAGGTGTAAAAACCTGGTGTACGGGAGGTTATTTTTATCTAGATATAAAAAGTAAGTATATCAAAATTTTGGCGATGCATCAGGATTTTTCGTTTAAACACTTTTAGTAAAACTTTTTTCTGTGTGTAAGATGCATTTCAGTTATATAAAAGGTTAAAAAATATGAAGAAAAATGTTTTGTTTGAAATTTATAGATAAAAGTTTCTTAATTTGACAAAGAATTTTCTATAAATATAGGAGTATTACCTTTCAAATAGAGAAACCGACTTTATAATTTATTTAAATAATTAACAATGTAAGAGTAAAATAATGCATATATCTATATTACTATACTTGTACATATTCACATTGCATAAACAAAAGTCAAAGCAATTTTTCTTTTAATATAAAACACTGTAAATACACGTACAGTAAAGTATAAATAATCCAAAGTATTTTTTACACGAATAACCTTTTGCTATGAACGCGAAATGCACACCGTATCAAGTTCGCATGATCGATAATGAAATTCTGGAAGAGGAACTGTAAGTATTACCAGGGTTGGGTAAGTAGTCGACAACCACTCATTTACGAATACTTTTTTATTGTTTGAATATAAAGATTAAAAAACAAATCGACTTGCATAACAACATCGTATATGGTATATACATACCAAATAATGCTTAATAAAAAATATTCGATAAAATACTTTTTGAATATTAAGTATTCGATCCAATACTTTACGAATACTGTGTAGCAAATTTTAATATAATTCAATTTAATATAATTATTACTTTTATTTTTGTGAAGATTTTAAAATTCATTACCAAAACAGTATACAAAGATGTGTATGTATAAGTTAATGTGAATTACACTAGAGCAACAGTGATATTTTTAGAATAAAAGCAGAATTAAATAGTATTTTTAAAATGTCTTTAATACATTTACATTCTACCGTCGAAAATTTGATACAAAGGTTAAATGTGCTTATTTGCTACTTTTACTGTTAATAACCTAATTATAATAAAAAGGAAGTAATCCCTTTAACTAAAGACAACTTTAATTAAGAACTAGGAATTAAAAATTGGAATTAATATCTTGTGATGAAACGCTTTTTCACCCATTTGTTTAGCTCTTAATGGAATAACCATAACCCTAAAATATTCGAATAATGTTTCCAGCTTTTCGGCAACAGTAAACTTCGATATTTCTATATAGTTTCGGATGGGTTTTTAACGTTTTCGTCTGATTTACAAATAATTTCTGTTATATTTTTAGTATTTACGAAGATAAATACGATTTTAGTATATTTTTCACTTGTCCATTTTTAATAGGAGTTTAAGGGGGTTCCATACTCAATTTTTGATGATTAATTAATAAAAAAGTAGAACAGTATGTGAAAAAATAAGAGAAGAGGCGCCTTCGTTTATTGACAATCTAACTGTGTGCTGAATTTTAGATTAAAATATTATTGCGTTTTCGAGAAAAGTCTTACCAAAAATATCAAATCTTTTCACCTCGTTGAGGTTAGGTTCACATTTTTGGTAAGACTTTTCTCAAAAACGCAATATAATTTTAATCTGAAATTCAGCACACAGTTAGATTATTAATAAACGAAGGCGCCTCTTCTCTTATTTTGTCACGTACTGTCTTATTTACAAATTTATTACTAATAATCGCGATTGCCGATAAGGTAGGGAGGATAAATATTGACTATGGCACCCCGTTAATAAGGTTATAGCTAGACTCAAATTGGATATATATGTTTATGAACTAAAAATAAGTTCAAAACAAAAGAAAATTTATATTTTATTCTATATAATGGTTAAAAATTAGGATAAAAATTTTTCGTCCATTCTATTAAGAAAGTCTATTTATTATATTACCTACTAAATGGAGTATAATTTCTACTAGGGACATTTCAATAAATTAAATGATTATACCAGTTCTGCTGGATAATATTTGCCTGTTTTATCTTAACCAAACTCTAGGTTATATTTCTAATATAAAAATAAGAACAAATTTAGATTTTCAGATCCAAACGTTCAAATTTATCAAAGTTATATAGGCCTTTCAATTAATTTATAAAAAATAGAGATATATAAATATAAGTAAAAATACAATATTAGTAAAAATACAATATAAGATGGTTATTTCGAAAGTAATGCATTCTTCAGTTTTCATATATGTTCTAAAAATTCGAACTTTAAGGTCTAGATAAATATAAAAAATTGTACAAATGTAGAAAATTATTTATACTATTTGATATTTAGTAAAAATAACTATTTTAATGGTAAACTGAAGACAGACTTGCACAATTATAAAAATTGTTATTATTAATGGTAAAAATTGCCATTATTAATAGTAATTTTTCCTCAACAGTGGCAATTTTTACCATAATTAATAGCAATTTTTTCACTTGTGTAAGTCTGTTCTCCTTTTACCATTAAAATAGTAATTATACTAGCAAAGTTTTCTCATTGTGTTACTTTCGAAATAATGATCATCCCATTTTTGGTTCGAAATAATAAAAAAACTATTCTATTTTTTAAAATTGGAAATATCACACATGTTTTGAACAAGCCTTTGATAAATCGGACCCCACCCAGTGATACACATCTCTTTTTTAATTAAAATCAATTGATAATATTAATAACTAAAAGAAATTGTTTATATATACATTAGATGAAGTAATAAGACACATAGGGGCAGTAATACTTACACTTACCCTATATTCGTCGTGATTATATGTTTATTCAAAGGAAAAACGTGCAGCTCGTTTCTGAAGTGTGCAAAAAAAGAAAAACCCTAAATACGCCCGCGTGCTGACGATGCAGACACTCTTATTGTACCAAACCTCGCATTGTCATTTTTCTTTACATATACGGAATCTTTTCTCTTATACTTCGTTCCCTTAGCAACTGCGTCGAGCCAGTTGTTCATACTCTCACGACAAATCGCAATCCGGATTCGTAATTAAAATGTTAGTTTTTTTGCGTCCCCGTAATTCGCTTTAATAGACATTGCTTACTCATGATTGTATATAGATTCTCCCAACTGTAGTATGCATGTGTATTTACCAGGTCTTCCAGAGCTTTTTATTCACACTAACCTGTCTTGATAAAATTTTTTAAATTATTTCAATTTATACACAGTCGAAAAACCAAATTTAAATCAAAGGTACGATTTTGATAAAAAATTGAAAATTTTCACTTTTATTGATTTTTTTACCAATTTGAGCTCGAACGAATGGTTATTTTTTGTATACCACATAGAAGTAGAATATTGAATAGGAAAAAGTTTGTAAATGTAGTGTAGAATTTAGAAAATGAAAATGAAATATTATATATATATATATGGGAGATTCCATGTGAAGTGATCCAGTTAAAAAATAGAATTTTGTTTTTATGTATGGAATCAGTAAAAAACTACTTGAATAGAGTACAGCTAAATTTTTAGACCTAAATTTCAATTAGTACCAGAGCTGTAACCAATCAAAAAATCGAATTTTTTTAAAAAAATGACATTTTGGCCATTTTTATCACCTAATAACTCAAAATCTAACAATTTTTTCTTATATACATTAAATTTGAAAAAGTTTATAAATTTCAAGAAGAATCTATTGAAATATTTCATTTATATTAGTTTAACACATTGAATATAGTTATAATTAATAAAAACCTTTGTAGTAAAAAAAAGGGTTGTACGATCAAAAATATTTTATCCATCCAAGAATCTAATTCATCGATGATTAATTACCTTCAAAATGGTGCAAAGTTTGGGTGCGGCAGAGCATTTCAGACAAAGTTATGGTGTTTTTAGGCAAATTTCTTAAAAAAAAGAGTGCAAATGCATTTTATGAAAAAAACAGAGTGACCGTATACTTGCATTCAAACAACATGGCACTATTATTCTTCAATAATTCTAAAATATACTATTTAATGTTAGTTTCTGATACTTATATACTATACTTTTCAATCTCTAAGCTGCTTACAAACACAAAATAGTAGGTATAAGCAGTTATACCTGTTATATAATTGAATAAATACTTGAAACTTATTAAAATTCCAATAAATCCAATTATATAACAGGTATAACTGCTTATACCTACTGCTTTGTGTTTGTAAACAGCTTAGAGATTGAAAAGTATCAGTAACTAACATTAAATAGTATATTTTTGTATTATTGAAGAATAATAGTGCCATGTTGTTTGAATGCAAGTATACGGTTACTCTGTTTTTTTCATAAAATGCATTTGCTCTCTTTTTTTAAGAAATTTGCCTAAAAACACCATAACTTTGTCTGAAATGCTCTGCCGCACTCAAACTTTGCACCATTTTGAAGGTAATTAATCATCGATGAATTAGATTCTTGGATGGATAAAATATTTTTGATCGTACAACCCTTTTTTTTTACTATAAAGGTTTTTATTAATTATAACTATATTCAATGTGTTAAACTAATATAAATGAAATGTTTCAACAGATTCTTCTTGAAATTTATAAACTTTTTCAAATTTAATGTATATAAGAAAAAATTGTTAGATTTTGAGTTATTAAGTGATAAAAATGGCCAAAATGTCATTTTTTTAAAAAAATTCGATTTTTTGATTGGTTACAGCTCTGGTACTAATTGAAATTTAGGTCTAAAAATTTAGCTGTACTCTATTCAAGTAGTTTTTTACTGATTCCATACATAAAAACAAAATTCTATTTTTTAACTGGATCACTTCACATGGAATCTCCCATATATATATATATATATATATATATATATATATATTGGTAAATACAAGTATAAGTTATCAAACTTAATACAAGTACATTTTTATTCAAAATCGGTCAAATATAAATGAGTATAACAATACTTAAAGACGTGCCGAACCCAATTTACAGGGATCTACCCTTTCCATCCCAAACGTTTTGTTAGAAAAAGTAATTTAAAAATCTAAATAAATTCACCAAGAGAATTTTAAACATTTGGAAAGGCCTGTCTGTTCGATTTTTTTCGAAAAAATTCATTTTTATTGTTTAAAGTAAGCCCAAGGCCCGATGGTGTCCATTTTTTTTCAATTTGATCCTATTTACATTAACAAAAAATTAAGGAAATTGCTATTTTCTAGTATTACGGTCTGACATCTCCTTTGAAAATTTGAAATAAATGTTTATATTTCTTAATGCATTTGGTTGATCATTTTTTATGTAACCAATTAATATTTTTAATTAATTTCATTTATATTTATAAGTGAAAGAAATGTCAATATCTCGTTTCGATGAGAAAAAAAAAACTTCGTTATATAAAATTTGAACTACTTAATATTCTTCTAATTCGATTAAAAGAATAATTTAAAATTTTTCTTGAATTTAAATACACGTAAAATATAAAACTTAAATGTTAAAAGTTTAGTTTTTTCTTTATTAAAATGCTTGATAAATTGCAACATCATTCCATTATTAAAGTTTCCACGCAGAGATGGGATAAGAACTTAAAAAAGATGAAAGTACCAAACACTACAGTTGCACAAAGGAACTTGATGGAAAGCGAAGAAAAGGAGAAAATTTGCCGTTTTAGTGATTTAAAGCCGGATAAACGAGCACACTTGAAATGTCAAAAACCGACATCTCTCTGTTTGATTTTCTATGGAGTCTTTCTTCCACTCGTTGGTATATCCATATACTCGCTGACAACTCAACCGGGATAACTTTCGTGAGTGAAGAAACTTTTTTTTTTTTAATACGATGTAAGTAAAAATACGTAACCTCCCTTCTCTGGGTCCAAAGTAAAGTCGAGAAAGAGAATCTAGCACCACTGCTCCTTTTGAGTTTCATACGTCATGTATTACGTACATGACTCTTAAAGAAAGTAAAAAAAAGTTAAAGATGTAGGTCGCTATCAGCGCGGTTCATGTATCTAGCTCGCGCAATTTACCCTCTGTGGACAGCCTTTTTAGGTATATTTTCGCGGTTGTTGAATAGTTAAGGAAACACGAAATGAAGTCGTTCTGGTTTTGCTTCCGCTTTTACTGTCATCGCGGGTATGACTGCTCGAAAACCGAAGTAGGCCTAATCCTGAGCTGATGAAAGACAGAAATAGAGAGGGTGAAAGACCCGAGCAAATATTGAACACGCTTTGCGTATACTGATTTCTTTTATATATTACACGCGCGCTTTCAATTCCTGCCAAACGTTTCTTTTATCTATACGTCTGGTCTTTTTTAAGTAAGCAGTCGCTGCTTCTATGTTGCGACGATATTTTGTTTTTTAATCAAAAGTTAGAGCTTCTTGCTCTATATTTTATTAAAGTTATTGTAGCTGTTATAGTACAGTGACTATTATGAACTGTACAAAATTGTTAAGGGGATGTCAAACTCGTTACATTGAAAAAGAGATTTTTTAAGTCAAAGAATATTATTTTCTTAATTGTTAAGAAATGTGGATTAGAATACGGCGAAAGGCGCCCTAGTAGAAATATAGCAATTTCAAATGATTTGAGATTAGAAATAGCCACGTTTTAGGTCAAAACTAGCCATTTTCTATCGATCTTTTAAAAATACCTAGTTTCTACTTTAAAAATTGTTTTTATTTCTACTAGGGCACATGTCTTAACTATTAAGAAACCAGTAACTTAAATTTTGATCAAAACGATTGTATAACTTTGTCTTAATTATAACGTTTTTTATTAGTAATTAATGAAATATTATTAATATAATGCATCGTAGGAGTAATCTTTTCACACGCCGCTAGGGGGGGAGTCGACGACTTTTTGAACTTGATAGTAAATTTTATGCATTAATGATGTAAGTATGTCTACCTTACTCTCATACATTAGTGTAATTAAATATTTTAACTAATTTGACCAAACGAATGTATTCAGTAGGATATATAAATATATTCCTTCGTTAATAATAATGTTAACTTTATAAATTTGTTTAAAATTTATATCTATTAGTAAAGAATATTAGATTTTATTTCATTACTTTTTTTATTAAGGAATATTTCTTAATAATTAAGAAATTAACATTTGCCGCAAAGTAAAGATTTTAAAACAATGACAAATACACATTTTTTTAAAGCAAAGAATTATATGTTACCATCAGAGTCTTTTGACTAAAAAATATTGTTTTTCAAATAATTAATAATTTAAGTAAAATTACAAGAACATTGCTTTTCGTAACGGTGGAATATACAAACGTGGTATTAAAATTTGACGTTAAATACATTAAATACAGTTGTGTGACTTTTCAATATTGCAAATGGTTCTACGATTTATCAATTGCAACATTTTTCGTAAACTAAAACATTTAAGTTTCACTAGATTTTCATACAAAAATATTATCTCATAAACATTTTAATTGTATATAAAGTTAAAACATTAATTTCATCAATATTTAAGGCACTAGTTATAAACTCGGAAGTTTAATAATGCAAATCCAATTTAGTCAAGTTCATCGCCTAATTACACGGTTGCGCTTTCACGACGAAAAGTTGTTATCTTACACGCATATATATATATAGCGAAACTAAAGCAATCTAATCCCGGGTACCAAAACAATGTTCGTACACTTAGCGCAGCATTATATTATAATACGTAATCCAATCGTCGCGAAAATTCGTTGAAATCGAATAATCGACGAAAAAACGCAAAAGAAGAAAAAACATAAAAATATATATATGTATATATACTGTGTATATCGAATGAGAAAACTCGTGATATTCTCAGTGCTTTTCTCATTCTATCATGTAAATTCGAGTTGGGTTCGAATCCCCGTGAAAGTCGGGTTCTATACGGGGTTCCCTTAATTTTCTCCTTATCTGAGTTGGCCGAACGAACGCGAGAGGGAGAAAGACCAGAACCCCGGTCGTAGTCATAAATTCGACGGAGGGCGTTTGCGCGAGGGCAGAAATTATATGGAGCACGTGGCGCAGACACTAACCCACACCGAGGCACCCGGACGTTTATATAGCCGACGGAACGCGCGAAGGGGAGAGCTTTTATTGTCCCTTAGCTCTTCCACGGCGTGTTGTACCCTCGCGCGCTCGTCGATGTCTGGCCCGCCGCGCTCTCTCTATACCCTCGGAATGGGGAAAACACAGAAAAGACGCACGCACGCCCTTTTTTTCACTCTCCTTTCCGGGCATCGGTTTCTTCTACAATCTTCTCTGTATATATATAAACGATCTAACAACATTAATTTATACACAGACATAAACTCTCGTTGATCGTTGCGGCTAATTGCTCGCTTTTAGATTTGTTTTTGTCGTTTTTCAATTTCCTGGGGTATGCATTTCTAGGACAATTTATATATGTGTTAAAAATCGAGATTTCCAAACCGATATGATATAAAGATTTCATACGTACGATTGTATATTAAATGAAAAAAAATTGCGAGTTTGCTGTGTTTAGACTCATGCAATTACATTTGATTTTCAACAGTATTTCGTGAATTAATAATTAATAAACAATAATTAATTTTAGAAAATATTTACTCTGACATAAAAATAATGTTACACCATAATTATTTGAACTGTAAAGATTTTATTTTTTTGAAAAATATATGTTTTTACAACGACTCGAAAAAAGTATAAATTATCAACTTTTATTATTGGCAATTGGTAAATAATAAGAATTTCGTAAAAATCTGCTCTCTGTATCTTTCTTTTTTGTATATATATATATAGAGGAAAGTCTTACGTCTTGAGGGTTGGAGGATAATTCAAGGCTTCTGGGCGGCAAAGGGGAAATTGCGCGCTCGATTAGTCCCTCGGCAACGAGAACTCCGTAACGCGATAAGCCTTGCGAGCTTGCAAGAACTTTTTGAAGAAAACGGAAATGTTGCGGGTAGGACTTAACTATAATTTTCCAAAGTTTCGGACGTTAATTTATTGCATAGAACTATCCTCGAGCTGAAATCGATATATATATATATATATATATGGGTGGTTCTCTGTGACATCGAAGATGAAAAAAATAAATATTGCTATAACTGTGGGAATATGTTTTAGAGGTATCCAGTAGTTCTCCTGAATTTTTTCAGATTTTTTCTGGGCCATTATTTTAAGTTACAGAGAGTCAAAGTTGACATTTTAGCACTTTTTTGCATTATATGCCCATTTTCATGAATTTTTAGCTCCCAGGGGATGCATTTTTCGTTAAAAACATAAGTATGCCTTTTTTTGTAAAATTTTCCGAACTTTTCATTAAAAATACTTTTAAAGACATAAATGTATGCTGTCACACTCTTGTAAGCCATTTAAACCTTAAATAGTGAAAATCAGCAATTCTGCTCCGGACTCTGGTAACCTAGTACTGTCTAAAAGATGTCTTTTTATAGTCAGAAACTGCCTAAAAATTTCCAGAGTGGGTCTAGATCATTAAGATCACTTATGGTCAAAATATCCGGGAAAAGTGCCCGAAATATTAATAGAAATGTATATTTGTTGTCTTATAAGGATGAATCTAGTACCATCATCATTGCAAAAAAATTTATGCACTTACCTTGGAATGGTAGAAAAGTATCTCCACTTGTTTCAGTATCCATCTAATCCCCTGTAAGCTGCTAAAAATACAAATATTATTATAAAATTATAAAAAATAATTTTTTAAACATTTATAATGCTGGATTTTTAGTTTTACATCCCTTACAAGAATTATAATACTAATCTGAAGGATTACTATAAAAGTATCAACATTATTATTATTATTATTCAGCAATACATTGTTTAGATTTCACAAACTTGTCACTGTCACGTTATCATATTATTCATTATAATTATATATCCGATTTATTTATATATCTTTTGTATTAAATACGTATATTCAGTTATTGTAATAATGATGTTTATATATTTATAGTAATCCTTCAGATTAGTATTATAAGTCTTGTAAGGGATGTAAAACTAAAAATCCAGCATTATAAATGTTTAAAAAATTATTTTTTATAATTTTATAATAATATTTGTATTTTTAGCAGCTTACAGGGGATTAGATAGATACTGAAACAAGTGGAGATACTTTTCTACCATTCCAAGGTAAGTGCATAAATTTTTTTGCAATGATCATGCTACTAGATTCATCGTGATAAGGCAACAAATATACATTTCTATTAATATTTCGGTCACTTTTCCCGGATATTTTGACCATAAGTGATCTTAATGATTTAGACCCACTCTGGAAATTTTTAGGCAGTTTCTGACTATAAAAAGACATCTTTTAGACAGTATTAGGTTACCAGAGTCCGGAGCAGAATTGCTGATTTTCACTATTTAAGGTTTAAATGGCTTACAAGAGTGTGACAGCATACATTTATGTCTTTAAAAGTATTTTTAATGAAAAGTTCGGAAAATTTTAGAAAAAAAGTCATACTTATGTTTTTAGTGAAAAATGCATCCCCTGGGAGTTAAAAATTCATGAAAATGGGCATATAATGCAAAAAAGTGCTAAAATGTCAACTTTGACTCTCTGTAACTTAAAATAATGGCCCAGAAAAAATCTGAAAAAATTCAGGAGAACTACTGGATGCCTCTAAAACATATTCCCACAGTTATAGCAATATTTATTTTTTTCATCTTCGATGTCACAGAGAACCACCCATATATATATATATATATATATATAGGTATACCAAATGTACATAAAAGTATATATATATGTACGTATTTACGATCGGTGTATTAGTGATTAAGGCTATAGGGTGTCTGTTAATTTAGCTGACGTCGAGGTTGGTATGTTACCGGGAACAAAGAACGTGTGTATATATACATATATATATGTATATCAGGAGGCACGGTCGCTCGCGATTCACTTCTGCTGCGCGAACGAACTGCGGTTTGATGAGACACCCGATCCGTCTTACAATAATAGGCTTGTCTCTTCTAACACGCTGATACACTAACTATTGGTTTATTACAGGTATACACTTTGTCATGACGTATTCTTGGGTATACTGTACAAAATTTAAATACATTTTTTTTCCTTACCGTTATTAATTTGATCACTTCAATGTAACAGTCATTACGTTTAAATAATAAATATATTACATTTTTGTAACGTGAGTGTCGTTTTACGGTTTTACCGGTGCTGTTAAACACTACTGAGAAAAAATATAAGTATAATATTGCCGATAAAGGGAATTTGTGTCGGTAAATAATGTCACTCAACGATATGTGGGAAATTACGTTTTAAAGAGCATTTAAAGGTCCATGTCAACGCGCCAGAATGACATTGCGCCAGAAGCGTATTACGGACGGTTTCCAATTGAGAAGAGAAGGTGTCATTGCGCCAGCAGTGCCGACAACTTTAACGCGGCGAGGGCGCCAAATTCAAAATTGTATGCCTATATATGTATACACGACCCATATGTATATATATGTGTGTATATACACACGCACACACACACAAATATATGTATGTATGTACATATGTATATATGTGTGTATATGTATATGGTTGAAATAAAACAATATATATATGTAAATTGATGAATCGGTACTTATGCCGACACACAAAAAATCGGAAAATTAGCTTTGTGAGCCCCGCTTTGACGTTATAATATTAATGAAGGATTGGAGTTATAACGTCTTTCGAGGTGCCGGAGGCCTCCGGCCTCCGGCACTTCGAATGAGGTTATAACTTCAATCCTTCATTAATATTATAAGGTCAAAGTGTGCTTTTTTACCCGTGAGGGGTATTTAGGTATTTGGGTTATTGGATATTTGGGTTATTGGTTTTTTATGCATTATTTTATCAATTAATATTCTCCCCCTTATATCTGAGTCGTTACATATGTTTTATAACCTCAAAACACCAAGATAACACGTAATGTCACCATAAGTACCGATACTGATGTTTATATATATATATATATATATATATATATATATGCGCATTATTTATTTTCTTTATAATTTAATATGATTAATTTCAACCATTTAATAATCATATTAAATTATAAAGAAAATAAATAATGCGCATATATATATATATATATATATGTATATATATATATATTGTTTTATTTCAAACATATATACATATACACACATATATCATATGTACATACATACATATATTTGTGTATATATGTGTGTGTGTGTGTGTGTGTGTGTCTATATATATATATATACACACACATATATATACATATGGGTCGTGTATACATATAGGCACGCATCTAAACATAAGTAAGATATATGCAAAATAGCATACAATTTTGAATTTGGCACCCTCGCCGCGTTAAAGTTGTCGGCACTGCTGGCGCAATGACACCTTCTCTTCTCAATTGGAAACCGTCCGTAATACGCTTCTGGCGCAATGTCATTCTGGCGCGTTGACATGGACCCGCATTTAATATTATGTTCTAATTTATATTTTATATTGCACTTAATTTTCGTCTACCTATGTAAAATCTGATGATTGAATAACAAAAAATGACACGATTTTTTTCAAGTTACCTATACATGTATTATAGTTATACATATACAAACATCACAGTTAACATACGTTATAATCGAGTACATCAATTATTTAAAATATGAATTTACTATAAAATAATCAAAATGAATAAAAATCAATGTTTTATTTTATATATCTTTGTTTATATATATATATATATATATATATATATATATATATATATATAACATAACTTTATGGACTAAATCCCAGTTGGAAAATAAATATGTGCTTAGGGGGTGGCATATTCATTGGCTTACCGACCGAGCAAACGATGATAATTATTACATTTATTTAAAAAAATATGCACTTTAATGCAAAACCCGAATACAGAAGTAACACTAGATCATTAAATAATAAGTCACTCCACAAAGTTCCAGGGCAATACGACAAAGACACCCTAAAAAATATCTCCATCGAAAATGCACGATTATCTGTGATTTTTTGTATTATGTCTTTGTTGTATTGACTTGAAACTTTGTAGAATCACTTATTATTGAATGATCTAGTGCTTCTGTATTCGGATTTTACAGAAAATTGAATAATAATTTTTTAAATAAATGGAATAATAATTTTTTTTTGCTCAGTCGGTAACCTATCGGGACTCCACCTCCTTAATATGATTATCTTCATATAGCGATTGAAAAATTATCTATAAGCATTGAATTTGATAATAAAATATTTTATTGCAAAACGAACTATTCTATGTGTAATGAGGTACATTTAATGTTTTATTATTACACGGAGAAAAATGTTTCAGTCAATTTTACCAAACTTTCTGTTTTACTAAACATTCATTAACGCGGTAAAAGACCGAAATCCAAAAAATTACTGTATTTTCAATCAATTTTTAATGAAAGTCTACTATTTTTTACTGAAACTATATAAATTTATACTAAAAAATCAGTAACTTTTTGCATTTTAGTATTCTGTTATCGTGTTAGTGAAAGGAGTCCGCCAATAAGTATAAAGACGTTCCAAGACGTATAAATTATGCCTTATCTTTTACTTTTACTAGCGATATTTCATTTGCAAAAAAAATGATTTTCGGGAAATGAAAGGAAAAGCCAAAATTAACCGATAAAGTTTCATTTTTAACATTGCAAGTATATCTATATATACTAATTTTGAATGTATATAGATATACTTCAAATGCTTTCCGTTGGCGTTCTCCTTTAGTAAAACTGAAATTTTTCTCTCAGTGTACGGGAACGTAATTAATAATTTCTCTGTTGCCACGTTATGTCATTATAACTATCTTGTGTAAAATTCATTGTAAATTCTTAAAGCACCATTTTTCACAAAGTATTTTTTTTTCACAATTCAATATTTAGTTTGTTTACGTACCGAAACTAAATCGGAATACCTAAAAACTATTCGTTTACTCGGAAAAAAAAGATAAAAATATAATAACGTAATTCGACCGTTTGATGCCCCACATTTTTTACTCGTCATTATTTTTGTAATAAAAAAAAACCCTTTTTAAAAACATGTGTCAGCATGTGTACGTACACAGCTTAATTTGCTGCATATACTCGCACAGTAGTTTATTCACTTTAACGCCGTTTCCAAATCTTTGATGCCGGGAGGCAAAGCCTATAGGTACGTATATGTGCACTCGTAAAGCAGACGAAAGAAGGAAGGTAAAAATTGAAAAGGAGAAAAAGAGAAAGATATATATGTATGTACGTATATATGTATAGGTATATATGATGTAAGTGTTTTGCGCGTCAGTGCCGCGAGCGTCTCACCCTTCTCTCGTAATCGTCATTGGGCACTGCGAGCCAGGGTAACTCGGCCACGTGACTTCGGAAGCTTTCGTTGAGATTATCCTGGAGGTTACTCCAGAGCAGCACGTGCACAACCTCGAACCGGCGTTCCTCCGGGTCACTGTTGACGCATTTGTAGAGGTCGATCAGGTGTCTCGTGAATTCGTCGCAACTAGCTCCGGGATCGACGAAGCTAAAGTATATACCGAGAACTTGGTAATCACGGGTGGACTCGGTAGTGCCTAGTGGCCCGGGTGTCGAACAACTCCCACAACGCACGAGGTGTTTACCCAACAGCCGTTGCTGCCACGGTTTTTTCGACCCGGCGTCCATGCGGACTTTGTTGTTAGGACCGGCCGAGCAAGCGGCGGCCATGACGACGCTCCGCGCGCGACTGACGCCGGCGGACGAGTCTGCTGAAGCTGAGCGGCGGCGCCCTTGTCTCTCTCTCTATGCCTCTGCCTCGGCTCGAGAATTTCGAGAGAGAGAGAGAGAGAGCAATGTATACAGCTATATATATACCTATACACCCACTGCACGGTTATACACACGTAGAAGAAGAGCCCGCTTGCTTCCCGCGCGCGTCACTCTCGCCCTTAGAATTGCTGGTTTCGCCTACGCGGATCGAATATTCTATTTGAAATTCCGCGCTAATAAATATTACATTAGCATGGAGATGGCCAGAGATCGAGTACCTCACTGGGAATCTTCTTTCTTGCAAGAATGTCGATGGGAAACTCCGAGAGAAAGATTCTTTCTAGAGCTTCTCTCCCTAGCTTTTTCTTCTTTCTCGCTCCTTCTTTTTTTTCTCAATCTCTAGTGGGTGGAACGATACTTTTCGCGGTTCACCAGTCGTTTCCAAGATCGAATCTGTACAGTCAATGCTTTTTATGCTTTTGAAAAATAGTGCAAACTATTGGATAAACTTTTGAAAGCTTTACCCGTGATACGCTCTTCTAAAATCGTTCGAATATAAGTGTGGATTCTGAAATCCAAACTCCGAAACAATTTTTCGCAATCCTTTTAATCTATATATAGTTTGATTCGTGAAAATATCTTCTTTATGATATTTTATGACTGACCGAATTTTTTCCGTTAACGGGATGTAATCCTCGAAAAACAGAAAAATTATTTATTTTTTTATTAAACGAGGATTTCTGTAACGGTATTGTATTTCCTTTCAAAAAAATCTGTGAATTTTTTCGAATTTTCTTTCTTTTATAAATCATCGAAATTTTTGGGCAGTCGTGAATCGTTGTTTCATGGCTACATATATATTATCGACCAAAAATAGTTATTTTAATTAATTAATGATTAATTATTTCATAAAAATGTCTCTGTCACGATTCTATTTGTTTTGAAGTATCTGTGTTTTTTTTCGGATTTTTCGTACAAATAGGTTTTAACATTTTTAGGAATCTAAGTCCCTGCAATTTATGTATCACATCCCTTTTTCCAATACAATAATAAAATGATATTGCTTTAGAAAATAAAAATCAATAGGTAATGTATTTCAAAAAGTTTAGTGTAGTAAAATTTTAAGAGAAAAATATATTTTACTTTATCGATTGTCAATAAAATATTAGTAATATTAAATATTAAATAATGTACAAAGTGAAAGCATTATATAATTCTACTAAAATTTTTAATTTTTCAAACGCCACTAATTTCTGATAAAAAGCGTACATTTTTTATAAATTAATAAATTGTCAAGCTTGTTGGCAAAGTCAACGCAAATTTAAACTTTCATAAGCGCCTTTCCACCTTCCTAAAATCTGGTGTCAATCAGGTGTTGACACATTTAATAACAGTTAAACGTTATCAAATTATTAATTAATGTAATAATTGAATTTTAAGGATCAAAGGGAATTTGTGACTTGACTAATACATGTACTTGGCATTTATAAAAACATAATATAATTTAACAAGTTTTTGGATTCTTTTAATTACTTCCTCTTAAGTATTATTTGTATAGACATCATTATGCATTTAAAATATTAATTATTCACAATAAATGCATATTTTATTATTTAATTAAAAAACAATTTGCTTTTATTATTCAGCTACTTCACATTTGGATCCTCTCCAACTATATATACGGAATTCGCAGTCGGCATATTATCCAGATTGCGTACAAAATTAGCATTTTCGTTACACCAATATTCATGTTATGCGATAGTAGAACCCGTCGCTATCCAGGTATATCAGAAATTATACATATTTTAATTTCAAAATTAATCTGTATAATAAGTGTATAAATACTTCTTGTTCAAGCAAGCAAATAACATTGTAATTTTTAATTATTATTATCTTGTCTCTTTTCAAGATTTTTAAAGCGTTCCTCTTGTAACAAAGGAAAGTGCTATTAGTGCATCTTTCGAAACAAAGAGCTCTTGGGCTCGTACACTTGAAAAATTCTGTCGAACTAGTCTTTCCTATAGAAGTACAAAATTAAAAGTTGTAAATTATTATGTATAAATAAAACCACATGGTGTCTTAAGTCTTTTTACAGTATTAAAAATACGTTCTTATAGGTTAAATGGACAGTAACAATATTCTCTGATAAAATTCTTTTCAAATTAAACATTAAATACACTTCAAAACATTTTATTATTATTATTATTATTATTATATATTTTTTCTTTGCAATATTAAGTTGCGATAAGTATTAATCTTAAGTAAAGTATAAGTGAATATTTTATCTCGATAATAATGTAAATACTATATATGTTCAGACGTAATTATTGTAAATATTTATATAAATTCTATATTTATATAACCTAAATATTCAGTATAATAAAATTATATTTATCAAAATTGTTTTATGTACAAATAAAAATATTTCAATTGAAACTTAT
This sequence comes from Theocolax elegans, assembly GCA_026168455.1. Classification (NCBI taxonomy): domain Eukaryota; kingdom Metazoa; phylum Arthropoda; class Insecta; order Hymenoptera; family Cerocephalidae; genus Theocolax; species Theocolax elegans. The sequence goes on along the minus strand of CM047426.1, from coordinate 23,070,995 downwards.
CTTTTATTAATGTGAATTACTGGCAATGACAAATAATAATAGTAAAATAAAATATGTACGAAATCATTAAAATAATAAAGATACTAGATAATGTATGAGTATACGTTAATTACTATATATTTACAATTAAATTACAATACTGATAATTTTAATCCTACGTTTATTACCGACTAGTGATAATATAGGTTTGACGCCACCGTCAGTAGGGAAGTTACCGACAGTCGGTAATGCAGCGACCTCTACTACGTACCATTCATGATAATATGTTCCTAATATACCGGTGATATTTTATATTTTACATAATTGCAAATGCAATCATTAAATCAAACTGAGTTTATAAATAAGATAGCTGTTGTTAAAATAATGCAATTAAAAGTTACGAAATATTTTTTTCTAAAGTGAGATTGATAATGCTGTATCACTAGTTGTAACTATTCATCAACTGACCGTGTGGCCTAATGGATAAGGCGTCGGACTTCGGATCCGAAGATTGCAGGTTCGAGTCCTGTCACGGTCGCAATATTATTTTTTTATTCTCGCACCGCGTGTTACACTCTATTTACTTTCTAAACTAGATTGAATTCTACGTGCGAACCTAAATATTATCGAATCAACGATCTAAACTAAATTCTTAGAGTGTATGATCCATAAACCACTCAGAATGATTAATATATAAAGTACATAGTAAAACAATTATATTTTATAAAAAAAATATTTAACAACATTATGGAATAATGTAATTATGTATTTTACATTAATAATTTATTGTATCTTGTTTAACTAACATATTCTGTGAAAATAAAAATTTCTTGTTTTTAAATGTTGTTTCATAATCACGTTACTATTACACACTAACAGAACGGAATATTTTTGATATACGAATATACGTATATTAACTATTAAACATATACCATTTATTATTTGTGTGCGTAAGAAACGTTTCTTTTAGGGTGTAATACACGTAATGCATTAATAATTAATACGCACTCATTCGTCGTAGATATATTTCTCGTGATGGGGTTGTATTGCATTATGTGTGTAACTCCTACTATTTCGCTCGATGTTTATAAATATCATTTTTATATAATAATCGCGTTAATCAATGATGTTTATAAATTATTATTAAAACAACGCGTCAGTAATTAAAAAGGGAATACTACCGAACCATGCGTGCACGTGGATCACGTGAATTCATGGGAGGTATATAACTTTTATTCTAGATTTGAAAGGCTTTATAAATAAAATATACATACGTCAGTCAAGATGAAAAGAGAATTATTATCAGTTTGTTATTTGAGTTAGTCAAATGGTGAGTCATGCGGAAGTTACATATCTATACAAATATGTATATTACTTACCTATATATACCTTTTCGTTAATGCTATATAAAAAAGAAAAAAAAGGACAGAACGCATTATTTTACATTTTGATTTATCCAATAAATTTGAAATCCTCCGATGCATTACGAGTCTATCTGATGTTGCTTTTAATTGTTCAAAGCGTGTAATCTTTATATTACGATCCACGTGGAGTGTAAAAGAGGTTAGTGGGATTACGTGTATTAAGATGATATGGTATATTATATATTTGTCAGCGAGTGTGTTTGCATTCGGCTTATCCACTTTTGTCTGTTCCTGTATATATATGTGTACGGAATTTTACTCGCATATAGCTCTTAAATACACCTGACGCGACACACCATATCGATTCTTCATTAAAGCTTTCGGATGTACTAATGACGCACACTCAAGCGCTTTATAGGGTAACGAATATAGTTTTATTGATAGTTTATTGATATCGATACTGAAGAGCACAAGATTATAACCGTTACTCTATTACAGTCCGACTGGAATATTTGTTATTATAAACATGTTGCGTGATATTTGTAATAAATAAAGTAAATTCATTTTCAAAAGTGTATATTATGTATTTATAAAATTTATGGTAATACATTAATTGATTATTTTTTTTCCTATATAGAATATTTATATATAAAGATTGTCAGATATTTTTAAATACTTTTTAAATACCTTGCTCGTAATATTCTTTGAAAAGATTTAGTATAAATACAACGAGATTGTAATATTAAATTTTAATAAATATATATATCGTACTGTTATTGAACAATCGATTTCATTATAATTTATATTATGATTTATTGCCTTAGAATAATAGATATTTACAAGTACATTTTTAATTGATATAATTAATTAATGCATGATTCACGATTAAAATTTAATATAAGTGTCAAAATAGAAATTGATAAAAAATTTTAATATATATATATTCGATAAAAATATCTGTGCAAAAAATAAAAAATATCCTTCGAGCCGGATTTGAACCAGCGACCTATGGATTTCTACACATTATGTACCAACTACAGTCCACCGCTCTACCAACTGAGCTATCGAAGGCGTTGCGCTACAGAAAAATCGGAACGTACTTGAAGAAAGATTATGAATCTCAATGTTTTAAATGCGTTTTAACGATGAAAAATAATGTAAAATTAATGTATAATATAATAATGAATTATTTTATTATTTGTCTTATAAGATCAATCAAATTAATTTTATTTATAGCATCTTAAATATATATTTTATATTACTAATTTCATTATTTATATTTATAATATTGAATGCAAATAATATTACGAATTAGTTTTTAATATATTTTTATATTTTTAATTTTTTTTATAATTTTTTTTTATAATATGTTAAATAATAATGAATAAATACGTGTTGACTTGTGATTATTTACAATATTAAAATATTGTATAATTAATTTTAGGTGATTTTTAGTATATATTAAGTAATGCTAAATGCAATATTTTGTGCAGTAATTCATATAATAATATGGGAATAATCGCCTTTTACTCCCGAACTGAATATACAATTTTAACCCTGATCGTTTGAAAATTCACTTTCTGCAATAATACATTTTATTTTTTTTAATTTCTAATTTTTTTCAATAATGTAAATTATTTGATATATTTAATGATAAAAAAATGAGTCTTCGATGAATGAAATGGGTATACGGGGAGTAAAGTGAGTCTACGGGGAATAAAGTGATCGTAGCAAAAAAATGCAATTTTACTTCACTCGTATATAGAGGTTAATAAAGTAGACTTTTTAGATGTTCAGGGTGAAAAATTATTTATATACTGCATTATTTAATTTTAACATCAGTCAGTTTATTTATAAAGTATATTGCTAACGCATTATGTGTGCGTACTTATTTTATTCAAACCGGTGTATACTTTATATTACAATCGTATTATTGAAAATTCGCGAAATCGTTAAAGTTGCAAAATTAAGGCCGGGTCAAAAGATCATAGAATGTAAATTGTATCTGTAACTTCTGTAGTTCAAACAAAAGGTGATAAAAGGCACTTGTAATGTTTCTACTCTTGAGTATATACATACTGTTAAACATACCTATTAGAAATAAAATTTTATAAATTAATCAGGTTCGATTATATATGGTATATAAACATAATTTAAAATGTATGTGCAGGTTTTTAACTTTATATGTATATGACTTTATTATCGATTATGCATGCATTGCAAGTAGAGATTCGGAAAAATAAGTAATATACGAGATTCAAACCTGTTTGATTTTAAAAATTGTATTTTTAATGCGTACATGTTTAACAGTATAACAATTGAAACAGTGATTTTTTAATATAAAAATTTATTTTGTGTAGAAAATAATCTTATTTTTCATCAAATATAATAAATATTATACAATTTCATGGTTTTATTATAACTCCGAAACAAATTAAAGAAGAGCTGTAAAAGAGGATTGTAATTATAGTTTCATATTATCAAACGAGGTATCGGCTACGTGCGAACGCGAAAGGGCTTGGCATTTGATAAATCGTTGAGTATCACGACTTGACATTATCGCTCATTGGAAGGTCAGATATGGTTTGAGGTACCCGAAAAACTAAAGGATATAGATACTATATATGGATTACGCTAATATAGAAATCAAAATTTCGAAAACGTTATATTGTTAATTCTACAAATATATTATATATATACATCAATGTTATTATTCAACTATACACACGTAACCAATTTCTAAACACGATTGGAATAACTACAAATTTTATTTTAGAAAACGTTAATTTAATAAAAGACTTTCGCATAACAAAGTCGATGTTACATAGGAAATTAAGTGAGGAAATTAAATAGTTTGCGAAAGGAAATGAAGTTTAAGCCGTAGTAACCGAGGAAAAAAAATTATAATGCTCATTAATTTTTCGTATGTAATACCATATATTTTTGCCAACTATAAGTAATAATTTACGTAGAATTTATATATATTATAGTACGACAAATTTAAATGTTACGTAATAATTGATCGTCCGATTGAAAGTAAACGTGTAAGAGGGAAAAGTAAGTGCCTGCGTAAGAAATTTTCGTAAAAGCATTTACGTCCAGTGAAAAGGTACAACTAAGAGGGATTCGAATAAAGCCATTTCATTGTTGTACGACACAAGTGGAGCAAGAAATAGTCAATTCAATAATGTATAATTAAATTAATGTCAACTTCCTAATAAATTTTATTATACGTACTAGGGCAACGAACGGATTACGACTTGGTTGCACAGACTAGAAACACGGAACCTTATTTACAGCAAGGTGGTTTCTGTATTAAATACATACGAGACTATACGTAATAGAAAATGCATGACACATTTAAAAAAGTAAAAACATTTTTTTTTTCGTAAATTTGCATTTTTCTTCCATAAAATACATTTTTTACTGCTTCCGTTTGTTATTTCAAGCTGATACGCAGTAATGAGGAACTCGGGTTATCTAAATTTGAAAAATATTTCTCGGAGTGCATTTTAAACGAAACAGTTAATGAAATGGTTTCCATATATACGGAAACGTAGTTTTGAAAATAAATATAGTCACTATACATATACGGTAAGTCGGTGATATAGTGAAAAAAGGAAAACGTTTTTTTTTATAATTAAATAATTCGTTATAAATGTTATTTCAATGTCGAAACATTAACCAATATGGCGACATATAAAATGACATCACTTTTCCAAACAATTAATTTCCCATATACGTCTGTAATTATTGAGCGAACATATATACACATTTTAGGTAAAGCTTTATAAAAGATTAATCCCCGTGAATGAACGAAAAAGCTGAATATCCGTTATATTCCGGTATACTCGTGCGCGGTAATGTATAAAGGTCAAACAAATAGGAAAGAAAATAAGAGAAAAAAAAAATGAATGAAGAAGCAGCACAGGTGGAAGAGAAGTATTCGTTTTGACCGTGATGATTTCTGCATACACTCGAATAGAAAGGTATATTTTGAGACATAGACGCGATGATTCTCCCGCGCGTAATCTGGCACTTCCTCGATTCGGCGCCGTCCCACTATATGCTTTTTTAACCACATTGTTTCGCGGTTTTCGTATACGTGATATTTCTACACTGTTCGTTATCTCGTAATCAAAGATACAACCTATACTCGATATAAATGGTTTATCGGTATCAAATAACTGAACCTTCCCTTTTATTTCCCGTATAATTTTGATTAATTACTTTGGTGTAGACCCCTCGTACCTTTAAATCTGACATTGCCAATGTTTATTTTTCTGATCGATGTTAATAATGTACATCTATAATCTCATTAATATTTATTTAAAATACTTATATGTTTATATACATAAATTAATAATATTAGCATTTATTTGGTTCGAGTAATGAATGCGATATGATTCTTGGATCGATGCCACCGAGATATTGAAATGAACTCCGACAAATATTTTTTTAGACAATTTTTACACTCCTCCTCCTCCTCTACATTATCATTAAATTAAAGGCATTCATCTTCTTCAAACATTTCTGCAGTTACTTAATCGTTATAAATGTAACAAAATGCTACTTTTAATTATATACTCTGCTTGTATATATTTATCATACCGCGTTGTTTGAACTTATAATATAGTTTTGATACATTATATAATAATAACAACTACACGAGATTACTAATTGTCTTTTCGTGCGCTCGATACATAAATTTCAAAGTTCATGTGCATCTTCAAAATTGTATTTATTCGATTAATACATGCTCTTGTAAGTATCTATATAATTTATACGTATAGACGTATAGGTATATCAATTCAGAGATATTAAATATTTTAATTTAATATTCCGGTTACTAAATAAGTAATTTGTAAAAATATTTTATAGATTCCACCATTTAATCATATATTTTATTTAATCCCAAAGTACTTTCAATACACTTATTTCAAGAAAATGTTTATTTAACAATTATTACACATTGTATAAAAATACTGTTGTTTATTAGTTGCATAATACGTCAAAGTTTCGAGCTAGTTTTATTTTTAAAAAGATATTCTTATTATTTTAGTTATTATGTTTGTGTACTATAAGAATGGAAGATTCAACATTATTATGTTAAACAAAACAGAATTATTTTTAGATATAACAATATCTCATTCGAAATGCACATTTATTTACCTGTCAATGTGAGCAACGTATGTATAAACAATGTATTCAATGTATTATACGTCTATCTACCGTTGAAGTCGAATGAAAAATTTAAATTCACAGATTCGCACACGATCATTCGAAAATTCAATACTAAGATAATATTCGTATCACATACTGCTTATCGTATATTTTTTTTGAATAGAAATATTCTTTTAAAAAATATAATGAAACATGGATCATATTGGTTGGTCGAATACATAACGAAGCCATGCAGCAATTTGAAATGTCGTAAGTTTTAAACGCGTTGAAAAATTAAAATCAATTAAACGTTCCCGTCATCCTACAAACACACGATATCTGCATCAAAATTTTGGCAATACGAATGAACGGCCCTGCATATTAACCGTAAAATAAGGTATAAAAAAACCATTCCTTCACAAGCGATCCTAACAATTCCCCATAACGAAATAATTTTCCAAATTCATGGTTATACGCTACACACGCGAAGAAGACCAGGCTAGTAAATAAGGTACGATGGAAGAAATAAAATCACGGTGGTCGTAGTATTATGTAAATGAAATACGGGGCGACGATGCATATGCGAAACGTCGGCTGTATTCTCCACCGCGCGCACGTACAACGCCGTACGCAAGGGCTTCCTCTTCGTGTATATATGCGCTCAGATAGGATGAAATACATTTCACGTGTGCGTATGGCATGTGCATCGGTGTACGTGTGTGTGTCTGTGCCTGTCCGTGTCTGTATGTGTGTGTGTGTGCGTGTATGGATATTTATATATACGTGTGCACTCAACCCGGCGAATTTTAAACGCGTCGACTGTACCAAGCGAATATTTAAATTTGCAGGAAATTAGACCATTTTCAACGATTCGTTGCCGTTACGTTTCATCGTCTACGCGTATTCGCTATACTTTTAAATGTGCAACTTTTCATACGTGACGTTCATTTACTTTTTTTTTTTGTAAATAATATTTTGAATTGCCTTCTTATGCAATTTTATTGTGTTTCGCAGTTAGGGGAGTTTTTAGTCCTTTGTTGCTAATAGTTTTAAATTACCTATATCATAGGGTACGATGAGCATTTTCTTGTAAAATTTACTATGAAAATACGCTTGGACATTTGATCGATAATTCAAAAATTGCTGTTACAACTTGGTAAAAATTGTAAATTTTATTACAAATAGTATTACTTTCTATTATGATGTGTGTCCCTGCATTACAGTGCAGCTATCGTAGTAATTTGTATAAAGTTAGTTTTATTAAAAAGTACATGGATCAGGTGACTTAAACATATTACAAAATTTTAAAGATTTTGATAAAAATAAATTGCAAGTATAAGCAAGACTGAAGGCTGATTTATCTTGCCGCTCCTTTCACTCAATGGTTGAATAATTAATAGACATATTGATTATTATGAAGGAATCATTTATGGAATATCTGATGTAATAATGAAAAATTTACTTTCTTATCTTTATTTCAATGTAAAAAAGGACATTAAGATTTTAATATTAGAAAAAATTCATTTTTTTTTACATTTTTTATATATATATTGTTTAAATACTTTACTTTCTTTCTCTAATTCACTTACCTTTTGTATAATGAGTAAATTGAATTTTAATCGTTATCTTTCCTTATCTTATAAAACTGACAGTAAGAAATATTTCGGAAATTTAAATTACCATGGGAAAAAGATAAATAAAAAAGTAAAAATACTTCAGTAATATTATTGATGTAACATATACATGAAACAGATAATTAGTAAAATATATGAAGAAGAGACTATTGTAATCAATGTATGAGTTATTAATGTTAACATTATATAGGTTGTATTCTTAGAAATGGTATTATTAGATTAACGGACTTATATAGTAGTAATTTAATTGCCGGTGATTAATAGGTCAGTTAATTGAACTGACATCTAAAATTAAACGATTTTATTCTTTTATGTACGTATACTTTGCAATGAAGTTTTACTTATTTTTGGGTATAAGTATATATGATTCATGAAAGATTTCAAAGTAATAAAATCAATGCCAAACCTTTTAACGAGATTTTAATGAAAATGAGAAATTGGCCATAGCAGAAATTGGTCACTCCCAATTAGCAGTAATAATCATTAAGTTTGTACGCGATGTTGACGAATCTTAAAAAGATCCATTACTACGAGTATCACTCGACTTAAAAGTAATTAGACATCGATGAGTATAGTAATGATCGTAATGTCGTTACGTGAAACATTGTAAGTTAAGGTATTTAATGTACAATTTAAGGTATTTATTTGTATAAAAATTGCTTCTCTATACAGTCATTAGAAATGTTTATATTTATTTACATAAGAAATACTTGATTATAATGATAAAAATTGAAATTTTAAACAATTTTTAGAATTATATCAACTTTTTATAAATAGTAATAATTGCTTAATACAAGATAAAAAAAATTAAATCTACGTAAATATTTTCATATTTTTAAATCTATATAAGTTTCATGTATAAGTTTCAGTTACCGTTTTTACTCGGCCTTTATATTCAAAGTTACAAACTAAATTCTTTTATATTTTCGTTATTGTATTTGCGAATTGTTTCAAATATTCTTATTCAATAGTTTAATCTACTTTTTTAATGTGAATCTGTTATGTAAATCTGATATTCCTTTTACTTGAAAGTATAAACAATTTGTTTATCTGTTGTTAAATTTTAGAACTAATTTTTTTAGATATATATATATAAACATTTATTTACCATTTGTATTATGTTATTATTACTAACTAAAAATTTGATATAATTCTAAATTTTTTTAAAATTTCAATTTTCATCATTATATATAATTAAGTCGTTCTTGTGAAATATATATACTTTGTTTAAGTAGATTGTTATTTTTATATTGAACTATATAATTAATTATTCCGCAAATATAGCCTCCGTATTGTATTAACTAAAAGACAAAGCCAACTTTTATTACCTGGAATACATACATTGAGTATTGTTTGTAGTTATAAGAGGATGCAATACCCAGAAATTACTATGGCATTTTATTTAATTAACAATAATTTTACTGATTTAAAAAAATTTTCTGTAACAATCTTTCATTTATTTTTAACATTATTTACAAATATTTTTAATATTTTATTTTAAACCATTGACATTTGATATCCAACATATGTAGACGAGAAGTGATTATATATATTTGAAATTAATTATATTTTTAAAATATCAGTCCGTAAATTTCTACGGCATTTAAATATTACATAATATTGTTTTCAGAATTATAGTTTTTTTAATTTATTTTTTAAATGTTCGGGTCTTCAAAAGTAGGTCTCTGTAATTTGACTATCACTTCAAAATTTTAACGCAAAAAACAATTTTTAAATAAAAAATATAGTGCACTTAATTAATAGATTTGTTAATTAACTTGAACAGAGATTTTGAAGATATTTAATTAAATAGAATCAAAATAGAATTGGAGTTTAATTAAAAATCTAAATATATACGACTGAGAATTAATTTTGGTATTATCAAATTTTGATTATTTTAAAACAAAAGTGACATTTTTTATTGTGGAATCGTTGTATGAATAATTAATTAAAAGTGTAGAGTACGACGGGTTGAACGGTGCTACTTTTGATTAATCATAGTCAAGGAATTTGAAATAGAACATTAATGTAGGTTGGACCCTCAATCCGCATAAATGACAAAAATCCGGAGTAACAAAACAGTTGAAGCACCAAGATGGAAACTCGAGGTTGAAAAAGGAAGAGATAAAAACGAAGTGAGCGTAGAAAAGAACAAGGGGGAGTATAGAGAGCGTTGGATAACGGGATGAGAGCGAGGAGAACGAGAGAGGCCGCAACATCGTACTCGAGCGTCATTAGCGTATAGGCATTACGATCGCGATCGAGGCTCGTTGCGCGCGCGAGAGAAGAGTTCCGGCATGATCCGCGGTCGCGTCGCCATCGTCGACGTCACCGAAAACGCCGGCGCAAACTCGGGCGTCCGTCGACGCAGTCGCAGTCTCGGTAAAAGCTCTCCTCGACTCGGCCCCGCAGTCTGGCGTCGCTGGTCGACGTATGCGGATCCATCCCGTCGAACGCGCCAGTCCGTTCTATTCTCTCTTCTCTTCACTCTCTCTCTCTCTCTCTCTCTCTCTCCCTTTCTGTCTCTCCCTGTCTCTCTCTCTCTCTTTCTCACATTCTCTCCACCTATCCTCCTCTTGATTGTCCTCTCTTTGTTTCCGTCGGTGCCAGTCTCAGGCAGGCCTGGCAGTCGCTTTATCCGTGTCCGGCGTTCTCTTTCCTCAAGCGTCTCACCCCTAGGGTTCGTGAGTGATCGCGAGTGAGGGAACGCGCGAACCGAGTCTACTGCACGGTGGTCGTATCGAAGATCCCGCACGTTGTAGCCGATCCGTGGCCGAGTGAGGGAGATCGTGGAGGAAGCCGGGAGGCGCGATGAGGCGGGAACGGGGGAGGTGAGGTGAGCCGCGAGCGCGTCCCGGAGTCAAATAGCCATGAGTGCGGTAGTGCCAGTTACCGAGTCGCGGGAGCTAGCGGGAGCTTCGCTCGACTGCCCCTCGTAGCGGCCGGCCGATGGATATCCTCTCGGAGTGCCGAGCCACCGAGACCAAGGTGATTGACTTCTCCTGACTCGTGAGTATATATGATACGTATACACCTGCGCCGGCCCAGGGGCCACCCCTCGAGCCACACATTTATCAATACCGAGGTTCTCCTACCCCATATATCTATCTCTACATACCTTACCTTTCCTTTCCTTTGTACCTTCGAACAACCGCTCGCGCGCGCGCGCACACACACACACGTACGTGCATTTGTACGAATATATCGGACCCCATCGATTTTAACCACCCGGGGTGCAGCCATCGCGTAGCGGACGATCGATGGCGTCCTTCGCGGCCCCCGCGGGAGGATCGATCGCGCGCGCGGACTGCCTTTCGTCGCCGAATATTATCGCACCCGCGCCCGAGATGGAGTCGAATCTCCCGCTAAACGAACCTTCCACCGATCTGTATGTCATCTCTTATGGACACAATAAGATACTTTTTCCCGTGATGGGATGCTTAACGAACGCCGGAATCAATCAATTGATGATCAGAATTTCTTCTTCTTCTTCTTCTTCTTTCCAAATAGGCTCTTTCGTTTTGTGATTGTGATCTATCGCTTTGGGGGGTCCCTTCATTTGTCAAGGATTAAACGACGGACTAAGCGCTTTTACTTGGTAATTAGTGGCTCATTTCTTCCTACTATTCATTTTCTCCCAAGTGTTGTTCATCTATTGCTAACTGCACATAACAATTCGTTAAATTCATTTCTCTTTTTTTTTACCTTCCCCGCGTAAAAATCGGAAAGTTTGGGCCAACTTTGGCCCAAGTTTATCTTTATATTAAGTTTGGCGCAACTTGTGCCATGAGACTTTCCCAAACTTGAAGTCCAGCACTATCCAAGTTTAGGAGAACTTGATATAACTTTGGGATAAAGTTTCGGAAAACTTTAGCAAAACTTTAAATTCTTGACAATTTTTTATATACAATAGTCTATTTATAAAGATAATATTATTGCTATATTGCAGTAAAAAATCGTTTTTTCATAATTAATTATTAAAATATGAAATCATTAATTAAAAAATGAAATATCTGTGGAGACAGTATCTCAAGATTAACACAAACTAAATAATATATTTATTAATAACATTATAATATAATATTGAATGGCGATATAATAAATATTAATAATGCAATGATTTTAATTTATGTTTCATCATTTAATTTTCTTTTCTTGTCTGAATGAAGATCTAAATCTGAATAATTGTCGTCATCGGAAGAAAATTCTTTTTCTAGATCTTGAATCTTCTTCAGATATTCCTGTTCAAGTTTTTTTCTCATTTTTTCAGTATATAGCAATTTTCGTTTTTTCTCTTCTGCTTTATTTTTAAAATCTTTTGATTCTTCATCGTACATCTTACTCTTTTCTGTTGTTAATATCATTGCATTGTTATCCTTTTGATTTTCCTTATTATCATACACTTTTTCTATATTCTCTATATTTTTTTCTGAACTTTTCGTGTCTATTTTGTTATTTTTTTCGTGATGCATTGTAGGAATTTTCAAAATTTTTCCATGACTTTTATTGTTCCTTAAAGTGGCACATAGAGATGTTAATACTTCTCTATATTCTCCAGATCCTATTTTGTACTTATTTTTATATGTATTTTCATTAACGTACTCTATACATAAAGTAGAAAAGAATATTTTATTATTACTTAATATACAATATTTATATAAATAAAATGCAGTAAAACTAAGAAATCGTAGTAAGCGAAATAAAGAGCAAAAATCTAAAAATAAATATAGATAAGTAGAAATTTTAGATTTTGTTTTAATCACAGTTTAGCCTATTAAAAATTAACTTTTTTATATTAAATCGACTTTAAAATGTATATTATAAAGTATTACCAAATACCGCCGTATAAATATTTTGGGGAATTGCTGGCCAATTCTTTCCCGTAGCTGACATTCCTTTCAATTTTTCTTCTCCAAGAATCATTTTCATTAGACGCCTAACTAGCTCCCTTGGCTTTCTCTTCCAATGATTTTTAAGAAATTCTGTTTTTTGCCTGTCCACGAATACTTCAGATCTAGGCGTTAGCTCTATCTATAATATAATATATAAATAAAAGTATTTGCTTTATTGAAATTTTATAAAACGTAGTATAATTTGTTAGTTATAATTTACCATTTTACCAGTGACAGTATTATTTAAGTCTTCGGAACCAGAAACTATATTTTCAGTTCTACAATTTTCTCCAATTTGTAAACTTCTTACTAATTTTACTATTTGATTAAGTTTGTCTATATCTTTTTCATTAACTATAAAATTAATAAAAATTATGTTAATTCTTTTGAAAATAATATAACATATAAAAAAATTTATTTACTTTGAACTAATTTGTGACATTGACACGATCGGTTTAAATTACTTTTCATCGCTACTGATATTTCTTTTGACGATGACATCTCATCTTCGAATCTTTCATTATGCTCATCATCAGATTGTCCTTTTGCATTTTCACTACTATAAAGCAAATTTAAATCATTTTACGGTAATAAATTTAAATCAATTTTACGGTCTGAATCTACATTTGAATACATTTCAATAGATGCTACAAAATAATTACGTTACTAAATTAAAACAATAAAATATAATATAAAACTAATTAAAGATAAAATATATGTTTTATAGTATGTATGTATAAAATAAATATATAATAAAAATTAACTCACTCGTCCCATGAATCCTTGATAGAGGAAGACTCGGTCGAAAAAATTGACGGCATATTTATAATGGCTGCATTATTTTTCATTGATGCTTCCTTCCTTAATGTGTTATTTGCTTTATCCTTTGCTCGATGCTGCCTTTTACTCAATAATAAATTTGGGGATACAGACTTTCTTTTCTCTGGTGTTAGCACATCGCCAGTAGTAGATAGAGTCAACGATTGTAAATAATCTTGACTTTCTACAGAAAGAAAATTATGTTTTACTTTTAGCAATTTATATATATATATTTACTTAAATTTTAGTTATAAGACCAATAACAATGTGTGTATAAATAAATAAATAATTTTTTTAAACTAACCATTCTTTTTAATAACTTTAGCTGGGTACCACTTTGATCCCCATTTCGCCATAATTTTACCGTCTACTCCAATTCGAATATCTTCTTCCCTTACTACGCTACTTTCACTCGTTTCTGTCCATAGTATCAAAGCAAATTTTTTCATTTTTTGTATACAACTATACTAAAATTAAATATTCAAAATTTAAAAAATTGTATAAATATTTAGTTTCAAAATTAAAAAAAATATTACTATATAAATTTCTGGAAAACTATATAATATTAGCCAAATGTTTATTGTAGTTTGAATTGGAAAATAACAATAGCTGCAACACTAAAATATTCAGTAACTACAATGTACATTAGAAACATTAACGTAAACGTATATTTATGAAACAAGCAATAACAATACTGAATATATATTGCAATAAGAATGTAAATAAAGATAATTAAATATGAAAATTATAAAAATATAAGAAAAATTATTTTTAAGTACATTGCTAGTTTTGAAAAAAAAATCTTAATTTATGTACAAGCTAATATTTTATGTTTGTAAAGTTTTGAATAAGTAATTGAAAGAACATTTAAATTGATGTATATAAATACTATAACCTATTCAAACGTACCAGCTTCTTTCCAAAGTTCAACTAAATATCGTCTGCTTATCAGATATCTTTCGTCCAGACTGCTTGTCTGCTCTGAATTCTCTGGTTTCGTTATTTTATATTCACGAGTCTCCGTCCTTGGGTTTCGGGTCTTGAACTTTAAACCATAATAGTTCAAAGAAGAAATCCATTGAGCATTGCTACTGTTTTCATATATGAATAGCATGAAGTGAGTCGTATCCAAGACAACTCAAACATGAAAATTGCAATACAATATTCGAATAGGTTAAAAAAATGATAGTTAACGTAAAGATCGAAGAATGTTTTTTCGAATTTGTGTGACAAGTATAGTTTAAGTTTTTGTGCTTGAAATATTGTGAAAAATGGAGAGTACAAAAAATAATTTTGCGGAGTATTCGCGATCTTCAAGATATCGAATAATCGCTGATAATCTAAGATCCAGCGATTTATCCTATTCTGATGATGACCACAAAAGTGATTCAAGCATCGCAACCAGATCTAGTAGCAGTTTCTCAACTAGCAGTGATAGCGAAGCTTCTAGTAGTAGCTATGGTAAGAAGTTATTATTAATTTGATAAGTTTTACATAACAGTTTTAATGATTCATTTTTTAAGTTTTAACAAAAAAATTTAATGTTTCTCGAAATAGTTTGGCGTAATTTGGGAAAAGGTAATAACGTAATTAAAATGAAATAAATACATTACCTTTTTGTAATTGTTGCTGATAACCGTGGCATTGATTCTCAACGGTTAATTGCATATTACCTAATTTAGCCTAATTTTATATTGTCACCTATTTTTGCAGATAATTATTTGATTGACAATGAAAACGAATTTTCAAGTAACTCTGTCGACGAGAGACAAATTATTGGAAGCGACAATCGTGAAGAGCATTTAGGTATGTTGTATAAAGCAAAGTGCTTTGTGTTTTTTACAATACCAAAAACCGGTTTTTAAATTAATTGTTAATAAATATTATAATTTAAATAATATTCTTTTTAGAATGTACTAATTTTATAATATAATTAAAAAAATTTAACTTGTAACATAAATATAAAAACAGTCTAACATGATTTAATTTTATTATTTATATTTATTTTATAATTTTTCGTTGATTAGTGGTTCGAATCCCATCATAAACTGTGAAATCAGTTATACTGCACTTTAAATGCGTTTACTGATTAAGACATAATAATAATAATAATAATAATAATAATAATAATAATAATAATAATAATAATAATAATAATAATAGCAATAATAATAGTAATAGTAATAATATTAGTTACAATATTGCTAATAATAAAAGTAATAAATAAATATTCATTATAAAGTAATTATACTGGAAAAATAATAGTTTTTTGTTGAGAAATAACCTAACAATATTATTATCATAAGCCCTGATCTAAGTCAAATTATATTCTCACTAATTAGATGCTGTGGATGGGGAAGATTTATCGTCTGAAAATGAAATTTCGTATGATGATGATGATGAATTCTCAGTAAATACTCAAGACGATGAAGAGTCTACTGTCGAATCATCGAGTGAGACAGACAATGAAGATGATGAAGAGGAAATTATTGAAAATGCGAATGAACCCCTTTACGTTGGAGCGCCAATCACAGTCGGTGAAAGCATTATTTCAATTTTAAAGGTAGCGGTGCGTTTTAAGGTTACGGGAATTTTATTATCTTATATATTAGACCTAGTTTCAATGCATTGTATTCAACCGAATAATTGTGCGACAACGGTCTATAAGTTAAAGAAATTTTTGACAAAAATAAATTCACCGTTTATTCGACATTATTATTGTACTTTATGCTATTCAAAATTAAACGAACATTTTTGTCAAAATTGTAACAATCCTGACGAAATTAGCTATTTTCTAGAGGTTCCAATAATAGCACAATTAGCTAAATTTTTAAAAAGGGCGGATTTTAGAGAAAATTTAAATTATCGTTACGAACGTATAAAAGAAAATTGTCAAAACTACGAAGATATTTTCGATGGCACGATTTACAATTCATTACCGGATAACTTTTCAGTTAATAAAAATAATATTACGTTCACGTGGAACACGGATGGAGTACCACTATTTAAATCCAGTAAATTAAGTGTTTGGCCATTTTTTTTAATGGTAAACGAACTTCCATATAAACTTAGAGTACAAAAAAAAAATATTTTATTAACTGGATTATGGTTTGGTCCCGAAAAACCTTCCCCAAATTTATTTATGGGTGTTTTTGTGAATGAGTTAGAAGAGCTGTACCAAGGGGTCAATTTTGAAATTCCTAATCACGAACAGTCGCTACGTTTAAGAGCAATGATTATTAGCGGTACCTGCGATTTATGCGCTAAAGCATTGTTCATGAATGTTAAGCAATACAATTCGATATATGGTTGCCCCAACTGCAAAATTCGCACAAAACGAGAGCAGAACGTCACAGTTTATCCCGTAGAAGAAAATTTAGAGTTGAGAACTAGCGAAGAATCAAGGTCATTCGCTATTGAAGCTCATCAAACTGACAATTCTATTTTTGGAGTTAAAGGGCCAACTGTATTGGATAAAATTGTTTATAACTATGTCGAATCGACAGCGGTGGATGAGATGCACAATGTCTTCCAAGGTCTGGTAAAACGATTGCTTTCATTTTGGTTTGATGCCGATTATCGAATACACGGATTTTCTCTCTTTCCTTTTGTTAATATTATAAATAGTAGAATTCAAAGCATTACGTTTCCATCTTTTGTTCCCAGAATGCCAAGAAAAGTCACCGACTATGCTTACTGGAAAGCTACAGAGCTTGTTATATTTTTGTTAGTTTATAGTCTGCCGTTATTAAAAGGAATAATGACAGCACAATATTTTGAACATCACGCTTTACTAGTATACGCTATTACAATTTTAAATTTTTCAAGTGTTTCTGAAGCGATGATTGATGATGCCGCAAAGATTTTAAAAGAATATGTAATACGATTTGAAGATTTGTACGGACTAAGGTATATGACATGTAATGTGCACCTTCTTCTGCATTTGTCGGATAATGTAAGAAAATTTGGGCCCCTGTGGGTAATGACTTGTTTTCCCTTTGAGAATTTGAACGGAATATTAAAGAGTTATGTCCATGGTTCGAGACATCCCCAATTACAAATTTGTTCAACAGCAACGTTGTTTTTATCACTGATAGAAATACAAGCGAAAATTTTAAGACCTGGCAGTCCAGCTTCAAAATTCTGTGAAAGGGTAGACAAGTCAGGAATAATTCGATATAAAACAAAAAATATTAAAGACGACATTTATGCAATCGGAGCAATATTAAAACCACGATTTATACCACGACGAATTTTAAATGCTTTAAATAATGATTATGAAGAGGAGTTGTTTAATTTATCGAAATGTGAAGTATTCCATAGGCTGTTAAAGCAAGGAAAATATTATGAAACAGAGCTTTACATCAAGCGCAAAAAGTCGAATTCCACTTTTGTAAAATATTATTATAGAGGCGAGAAATGCTTTGGAATACTTCAATATTTTATAACTTTGCACAAATGCGAATACGATGATTGTAATCAGAATTGTAACACATTTGCGGTTGTTATGAGATGCGAATTAGAAAGTGTTTTTCTATGCAATTTTATTGAAAGCCACGTGCCAAACACTTATGTATGTACAAAATATGCACACGATTTAAGGGCGATATATGTTGATGCAATTATACATATTTGTTTTTATTTTAAAATTGAAAATTGTTGGTATGTTGTCATTCCAACAAATTTGACAGAACAGGTGATTGCATAGTTAAAATTTGTAAATATATATTTAATTTTATTATTGTAGTATTAAAACTATATGAACATATGTATATATAATAAAACACAATATTTAAGATTGTTACACAAAATAATAAAAATAATATTAGATCTTCAAAATGTTATTAATATATATTCTGAAACAATATAATAGTACTGTACCATATATGTAATATATATTATACTGCATATTATAAAAAATACTATCAACAATTGTCTTCTTAAGAAATGAAAATAATGTAAGTATACATAAGATATTTATTTACCACAATTTGTTACAAGTTGCGTTCCATTTTTTATTAGTTTTTTAAAAACTACTTATAATACAAATTTTAATTGTCGATAAACATACCACAATATTGTTCACATGTTACTACCTACATATTCCTTTAAAAATTAGAATTAAAGAGTTAAATTTATTCCGAGTTTGTGCAGTATTTCTACACATTTTTGCAATATTTTCAATCTGTAAAAATATAATGTTTTACGTTTTACAATATAGCTGAAAATTGAATTTTTAAATGTTTAATGTCGAAAAATATTAAAAAATAGGAAAAAAATATGCCCCAAACTTGTATATACTTTCCACCAATTCGTCCCCAACTTTTTCCCTCACAAATTTTCATACATTAAAAGTTTTGCTAAAATTTTCCGAAACTTTATCCCAAACTTATATCAAGTTCTCCTAAACTTGGATAGAGCTGGACTTCAAGTTTGGGAAAGTCTCATGGCACAAGTTGCGCCAAACTTAATATAAAGATAAACTTGGGCCAAAGTTGGCCCAAACTTTCCGATTTTTACGCGGGTCGTACAAGAAATTGTTATTACTTTCTACAAAATATTCCATTTTACAATTTATTTTAGACTATAACTTTTAGATTTTTCATTCATCGGTAACGGTGATTTCGGTATAAACAAATATTTATGCGTACCCTATTATCATAAGTCACAAGTTTTTAGTATATGAAAAAATACGAATATTTTTGTACGTTTGAATGTAGATCAAAATTAACGAGTTTCTGTAATTTATGTTCGTCCATTATATTTACACGTTTTCAGTTACATCATTACAAAGAACATCGTTATTACATATACTAATGGTCCTTTTTTGTTCAAATTAATAATGTGTTTGTATATTTATAGGTAAAATAATCTCCATCACTGTGCAATATTTCTTAATAATTAAACTCACCGACATTTAAACGATTAAATTAATAAAAAAAAATCCACTGGAATATTGTCATGCACGCGTAATGCAGCAGAGGTCCGTTTAAAAAATAAAAATACGTTTTAAAATACAGCGCAGATGTTACTTGGTCGAGTCGGCGGTCCATAACTCATTACAAAGAATTGTCGTGCAATTGCATTTAGGCAATTTTTCTATTATCAAGCCGCACGCATCTGTATCTCTCGGGTAACCATTAATTTCGCGTAAACGATTTCTCTCGACCAATCAATACGTACAAACCGACGATAGATATATGTAAACCGTATAAAAAAAATATCCGTGTAAAACGCATTTGAATGTATAACATTAGAATATTCATTTAACTTGGTAATTCGTTCAAGTGGAAGCAATCTTTTACAAAGGTAGACGTATATGCTGGGTAACCCAGTTCTCGCAAATAAGCTGGCAAAAAATTGAAGGAAACACCGAGTTGAAAATTGAGTGTCGCTTGTGTGTCGGATGCAAGCCGGAAAGCTCACGGAGCGAGTAGTGTAAATCCGATTCCGGCAGGCCAAGTTTGATCGCTCTTTTCTCTCTCCCTCTCTCTTTCTATCTCTCTATCTCGGTGTCTCCGTGTGTGCGTGTGTCTCTTTGCGCGGGTAGCCTTCTTAGGAATCCTATAGACTCCCCATCGAATGAAGAGAGAAAAAAGAAACAGCTGAAAGAGGTGTAATAGAAAAGAAAAAAAGGGACGCGAAACTGCGCATTCGAGGTGGAACCGCGCGCACGAGGAAATAAGTGCAAGCGGGTCGACTTTATACTCACGTGGCCTCTGCGCGCGCGCCCTCCCCTTGTATAGAATCGCGTGACGCGGAAGGCCAGGGCGCAGGAGGGGCTCGGCCAGATGAGGGCCCCTTCCCCGGTCGATACTCGAGCGGCACATGCCACCTGCCGTCCTTCTCGCACCCCCGCGATCGTTTCTTTAGTATTATACGTTCACGTTCGCGCAACGGGTATAGACGAGAGGGATGGTTTGAGGGAATCGCTGACACGCCGACTATTCACCGGCGTGTGCACTCACCGTATACATGTATGTCCATATATCCTATATATATATGTATAACAGTG
This sequence comes from Theocolax elegans, assembly GCA_026168455.1. Classification (NCBI taxonomy): domain Eukaryota; kingdom Metazoa; phylum Arthropoda; class Insecta; order Hymenoptera; family Cerocephalidae; genus Theocolax; species Theocolax elegans. Next base: position 23,050,129 of record CM047426.1, on the reverse strand, counting down.
TATCTGCCCGTTACGGGATTACTCGGTGCGCCGAGGATTCGCGATGAGAAAATATCGGGGTCTCAAATTCGCACCCCTCCCCTCCCCCGCGTTTGTTTCCATCCCCGTCACATTCACTCGACTGTTGCCTTTAAAGCGGACCGAGGCTAATGCATCGGTTTATCCGATCACTTTTTTTTTTCCTTTCTTTCGGACATTTTAGTTTCCATGCGTATTGCTCCGTTATTTTCGTGCCTGTCGATATACTAGTTTCCCGATGCATCTATCTTTTCGATGTTCGGATTCAACCTACATGTTACTAGGATGTGGAAGGTTATTGTTAGTTTATTTTTATACTTATAAAATACTTTCAATTACTCCTGATCAAGGTATATCTAGTCAAACAATAAATACCAGTTTTATTGTAACTTATGGAGAAGTGCTGAATTTTATTTTCAATTTACGTCACATAAGTATCTGTATTATTTGATTTAACAATTATTAACAATTTACATATACAGACACAATTATTATTAACATATTCACCTATACAGAATATTAGTTCGCAATTAACTATAACCGTGGTATTAAGCTAAAAAAAAATTAAACGTTTCATGCTACGAATTATATCGCATATCATGACAATAAATAAATCCCGTAAGAGTGTACTACGAGTTACACGAAATGAATTGTACCCGATTTTAAAATATATTTATTGACTTTAGTTGAACTCAAATTTATTTTTTTCATTAGTTGCATTTAATTTAAATATTATTTATAATCATCTGTTTCAAATATTACAAGAATTTTTTTTGATTATAGGAAAATTGTGTACAATCCAATTGAATTTTTTATCAACTGGTATAGCAAAATTTAGATGGCATCAATTAAAAATTTTAAAAATTATATTTTTTACTTTTCTTTAAATTTTTTAAACACATTTTCTTCCAAAAATACTATAAAGTTATATTGAACACATAATTATCAATTAATTGACAGCGGTTTTTGTTCATAATAAGACAATTCTGTTCAATTAGATTGACTTTTTTGCAGTTGACGTAAGAAACCTATTTAATATACATTTTAGATTGTAAATTTTTTCAAAAACTAATCCATGAATGATTTTTAAATTTTTACAGCATAATGCTATTATTATGTTATATTCCACGATTATTTTCAACGTATTTAGTGAATTATTTTTAGAGATACAAGCAATTAAACATTGTGTACAAAAACATATAATGCTTAACAATTCAGGTAATTAGAGGTACATTGAACTAAGAAACAGTAGGGATAAAAACTACCAAAATGACTATTCTTTCCCAAAATTTCAAGTGGACTAAATGCTTTTTATTTCCAAAAACGTTCGACTTAAAGACCCCAATTTTTTCACATTTTAATTTTTTTAATCAAAGCTAATCGATGTAGCTACTTGAAATTTTTACAGTTTATGCTCATTAGATGGTTCTTTTATAGTAAATTTTTTCAGTACACTTGACTGATTAATTTCCAAAATATAAAATATTAGAAAATCATTTTTTTGAATAACCAAAAAGCTAACAGAGATAATTTGTGAATCCAAAATCAAATAGATAGATTTTTTATTCTCTATAAAGTACATTTGGTCCAATTAAGGTGGTTCGATACTAAAGTCGACAATAACAGATATGAATGAAACCAAGTTATAAACATTCCATTTAATATGCTTTAATGACCAAATAAGGTTTGAATATGGTCACGGACCTTATTTTTTAAATAAATTAGTTCAAACTTCAAAATTTTGCTACAGGCTCTTATGGAGTGATGACACAATTTATCCTTTTACCGTAATTTATACATATTTCTACACCTATGATTGAATATAAAAACTTTTTAAATAGAAGAATATTTATTTCTAAAGAGATTCCCGTCTTAAAAAATATGCATATCCATTGTTATTGTCGAGATACAAGCGTAGATGTGAAAAAAATGTCGCGCGGGCTATAAGCTACAAGGGCCCTACAAGACAGAAATGAGAGACTCGCAGTTAGCCAAGTGCGCGTTTGTCTTTATTTGAACGCAAAACACTAAATCACCTCTAACTTTTTTTCCACTGCATATTTGGACCTCAAATTTTGTACACATCTTCTTTAATATATTTTAAATAATACAGCAGTTTTATTTTGTCATTTTTTAAAACTTCCCCACTCACTTTTTTTTAATTAAGAAATTAGTAGCGTATTAAAAAATGTTTTTTGTTTATAATTTTTTTTACGTGTTTTATAATACCTTAGTCATTTTGTAATGCGGCAGTAAGGGACTAGTACTTATAGTGTATACTCTGTAATTTTTTTGGAACGATCCATTAATTACATTGTGAGATACGGCGAGTTGAAAATAAAATAATTTTTTTAATTCGCCGAGTCGGTGCGTCGAGCACGCGGGCAAATGTTTTTACATGGGGTTAGTATTTTAATTTTGTCGTTCATAATACTTCCACAATAGCTGAAATCGACAATTCCTCCCCGCACCGATTCCCCCCGCGACCGGTAACGAACCACCTTAAAAAAAATAAATAATAATATCCAAATGTTTGAAAAATTAATTTAATTAATTAATTAAAAATCAAAAATCGAAAATTGTTTTTAAAACCGAAACTATTTGGGGGATAAATAACCAAAGTCTTTTCCATAAATCGGAAAATAAAAAGCAACCTACTTACGCATGCTGAGAGATACTGACCGAGTAGTTTCGAAAAGAGGGCTGTATACACACACGTATCCATACAGACATTTTCTAAAAACAGGTGACTTCGACTCTTGACATATTAAAACATACTTATAACATGTTTTTAGCGATTCGAAAAATTTTACTATTACAAAGCATCCTCTATGAGGAAGTAATTTTTATGTAATATTTATATAAAAATAATTATTACCACCTTTAATGTACACAGAGAAAAATGTTTGATTAAAAATTCATATATTCTTTATGAAAATAGGAACAAACTGCCAGAAAATGCAATTAACATTGCTAAGTAAAATTTAATTTAAAATTGTAGCAAAAATTAGTGTACATATATATTAAATTTTACTATGTATATAGCAATATTTTCTTATTCTGACAGTTTGTCTCTCGTTTACTAAAGAGTATAGTCATTTTTAATCAAACATTTTTTTTTCGTGTAGAAATTTAATGTACATTACATTATTAACTTTAAACTTTTTTTTTAAGTTAAAAGTTCAAGCTTATCCCATCGTTTACTCTACTTATAATATAACCCTTTAATGATGATAGCAATAAAGAAAAATTTGAATTAAAATAAATATTAAAATGGTACATAAATTATTTTCAATTTTTATACAATTTCTTTTTATTTAATATGATTAACATTCATATTTCATTATAGTGTATTTCTTAATTGACGATAAATACACACGAGAAGTATATATTATTAGTTTTCAAATAGATTAATATAATACAGATTGAATACATGCTTCATCGTACAGTTAACACTTTATAATTCATAATTGATTTCAGTCACGTATCCTATATCATCTTGTTTTAATTGTGCAGGAAAGAGGTAATACTGTTTTTTATTACAAACAGCCGTACAATACGTGTATTATTCAATTAAATATTGAAACATATACATAAATAAGTACATATGTATTCTTTAATAATTTATTACAGTGGATGGAATCTAGTCGTTTTGAATATTTGGGGTTAAAAATGGGTAGTTTTAACAAAAAATTTTATTATTAAATTCTTATTTCATTTTCATTAGACATATACACAAAACGATATGTAAAAAATTTAAATTACACTTAATTGTACAAGTAATATTCGGTGTAGGAATTGCGTAATTGCATCTTCACAATATTTTACGTTTTTTTACTACCCAATTTCCTGTGTTATTATAATTGCGCCATTGAAAATAACTCATTTAGCACATTGTCAGTTTTAATTATGACTATTGTTCGCTACTATACAAGTATTATTTTTCATTTTTCCGCAAAAATTGCAATAATTCACAAATATTTCATTCTTGTTTTTATTAATTTAAATGTATATGTATAACAAAACTTGAGGTAATTATTCATAATGATAAATGCATTTAGTTTCATTAGAGGCGATACAACTAAACAAATTTATGATTATAATAATTAATAATAAAGTACTTTTAAATCCACATACATTGTCTTCGTTATCATAATATACACAAATTTTTCATTATAATCTTGCATTGAATTAAAAAAACTTAATTATACTACATGTGCAAGGAGATATAGCATTATACCATGATACTCCATTACAATAATTTGATTCAACGATAATCCATTATGAAATCGAATGCGCGCATATTGTTAATAATGTATAGTAATGTTAAATAGGAAATAATATATTTTTTAAAATAATTGGTTCAGAGATCGTAGTTTCTAAAATTCGCATATATAGAGGAGATCTGGGCTAGTTGACCAGGTGGGTAAGTTGACACACCTTCAATAACTAATTGTAAACACGGTATCGCGTCGCGTTTCGGTCGTTGTAACTACTATGTATAGAGTGACGAACATATTCAGAGAGTTTCAAAAATTAAAGCTGTTGGTTATCAAAATTTAAGTAAGTTTGTTTATTTTCATATGTGCGGAGTATAATTTCTCAATTTGATTTATCGGTTATTTATTAAGAGAATGTTAATTTGAAACAATTAATTATAATTATAGGGTTTGATAAATACTTTTTGAGTGTGTGGAGTAATTTTTGTGCATATTATATAATTTTTAAAAACAAAATTAAACTATATTATTTTGGTTATGTGAAGATGAGAATCGTACTAGTAATAACAACTTTATTTCCTATTGTTGTGAAGCTAAACATTATGCTTTGAGTACGTAAACATAATTTTTTTTATAAAATTTTAAGAGAATTATTATTTATTCATTTATTAGTTTATATCAAATTAAACTTGTGACGCGTGCATTAAATTTACTAAAATATACCAACAGTATGAAATATAATAAAAAATATAAAAATTGTGTCTATTCTGGATCCACTTTCCCCTATACGCATAATTCAAATCCACACTAACAATGAAAAAAAAAATTTTAACAGTTCGTCAATTTTCATTAATTATTTATAAATCAAATTGAATAGTACGCGTAAGCAAAAAAATGGAAAGAAAACCTAGCATTATCTCTCAACTAAAAAATGAGTCTATTCGTATACTCACGCAAAATTTTCTTACAGTCCTGTGGAGGTAAAAAAGACGCGAGGGACACGCCTTACATCAATCACCATCACCGTAAATGAAAAACTTGGTAATCCGCACAAAAGGTTTTTTTTCTACGAAGTATTTATACATGCAGGGTTCGGTTGCAATCGTCCCTTCGATCGTTTCGCTTATGCACAATACTTACTTAAGCCCAACGCAGCCAACCTTCATTCATTATTTAACAGTACAATCACGTGGTGGAGAAATAAGTTTGTAGGGAGTTGTGACGACTGGCGACACAAATTTGCGGTTGTGAAAAGTTCTTTTTTTTCATACGATTCATCCCTACATAGGAGCAATGTTTGAAAGTTATTCATCAAACCGTTCCAAATTTCGCTAATGTCCGTAAATACCAGAATATATTGAGTATCAAAACTTGTAAGAACATTTCTAACGATGCACACATATGTATATTTTGCTGAAGTTTCAAAATATAGTTTACAACATTTTTAAATGTCGCAAAGTTCGTATGTACAACTGTTCGTTTCAAAAGACTGCTTCGAAGTTTTTTCTTTTAAATAGTATTCAAAACTTATCAATCGGATGATAGTTAGGATAGGTTTAGGATTTCATAATTTTTTTAGTTTTTACAATTATTATTAAACCACAGTTATTTTTTTATTATTTATAAATTTTATTTACTTGATCAATAAGAATTATGTGCAGATGTATGCTGAATTCTAGATTTAAAAATGATTGTTTTTGAAAAATCCCTTACCAACAAATGTCAAATTTGTACACTTTCTTGAGGTTAGGTTTACATGTTTAGTAAGATGTTTCTCAAAAACGCAATAGTATAAGTATTTTAGTTTCAAATTCAACACATAGTTAGATTATTAATAAACAAAGACGTGTATTTTCATTTTCACGTACTGTTTTATATACAGATTTATTGACAATTATCGTGTTTGTCGTTAAGTAGGGAGCATAAATATTGACTATGACACCCTGATAAATATATATTATAAATTTTGTTTTATTGAACTAATAGTATTCTTATGTTTCTAACTGCATACAAAGTGTTTACTGCCATTTAAAAAAAAATTGCAATATCTTAACTAGATTTTTAATAATTAATATCATAAATAAAACTGACAAAATTATAAATAAAATTAAAATTAATTGATACATCACTCTTTAAGTGTTTCTATTATCTCGATTTATTGCTACATCATTTGTTAATACTACTCTGATTGAAAATAAATTAGCTTTATGTTTTGTAAATTTACGTAACTATTTAATATTTTTATCGCAAGTTGTTTTACAACTGTCAACACGATTTGACGAATTCGTATCTGACGTAGAACCCAAACTAAAATTTTCGCAATTATAATAATAGACGCAGTCGAAGCAGTAATAATAATATAATAATGCAGTATTGTAGAGTAACTTTTATTGGGAAATACATGGATTTTGTAAAAATTATGAAACACTAAATAATGTTAAACAAAGTTTTATTACATAAAATCCTCAGTAACCCAATATAATAGTACAAAAATTTATCTCACGAGGAAAAAATATAAGTTTAGTATTAAGTTTATATTTTTTTAATTTTTAGCAACGGGTTATCAAACCCTGAAAAGGTTATAGGTTAATGTAAAATGGGTTATTATTTTGAAAAAGCTGTGAACATCAGGCTCTTATATTTGTTTTAAATAATGTGTATAAATATTTTAGATTTTTTATTGTTGATATCAATATAATTTGTGTGTTGGAATAGTGCTTATTAAATTACCGATCAAATCTTATTTACTTAAAATTAACTTAAAAATTAATTTTTTCACAAAAGTTACAACTTAGTGTTGTAGTTGTTGTGTTATAAAGCATCTTTATGCATTATTCCAGATTTTTAATTTAATATTTTAAACATAATTCTTGAACTGACAAAAGTAGATTTCTGTAATTTGGGCGACATGTCCTTATGCGTATATACCGGCAGTATCGATTTTTCGTTTTATGCAGCCAATTTTTGTTTAATCGCAATTGTACGACCGTAGACAGAGAAAAAATTCTGATAAATTTTACCCTGTTGTTCCAGTAAAAGTGGGACAAAGGACACAGCAGGGTTAAATATAACCAGTTTTCAAATAAATTTTAACCGAGCAGCAGGGTAAAATTTATTTGAAAACTGGGTATGTTTCACCCTGCTGTGTCCTTTGTCTTACTTTTAATAGGACAGCAGGGTAAAATTTATCAGAAATTATTCTCCGTGTACCTAAATATTCTATGAAATCTATAAATTGTTGGTAGGTTGGCCAAATTCAAACTTTTTATTGATGAAAATAAAAAATCGTAATGTCGGTAGTACGGCTTTCCCTTAAACACTTTTATTTAAATAATCAACTATGTCCACCATCAAATTTTCTTGCTGTAAAAACAGTTTTTTACTTCATTCATTTAAACATAAATAATATTACGAAACGCGATAAGTCCACGTAGAGATGCATCGATTTATATTTATAATATAAAATAATCATTTTATACTTTGTAGCAATCAAGAGTTAACTTAAAAATGTATATCAAATAAGAATTTTAGTCAATATCTCTGAAGCACAGTAATTTTCGCATTTATGTATAACAATTCGGCAACCCCTTTCGCGAAATGTTCTAATATGTTCAGCAGTAAAACAAAAAAAACTAATTTCAGCCCGGTTGAACAATATGTAGTTTATTATTTAAAAATTGATTAATTAGATAAACATAATTTAATGATATACGAATTCTCACCATGGTATGTTGATTTTCGTAAATTATATGTTGAGCTTGCCTGTATAGAAATCAATTACTCTATTTGTACATCTTGATTTAATACGTTTCAAACTAAATGCAGTGAAACATTAATAATAATTACTGTTTAGCAGAATTAACTTCCTGAATGATATTACGAAATTTGCGTGAACAATTGAAATACTTCAATGAGAGTGTGCAAGGTAAATCCTTTACACATAATTAAATCACTTATCGTACAGTAGAAATAAACGTAAAGAAATGTAAAATTTATCGAGTAACAATCCATTAAGTAACTATTCCCTAGTTATCACTGCTACACGTAGAATAAACCTGGTATATGACTTTTATTTTACTATATACTATCCAATCGATTAAAAAATGACCAAAAGTTCTACTCATTGATTATCACGTATTCATTTCCTACCACAGTAGCTAAATCGCAATTGAAACGATTCTTAGCCCCATGAAATTGAATTTCTAAAAATTTCAATTTAAACTATATTTATAATATATTACTAGAATATTATATTATGTTTTTTGCAAAAAAAAATCAATTGATAAATTTATAAGTTATACTAAATTATTAAATATGATGTTATAGATATGTTGTAAATATTGACTGCAGTTGGTGAAATAAAAATACACAATAATACGCAATATAAAATACATGCATATATTAATTGGAAACATCATTACAATATTTTTTTCTTACGAAAACAAATTAACTAAATTCAATTATTTTTTCATCAACTATGTAAGAATAAATACTTTCTGATACAAAATAAATTGGATTTTATCTAAAACAACGTTTCAAGAGACCCTATTTGTTGTAAAATTTCATGAGCTCTTTAACCCAGTTGCTCGATAAACTTTAACGGTGTAAAACAAAGTCAAAAATAATTATTTAATTTAATGATTTACGAAATAATTTATATACGTTTAGTCACAAGTAAATATTGATATAGTGATATTTTTAATTAAAACGCGGCATAAATAATCATATAAATAGAAAATTTGTAACTTTAAATTGTAATATCTATACATAATAAATATAAATAATATAAAAATAAAGTGATATGAAGAATTACAAGAATTCTTTAATTTGATCAACTCCATTTCAAGACAATTTACTTGTTCTTGGCCTCTCTATGTATTAAGCACAATGTTGTATTGACAGAGAGCAACAAATTAATTAAATTGGAAAGCAGTTTACTGAAAAAATGCTACAATAATTTAAAATGTTAATAACTCTACTTCTACATAGTATATTGTACATATCTTATGATACTTTTAAGTCGGGTGATACTTTTGTGGTAACCAATAGATCTGATGTATTTGAAGCTTAACAATTGATCCAAGAGTCTTTACTTTATGCGTATTTTCAACTCCGATTTACTTTAAAATTATTGGTATACTGGAATGACACCTTTTCTTTCCTCGAATACGTAAAACAATTTTTAGAACCGTAACAAAGAGTTATCAATCTGACTAATTTTGTTATTTTACATTAATATATGTGTAATTTTCACGATCGCACAATTCAAAATATGTGGATTCTACAAAAAAATAATAGATATACCTTTTATTTATTTCTTGGAATTTTATCGATCTTCCCGAGTCAAAGGTAAGAGGAGAAAAAAATTAACACATTTTTTCTCTTATTATGACGTTTCGGTGGTCAATTTTCATCGGATTGAAGTCTATAGTTAGGCTCGTTTGATATATAATTTAAATAATTAAAGACTAAGCGATAAGTTTTGGTATAAAAAAAATCTGAGATTTATTAAAAAAAATAAAAAAGAAATGAGGTATTCTTGGAGCCAACTGTTTTATATTGACTTTTTAATATTCTCAGATCTTAACTATTTTAATGATCTTCCAAATGAGTCTAACTAGACCTTAATCATTATTGACTCGTTAGTATACTTATATGATTGATAAAATCCAAAATATTAAATTTATTTTAACAATCACTATGAACAAAACAATAATAATTGCTTTTATTTGTTTTAACACTGGGATTGCAGTAGTACTTTTACTGACCTTAATCCATAAAAAATCACATTTTGATTTTTAACATTGTTCGGCGTACGATACACATCAATGAGATACATTATACAGTGCTAACGATATGTATTATGTGTGTTAATCAACCGGTACAGTGGCAAAATCAATAAGCTAATGTACATACGTGGTTAAATATTAAATAATAATTTAATTATTCATAAAATTAATCCATTATAGACCACATTTTTAACAGTAGGAATACACATATTTTGCGTTATACGGTCATGAAAATTGGACATATTAACGTAAAATAACAGGATTTGTATTTCTCCGTGTTTGATAACTCTATATATCTAAGTTTTGGATCTAAAAGTTGGTTTACATATTTTACATATTTTTTAAGAAAAGGTGTCATTTTCCAGTGTATCAACAATTTTTAAATTTTCATCTGCTGATTTAATATGGAAAGCCTCATATATATATATATATTTCTTTACGTGCCTAAAATATATACTCTGATTTCATCGAGATAATGTATGTATGTAATGTAGACAAGGTATTTTATCCTTTATTTCAAGTTTTTGAAAACTATTTTGTAATTTAAAGTGTTGGATATTTTGAATATTTATAGAGGAACGAATTAGTTAATTGACTACTTTTGTATATATATTTACAGGAATAATAACAGTGATTTAGTTTTATTGTTAATTATGTGTGACATTCGTGATACACTGGTATTTTGTAATTTAAGCTTAGTACACAAATGAAGACCTAATCCATACGTAATACCGTCTAAAAGCATAGTATTTAGTAAATACATCCTTTGGCTTTGCCGTGTTAACTTATACATCAATGTATTTTAGTAATTGAAGTATTTGCTCGGAAAATTGAGAAAATCTTGCGGAATATGCCTCGCGTTAACTATTTATATTTTATTTTTTTGTCTACTATTCAAAAAACATTGAGACGTACATAAATTGAACATAGTGTTATATATACAATTTAAAAGTTTTTATCAGAATTAAAAAAAATTACTTTTATGGAAAACCGTGTTATTGAATAGAGTTCGATTCGCTATTTTCAAAATAATACTATACTCGCACCGAATTTTTTAAAGGTAGCAAAATTCACGAAAAAAAGTAAAAACTAAATTTTATTAAAAACATCGATTTTCGAGATATTTACGCGACTTTATTGACATGGAATGCTATATATATATACATATGTAATTCATAATTAATATAACAAATAATTTCATTATAATCAATTATTTAAGCAAATGATTATTCTCTTTAATTATGCGTTGTGCAACAAACATATTAAAATATAATCAAAAGTTAATCAACATTAAGTACAAATATATTTATATCTGTACACATATATGTATAAAATGTAAAACGCAATTTCAATGAATTTTTAAATAATGTTATACATTATTAATTAATCTGTAATTGCAGTATTTAACTTGTGATCAAAATAATTTGTTTCTCTCTTATGAATTTTTAGTTTTCTAGTAGGTCTTATATTACAATTTCGTAAATTGACATGCATGATATCCCTGGTAGAAAATAAGGCAGTGAAACTGCTGAGCAGACTAGTCTCTATAGCTAAGATCAACTGGATAGTGTCGTTGGTTAGGCACTGGAGAAGCACTGCTTAAGAGTCGATATGAATTGAAGCTAACGCATGATTCCTAAACATAACCTACGAAAATACCCACGAAATAGTGTTTTTGTTCTGGAAGTTTAAGTTAATGTATTGGCAGGAAGTTACATGTAATCACCCATCTAAACTTTTTTTATTTATTTTTATTATTTTAAACGATATAAATCTGTAATTATGTTATATTTTATCAAGTATAAGTTGATGGATAGTCCTTAGATAGTGAATGCTAAAAAATTTTACGAAAATAACACGTCGACTAGCCTGTCACTGCTCAACTCACTGCCCAATTTGTTTTTCACTTGCTATGGACTAGCCAAAAACGTTTTAACATAATTACTAAGAATGAAAATCGCAGATTATTTTGGATTAAATGATATTATTCGGTCAATTAATTAGTAAGAATATAGATCGCAAAAATACTTATATGAAAATACTAACCGAGTTTACTTATTCTGATTGAAATATGTTAAAATGTTGAACAACTTAGTAATCAACCCATTATTTTCTTAAAGTGTATATATACAATTATTAAATACCACTCGTTACAAAATAAAGCTCAGCTGTACACAATTAAATATTAGTTCCTTAATAAGAAAATAAACTCACGCATAAACTGTAACAATATACGGTGCAGTACTTGCAATAGTGTAACAAAAATTGCAGATACATAGTGACCTAATATCGATGAGTAACAATAAAAAATAAGGTAAAAGAAGTGTACGAAGTAAACACTGCAGTTAAATCGTTAAAGTCAACTGATGAACTCCTTTAAATGACATTGATGTTTCGTTTTTGAATAAAAATCGGTGGTCGCTAAAGCGAAGTTTCCTTCGAAACTGCAACGCACAGTGTTCAAACGTATATATATATATATATATATATATATGTATACAGAGAGAAAAGCGCGAACGCAACGTTTTCAGTGTTGAAAGAGCTTGCTTAACACTTGAATCCCTTTCTCATTGCAGATACTGACGGAAGCAGACGAAGTCAGAATGGGTTCCTGCGGGGTGTACTTATCTCAACTACGAGCCATGCTCGTTAGAAATCTTCTTCTGAAGAAACGAGAGAAGAGAAAGACAACAGCGGTACGTATATAATATATACAAACACACACGCACACATACCTATATATATGTTTACACTTACGCCTATATATACATCCACCCCACATGCTCGCGCAATTTTTATTTACCCCTCGGCTCTCGAAAGCTTAATTAAGAAAATGCTAATTTCATTGTTGTCACGTGAGATACCTCGGCTATATGGGTGAATCGATTCGAGAGTTACTGACGCGCGTACGTTACACACGCAGAGAAGAGGTTCAGGAAAAATTAATAAGAATCTTTAAAAACGGCATATCCTCTATATTAACCTGATGATTAATTAATTAATCCAAAAGAAGACTATAAAATCACGCGTAAACTCAAAGAATCGTTAAAATATTAAAAATAAAATCTTTTGAATTACCCTTGTACTATGTATGAAATTTTATCTGAAAAAGGTTCATTAGCAAAACATTTGAATATAGACGTTACAGGCGAAACCGAATAATTAACATAATAATTAAATAAATACTACAAATTACTATCGAGTATTCGCAGTCTCATACTACATTTTTTGACGTTTTTTTATGATAAAATTGCTATAGATGAATGTAAATGTCCGGAAAAATTTCTCTCCTTGGTAATTCGTGAATAAAGTACGTGCTGCAATCTATGTAGACGAATTGCGTGGGAATTAGAGCAAAGATCTTCATGACTACGTCATCTTCAATGGGAACAGGATTTCTTCCTGGGGTTGCTTGAGGTATTTGCGTTACCTGCCATAGATTTTTGTCGAACACCGGTGTGTTGAAGATCTTTACTTCGGAATACATTGGGATCAATCGCGTTCGTTGGACCTTCTTGCCAGAGGCTCGATTCTATCGACAGAGTTGACGGTGTTGTTGTTTGTTTTGGTTTCAGCAGATGAGGTCCCACCAGTAAATAAATCTGCGCAATTTTTAAAATTTTATTATTAGACTTGATTTTGGAAAATTTAGTTGATTATATGGCAAACGTATGCTTAAATTTTGTTAGCTCATATCTGTGTAAGGTTTTTTGTACAAGTAAGTTACTTCCACTAAGTAACCATCTACCGACATTAACAATTTTTCATTTTATACAGTCAGTTTTTGTTAAATTGCAATTTTACGGACGTATCTGCATCCTATATGTAGTACACAGATTTTTGGTATATTGGTAAAATTTAGAAATTATACGTATTCATTCGTATTCATTGAAGAAAACTAAAAATTATATTGTCGGTAATACGGCATCATTTTTATACTTTTTTGTCGACAGTCACCTTCCATATTACAAGAAAATTTTAGCTTTTATCGATCCTAGCCACTAGGTTTTATTAAATTATACCGTTACTTCGTTATTTGTATTAAATAAAAAAGTTAAGAAAATTTAAATTTTTGAAAATTATTTTTTCATTTAATGGAGGTTTTCAAATATTCTAATGAAAACTACCCCCATAAAAAAACTTTGGTATGCTGATGTTAGTTGAAATTCAGTTGATTATATAAATTTTTGCCACTATATTAATGCCGCCATTTAAAAATCCGACTTCAGATTCACAGTTAGATACCCCAAAAATTATAGATTCAAATATTTCAGAAACAATGTTTTATAGACCAACTCTTGAGTTAAGGGGACAAGCCTGGGTTAAAATTGAAAAAAAGATATTCAATTTTAATATTTATAAATTTTTTTAAAACTGAAAACATTTCTTAATTTTTCAAACAAATTATATTATTATTAACTTTTATTTAAAATTTTTTGGCTAATTTATATGTAACAAAACTATATTAATTAATAATGAGACTCCGTACTCTGATTTTTTTCCATTATGAACTTATTGTAGGATTCTCAGGAATCACTTCATCGAATAGGCTGAAATTTTAGCAGTGACTTTTAAATATGATTTTAATCCACTTGAGTGGAACAGACTGTGTTTAAATTGTAATAAAAAAATTATATTTATGAAATTATTTTAAAAATTCAAAAATTATGTAAAAAACAGCTAATTCATTTTTTAAAATAAATATTTAGACTTATATTCAAACTCTGTTCCATTCAAGTGGATTAAAATCATATTTAACAGTGATTGTTAAAATTTTAGCCTAATCGATGAAGTGGTTCCTGAGATATCCTGCGGTAAGTCCATTATGGAAAAAAATCAGAGTACGGAGTTTGATAAATAATTGAAACAGTTATGTGACATAAATCGGCCAAAAAATTTTAAATAAAAGTTAATAATAATATAATTTGTCTAAAAAATTAAGAAATGTTTTCAGTTGTTATGAAAAAAATTATTAATTGTTAAAATTGAACATCTTTTTTTTAATTTTAACCCAGGCTTGCCCCCTTAAAGGGTTATAATAAGTTATAATCGATTTTAATCTAATAATATTTAAAATATAGTTAACATACTTAAATTAGCTGTTTCTTAATATCTTAACTGTTAAGATTATTTAATTTTCTAGGATGGGATCTCAAATATTTGTTTTCATGTATTAAAAAGATATAAATATAATATCAATACTACGAAACGTTATTTACAGAAAAAGAACAATATTCAATCTATATAAAATTGCGTTTGAAGACAATCGTATAACAACGCTATTGAATTACCATCCAAACAAACGTTAGCAATCCTTTATATAAAATTGATACGATTTGTGTATCGAATCATACGAAGTGATGATTGAATTATTACTATACTGAGTTCAACAAAATAATATATGTAAAGCGTATTGATAAAATATGCAGCAGGGAATTTAAATACAAAATTATTAAATGCGACTTTTCATAACTATACATAATTTAGAATATGTATATATCATATTTAAACACGTAACGCTTTAAGAATATTAACTGTGAAGCATAAAAATGTAATACATAAATTATAATATTTCTTAAATAACAGTTGTTAAAAAAAAGTAGAGTGGTATTCTACGTAATTTTTATTTTATTATCCAAACTATAATAAAAACAATATTTTTTTTATATTTAATAAAATAATGTGATACGAATAAGTAATAAAATATTTTTTTTGACATTTTATTTTGTTTTTTAATTTATTATAACAATCTGTTACTTACATTTACACATTTCTGTTCAAAATATGTAAACTACTTACACATTTCTGTTTCAAAATATGTAAACTAGAGAGCTTTACACAAGTGAAAATATTCGTCAATCAAAAACTTTTTTAAGAAAAAAATACCATAAACATAATTTCATAGTTTTTTAACGCACTATTTTATTATATTAAGAAATATAAAGAATAACGGTTAAATGGCTTTATACAATTTAGTCTACGTTAGATATAAAATGTTTAGTTAAGTTATTGCTCCGTTGTGCTTTATATTGATTTTTAACTTGACAATATTTTTAATTCACAGAAATAGTTTAAATTTGACGCACGTTCAGCACGATTAGTTTCAAACCGTCAGACCATAGTCATACAACGTTTGAGTATACTTTACAATCCTAATTAAAAGTTATTTAAATTCGGGTTAGACAACGAATTTTTGGAACTATTACCGAGCCGCTTGTTAAGTTGAACTTTCAACGTATGATTTAATGTTATGGACAACGACCTCGTTAATCTATTTATAGTAATCCTTACTTTACAAATGTGTGTAACTTTCACTCATATTATACCCGAATAGTTTTAATATGCGGTAACATGAATATATATATGTTATATATGTGTATAAATAATAACGATAAGGTACAAACCTGCTCGATCCATGAAGGTAATTGCAAACCAGCCGCGCAGACTTGCCAAAGTGGCAAACCAAGGTGCACCAGCATCATACGAAAATATTTAGAAAAACTATCTGCCAGTTGATACCAACGGTTAGTCGTGCAATCGTGTAACCAAACCGAAGGTTCGTCCTGATCGGGTTGAAGTTGATAAGCAAGGAAGACTCGGCAATCCATGCAATCGGCCAACTCGAAGAGCTTGCAACGCGATCCTCCAAAAATTGGTTCAGTTGTCGACGAAGATGATGTCTTGGGGACATCGTTATTAGTACACTCTGTCTGTTGCTCCTTGCTAGTTGCACCACCCGCGTACCGTTTTAAATTCGACAGCTCTTTTATTTCCATGCGGCCAATCGGGAACTCCTCACCTAAGTACATTACCAAATAGACTTTTCGCATGTTTCTTATCGACGATCAATGATCCATGTATAAATATCTTATTTTATCGTAATGCAGTTTTAGGTAATACTATTCAAGCGTTAGACCAAACGTTAAAATAAGTATGTCCCATTCTTAAAATAGATATATAATAGGAGAATCGAATCGTAAAGACTAATTTTGGGTAGGTTCACTTTGAGTCATTGTGGGTCATTTAATTATACTCGATTATAATTTTGAAATTCACTCAACTTCCGTTTAACTATATACAACTCATCCTTCAAGTACATCATTTAATTAATCAAGGTATAGTTGGTTAAAATTATTTAATGTAACAGGTACATCGAGTTGATCTAAACTAAACTTGAGCTCAATATTGGTAAATGAAATTTCTTAATCAATAAATCGGATTAAGGTGATGCGAGACTAAAAAATTGGAATCCCTATTTATTATTAAATTAACCATGAGTTGATTTTCCAAAAAATCTCTTTGTAATGCTCTTCTACTTGCTTTGGATAGTAAGTATGATTTTTTTCAAAATTTTTGATCACTAAATTATCGAGATCTCTGACAGCTTCTTCTATATTACTCAAGTGTCACGTGTGAATTTTTCCAGATTTTTAGTACGATAATTGTAGAAAATTTTCTGAGTGTTTAAAAGTAGATACCTGTAATTTGGCTATCGCATCTCCTTAATTGAAAAATGTCAGAGCAAATCCAAATATCTTCTTTCGTCTTAAATGCAATTTTATTTACAAGATTTATTGTATTATCATGAAATTTCATTTAGATAAAATTCATTAGATAATCATTTTTACTAGTACAAACTTTATTGGATCTTATTTTTAAATGGAAATACGAAAAAACGATATTGAATAATAGAAAAAATAACTCGTATTGTAATTATCAATTTATTGATTCGAATAAAATTAATATATCAAATGTCATCCAGTATAAGTTCACATTAGTTACTATGTATTGAATAACATTGGTATTCAAGCGGAAAATATTATAATTTAACTTAATCTGATGAAAATAAACAAAATTAAAATAATCGTAAGTCCTGGAACAACAATTATTGTGGAAAAGAAAAATCTTTGCCGCACATAAATATTGGATTATCGCGATAAAATGTGTTATGTTACTACATGAACCATTGTAAAAACGCAAACTATAAAGAAAGTATTTGTCTTGATTACAAAAAGAAAAACTAAAAATGTATAAAATTACGTATAATATAATCTTATAATCTGTTATTCGATCAAAAAGTAATGTTCATTGTTGTATTAGACTGATTAAATTATTTGACGCTTAGATTTTCAAACTGCATTCTCCATGAATTAAATTGAACTCAATAAAAAGATATATAAGTTAAATGACAAACTTAAATTAATTAAGTCACTCTAATTCTTGGCTAATCTATGCTAAGAGTAAAAAAGACAAAAATACGTCAAGAAATTTATAATAAGCTAGTCCAAGGAGAAAGAGGCTCACACATGATACTTTTCATTCTTAATCATTTTTATTAATGTAGTTTTAGAGATTAGGTTTTAGAAGCTTACCTGTAATGAATAATTAAATATGATCCACAGATTAAACTCTTATAATTCATTCTCTTATATATGATTTAAAATATTTCTTTAGTGAAATTTTCGTTATTAAAATTTGATTTTTATTTTTACGCAAATTTTGATATCGTTTGTTATGAATCAGAAATTACGCAATGAATTAGTAAATATAAAAAATTGTATATAAATAACGAAGAATACGAAAATGTCGGTAAATGTATAAGTTTTGTATAAACTCCAATATCCTCTTAATCCAAGAATTAAAGATATATTCCAACACCATTAAAGATTTATAATTGTCTATATCTCATTACATTTGGAAAGTATTTGTATTTTATAATATTAGAATGTCTATTGATTAACTAATTTTTTACGTCCGTATAAACTTCTTTCAAACTAATGAACAACTACAAAATATTTTATGATTCGATGATTAAAGTTCCACAAGTTGAAATCTATAGTGAAATAGTGAAAATTAGGCTAATCGTTTTAGAGATTTGATGAAAGTTAGAGTAAACAGTTAATCTAGTTATGTCATTAATATACTGCTTAAGTAAATATTTGTTTAATATTACACGATACAATCGTTAAGGAATTCAATTTTTTTAGGTACAGTAAAATTGTAAGCACAGATGATATATGAAGTATTTTTTTAATGTTCCAGCAGTAATCTTTTATTTCAATCGTAAAAAATGCACTAATATTCGTTTAAAAAGCAAATTTAACGAAATAAAATCAGTAATTTTTTTAATTTTATATGGTAAACAAGAAGCTATATAATTTAAGGAAGATATTTTTAGTGTAAATGCTACTATTACAAATTTATAATTGGATTTTTATCAACTTTGTCGTTGAAATAAATATGCATACACTGTCTTAATTTATGAAAGCAATTTAATTTGAAACACAGCACTAAACTTCATAATTGTACAATTAAGAACGAAATTACTAATAAAATATGAGAATCGTTTTACACATTTTTTTTCAACATTAATTACCAATAGAAACCTCTACGATATGCAGTGCGATAGATTATAAGACCTTGACTTAACAATAGAAACGTATGCTCAGAAAAAATTAGATTAATATGTATTGTATTTATTTACTTCTATTTCGAAACAAAATAAATTAAATTTATGTAAAATATAATTAAACAATAATAGTAAAACAAATTATAGAATAATATAAAATTAACTGTTTCTTAAAATAGTTATCCTACAAATTTATTAATAAATTAGTTGCGTGGTTGATTTAATTTAAGGAATAGAAAAAATTACGAAATAAATTATATAGAATAATTTCTTTTATAAACTCTTTCAATTACTATAGTTCTTATGTTTGATCTTAAAGTTATTGATATTAATAACAATTTTTATTATGAAAATATTACTTTTATATTTTATTAATATTTCAAAAGACATTTAACTGAATTTTAAATGTAAAATACATATTAGTACATAATAAATATATATATATATATATATATTAAAGTTTAAGTAAAAAATTGCTTCTTCTAATGCTTACGTTACTGTACAAAAAATATGTTATAATAATTGTAATAAAATTGCTTGCATAGATAAATTAAAAATTTCAGTGTTTTAGTAGTATTATTGATAAATCAAATTTATGTAATTTTTATACACTTGCTGACTCGAGTAAAATCAATAAACCCTCCAGATTACATATACTCAGACTGAACGATGGAGTCATATATCATAAAGTTGTACTTTCTTTAAAATGGAATGTGCAGATAACTTAGTTTCTTCTTTTTTATTTTTAATTGATTAATTGATGCAATTATAAAATATCTAAACACTTAAATTGTGTAACAGTATATTATTTTAAGAAATGAAATGTTTTATGCACTCTTGAAAGAAAAATCAATGTCTCAGTTGTTAAAGAATAACGAAGATCGTGTAGTTTAGTTTAATAACAACTGTTACTTTTTTGCCAGTGATCGATATTCCTACGTCCTTATAAGTTAATATATACGCAAATAATTTTATTCTTAGTGAAAGTGGCGTTGTCGTTAATTGAGAATATTTGAAGGTTAACTTAATCGGTCAAAATTTAATACCGATAATAAAGATTCTTCGATGAAAGCCAAATATTAGGTTATTTCAGGTTATTAATTGTTGCTTAAAGAGCCCAGTAATTCTCTTATCCACGAGGCAAACGTTATTAGTCAATGTATGTATAAATAGGTTAAGTACTTGCGGTTATCGGATAAAACAGTTCAATTGAATACATGTGTACGTCGACAATGCTCTTCCGCGCGTAAAGTCGAATAAAAAGACAAAAAAGAGTTTCATATTTTAAATGGAAAAAGAAAGAAGAGCTTGTCATAATTCATAAATTATCGTTGGATATGCAGAGCGTTGCCATTGGAAACCATCCCTCAAAACTATGATTCGTAGAATAACTGAATAAATCACCTGAAATGTCAAGGCTCCACGTGAGTAGAAAACCATCGGTTGAAGTATAAAAGTTTCGCAAATCTTCGGTAAGAAGGCAACAATGTTTTTGTTCCCAACTAGATAATGCAGCCCTGTCACATGCACCTCGTCTCTCGAGTTGTACGTTTTTTACACACGGACTCGTTTCGAGCAACCTCCCAATTCCCAGCGTCAGGTTTTCGTAAAACGAATCCTCACTGACTATGTCCACAAAGAAGGACATTGTTATCGTTGTGCTGTCCAGTTGGAGGACGTCGAATTTCACCAGGTGGAAAGAAAGTGGGTGCCGAAAATATCGAAAAACGAATGATTTGCCGAAGGGGGTCGCGCGCCGCGTAGGCCAAGTTTACTCCGGATCCCATGGTAACGCGGGGGTTCAAAAGTGGGGGTTGTGGAAGAATTGCGACGTTAGGATTATGCAGAGGAGGTACAAGCGACTTGTACGCCTTCCAGCGATATAAACCTGTACTTTCAAACACATCGATAACACGCATGGTTGACTTTTTTTTTCCACCGAAGAGAGAAACGTGATCAAAGAATCTTGGTGATCTATATTTATGTATATGTATATATATTTGTTCTTTTACATCGATTCGTACACGCAAATCGATTAATATGCATTATTCGAGAATGGTTTGCGGTGTTTACTTGAAAAGCGCGCTTATATGTTTGCATTTGGATTACGTAAACAAAGAGTATTGAACAATTGTTTCGCGGTTTATGGTTATTCGTACCAGATTCACTATGTACGTTAAGTTAACACGAGTAATAAACCTTTTTTTTCATTTTTGAAAACTCTTGCGTATTTTATTTATATACGTATACATATATACCGGTATACCCTTTGAGAGTTAGTAACTTTATCCAATAAATTATTTCCCATTCATGTACATTCAAATAGCAATTCGCACAATAAAGAATAAGATATAATCGTATTAATATTTAATCGAATAATCAGGGATGCTTCCATGCCCCAGGTACTTGTTATAGTTATTATTTAGGATGTGTCAGCAACTATGGTTACGTGCATAATGCAATCCTCACAAGATTAGAATGTTGAAAAATGAATGTATAATACTTATAAGGAGATCCTCATATGTTTGGGAAACGGATCGTGCCCAGCTTGTAGGATATGTTTTCTAATATAAAAATATGTAGAAACCCAGAGCCGCAGACCCTAACAATCATTTTTTCAAAAGTTGTACGCTGTTAAAGAAAAATGTCCAAAAAATAGAGACTTCACTTCAAACACTTGTAACTTCTGACCTATCAAATATTCGCATTCAAACCAAAGTTTAATGAAAACCTAAGATAAAATAGATATACTTTAAAAAGAAATACGCTCAAATCCGTTGAAATGGATCAAAGTTATAGCCGAATTAAAAATTTGAAGAAATTTAGCTTAAAAAAATCAATAAAAATTGTACTGCCCAATTTTTCTTTGAAATTTCTTCAAATTCTTAATTCGGCTGTAACTTTGTTCCATTTCAATTTGTCTTTTTTTAAAATTATATCTATTTTATCTCAACGTTTCATTAAACTTTGGTTTGAATGTCAATATTTGATAGGTGAGAAGTTACAAGCGTTTGAAGTGAAGTCTCTATTTTTCGGAAATTTTGCTTTAATAGCGTATTACTTTTGCAAAAACGATTGTGGAGGTCTGCGGCTCTGGGTTTCTACATATTTTTATATCAGAAAACATATCCTACAAGCTGAGCATGATCCGTTTCCCAAACATATGAGGGTCTCCTTGTTAGTCTTCTTAATTAGCATATATATAAATGAATCCCATTCGATTACAGATAATGTAATTATAGATTGTTAATAATATAATATTGTATTTTCAGGAAATTTTTCTGCCTCTATACATTCTTGGAATATTAATCGTGGTGAAGGTTTTTATACCTAATCCAAACTATCCCGCAATTACTACCCAGAGGCAGGAGGGTGACATATTCGATTTCTTCAATGGATATAGGAATAACACCATAGCCGTAGTGCCCAATTCGACAGAAACTCTCGTAAGTATTGCACCTATATATTTAATGCATATGCGTTCACAATCTAAGATAATTACGCGTTTGTAATTTGACAAATTTATTTATCGTTAAATCGGTGAAAATATCACTAATAGTATTTTTTTTTAAATTTCTAATATTTTACAGTTTTAAAATTCAGAGTAAAATTGAAACACTTGTATATATTTCCTCTTCACGAATTTCGTTATAATTAATTTGCATTAAATTCAAATTATCGTGTCTTACCATTTACCACTTTTGCTAATGTAAAATGTGCATTACAGACATTCCTAAATTCCATGAACGTTTTGTGGCTGTCAATGTGGGATTTTCCGGGAATGCTACCTTTAAATTTCATCGTTTACGATACGAAAGACGATTTGCAGGCCGCTTACTGGAAGGAACCTTACAGTATATCATTAGCGGTCATTTTCGAGGATCCTCAACCAATTTCTCATCGTTTAGAGTAAGTTGCTATATTTTATTTCTACTATTCATGCCGAGTCAAGTGCTGCGAGAGTTAACCAGAACTTTTTACTCTTTGTCATTAATAGATTAAATGAAGATTAAAACTACAAATTAATATACATTGGCAACATTTTTTAAATTAAATTTAAACTTACATATGTACGAATATATATATGAAACAAATTTTTTGCTCAAAATTCCATGTTAATCGTGCGGTCAAATCATTGTATTATATATGCGAATATTCAATTGCTTCCGTTTAAAAGCCATGCAGTCGAGTACCGTTGTATCGCGTGCGGTAACATTTTTTTTATTACAATAAAATATTGACTCAGTTCAACCATTTGTAATGTTTAATACATTAACGAGCGTATAGTGTATATTTATTGGTATGATCATTGACCTTTCGTCGCGTGTCTGTACACTTTATCTTTTCAGTTTTATCTTGGCAATTATGTGCGCAGCATCACACCATATACGACTAATATGAGAAAATGATATGATTAATGTACCTTTGAATTACTGTGTTTAGATGTTTTATCATTAATTTTATTGTATTACTTCATATTGTCTAATGTAAATAATTATTATTATAGCAACTTGAAATAAGTTGTGGTGTAAATAATTGTATTAATAATTGTTGTATTTTTTGTAGATATGAAATACGGACGAATCCTTCGTATACGTCACCTCCGTCACCGACTGAAATGTATTCTTCTTTGGTGACTTGCCGAAAGGATGCCAGTCACTGGATTGGTGGTGTTTTGTCTATAGAAACTGGAGGTTCTTGTCCTGTCAATAATTATTTTTTATCCGGCTTCATGGCCTTACAGTTAATAATGGATATTACAAAAATCCGGGTAAGTTCGGAGTTGTAGCAGTTATAAATTGCCTTACTGTTATGAAAACATATATAGACTTATAAATAGGCAAAATTAATTATTTTAATACATAAAATGTATAATATTTAATGAAATAATAACAGGAAATAGTTATAAATGTTATTATTCATTGCAGTTACTTTTAAAATACTTTCATAATATAATTTAAAAGGTGAAATATTATTTCTTAAGGGGTCAATCTTGGGTTAAAACTGAAAAGGAACTATTTATTTATTATTAAGCCAACAATATTTACAAAACATTACAAAAATGCAGTAAAAACCTATAGAGATAAAATTAATTTATCTGTACATAGGGTGACATAAATATTCAATATCAACAATTATTAATTTTTTTCATAATTATTACTAACATATCTTGATTTTTTAAACAAATTGTATTATTATTAATTTTTATTTTGAATTTTTCGAATGATTTATTTGTAAAAACTATTTCAATTATTTATGGGACTTTGTACTTTTCCAGGGACTTTGTAGTTTTCCATAATGGATTTACCGTAGGATATCTCAGGACTACCACTTCATCGAATAGGCTGAAATTTTAACAGTAATAGCAAAACATGATTTAAATCCATTTAAATGAAACAAAATTTCAATAAAAGTCTAAATGTTTATTCAAAAAAATTATTCAGCAATTTTTTACACAATTTTTTAATTTTCTTAAATAATTTGCTAAGAATCATTTTTTATAACAATGTTAACACAGTCTGTTCCGTTCAAGTGGATTAAAATCATATTTAAGAGTTACTGTTAAAATTTCAGTCTATTTAATGAACTGATTGCTGAGATATTCTGTTGTAAATACATTATCATAAAATTTTAATCAAAAATTAATAATAATATAATTTCTTTAAAAAATTAAGAAATGTTTTTAATTAATATGAAAAAAAATTATAACTCAGGATTGTACTTTTAATGATTCCAGTTTGCAAACATCGTGTTAATAAATATGCATATTATTTATTTTACAGTTGGATTCTGGAAACACTGAAGTCACTGTACCGGATATAAAGCTTGAAATGTTTCCAAAGGAAGCGTATACAGCAGGTATCTAAAATATTTCTATTTTATACATAAAAATTTTTGATTATTCACTAAAACACTATATAAAAAGATGTTTAATTATCTTATATTTTTGCTGTGTATTAGATTGGATGCTCGCTTTTAGAGTCGTGATTCCTTTGTACATGGTGATAGCACTCTCGCAATTTATAACATATCTATTGATTTTAATTGTTGGCGAAAAAGAAAATAAAATCAAAGAAGGCATGAAAATAATGGGTCTTAAAGATTCAATATTTTGGTATGAATAGTTTTCTACTACGATTAGTTTACTCATTTATAATACTGTAATTAATTTTCTGATTAATTTTCACAGGTTATCGTGGTTCATCATTTACGCAATTTTCGTTTTGTTACTGTCAGCCGTTGCGGTCATTTTACTTTTTACATTACAAATGTTCCAACATACGCATTTTCTACCGATATTTTTACTAGTTGTGCTCTATAGTTTTTCAGTCATTATGTTTGGTTTCATGATTACGCCGTTCTTCGATAAATCACGCGTAAGACAATTTGTTACATTGATTAATTTATAAATGTTAATAAATATGTAACTGACGGAGAAATTGTCATTATTTTGTAGACTGCTGGTGTCTTGGGAAACTTTGCGGTAACAATTTTAAGCTTAATGTACTTCATCCAGGTGTTTGTGGACGACTCGAGCTCGATATCATTCTGGGTTGTGTCACTATTGAGTCCTACGGGAGTTGCATTGGCGATGGATAAGGTATATACACTTTGTAAACACTACACGGAATGAATTTTCTAATAAAAATTCTTGCTATACAATGGTAAATCTGGGATGTGTTAGCTGTTCAAATAATGTTAACTTTGGAACTCTTAGATTCTGCAATGAAATCAATTTAGTATATATCGGATGCTGTCACGGTAATTTTAGGTTGTTAATTAACAGTCCCGGGTTTACTTTGTTTACATGGTAAATTTTATAAGCAGATTATCTTTATGAATTTATATTGTAACGTATTTATGTATAATTTACTCATAACACAGCGTATCGTAGAATAGTATAATGATTCAATTATTACTGTCTTTCAGGCTCTCGTATTAGATTTGCAAGGTGAAGGAGTCAATTTTGACAATCTATGGTCAGGTCCTGGAATTCCATTCGGCGGTAGTTTAATAATGATGACACTTGACATTTTTCTGTACGGACTATTAGCTTACTATCTGGATTCTGTAATTCCAAGTAAGCTTTTCACCTAATTATGATACGTTTTTCATCAAATATAATAGATTTGATAGTATTGAATGCTAAATTTTTAGAAAGTTTTAATTATTGGATAATGAAAGATTTTGCAAACAACATAAGCATTGAAATGCTTTGGATTTCAATACTTTCATTTTAAGTTTCTTTTAAATTTATGCCTTAAATTTTATAACAAATTAGTTAGAGCTTGTGTTAAAAGTATCAAATATCCTAACAGAAATTTTACCATAATTTAGAACATTTTGTATAAAAAACATATTTTGACAGATTTTGACCAAAAAAGAGATTTTACTAGAATAAGTTAATGTTGTTTACAAAAAATATAATTACACTATCATATTTTAGAAATAGTAATAACATCATAAATATTTATTGGGTATTGTTTTTAATAGATATTGATGTGTTATCTATAAATACAAAAAACTATTATTATAGTGTACTAAAATTTAAAATAACTTACAAAAAAATATCAGTTAATTTCATTACTATAAATAAAGTTAGGCAATAATCCTAGTAGAAATGCCGGTATGCAAGAATTATAAATATAACGTACTTCAAGCCTCAAAATAACGAGTTAACTTGCTACAATTTATGGCAAAAATTATTAAATTTGTAGTAGGGAATTTCATGATTATATATTGACTGATACCAAAGAAAGTATCAAATGATAAAAGTATTTGAATATATCAAAAATGTAACATAATAAAATATCGTTACAGGTGAATACGGAACGAAGCGATCAGCGTGGTTTTGTTTCACTCCTGGTTTCTGGTGCAAGAAGAGCAAGGCTCCACGCGTAAGTTCGGTGGAGCGCGTAAACAGCACGACGACTGCGTCACTCGACGCGGCTGATCATGCTCAAGTATTAAAATCAATAGTACGAATAGCTCCGGGTGATTGCCAGGCACCGGCGGTAAATGGAGAATCTAATTCATTTATAACTGGCGAGGAATTGAATCGCGACGTCGAACCCGTAGTACGTGAGATGAAAGGTCGCGAAGCCATTAGGATTGTAGATCTTTATAAATCGTATACCAAGTGCCGAAAATCCGAGGTCAAAGCAGTGAATGGTATCAATTTGACGATTTACGAAGGCCAAATAACTGCGATCCTTGGTCATAATGGTGCTGGTAAGACGACCCTTTTCAACATACTCACCGGTTTGACAGCCCCCACTGCTGGAACCGCTCTGATATTTGGTTACGATGTCCGAGACTCGAATGATATGCACATGATACGAAGTATGACAGGAGTGTGCCCGCAACACGACATACTTTTCGATCTGTTAACCCCTAGGGAGCATCTAGAATTCTTTGCTGCTGTCCGTGGGATTCCTCGCAATTCCATCGAACACGAGGTATGTGTTTATGTCAAATCTTGGACAATGTAGAGTTGAAACATAAATTAATGCATAGAGGACATAATATAAAATTTTTACTAATATTAGTAATAATGGGTCAACGATAGATCTTCGTACAGAGAAATGATTGTTCCAGTAGTAGAATTAAGAAAATAACAAGGATAACGATAATAATCAAGTAATTATGTGTATTTATTATCTGTAGGTGGAGAAAACGTTGAAAGACATCGATCTGATCGACAAGGCTGATACGTTCGCAAAATACCTGAGTGGTGGGCAAAAGCGAAAACTATCTGTCGGGATAGCCATAATCGGTGACCCGAAAGTCATCATACTCGATGAACCGACAGCTGGGGTTGACCCATATTCCCGTAGGCAGATGTGGTCGTTCCTTCAATCTCGTCGACATGGAAAAGTGATATTGCTGACGACTCACTTTATGGATGAGGCGGATATCCTGGCTGACAGGAAGGCTGTGATTAGTAAAGGAAAATTACGATGCTGCGGCAGTTCTCTGTTCCTTAAAAACAAATTCGGAATTGGATATCACCTCACGTAAGCTTTACATTTACATCATTGTGATATATTATGATTAGATAAGATATTATTAGGTTAGCTCGATTCAATAAGATAAATCAAACACATTCTTTTTCGTTATACGTGTGCGTGAAATCGATAATTATTATATTGTTTATATTTTTTAAAATGCGATTTTTCGCTCACTGTAACGAATAATATCTTTCGCAATACGTGCGTTAGAAAGTTCTAACCTCGTGTGACAAAAAAAAACACTCCGTCCGGCTCCTCCGAACCTCGTCCTTTTTTACCACACTTGATTGTAACTTTTTACGCACTTGTTACGAAATATACTACATAAATATTACATATAATATTATGAATATATTTTATATTACGAAACTTAAAGAACTACATCATCGTATTTACTTGTTCAGTGCAATGTAAATAATTATTATAACTATAAATTTAATTTTTAGAATTTCATACTATATTAAATGTGAAGGGGTTGGCATAGCCGGTGGGTTACCGACCGTGCAACAAAGGATAATTATTACTGTTTTTTAAATTAAATATGTAATTTTATGCAAAGCCCAAATATAAAAGCTCTAAATAATTAAATAATAAGTCGTTTTACAAAGTCCCAGATTTTTCGGTGTAGAAATTTTTTAGGGTATTCTTGTTGTATTGTCCTGGAACTTTATAGAACGACTTATTATTTAATTATTTAGTGCTTCTATATTCGGATTTTGCATAAAATTACATATTTTTTTAAGAAACAGTAATAATTATCCTTTTTTGCTTGATCGGTAACCCACTGGGTATGCCACCACCTTAATATTATTTTCTAACGAATTTAAATATTTATTATTGGTCAGTATTTATTTTTAAAAATTAATTTTTTTATAGTTTTTCACGTTGCTTATAAAAATTTAATCTATTATAAAATGACAATTACGGTTTTCAGAATGGTATTGGAGGGTAACGTCCGGGAAAATGCAATAACTCGCCTAGTCTCGTCGCATGTAACGAAAGCCGAAAAAGCTCGCCGACACGGCCGCGAATTGAGCTTCATTCTACCACACAATTCGGTCGAGAATTTTGCCCCACTTTTTTCTGCGATTGAACAGGAGATTAAAACTAAAGCCCTACGTTTGGGAATTAGTAGCTACGGGGTATCAATGACGACTTTGGAGGAAGTGTTCCTGCACTTGGAGAAGGATGAAGAAACCGAGTGCACGATGGACAATCTATCGAAGAAGATGGTGAGAAATCGTGCACTCAGCAGGTCACTCTCCTTGCAGTCTAAGAGCACCTCCTATCAAAGTCTTCAGAATGAAGGTGCTACGGTGCAAACGGATGCACAATTGAAGGGTGAGAAGTATTTTTTGTTTATAACATTCTTACCCAGCTTTCTTTTCAATTTCAATTTACTTTTCCAACACGCTAAATCTCTTGTTGTTTCTCTTAGTATTTGTAGTCTTCACTTGAATGATAGATAATTACAAACTTGAGGTTTTATTTGTTTTTAAGTGTACATATTTTAGTCGTGATATGGTAAAGTTTATTTGGAATAATAAATTACTAAATTTGGGGTACATTTTGTATTTACAATTATTACCTTATGTTTTAAAGGGCAGGCTAAATCAAAAATTTTCAAAATTGGCCGCCTAGACTAGGGACACTGCAGTTAGATGAGAGATTCATCTAGAAAATGTAAAAAAAAACTAAATTATTGGCTATTCGGTACTCGAATTATTAATTGATCGCACATGCTCGACATGCACAATATTTTGTATTTCCAACGTTACATTTGAAATACGGAGTGTTGTCACTTATAAACATTATGCTTGTAATATATTATCCATCAATTTCCAAGTATCTGAACACTTACTTTTAAAAATAGTAATGGTGTAGATTTAGAAAATGGTTAGCAATATTTTGGGGAAGTTTATGGATGAAACGAAAGATGGCATGATTGAGACGCATGTTCTGTTATACGGACTGACGTATTAAAAGATATTTGACCAAACTGCAAGATTATTGATCTGACTTGCGCAAAATATTGCTAACCGCATCCTAAATCTTCACCGCTATAGTCTTATTTTTGAAAGTAAGTGTTTAGACACTTAGAAATCGACCGATAAAATATTGCTAGCATGTCATTTATAGGTAATAACGCTCCGTATTTTAAATGTAGCGTTGGAAATACGAAATTTTTTTCATGCTCGACATCATTAAATTATTCATTGGAATACTGGCAATGGTGGACAATTAATGATTTGAGTATCGAATAACCGATAATTTAGTTGTTTCTTTCTTACATTTTCTCTGTCGGACAGGCAAATATCTCACCTGACTGCAG
The DNA here is from genome assembly GCA_026168455.1 of Theocolax elegans. Taxonomy (NCBI): domain Eukaryota; kingdom Metazoa; phylum Arthropoda; class Insecta; order Hymenoptera; family Cerocephalidae; genus Theocolax; species Theocolax elegans. Next base: position 23,019,350 of record CM047426.1, on the reverse strand, counting down.
TGCCCCTAGTCTATGCGGCCAATTTAGAAAACTTTTGGTTTAATCTCCCCTTAGTCCTTCTATTTAATCTAAGCTATTCTAATCTAGTACGTCTAATTTAAAAATAACTATAAACAAAACATGTAATATTCCAAAGTGTACAACAGAAAGTGCCTTAAAAACATCTTTTTCATCCAAACCACCCAAAAAGTCCACTCTATTGTCTTCAAACGACGAAATAAAATTATATTTTATTTTCTAGGGAGTAAAAATACTTTTTACTTCCATCCACAGCTGGGGAAGTATTTGTCCGCAACTTTACGACGAATACTTTTTAAAAAAGAAATAAAAATGGTTTAAATTAAAAAGGTGAAATCTATGAAATCAAGCGATGAGTAAGTCATTTAAAGCAATTCCAAAAAGTATTCGACAAATACTTTTTCTCTAATACTTTTATTTTATTTCTTTTTTGGATCTAACGAAAAATCGTTTTTCAATTAAAACAAAGTTTAGAACATTTTCTTTAATTATTGAAAAAAGATTTTTTATTTAATTAAAAAAATAAATAGAATAAAAGTATTCCGTGAATGGTCCTTGTGAAATTGTTTCAAGTGACTTAAACATCGTTTCATTTTTTTTTTGTTTCGTCGCCATTTTCGTTTCTTTTTTAAAAAGTATTCCACGTAAAATTGCGGATGGATACTTGCCCAGCTCTACTTCCGACAGTCATTATTCAGTGCCCGCATTCATATTGCAGTTTATATAAATATAGTAACCAATTTAATTTCAGTTAAAGATAGAGTTAGGTTGAGAAAGTATAAAAAATATTATTTTTGTTTTTCATCTGAATGATTTAAGGAGATGGCATACCCGGTAGTTTACCAACCAAAAAGCAAAAAAAGATTAATTATTGAATTTATTTAAAAAAAATATGTAATTTTATGCAAAATCCGAATATAGATGGAAGCACTAAATAATTAAATAATAAGTCATTCTACAAAGTTCCAGATTAATACAACAAGGACACCCTAATAAATTCTGTACTGAAAAGTTACGATTATTCCTGATTTTTCAGTGCAGAAATTTTTTAGGGTGTCTTTGTTATGTTGACCTGGAACTTTGTAGAATGACTTATTATTTAATTATCTAGCGCTTCTGTACTTGGAATTTGCATAAAATTATATATTTTTTAAAATAAATGAATCGTTTTAATTAAATGTGTCAAAAATAATATTCATATGAAATTTTTGGCGGTATTCTTTAGAATAACTGCTACAACATTATGTACAATGTAACAAGATTATTTTATTTAGACAGTATTCTTTAGTCAAAAAAATGTGTATTGTAAACAATTAATTTCTTATACTAACCAATGTTTTAAACAATTTCTATATTTAAATAAATTTTTTTTCAAGTAAACAAAAGATATTAAAATAAAAAGAAGCTTCTGTAAAGTTTAAATAATTACTTGAAAGATTACTCGTACATATTTCATGTAAATCCAAATATTGATGTGACGCAAGAAGTATTTGGCACGCTGAAAAAATATTTCTAGTAAAAATTGAATGTTGTTTAATAATTGAAAAACAGACTTGACAAATGGTAAAAATTACTATTTTTTATATTTTTTTGTATAATTTTTACCATTTGTCAAGTCTGTCTCTCCATTACTAAATAACATTGTAATTTTCACTAGAAATGTTTGTCCGTACACCAAATAATTATTAATTTTGATACATTTTTCAGAATAACTTGAGTTAAAATGATTATGTCTTGTTGAACAATTAATTTTTTTACTACAAATATGAGACAAAAATTTTAGATTATTATAATGAAAACAAAAAAAATATCGAACATATGAAGCTAAAAAATGTAATATAATATAATAAAAAATATTATAAATACAGAAGAATATAAATTGATAAACAAAGGAAAAAGAATAAAATTTTCGGTTTTGTCGAATAAAGTATCTTTTTCCGAAATGATTTGGGTGATTATTCCTTTAGATGAATTATTGACCTTGCTAAAATTCAGACAGCAATCTTCATCCGCAGGAACAAACACCTATTTTACTCTCTTGGGTGCCAAAGCCAAGTAAAATTAATTATAATTAAAAAAATAGTTAATTTACGTAAATTTAGGAATAAGTCCCCTTCCTTTATTAATAATCTATCTATCTTCAAAATTTGAAGCAAAAATAATGATTGGTTTTCGAGGAAATCCTTACAAAAAATCTTAGGTATGTCTTTTAATTAGTCGAGCGTATAACCTCGAATTGCACGAAGTAGATTATCAATAAAGGAAGGGGACTTTTTTAAAATTATAACTCATTATCTATGACGTTAGAAGTTGGTAAGGTAGGAGAGAGTATAAAACTTGACTTTGGAACCCCCCTAAGGGAGTAAAATACACATTTATTCTCGTGAACGAAAGTTGTTCATCTGACAAGGGGAGTACATGACCTCCGGGAAACAGATCTTACCCTGATTTTGGAATATCTTTTGTAATGTAAGTTATTTTTGTAAGTTTTCTAAGTTATTGCTTGCCAATGGCCACTTTTATGAAAGTTATTCGACATCTTTTAATAACTACAATGAAGATTACTTCCAATTGAATCGCTTATAACCCCGAAACAAATCAAGATAGACGCTCAAACCAAAAACCAGAAAAAAGTTGAGTTCAAGTAGATATAATTTAAAAAAATGATGCTTAAATTGCTTAATTTGGAGCAAATTAATGAAAAAAATAAATTGAAGAAATTTCAACCGAAATTTAATATAAAAAATTTATTTTTTCTTTTGGACTAAAATCTTTAATTTATTATTTTCTTCATAACTTTGTTCCAAATTGAGCAATTTAGCTTCTTTTTTCTTCAAATTGTATCTACTTGTACTCAACTTTTTTATGGTTTTTGGTTTGAGCGTCTATCTTGATTTGTTTCGGGGTTATACGCGATTCAATTGGAAGTAATCTTCGATTGTAGTTATTAATAGATGTCGAATAACTTTCATAAAAGTGGCCATTGGCAAGCAATAACTTGGCTTTCTTCATATTTCTACATTACAAAGGATATACCAAAGTTAGTTATATACAATTTTATAACATTTTAACCTCAAAATTCCAATTTCATTTCAGATTTTGAGGATCTAATGTTATAAAATATGGTATAAAACTATTGTGGAAGATGTTTTTTTACCTTTCTCGATGTTCTCACTCACTTCGCTCGTGCAAACAACCCCGAGGAAGGTATAAAACCATTTCCCACAACAGTGTCATAATATACTAATAATGACAGTGTGAATGCAAAGTCTAAATCGTGAGTCATGAGACTAAAAAGTGACTGCCGGGAATAAATTTTTAGTTTATTCCCGCCTTTGAAGATGATAATGTGGACTTTCCGAGTGCCTTGGGTGAAAATAACTATTTTATCTTTTTTAAATATACAAGATATATATATATAATAACCTTTAATATTAGTCAAGCTATGTAAATAAATAAATTTAGATATTTGGCGTGCAATGAGAATTATCAATAGAGTATTTTTGTATAGTATTTTTACATTTATAAATTTTGTTACTATATTGAGTTAAAATGCCACCAATTTTAGATTGTGAGGGACAAAAAACTTTATCAAGAATAAGGCTAGAGTTTGGTAGCATTTTTGCTCCAAAAAATTTGAAAGGTATCTTTGAAGACAAATCTTTTATCGTTATTTCAATCATTCGATACCTCATATCTAAAACTTTCTCTTAAAAATTTTATATGTCACTTTTTTATAAGTATTACATAGACAAAATATAAAATAAAATCACAGATTTGAAATCACTTGGAATTTTTTAATGCAATGAGAAAGTACTCGTACACTATCATCGCATTGTGTTTTCAAATAGAAATTAGTCGCTTTAATCATTACTCAAACACATCAAAAGTGAAATTTAAGAAAATTTATAATTTTGAATGGCAAATAGAACACGTTTCCTTAACTTTGCAATCTACTATTGTTAACATATAAGTTACTGGAATTTGAAATGCGTCGTGGATCACAAAGTTATGATTAAATTGTACACAATACATGTATCACTTAATACGCAGCATGCAGCAATTTTTAGCTAGCACACAGTACATCTTATTTATACCCAAGTTTAAACGAAAATTAATTTTGTTCGTCGATACAGCAGGGACGAATGATATGTCGGATGGTGCAACACACAACGATAAAAATCCAACGATTTTGGGTCTTGGTCTTGATCCTATTAAGATTCGGCCCAACGTTGTTCAAACGTTCTATGCCATGTTACGACTTCGAGTGTTGCGGCTCTTTAGAAGTATTCAGTTGCTGTACTTCACGATCGTAGCACCAATCGCCCTCGTTGTGCTTGGCCTCTACCTCAACAGCATACAAACCGTCGAGATTAAGATGCAGAGCCTCGAACTAAATAATAGTATTACGTTTTCATTATTTCAACTAGTTATATAACACGAATCGCTTATAATTAATGCATTAATTATCCATTTTAATAGAAAATATTTTAAATACTTGAAAGAAGTAAAGAATACATATAAAGAAATTATACACTTAACAAATATTCGAATAATTTAAACTAACGTCAAGATAATGTAATTAATGCGTAAATTGTATCTAAATTTTGATGAATATACGATAATCTAAATACCGAACGTGATGAAATTTTAATTTTATGATATCACACATACATTTTCATTTTATATTCATAATTAAAACTATAATTAAATTTTTTAAATTTAATAAATGTAAATTCTGAACGTAAATATAAATACGAAAAATTTTAAATTAAATCTTGTATTTGTGTAAGCTTAGATTGTTTTCTAATAACGAAAGATTTGTTGCTTTAGATCAAGGTTACAACAGGTTACTTACTTTGATTAAACTTCCAGGTAGTTATGGCGAAGATTCAAAAGTCATGTTCATCAACAGTACCGGTCGTGACATTTCACCATTGATGAACAATATTGGTCAGATAATTGGTCAAACCGAAGAGTATAACGGCACTTTTGTCGATTTACTTCATAGAGCACCTCACATGGCCGTTATAAACGTCACCGACTATAACTTTCCAAGGATGCATTTTACGATTATGTATAACGACACTATGCAACATTCATTGCCAATTGTCTTGAATGTCTTTACAAACGCATTCCACAAGTGAGAATTGTTCTATTTTTAATTAATATACACATTCCTGTCCATTTGCTTAATGATTGATCTTACTCGAAAAATTTGATATTTGCTATTTATTAGTTTTACGTCACTTTAAATTAAAAATCATATAAAGTACTGTAATAAAGAGTTATTATGATCCTTGCAATAGATTCTCATTGGACTGTTGATTTTATTTTAAACGAGTTACAAATTCTATTTAACAAACGGTCAAGAAGTGAAAAAATAATTTTTACTATGATTCTTTTATGAAAATGTTTTAATGTTATATTTTTTTATTGCTACTTAGACTATATACTCCTGGAGAGACGTCGACAATTAAGGTGAAAACGCATCCATTCCAACAAACTTCGCAGCCTCAAGAGTTCAATATTGGAATAGCAAGTTCGGCATTATTTATTGGAATGGATCTTGTTCTCGTGCCTATTACTTTGGCTGTTGACATGGTTTATGATCGAGAGGTATGAAAATCTTTTATCGCAAACTAACACAAAAATATTCGTCAACGTAAACAAATCCTAATATAGGGAAATCATATAAATTTTGATTAGCTTGTTCACGAATTTAAACAAGATAGTTGTCGTTGATGCTTAGCAACAATAGGTCAAGCATTCGTGAACATACGTTTCCATTGAATAAACAAAGAATAAATGAATAATGTGTAAAAATGATAAAAATAATAATTATATAATCTTGGAACACTATGTATTTTCAGATAAAAGCAAAGAACCAACTTCGAGTAAATGGACTCTCGTTCACGATGTACTTCTTCACGTACTTCGTAGTACTCCTTGGTCTTATGTCATTTATATGCCTCTGCATCCTTGGGATCATATTCCTCTTCGACGTTCCCTCGTTACAGGAGGTACCAGCTCTTTTAACATTGGGTGGTCTTACCATGCTCTATTGCCCTGCATCGATATTCTTTTCAACTTGCCTCGCATACATGTTTGATAAAATGGATTCGGCTCAAAGTTTCTTGCCCAATATCGCCACGTTCTTTGGACTGATACCTTTCCTACTGGTCATGATTCTTGATATGTTGGGTGTCGGTGAGTTATACAATTCAGATTTTGTTATACTGTATATCTAATTATAAAATATATATAGTTTTGCAAAAAATTATACATTACTCGTCGCGTATACGCATAATTAATAATTAAAAGTTATATGTCAACTACAACAATTTTTCTGTATTTAATCTTTTCAGGAGGTATAGCGGCATTTACCTTACACGTCGTATTTTCATTGTGCAATACGATGTACGTACCGTATGCTGCGTTGTACTACATAGATCGCGTACACCTAATGTGTTCCATCAATGCGGCCTGTCATCACCTGAGCATATCTGATTATTTGACAAGTGAAATTATCGTCATGGCCTTAGGAGTGATGCTACACTGTCCTATTTGGTTTTTCGTGCTCCTGATACTCGATACTAAAAAAAGTGGAGGAAACGTCAAGGATTTCTTCAAATATTTCGTGGTAAATATTTGTGCTTCCTTCTCTTCAAATTATTTATTCGACTAACAATTTGGAAAAGTATCTGAAACAAAGTAATGCAATGAAATAACGTTTAATACATAAGACTCTACAAATTAAGTTGATTATTTTATTGTAATATTGTAATTGCATATGTAAATATTTTTTATTTTTCTTCAGCGCAACGGAGGATCGATTGGTGAAGAAATTATGGAGAATACTGATGTTGGTGAACACGAAGACATGGATGTCAAAAACGAAAGACAGAAAGTGTTTAATTTAATGAATTCAACATCCGTACAAGAGCCACCAGTCGTATTAGTCCAAGTAAGATTTGTACAGTATAATTTATACTTATATTTTCACAGTATACATTAAAAATTCTTATTTTTATTTGAAAATGCAATTTTTTGATATTGCCGAAAATACTTATACGAAGTAAAGAAATCTAATTATTAACCTTTAGGACGAGAATTTTCTGGTTCAAAAAAGCTTCTTTTTTCAATAAAATTAATGTCTAAAAACATCGGATCACTTTTAACCTTTATAGAGGACGGAGATTTGGGTTTATTGTTTTCTCTCATTTTTCTATAGAAATCGAGTTTTTGTGATGTCTCACATCTCAAAACTAACACATGTAAAGGGTCGATCATGGGCATGGCCCGTATAGGGGCCATCTCGTCCTCTAAAGGTTAATTAATAATGTTTCAAACGTGTAATAAATTTCGTACGTGTTTATGGACATTGTTTACATAATAGCTTTAAATAAATTAAATGGCACATCAATTTATATGCGTTAATTTAAATGTATCTTAGAACCTACGAAAGGAATACCGGCAACAGGAGTCAACGACTTGCAGCTGTTGCTCGAAACGCGAAGAGGAGCAAGCACCAATCAAAAAGGTCGCGGTTCGGAACCTCTCACTGGCAGTAGAGGCTGGTGAAGTTTTTGGACTGCTCGGGCATAACGGAGCTGGGAAAACCTCTACGATGAAGATTATCATTGCCGAGGAAGCAGCGAGTCGAGGTCGAGTCCAGATTGGTGGTCACAACATCAACTCCCACATGTCTGAAGCTTTCAGGCAGATGGGTTATTGCCCACAGCATGACGCTCAATGGAAGAACATTACTGTACGCGAGCACCTTGAGTGCTACGCGGCTATACGAGGTGTTCCCTGGGGTGAAATCAACAGGTGAGTTAACTCGAGCTGCTTGCGCAAGAGATCGTAGTGACATGCATATTTTATCTCAATTGTAAGGACTAAAATATGTTCTTATTGAACCTCTACTCAGACGACGACAAGCTCCATTGAATTGCACTCTCAGTTTGACTTTGAATACGTTTCGTAACTACCTATATATTTCAATAATGGTTTATCACACTTGTTCTTTTGTATTCCTTTATCAGTACTGTAGGTTAACTTTTTTTAACACTCGCTGCAGAAGTATAACACTGCACAAATTATTAGCTTCAGATTTTATGGCGTTAACAACTAAAATTAGAGTGAGTAATTATTTTAATATTCGTTCAGAATTGTCGATCTCTACTTATCCGGCCTGCAAATACATGATCACGCTGACAAGCAAACCCAAGAATGTTCCGGTGGAACAAGAAGGAAACTAAGTTTCGCTATGGCGATGATTGGAGGTCCCAAAGTTGTTCTCATGGATGAACCTAGCACAGGAATGGATCCACGGTCGAAAAGATTCCTTTGGGATACTATTCTTGCTAGTTTTCAGGTAATTCATGCTTTTCCTAAAAATCAATAAATTAGCAATTTCGCGATACAAAACGATCTTTAATATTTTTAAATGATTATTACAAAGGTCCATTAAGAAACAAGTAAACGAATGAATGAATATAATGCATATTTATCGTAAATGTTCCAATCGATGTGAAATAAAATCTTAATCGTCTCACGCATTCGTGATATTTTATTTCATACACTTTACAATTAGTTAAACAGATTTTGTAAAATAAAGTTCATTATTAAACGAATTAATCACGTATTCAGTATATGTAGAACTCAACGTAAGTCAATAGAATTTTTCTCTCACTAAAATTTTACTCAAACTTGTCCTATAAATTTAATTTAACTATAAAGTTCTTTGACATATAGAGATAGATCGAGTACTTAATTAGTCTACTAACAAGTTTGTGATCATAAACTACTATGCACGGGCTATCTTGAAATTCGAAACTATAACAAATAATATATTGTACTTCCCTAATGAAAATTGAACATTTTTAAGTTAGTTAAAACTATTTTTCCTACTATCGTGCGCAAAGTTCGAGTTTGCGCACTCATTTGCGTGCGCAAAGTTTCCACTTTTCCCCACACGCTATAATTTCTACAATTGAGCGTGCGGGAAAGTAGTTGAGCGTGCGGGAAAGTAGTTAAGCGTGCGGAAAAGTGGTTGAACACGTAGGAAAGTATAAGAGTTGGGCGCAATACAATACGTATGAATATGGGCACGTAACTCGAACGCCGATTTGTTTACGTCTTGTTACTTGCGACATCTTATATTTATGTTAAAAGTTTTCAATCTTAATTTTGACGTCTCACTTGCGGCTCTATATATACGTATTATATGTTCTGAATAAGGATGACATCAGTAAGTGGGGTCGACAGTGATAGTGACGATGTGTTCGATGATGTGCCACCGGAATAGCTTGAACGCAGCAAAGAAATAGCTTTGAATACATTGCCAAATATTTCTAAACAAAAATTATACAAAATTTTACAATGAGTTCAAAAGTGCGTAGTACAAGAAATACGAAATCATTTGCAGAGTCCGTTTTATTACTGTATTTAACGAAATATCAACAAAATTTAAATTTAAATTTAATTAACGGTTTTTCATTTTTTTAAGCGGGGGGCTCCGCCCCCCAAACCCCCCCGTCCCCCCCAACTTTCCCTCCGCCCACGCGGTTCTGCTCAAATGTGTCGAACTTTGCGCACCTCAGTAGGAAAGAAATAGTATACGATACTCGTGCGCTCGTAGGTTATCTCGCACTCGCTTCGCTCGTGCGGGAACAACCTACTTTGCGCCATCGTATCGTAATGTACTATTTTGGCTAAAAAAACGTTTTATATTATGTATAATATTGTATCAATTAGTATAAGTTAAAATTTAGTCAACACTTTATTGATAGCAGAAGCTAAGGCGTACCGTATCTTATTTAAATCGTATCTATACCAAATTTGACATTGTGTTATAAAATCAGCTGACAAAAAAAAATATAAACAGATTTATTATTTTATTGTAGTCATTTATTTATAAAATTGCATTAATTTTGTAAATATATATATTTCATAAATGTACGATTGGAAAACAGGGTGGTCGTGGTGCAATACTGACTACGCATTCGATGGAGGAAGCCGATGCTCTGTGTTCGCGAGTCGGTATAATGGTGAAAGGTGAAATGCGTTGCATTGGTTCGACGCAGCATCTTAAGAATCTTTACGGAGCTGGATATACTTTGGAAATGAAATTAGTGGGTGGCGACTGCACTCCTACTACGAATTCGAGCAATCGTCTTAGTGGTCTCAAAGATTTCGTGACGGGTATGTTCGCCGATGCTACTGTCGAAGAAAGTTTCGCTGACAGACTCGTCTTTTCCGTACCCCAACACTCGGTGCATTCGCTGGCCGAATGTTTCACTCAACTTGAAAAAGGTTGGTGTTTCTTTTATTTGTTTAAGTATATTTTATATAAAATCCTTTATACCCTAGCGAAAAAAAATAAAAAGTATAACGAAACGTAAAAAGCAGTGTGACTGTGTGACGATATGTAAGTAAAACTGTTTTTGGACGTATTTACGTTTTCTTAATTTTTCCTTACGTTTTTCTTTTACTGTTTTTTTACAGTCGCTTACGTTTTGTTGACTCTTATTTTTGCTTTTTTACATTATACAAATTTTTGTCTTATACTAACTTTTTTCTTTTTTTCTTTTTTATATTAATTTTCCCAGACTTTGTTAATTCTTAATAAAGGATAATAAAAAATAAGAAGTGGTATTTAAATGCAAGAAAAAAAAAGAAAAAATAATCGAATAAGTTACATGGTAACTGAACGCAAAATAATCTAATAGTATACTTTTTCATAATTTTCTTTACATTTCGGTAGGTCTTCTTACAATTTTGTTTTAAAATATAAATTTTAACGACGATGAATATTGTAAAAAAGTAAGAAGAAATAATCAAATTTAAATAAATGGAATAAATTATAAAAACCGGATGGAATCTTACCATTTCTATAGTCTACTACTATTTCTTATATATTTTATAATTTTCGCTAGGGTATCAGTGAAGAAATCTAAATGGTATAAACGCTCTGAAAAGATCAACCGAAAGACTAATAATTGTAAATTTTGTACGTTCGACAGCAAAACTAGAACTGGATATCGAGGAATACAGTTTCAGCCAGACAACTCTCGAACAAGTGTTCCTCAAATTCTCTCATTACGACGAAACAAATGCCGGTGATTGAGAGTCACGGGAAAATCGGGCAATGAATGCTGAGCGAGTGTAATCGAGAGCCCGGGGCGTCACGGTCCTCGCATCACGGCGGAAGATAAAAGGTACCGCGCGATCAGCTGGATAACGAGGGACCACGCGCGACGGGCTAAAATCGCGGGACACACACAAACCAACAGCGAAACACGCGACTACTCCCAACACCGAACTGCAACTCCATATATACACATCCATAGAGACGAGTCTCGTGCTGCGACGACAAACATGACTTACACGCTTATTCGTTTGATCGTTCGTTTGAACCGGTCGTTTTGGTATATATTATCACGTATTATTATCCGAGAAGAGAGGTCGCACACGCACTCTTCGTTGAAATGTGTTCGAGTCGGTTTTTTTCGTAAAAACCCAATTAACCCGTAACCCGTGTACGATGAGTATTATATATTACATTACTGTGTTCTGTAAATAATAGGCTGGGGCGGTATCGATTCGCTGGCGATCACCCCTGAGGAATCGCGATTATACGCGAACGTACACATTTATTTTCTTGCGCTGCTTCAGTTCCCAAGAATATATATATATACTTATAGAATTTTTCTACACTTTGTCGTGATCGGTAATAGAAGAGATCTCCCATAGTACCGAGGCATTTTATATATATATCGAAAAAAAAAACAAACAAAAACGGTAACGTCCTCCTCATTGGAATATATATATATATAGATATACATACACGTATATCGCCATTGCAGATTCGACGCTCTATACGTACATATGTAGACATATACAGCTCGAGTGACCACGTGTGGTTACGATCAACGCAATGGAGGACGATGTATAACGCAATCGATGAATATAATAAAACTCAGAGAGATTCGTATGTAATGTAATACGTTGATATATATCAAATTTCTGCATGTAAATAAAAATTTGTTTTTAATATGTCCCTTACGGTCATGTTTGTAGGTGAATATAATACCGATATACTCAAAGATGTTGACTAAAACGCGGTTAAACATATAGATTTTTCATTTTTTTAGAAGACATATACGAGATTTGATATGGAACGCCTCGATTAGATTTTGGTGTCGAGTACATTTTCATATGCGAATCTTGATACGTGCTTCAGTTTACGTGTGGAGTAGGATGCATATGATCATCATTTCACTGGATATACTAAATGAAAAGCAAATGAAAAGACACATACACACAGACACGCAGATCACGTCACGTACATTCGTATATATATATAAAACACGCAGCATGTAACCGTTTGCAATAATTATTTTCTAAGGGTTATTAACGTTGCATTGATAAGAGAGCGACAGTCATTTGACTGATTAGATCTGCAATTAGACAAGCATATATTACAACAACTTTCTAATAAATTTTTCGTACAAAAATGTAGATATATACGATCGATCGGATACGACTTGACTAAAGATGACTCGAGTGTGTGTCGACGTATCTCGTTCAAAAAGTAATAAAAAGCGACGCCTGTAACACTATTTTGAATTTTGAATTTTGTGATTTATATACGTATAGTACAACCATTTATACGTGCGAATACAACCAAATTATAATTTTCGAATCAACGGGAATCGAGAGAGCCTGATACGGATTATATACACATAGGCGAAGATTCCATAAATTTCCTATAAAACTTTCAACGACAATGTGTACATTTATATAACGGAAGTAATTGCAGTATAATCATAAACGTTGAGTACTTATATATATGCCTCGAGGAGTATGCGAACTATCGACAGGTGATGAAGAATTCTTATATATATACACACACACACACACACACACACACAATCTAAAATCAAGATATTCCGGGATACGTATGTAGCAATGTAACCACGAAGGATATTATTAATTAAGGTTGGGCATTTTATCCTGAAATTCGCGTCTCGATGTGTATTGTAATTATTTTAGGTAATAGGTTGTTTCATATAGCGATTCACACACGCAACGTACACGAGACGCGTTTAAATCTCTGCTGCCGGCCTCGAATGAAAAAATATTAAAAGGAAAAGAAACTCTAGCTTTTAGTGAATTTTATGAAAGACTATATATATTAAACAAAAAAAAAAAATATGAGAAGAATGATCGGTGATCGAGCGTTGATATATATACTCATGAATAAAAATCGATCGTATAAGAGGGGGCGAGATCGCGGGTACAACGTTTTTACAGCTCTCCCATAATACGCCACACTCTTTTCACATTGCATATACGATTACGAATAAAGGACTTTGCGATTAAATTTAACGAGTAACGATTGGCTCTTACGGGTTATGTATATTATATATATTATATATATATATATATAATATATCGTAAGCGATTATACCATAGGCATAGGGATTTTAAGTTCTTCTTTTGTGGTACTAGAGATTTTATTGAAATTAACAAACAAACAAAAAAAAAATAACTAATATACGCGAACATTCGCAAGCATTTGTTCACACACGAGCACGAGATAATAGCAATCGAAGCGACGTTCCGAAATGTTGACTGGGAGTGAGTGGAAGTTACAGCGAGCGAATGCAAGAGAGAGAGAGAGAGAGAGAGAAAGTTTTGTTGCTATCACGTTCGAACTGAACAAAATATTTTGTAGGTCAAAAGTTGTAGGTAGTAAAATTTCAAATTTTGTCACAATGGAGTAAAAAAAAAACAAATAAAAGCGTTTTTTGTATATATATATTATATATGTAAATGATATTATGTAATAACTAATTAATAAAATTAAAAAGTCATATTTGATTGAAGTATAATAAGAATATCAACTAATAAAATAGGGATGTAAACGCCTATTGTTACGATGAAGGTATTCGCGCACACGTCGATCACGAGGATTTGACACAAGTCCTATATAGCGAACAAGATGAGAGAGCGTTACAGAATGAGAGCGAGAGAGAGAGGGAGAGAGAGAGGTAGAGCGAGAGGTAAAGATATGACAGCAAATAGCCCAATTCGAAGAGCGGGATCAATTGAGCGTATATATAACGGGACACTTTGTAAAATTTAGTCAATTATTATCATGTCACGCGAGTGATGCTAAAAAATTGCTAAATAGCAAATGATAATTGTTTCGTATCATTGAACGACCTGCGCGCTTGCATCGACATATTAGTATTCTAAGAGATCACACGATTAAAATAGTACGTATCTTAGTACCGAGATACTACCTTACTTTTTCTGCCTAATGAGAAGTGCAAACAAACTATAATCCCACCCATCCTTTTCCGTCGGTAAATCGTATTATCGTTAGACCTTACGTAACAATTCCTTTTATTTTTTTTTACATTTCATTTCAATCAACAGGAAGTACCGCTGTGCTCCGACATTTCTATTGCACATTTTAACGGCACGAAAGCACAATGTACGATGAAGACATCCATCAGGTCCGCTTTTTAAGTATTAAATGCGCTACACATTTCAGCAGAATAACAACAATCATACTCGAGTCCATTTTTGCTGATTAACAAACAGAAAAATACAAGAAAATAGTTAATGAACCTCTTGGAATCACGATATCGTCTGGATAAACTGAGGCCAACGCGTATATTTGTTAATGCGAATTGTATGTAAAATCAGTTGTTTAAAACAATGCTTTTTCACTAATAAAATTTATCGAAAGATCGAACGATCTCGCAGTTTCCAATAGCGACTTATTATAGTTTTATTTTAATCCATCCTATTTTATATCTATATACAGTCTATTATATTATACTTGACGTTCCAATGCGTTTAATCTTCGTTTAATATAGTATATATATAAACTATCAATCACGTATACCTTCCTCTCATATTTAACTTTAAAAATAAACTTTATCAATTATTAACAATTATTTTTCTTTAACTTTTAATCCACGGGTAATTAATTCTATTATTTTCTACTTTATTTTATATAGATCGTAAATTCAGTTTTATTATTTACCTGTGCCGTGAATACTTTAAATCCAATAATTATAATTCGATCAAATGGAAAGATATATATTGACCCTGATTTCTTTATGGTTAAAATATAGCTTCAGTTACTATGTTAGAACATGCGTGGGAAGTAATTAAAAAGAAAAGATAAAAGCAAGTAAACTTTCGACGATTATGAAAATATTAGTTATTTATGCACTTAAGGAGTAAAATAGGCGTTTTTCCCGGGATGAAAGTTGCTGTTTCCTCGCTTTAGCTTTTTCCAGTAATTCATCCATGAGAATAATCGCCTTTTACTCCCAAAGTGAATATCAAATTTTTCACCCTAATCATTTAAAAAATCCTTTTTGCAACAATATACGTAAAAAAATGCGAAACTCAGTATTCAAAACAAAAAAGACGCGGTCTACGATGAATAAAATGTATCTTCGATGAATACGTCTACGGGGAGTAAAGTGATCGAAGGAATAAAATGCAATTTTACTTCACTCGTAGAGGGGGTCGGGTCCGATTTGTCGAAGGTTCATTCATAATATGTGCGATATTTCGAATTTTAAAAATTAGAATAACTTTTTTGTTGTTTCGAACCGAGGAAATAGAATGATCATTATTTCGAAAGTAATAAAATCGTCAGATAATTGGTATTAGGTGCAATATTTCGAATTCCAAATAGTAGATCAATAATTTTCTACATTATTGTCTGTTATCAAGGTGTTAATAGACAAAAATTACAAAAGCGATTTCTCTACACTATATAAATTTCGAATTTTTGGAACAAATATGTAAAAACTGAAGAGTGCATTACTTTCGAAATAATAACCATACTATTTCTCTTGGTTCTAAATAATGAAAATGCATTTCTAATTTTTGAAATTCGAAACAATGCACACAATTTGAATGAGCTTTCGACAAATCGGACCCCACCCCGTAGAGATTAATAAAGTAAACTTTTTAGATGATCAGGGTGAAAAATAAATTTATTTAAAAGAAGGATTGACTCTAATACTTTATACAAACAAGAATTGAATCATTTAAGAACATCCAACATACTTCCATAGAATCTTCAAACAGCTAGGATACCAATATTCTGATCAAGCTGAATCAGCTCAGTTTTGACATTTTATCAAAAATTATGAGTAGAATTTTAATTAACTTATTACTTATTTTTAATTAACTTTTATTAATATATACTAACAAATATACCACGAGAAGTTATTTTTGACTAATATAATTGTCCTTAACGAATTCTTTTGCCGCTTGTGAAATAGTTTTCGTTTGTTTTTTTCATTAAAAATAGAAAAAGATGTGAATATCAATTGTTTATGAGACGAACATTTAGCTTATAGGAAATAATAATTTTTTCCTTTTCTTTTATATTGCGTTAAGTGGGCTGTAGTAAAACTACTAATAATTAATTAATACAAAATATATACAACAGTATATGTAAAAATAAGAGTTCATTGCCCCGCATTTTATTTTTCAGTAATCTAACTATGTGAATTTATAATAAATTGATAATTTTATGCTATGACAATAATATCAATGCAATGTTTTTGTAATATTAATATATTCCTAATTATAATTTAAAAATCTCGCTGTAAATGTACAGATTCTAAGACAAGATGAGGAATAGGAATATTCGCGAGGAAAAAAGATATATTAGGAAAAGATAATAAAGATATTGAAGCACCTACTGGCCCCCTAGACTGCAGGTGAGTAAATCCCCTCCTTATATATATATATATATTACTACTATTATAATAGAAATCTCTAAATGTGTGTTTGGGACAAATTCAAAACCTATATGGCCGATTGCTTTGAAAATTTGACACAATATTGTTTACAATATCTTTTAAGGGGGTTCCAAAGTCAATTTTTATCCTCCCTACCTTATCGACTGAGTAAATCAAATAATCGATTATAATTAGATAATTATATTATTATACGGATAAATAAGAGTTCATTGCCCTTCGTATATGGATTATTTAAGTGTGTGCAAAATTTGGGACAGCAAAATTATCACGTTTTTGTTTAATCCCTTACCAAAAATTTTGAGTATGCTGCGCCCGTCTCACATTTTTGGTAAGGGATTAAATACAAACGAAATAATATTTTTGTCTCAAACTTTGTACACAGTTAACTTATTCATATACGAAGGGAAGTGTACTCATAAATATATTCAGTACATTAAAAAAAATTGTAGACTTTGATACCGCAACAGTAACAAAATAAAATCTTACGCCATAAATTACCGTTCGGTGGCGCTAGCGGTAGAATAATACGAACGTTACGCGAGCACAGCAGCCGCCATCTTAGACTGTCAGCTGCACGGCAAACAGTCAACTTTTTTCAAAGTTGTCGATTGGACGTGCAAACATATTGATATGCACACACAGGGATCATGAAACAAAACTTTTATGTTTATAGGTTAAACATTTAAGCAAATTAAATAACAGGCGCATTTTAGTACGCAGGAATAACCAAAATACTGAATGTCTATTATTAGTTGGAGAGTGGGGACTTCGTGGTGCGTGCGCTCCGTCGATCGCCTGCGTACACGCACACTGAGAAAAAGGATCCCTTGAATCTAACGCGAGTACCTAACAGTTAAGGCGCAGAGCCTTAAATATGGCCAAAGCCGCGCGACTTAACAGTTAAGGAGCGCCATGGTTATTAATGACTACGACTATTGTATATAAGCTGCTCTGCTTGCAATCGTATTTAACATTATAATAATTTATAATTATACTAAGAATCCGCTGGATCAATCGTTATGTCCTCACGTATTATTAATGATAAATCTGCTATATAATCTTGATGATTTTCAGGTGGCAGTACAGTTTCTTCTACTGATTCAATTACAATATTTTTATTTAATTCAATCCGAAACATTTTAGTTATAAAAATTATTATTCACAATACACATAAAGAATTTATATAAATAACTAATATTACTATTTAAAAACTAAACGTACGTGGTCTTTCAACTTTTGCCTTACTTTCATTCGCACACCAGCACTTCCAATAACATTTATTGCATCAGATGGGTAATTAAACATTAGATCATGCAAACATTCAACTGAATTAATGTCATTGTCTAAGAAACACGATATTATTACATTTAACACAGATTAATATATTTAACACGGTTAACAAAAAATTGCAAATCATTGTTCACTTAACCTCAAAATGTTTGCAATTTTTATTACAAATTCTTTATATAATGCATTTGCTCTACTTTAATTCAAAATTTTGAAGTTTAAAAGTTTAAATATAATTATTTTAAACTTTATATAACTTTAACTATTATTTTTTAAGCTTAAAACGAAGTATATAAATGATTTATTATAAAAATAACATTAAAGGTTTGCTTAAGGCTTACGCATTAACTGTTAAGTATTGGGAGATTTGCCGCAACTGCTGTGCGTAATTGACATTCAAATGCGCAGGGCCTTTGTCACAAAGGATCTTTTTTCTCAGTGCACCACGAAGTCATTTTTACCGCTCAATTCAACCCGTTAATTTATTATAAAAAAAATCTTTCGGTATTCAATGTCGTCTTATTATTCTGAATAAGTTAAACATTTAAGATAATTAATTAACAGGCGCATTTTAGTACGCAGGAATAACCAGAATACTGAATGTCTATTATTAGTCGGAGAGTGGGGACTTCGTGGTGCGTGCGCTCCGTCGATCGCCTGCGTACACGCACCACGAAGTCATTTTTACCGCTTGATTCATCCCGTTTGATTATTATAAAAAAAATCTTTCGGTATTCAATGTCCTTTTGTTTTCTGAATACGTTAAATATTAAAGTAAATTAATTAACAGGCGCATTTTAGTACGCAGAAATACCAAAATACTGAATGTCTATTATTAGTTGGAGAGTGGGGACTTCGTGGTGCGTGCGCTCCGTCGATCGCCTGCGGACACGCACCACGAAGTCATTTTACCGCTCGATTCAACCCGTTTGATTATTACAAAAAAAATCTTTCAGTATTAAATGTCGTCATATTTTCTGATTAAGTTAAATATTAAAGTAAATTAATTAACAGGCGCACTTTAGTACGAAGAGAATAACCAAAATACTGAATGTCTATTATTAGTTGGAGAGTGGGTCTTCGTGGTGCGTGTGCTCCGTCGATCGCCTGCGTACACGCACCACGAAGTCGTTTTAACCGCTCGATGCCACCCGTTTGATTATTATAAAAAAAATCTTTCGGTATTCAATGTCCTTTTGTTTTCTGAATACGTTAAATATTAAAGTAAATTAATTAACAGGCGCATTTTAGTACGCAGAAATACCAAAATACTGAATGTCTATTATTAGTTGGAGAGTGGGGACTTCGTGGTGCGTGCGCTCCGTCGATCGCCTGCGGACACGCACCACGAAGTCATTTTTACCGCTCGATTCAACCCGTTTGATTATTACAAAAAAAAATCTTTCAGTATTAAATGTCGTCTTATTTTCTGATTAAGTTAAATATTTAAGTAAATTAATTAACAGGCGCATTTTAGTACGCAAGAATAACCAGAATACTGAATGTCTATTATTAGTTGGAATGTGGGGACTTCGTGGTGCGTGCGCTCCGTCGATCGCCTGCGTACACGCACCACGAAGTCATTTTTACCGCTCAATTCAACCCGTTAATTTATTATAAAAAAAATCTTTCGGTATTCAATGTCGTCTTATTATTCTGAATAAGTTAAACATTTAAGTAAATTAATTAACAGGCGCATATTAGTACGCAGGAATAACCAGAATACTGAATGTCTATTATTAGTTGGAATGTGGGGACTTCGTGGTGCGTGCGCTCCGTTGATCGCCTGCGTACACGCACCACGAAGTCATTTTTACCGCTCAATTCAACCCGTTTGATTATTATAAAAAAAATCTTTCGGTATTCAATGTCGTCTTATTATTCTGAATAAGTTAAACATTTAAGTAAATTAATTAACAGGCGCATATTAGTACGCAGGAATAACCAGAATACTGAATGTCTATTATTAGTCGGAGAGTGGGGACTTCGTGGTGCGTGCGCTCCGTCGATCGCCTGCGTACACGCACCACGAAGTCATTTTTACCTCTCGATTCAACCCGTTTGATTATTATAAAAAAAATCTTTCGGTATTCAATGTCGTCTTATTATTCTGAATAAGTTAAACATTTAAGTAAATTAATTAACAGGCGCATATTAGTACGCAGGAATAACCAGAATACTGAATGTCTATTATTAGTCGGAGAGTGGGGACTTCGTGGTGCGTGCGCTCCGTCGATCGCCTGCGTACACGCACCACGAAGTCATTTTTACCGCTCGATTCAACCCGTTTGATTATTATAAAAAAAATCTTTCGGTATTCAATGTCGTTTTATTTTCTGAATACGTTAAATATTAAGTAAATTAATTAACAGGCGCATTTTAGTACGCAGGAATAACCAGAATACTAATATCTATTATTAGTTGGAGAGTGGGGACTTCGTGGTGCGTGCGCTCCGTCGATCGCCTGCGTACACGCACCACGAAGTAATTTTTACCGCTCGATGCCACCCGTTTGATTATTATAAAAAAAATCTTTCGGTATTCAATGTCGTTTTATTTTCTGTATACGTTAAATATTAAAGTAAATTAATTAACAGGCGCATTTTAGTACGCAGGAATAACCAGAATACTGAATGTCTATTATTAGTTGGAATGTGGGGACTTCGTGGTGCGTGCGCTCCGTTGATCGCCTGCGTACACGCACCACGAAGTCATTTTTACCGCTCAATTCAACCCGTTTGATTATTATAAAAAAAATCTTTCGGTATTCAATGTCGTCTTATTATTCTGAATAAGTTAAACATTTAAGTAAATTAATTAACAGGCGCATATTAGTACGCAGGAATAACCAGAATACTGAATGTCTATTATTAGTCGGAGAGTGGGGACTTCGTGGTGCGTGCGCTCCGTCGATCGCCTGCGTACACGCACCACGAAGTCATTTTTACCGCTCGATTCAACCCGTTTGATTATTATAAAAAAAATCTTTCGGTATTCAATGTCGTTTTATTTTCTGAATACGTTAAATATTAAAGTAAATTAATTAACAGGCGCATTTTAGTACGCAGGAATAACCAGAATACTGAATGTCTATTATTAGTTGGAGAGTGGGGACTTCGTGGTGCGTGCGCTCCGTCGATCGCCTGCGTACACGCACCACGAAGTCATTTTTACCGCTTGATTCAACCCGTTTGATTATTATAAAAAAAATCTTTCGGTATTCAATGTCCTTTTGTTTTCTGAATACGTTAAATATTAAAGTAAATTAATTAACAGGCGCATTTTAGTACGCAGGAATAACCAGAATACTGAATGTCTATTATTAGTTGGAGAGTGGGGACTTCGTGGTGCGTGCGCTCCGTCGATCGCCTGCGTACACGCACCACGAAGTCATTTTTACCGCTCGATGCCACCCGTTTGATTATTATAAAAAAAATCTTTCGGTATTCAATGTCGTCTTATTATTCTGAATAAGTTACACATTTAAGTAAATTAATTAACAGGCGCATTTTAGTACGCAGGAATAACCAGAATACTGAATGTCTATTATTAGTCGGAGAGTGGGGACTTCGTGGTGCGTGCGCTCCGTCGATCGCCTGCGTACACGCACCACGAAGTCATTTTTACCGCTCGATTCAACCCGTTTGATTATTATAAAAAAAATCTTTCGGTATTCAATGTCGTTTTATTATTCTGAATACGTTAAATATTAAAGTAAATTAATTAACACGGCGCATTTAGTACGCAGGAATAACCAGAATACTGAATAGTCTATTATTAGTTGGAGAGTGGGGACTTCGTGGTGCGTGCGCTCCGTCGATCGCCTGCGTACACGCACCACGAAGTCATTTTTACCGCTCGATGCCACCCGTTTGATTATTATAAAAAAAATCTTTCGGTATTCAATGTCGTTTTATTTCTGAATACGTTAAATATTACAGTAAATTAATTAACAGGCGCATTTAGTACGCAGGAATAACCAGAATACTGAATGTCTATTATTAGTTGGAGAGTGGGGACTTCGTGGTGCGTGCGCTCCGTCGATCGCCTGCGTACACGCACCACGAAGTCATTTTTACCGCTCGATTCAACCCGTTTGATTATTATAAAAAAAATCTTTCGGTATTCAATGTCGTTTTATTTTCTGAATACGTTAAATATTAAAGTAAATTAATTAACAGGCGCATTTAGTACGCAGGAATAACCAGAATACTGAATGTCTATTATTAGTTGGAGAGTGGGGACTTCGTGGTGCGTGCGCTCCGTCGATCGCCTGCGTACACGCACCACGAAGTCATTTTTACCGCTCGATGCCACCCGTTTGATTATTATAAAAAAAATCTTTCGGTATTCAATGTCGTTTTATTTTCTGAATACGTTAAATATTAAAGTAAATTAATTAACAGGCGCATTTTAGTACGCAGGAATAACCAGAATACTGAATGTCTATTATTAGTTGGAGAGTGGGGACTTCGTGGTGCGTGCGCTCCGTCGATCGCCTGCGTACACGCACCACGAAGTCATTTTTACCGCTCGATTCAACCCGTTGATTATTATAAAAAAAATCTTTCGGTATTCAATGTCGTCTTATTATTCTGAATACGTTAAATATTAAAGTAAATTAATTAACAGGCGCATTTTAGTACGCAGGAATAACCAGAATACTGAATGTCTATTATTAGTTCGGAGAGTGGGGACTTCGTGGTGCGTGCGCTCCGTCGATCGCCTGCGTACACGCACCACGAAGTCATTTTTACCGCTCAATTCAACCCGTTTGATTATTATAAAAAAAATCTTTCGGTATTCAATGTCGTCTTATTATTCTGAATAAGTTACACATTTAAGTAAATTAATTAACAGGCGCATTTTAGTACGCAGGAATAACCAGAATACTGAATGTCTATTATTAGTCGGAGAGTGGGGACTTCGTGGTGCGTGCGCTCCGTCGATCGCCTGCGTACACGCACCACGAAGTCATTTTTACCGCTCGATTCAACCCGTTTGATTATTATAAAAAAAATCTTTCGGTATTCAATGTCGTTTTATTTTCTGAATACGTTAAATATTAAAGTAAATTAATTAACAGGCGCATTTTAGTACGCAGGAATAACCAGAATACTGAATGTCTATTATTAGTTGGAGAGTGGGGACTTCGTGGTGCGTGCGCTCCGTCGATCGCCTGCGTACACGCACCACGAAGTCATTTTTACCGCTCGATTCAACCCGTTTGATTATTATAAAAAAAATCTTTCGGTATTCAATGTCGTTTTATTTTCTGAATACGTTAAATATTACAGTAAATTAATTAACAGGCGCATTTTAGTACGCAGGAATAACCAGAATACTGAATGTCTATTATTAGTTGGAGAGTGGGGACTTCGTGGTGCGTGCGCTCCGTCGATCGCCTGCGTACACGCACCACGAAGTCATTTTTACCGCTCGATTCAACCCGTTTGATTATTATAAAAAAAATCTTTCGGTATTCAATGTCGTTTTATTTCTGAATACGTTAAATATTAAAGTAAATTAATTAACAGGCGCATTTTAGTACGCAGGAATAACCAGAATACTGAATGTCTATTATTAGTTGGAGAGTGGGGACTTCGTGGTGCGTGCGCTCCGTCGATCGCCTGCGTACACGCACCACGAAGTCATTTTTACCGCTCGATGCCACCCGTTTGATTATTATAAAAAAAATCTTTCGGTATTCAATGTCGTTTTATTTTCTGAATACGTTAAATATTAAAGTAAATTAATTAACAGGCGCATTTTAGTACGCAGGAATAACCAGAATACTGAATGTCTATTATTAGTTGGAGAGTGGGGACTTCGTGGTGCGTGCGCTCCGTCGATCGCCTGCGTACACGCACCACGAAGTCATTTTTACCGCTCGATGCACCCGTTTGATTATTATAAAAAAAATCTTTCGGTATTCAATGTCGTCTTATTTTCTGAATACGTTAAATATTAAGTAAATTAATTAACAGGCGCATTTTAGTACGCAGGAATAACCAGAATACTGAATGTCTATTATTAGTTGGAGAGTGGGGACTTCGTGGTGCGTGCGCTCCGTCGATCGCCTGCGTACACGCACCACGAAGTCATTTTTACCGCTCGATTCAACCCGTTTGATTATTATAAAAAAAATCTTTCGGTATTCAATGTCGTTTTATTTTCTGAATACGTTAAATATTAAAGTAAATTAATTAACAGGCGCATTTTAGTACGCAGGAATAACCAGAATACTGAATGTCTATTATTAGTTGGAGAGTGGGGACTTCGTGGTGCGTGCGCTCCGTCGATCGCCTGCGTACACGCACCACGAAGTCATTTTTACCGCTCGATGCCACCCGTTTGATTATTATAAAAAAAATCTTTCGGTATTCAATGTCGTTTTATTTTCTGAATACGTTAAATATTACAGTAAATTAATTAACAGGCGCATTTTAGTACGCAGGAATAACCAGAATACTGAATGTCTATTATTAGTTGGAGAGTGGGGACTTCGTGGTGCGTGCGCTCCGTCGATCGCCTGCGTACACGCACCACGAAGTCATTTTTACCGCTCGATTCAACCCGTTTGATTATTATAAAAAAAATCTTTCGGTATTCAATGTCGTTTTATTTTCTGAATACGTTAAATATTACAGTAAATTAATTAACAGGCGCATTTTAGTACGCAGGAATAACCAGAATACTGAATGTCTATTATTAGTTGGAGAGTGGGGACTTCGTGGTGCGTGCGCTCCGTCGATCGCCTGCGTACACGCACCACGAAGTCATTTTTACCGCTCGAATTCAACCCGTTGATTATTATAAAAAAAATCTTTCGGTATTCAATGTCGTTTATTATTCTGAATACGTTAAATATTAAGTAAATTAATTAACAGGCGCATTTTAGTACGCAGGAATAACCAGAATACTGAATGTCTATTATTAGTCGGAGAGTGGGGACTTCGTGGTGCGTGCGCTCCGTCGATCGCCTGCGTACACGCACCACGAAGTCATTTTTACCGCTCGATTCAACCCGTTTGATTATTATAAAAAAAATCTTTCGGTATTCAATGTCGTTTTATTTTCTGAATACGTTAAATATTAAAGTAAATTAATTAACACGCGCATTTTAGTACGCAGGAATAACCAGAATACTGAATATCTATTATTAGTTGGAGAGTGGGGACTTCGTGGTGCGTGCGCTCCGTCGATCGCCTGCGTACACGCACCACGAAGTCATTTTTACCGCTCGATGCCACCCGTTTGATTATTATAAAAAAATCTTTCGGTATTCAATGTCGTTTTATTTTCTGAATACGTTAAATATTACAGTAAATTAATTAACAGGCGCATTTTAGTACGCAGGAATAACCAGAATACTGAATGTCTATTATTAGTTGGAGAGTGGGGACTTCGTGGTGCGTGCGCTCCGTCGATCGCCTGCGTACACGCACCACGAAGTCATTTTTTACCGCTCGATTCAACCCGTTTGATTATTATAAAAAAAATCTTTCGGTATTCAATGTCGTTTTATTTTCTGAATACGTTAAATATTAAAGTAAATTAATTAACAGGCGCATTTTAGTACGCAGGAATAACCAGAATACTGAATGTCTATTATTAGTTGGAGAGTGGGGACTTCGTGGTGCGTGCGCTCCGTCGATCGCCTGCGTACACGCACCACGAAGTCATTTTTACCGCTCGATGCCACCCGTTTGATTATTATAAAAAAAATCTTTCGGTATTCAATGTCGTTTTATTTTCTGAATACGTTAAATATTAAAGTAAATTAATTAACAGGCGCATTTTAGTACGCAGGAATAACCAGAATACTGAATGTCTATTATTAGTTGGAATGTGGGGACTTCGTGGTGCGTGCGCTCCGTCGATCGCCTGCGTACACGCACCACGAAGTCATTTTTACCGCTCAATTCAACCCGTTAATTTATTATAAAAAAAATCTTTCGGTATTCAATGTCGTCTTATTATTCTGAATAGGTTAAACATTTAAGTAAATTAATTAACAGGCGCATTTTAGTACGCAGGAATAACCAGAATACTGAATGTCTATTATTAGTCGGAGAGTGGGGACTTCGTGGTGCGTGCGCTCCGTCGATCGCCTGCGTACACGCACCACGAAGTCATTTTTACCGCTCGATTCAACCCGTTTGATTATTATAAAAAAAAATCTTTCGGTATTCAATGTCGTTGTATTTTCTGAATACGTTAAATATTAAAGTAAATTAATTAACAGGCGCATTTTAGTACGCAGGAATAACCAGAATACTGAATATCTATTATTAGTTGGAGAGTGGGGACTTCGTGGTGCGTGCGCTCCGTCGATCGCCTGCGTACACGCACCACGAAGTCATTTTTACCGCTCGATGCCACCCGTTTGATTATTATAAAAAAAATCTTTCGGTATTCAATGTCGTTTTATTTTCTGAATACGTTAAATATTACAGTAAATTAATTAACAGGCGCATTTTAGTACGCAGGAATAACCAGAATACTGAATGTCTATTATTAGTTGGAGAGTGGGGACTTCGTGGTGCGTGCGCTCCGTCGATCGCCTGCGTACACGCACCACGAAGTCATTTTTACCGCTCGATTCAACCCGTTTGATTATTATAAAAAAAATCTTTCGGTATTCAATGTCGTTTTATTTTCTGAATACGTTAAATATTACAGTAAATTAATTAACAGGCGCATTTTAGTACGCAGGAATAACCAGAATACTGAATGTCTATTATTAGTTGGAGAGTGGGGACTTCGTGGTGCGTGCGCTCCGTCGATCGCCTGCGTACACGCACCACGAAGTCATTTTTACCGCTCGATTCAACCCGTTTGATTATTATAAAAAAAATCTTTCGGTATTCAATGTCGTTGTATTTTCTGAATACGTTAAATATTAAAGTAAATTAATTAACAGGCGCATTTTAGTACGCAGGAATAACCAGAATACTGAATATCTATTATTAGTTGGAGAGTGGGGACTTCGTGGTGCGTGCGCTCCGTCGATCGCCTGCGTACACGCACCACGAAGTCATTTTTACCGCTCGATGCCACCCGTTTGATTATTATAAAAAAATCTTTCGGTATTCAATGTCGTTGTATTTTCTGAATACGTTAAATATTAAAGTAAATTAATTAACAGGCGCATTTTAGTACGCAGGAATAACCAGAATACTGAATATCTATTATTAGTTGGAGAGTGGGGACTTCGTGGTGCGTGCGCTCCGTCGATCGCCTGCGTACACGCACCACGAAGTCATTTTTACCGCTCGATGCCACCCGTTTGATTATTATAAAAAAAATCTTTCGGTATTCAATGTCGTTTTATTTTCTGAATACGTTAAATATTACAGTAAATTAATTAACAGGCGCATTTTAGTACGCAGGAATAACCAGAATACTGAATGTCTATTATTAGTTGGAGAGTGGGGACTTCGTGGTGCGTGCGCTCCGTCGATCGCCTGCGTACACGCACCACGAAGTCATTTTTACCGCTCGATTCAACCCGTTTGATTATTATAAAAAAATCTTTCGGTATTCAATGTCGTTTTATTTTCTGAATACGTTAAATATTAAAGTAAATTAATTAACAGGCGCATTTTAGTACGCAGGAATAACCAGAATACTGAATGTCTATTATTAGTTGGAGAGTGGGGACTTCGTGGTGCGTGCGCTCCGTCGATCGCCTGCGTACACGCACCACGAAGTCATTTTTACCGCTCGATGCCACCCGTTTGATTATTATAAAAAAATCTTTCGGTATTCAATGTCGTTTTATTTTCTGAATACGTTAAATATTAAAGTAAATTAATTAACAGGCGCATTTTAGTACGCAGGAATAACCAGAATACTGAATGTCTATTATTAGTTGGAATGTGGGGACTTCGTGGTGCGTGCGCTCCGTCGATCGCCTGCGTACACGCACCACGAAGTCATTTTTACCGCTCAATTCAACCCATTAATTTATTATAAAAAAATCTTTCGGTATTCAATGTCGTCTTATTATTCTGAATAGGTTAAACATTTAAGTAAATTAATTAACAGGCGCATTTTAGTACGCAGGAATAACCAGAATACTGAATATCTATTATTAGTTGGAGAGTGGGGACTTCGTGGTGCGTGCGCTCCGTCGATCGCCTGCGTACACGCACCACGAAGTCATTTTTACCGCTCGATGCCACCCGTTTGATTATTATAAAAAAATCTTTCGGTATTCAATGTCGTTTTATTTTCTGAATACGTTAAATATTACAGTAAATTAATTAACAGGCGCATTTTAGTACGCAGGAATAACCAGAATACTGAATGTCTATTATTAGTCGGAGAGTGGGGACTTCGTGGTGCGTGCGCTCCGTCGATCGCCTGCGTACACGCACCACGAAGTCATTTTTACCGCTCGATTCAACCCGTTTGATTATTATAAAAAAAATCTTTCGGTATTCAATGTCGTTGTATTTTCTGAATACGTTAAATATTAAAGTAAATTAATTAACAGGCGCATTTTAGTACGCAGGAATAACCAGAATACTGAATGTCTATTATTAGTTGGAGAGTGGGGACTTCGTGGTGCGTGCGCTCCGTCGATCGCCTGCGTACACGCACCACGAAGTCATTTTTACCGCTCGATGCCACCCGTTTGATTATTATAAAAAAATCTTACGGTATTCAATGTCGTTTTATTTTCTGAATACGTTAAATATTAAAGTAAATTAATTAACAGGCGCATTTTAGTACGCAGGAATAACCAGAATACTGAATGTCTATTATTAGTTGGAGAGTGGGGACTTCGTGGTGCGTGCGCTCCGTCGATCGCCTGCGTACACGCACCACGAAGTCATTTTTACCGCTCGATTCAACCCGTTTGATTATTATAAAAAAATCTTTCGGTATTCAATGTCGTTTTATTTTCTGAATACGTTAAATATTAAAGTAAATTAATTAACAGGCGCATTTTAGTACGCAGGAATAACCAGAATACTGAATGTCTATTATTAGTTGGAGAGTGGGGACTTCGTGGTGCGTGCGCTCCGTCGATCGCCTGCGTACACGCACCACGAAGTCATTTTTACCGCTCGATGCCACCCGGTTGATTATTATAAAAAATCTTTCGGTATTCAATGTCGTTTTATTTTCTGAATACGTTAAATATTAAAGTAAATTAATTAACAGGCGCATTTTAGTACGCAGGAATAACCAGAATACTGAATGTCTATTATTAGTTGGAGAGTGGGGACTTCGTGGTGCGTGCGCTCCGTCGATCGCCTGCGTACACGCACCACGAAGTCATTTTTACCGCTCGATTCAACCCGTTTGATTATTATAAAAAAAATCTTTCGGTATTCATTGTAGTTTTATTTTCTGAATACGTTAAATATTAAAGTTAATTAATTAACAGGCGCATTTTAGTACGCAGGAATAACCAGAATACTGAATGTCTATTATTAGTTGGAATGTGGGGACTTCGTGGTGCGTGCGCTCCGTTGATCGCCTGCGTACACGCACCACGAAGTCATTTTTACCGCTCAATTCAACCCGTTAATTTATTATAAAAAAAATCTTTCGGTATTCAATGTCGTCTTATTATTCTGAATAGGTTAAACATTTAAGTAAATTAATTATCAGGCGCATTTTAGTACGCAGGAATAACCAGAATACTGAATGTCTATTATTAGTTGGAGAGTGGGGTCTTCGTGGTGCGTGCACTCCGTCGATCGCCTGCGTACACGCACCACGAACTCGCATTTGTTGCTAAATTCGCGTGTGTCACGTCAATCTAGAAAAATTAAAAATATTGCTGCTACGTTTATAAGATTTGAAATAAACAAATTTTTCCGTTATAAACCAACAATATATATAATGATAAAACGTTTCTGAACGAAGTCCACGAGTGTCTCATCTCGGTCGTGATCCGACCCGTCTAGTCCGTGCGCGCATGCGCTTTGCGTTGGAATCGACATGATGCGCGCGTACGACATACGCCCGTGCGGTCATCTATCGATATACGCGTACATTCGCGCTTCTTGCCGATCTGTCAACGGGTTCTACATTGTATTGCTGATGGCATAGTGCTTTTTATTCAACACCGGCTCGCTATATGATTAAAGTGGAGTTGTGGATTTCGTTTAGAGGTAAGTTGCTTAGCCGTAGAAGAACTTTGTTATTTATATAGTTATATTACAAGTGAAAGGTTGGTGTTCCCCTAACCTCTCAATTGATATCAAAAGGCAATTGTATACCTTTTTATGCATCCTTTCTTCCTGTTTCCCAGTATACCATTATTTAGTAGTTTGCTTTGTCTGATTTTTTAATATATTCTCAGAAAACCCTGCACTGGGCGTCAACAATCATCGGAGCCAACTGTGTACGTGTTGCTGTTCCTCAGACTTGGACGTGTTGCGACGGGCAGATTCTTCATTGTATTGCTTTTTCTTCAATACCGGCTCGCTATAGGATTAACGTGTAGTTCCGGGTTTAATTTACAGGTAAGTTGCTTATCCGTAGGAGCACTTCATTATTTATATAATTATTACAGAGGAGAAGGTTGGTGTTCCCCTAACCTCTCAACTGATATCAACAGGCCATTGTATACCTTTTTATGCGTCCTTTCTTCCCGTTTCCCATTATACCATTATTTAGTAGTTTGCTTTGTCTGATTTTTTAATATATTCACAGAAAATCCTGCACTGGGCGTCAACAATCATCGAAGCCTATCTGAGTACGTGTTGCTGTTCCTCAGACTTGGACGTGGTGCAATGGGCGGATTCTTCATTGTGTTGCTTTTTCTTCAATACCGGCTCGCTATAGGATTAACGTGTTGTTTCGGGTTTTATTTACAGGTAAGTTGCTTATCCGTAAGAGCACTTCGTTATTTATATAGTTATATTACAGAGGAGAAGGTTGGTGTTCCCCTAACCTCTCAATTGATATCAACAGGCCATTGTATACCTTTTTATGCGTCCTTTCTTCCTGTTTCCCATTATACCATTATTTAGTAGTTTGCTTTGTCTGATTTTTTAATATATTCACCGAAAATCCTGCACTGGGCGTCAACAATCATCGGAGCCTATCTGAGTACGTGTTGCTGTTCCGTCAGCAATCATCGGAGCCAATCTGAGTATGTGCTGTTGTTCCTAAGACTTGGACGCGGTGCAGCTCATAGAAGATATACTACCCTGCAGCTACTGAGTGAGCTAATGATGGTGCTCACCCTGGTTCCTTGGGCTCGTTCCTAGTCAAAGAGTCTAATCAAATGTGCTTTTTTCCATACTAGGAACGCTTGAATGCTGGATTCTGGAACTGGTCGTAATTATTATATTTAATTTTAGTTATTAAAAAATTGATCATTTCATTAAACCTGTTGTCACTCCATAGTGAGTAAAAGTGTAAATTATTTGTAACTATGCAAGTGCAGAACTGTAAGCCTAATTGCCCACTCTATAATGAGTAATCAATCCTGAATTTATGGGATTAAGGCATTAAAAATATTTCAGTACGTAACTGAATTTATAAAAAAGTTTTATGATTATGAAAAAAATGATGAAAAGAAAAATGTTTTAAATGATGTAATTATAAATAGCAGTACACAATTATTATTTATAAATATCTTACACGCTATTAAAAAACATTTATTGGATTAAGATATTCTATCATTTGAGTTATAGAATAGGATTTTTCACGCAAGCCCAATGATGGCTAATAACTGTTCGTAATTATTATATTTAATTTTAGTTATTAAAAAATTGAACAATTCATTAAAATTGTTGTCACTCCATAGTGAGTAAAAGTATCAATTGCTTGTAACTATGCAAGTGCAGAACTGTAAGCCTAATTGCCCACTCTATAATGAGTAATCAATCCTGAATTTATCATACACGCTAAAAAGACATTCTCAAAGTTAGAGAAAAAGAAAATTTTTTTGGCTCTTGATCAATAAAGAATAAATTTCAAGCTTAGGTTATGTTGTCTCCACAAAATCAAATCACAGTGTTAGTATAACTACGCCATCTACCGACATCATTTGAATCGTACGCTAGATGGCGTATTATACTGATAATGCAACCTACTATATCGACGGCAGGTCGATAATTCAGTCATAAAATTGACTTTGGAACCCCCTTAAGACGCTAAATATCATGTATGAAAATAAATTCTATAAAATCAGTCGAATATTTATTTAATGAGCATTAATTCGTGGGTACTGATGATATTGGGGGCACTGAGAGAAAGGAATATTTGAGAAAAAAGACGTTTTTTAACTGTTAATATCTGATAACCCAAAATATGAACAAATTTATATTTCTTTTCAGTTATAAGTATTATTTGAATTAGCTCTTAACAGCTAAATTTCATTGATTATCTATTACTCTATATAAATTTATCTATTAATATACATATGTGTGTGTATTTGTGTGCGTAAAATTATCTCCCTGTATTAGCAAAAAAACGAATAAAAATAGTATATTACACACCTAGGGAGGTAAAGTATTAAAATTAAGAGGTAAAGTAGGGAGGTCAGTCCATAGCACATGTAAATTGACACCCGAGCCGAAGGCGAGGCGATTTTATAGAATTATCTTAAAGTATTCCGGGTTTTCGCACTAATTACGGGCTTTATAAGGTATTTTGCGATATTTTAAGGTATTACGTGTTTTTTAAGGTATTTCTCGATTTTTTAAGGTATTACGGGCTTCTTAAGGTATTTCGCGATTTTTAAGGTATTACGTAATTTTTAAGAAGTTTTGCGATTTTTTAAGGTATTATGGGCTTTTTAAGGTATTTCGCGATTTTCAAGGTATTAGGAGATTTTCGCACTAATTACAGGTTATTAAGGTTCATGAATTTTTAAGGTACAGGCTTTTTAAAGTATTTCGCGAATTATTATAATATTTCGGGATTTTTGCTTTAATTACGGACTTTTAAAAATTACACTTACGAATTATCTGTAAATTTAAATCAATAATTTCTATTATTATCAGCATCTCGAATTATATTCAGTTTCAACCAAAATAATAATATCAAAGAAAATTAAACATTTATATATTTAAAATAGTTATATATTTATCACTTGATATATATCACATGATCTATACGTTAAAAAGTTATTAAGATTAAAAAGTGGGTGTTTGTGATCATAGCAAGCAGTACATTTTAAATTTCGTTACAAATTAAGTTGTTTGTTGTTTCATAATTTATTACTCTGTTCTTATTACATAATATTTTATTATAATTAAATTTTACGTTTAAATATTTTTCTTAATTTCTGCTCAGACATCTGTTATTGGTTGGTAGTTTTGGTAAAATTTTGTATCATAACAATGCATAAAAACGAAGATAAATGCATAACCGCTAGGTGTTGACACCGTGTGCAATGGAAGGAATTATTATATAAAATAATATAGTTCTGCAGTTTTCTGTTTAAAATAAAACCAGAGCGCCATTCTTTATAATAATTATATTGTTTATATAAAGTTTAAAGCAATTCATTATAGTAAAAGCGAAGAAAACTGGATAATACAATTTTTATATATTGCACTTGATTATGACACATATATATGATTGATAGATTTTTTGTTATTACGACCTCCTCTTAAATCGTTGGAGTCGTATTATTTTTTAAATTCTTGGTTTATTCGTCAAATATTTATCGAGAAAGAAATTATTATCTGTCTCTGTTCTTATCTGCGATTTGATAAAATGGTACGTCAGTTGATTGGTTTTTGCCTATTAAGCGGCTAGGTTGAAGTATTGACCAAAGATAAGCTGGATAGTACTAGCCGTTGTAAAATGGTGGAAGATGTGTCCAAAAAGTAGTTGATGATCCCAAATCAAAATTAAATAGATCATAAAGCCACTGAACATCATTGAATTGATCTATTTATCTATTTATTTATTTGTGTCCCCTCTTTTCAATAATTTGTGGTGAAAGGCTCATTGCACATGTCGATCTTCGTGTGAATTTAGTAATTGCGGGAATCTGTCTCATAGATCCTTTGGCGATAGAAAGGACTGATAAGTACAAAAAAGGTTGTCGTATTTCACGAAGTGACAGCATAGTAGTATTTGGATGCAATAGTTGGTGGTAAATATTAACCACCATAATGCGACAGGGAAGATGATGGAATTCAACAAACGAAGATTACTGGATCCACCGCGTCATCCCATATGAGGTGAGGACGTGGAACACATTCTGTCCTGATGTCTACGATTTATGGGGGGAAGTAAGCTTTTTAGGACCAGAGAGCATTATTATTATGGTAATTACAATATTATATATAAAAAATATTAAATAGTGCATACATTTATATTGGGTACGTCAGATACAATATGTATTTGTGCCTAAAATTTATCAAAATCACATCTTCAGTTAACAGAAGCTTAATAAAATAATAATTATTTAAACATATACTTTATATATGGCGCAGGCGAGCGCCAACCCCCCGCTTTACGCGCAATTTTCTATTCTCAGGGGCAGCCTTATGAGTAACCTGTTTTTTCTTCACTATATAAATATTTTTTATCTGCTATTGCTTATACAGTAAACTGCTCGTAATGAAGTATTTATACAATCTACATAAACGAGAATACTAAAGTTACATTTTGGTTTTTGATCACCTTAACTTTATTTTAACTTCTAGATTAAAATTGGCGTTCAAAGGAAATTAATTAATAAATTAATAAAAAATATTTGTTGTCATTGTTCTGCTAACAAAACGGTCAAGATGTCAGTCATTCTCAGAGATTTTACTCTCAATAGTTTTCACTTTCACTCAAACTTGCAACGGCATATGCAAGCATCGACACCCGACATACATAACGCATCTGCAACCGAAAAATGTCGATATGTGACGCCACTGCGTTGTTGCATATATCAGTGTTGAAACTTGAAGAGCTGTTACTGAGCTACCGTGTACGTTTAAACATAACGTAAAGTTTAACTGGTTTTATAGTTGTACACATATATGTATTGCATTTTTTACAATATAGTTTTGCTGCTGCTCAAACTTGAAGATTACACTTCAAAATATATTCCTTCTACGCATTTTTAGACACGATCGTTACACGAAACTCCCTTATACTTTTATCATCGCAAAATATGTGAAACTTCAAAATAGTATATATTTTGACATAAAAATAAAATGTATGCAACTTAGAACTCATCCAAACCTCTCTCTAAAATGTATGTATGGATGTGTGTATGTATGAAATCCTGTGACCAAGAAAACTCTGCTAATTTTTAATCGATTACAGGGTATATTTGTTTTAATTATAGAAGTATGTGATCCTATTTTCAGCTGTATCGCTCATAAATTGTTGAAGATATGGAGCGTTTTACAATTTTGTAAAATTGGTTTATGCACACTATCTCCAAAAATACTATTCTTACGTGGATAATAAATTTAGCCAAAATGTTCGTCTTCAAATTATAAAACTTTTTCCTATGTAACACTTTCTGATTTGAGCAATATTTATAAAGATACGTGCATGAAAACAATGAAAATCATTAAAAATCTACAAAAAATCACGTTTTTTCGTTATAAATTAAAATGTATCATTTTTATATAAAAAGTATAAATTGGCAAAATGTTTGTCTCAAAATTACAAATCTTTTTCCCATAAACACTTCCTGATCAGAACAATTTTTTTTAAGATAACAATACAAAAACGATTAGAATAATTAAAAATCTATACAAAAGTACGTTTTTTCGTTTTATATTAAGATGTATTATTTTTATATAAAAAGTGTAAATGGACGAACAAAATAAACATAAATGAATATAAGGGTAATCATGACAAGAGCAAAATAATTAATAGAAATTTTCGTAATTTGAAAACGTCTGTTTGTTATAAATACTATATAAATATTGTATTACTAGACGTATAAAAAGAAATATAACAAAATATTTTTAATTATCTTATAGTAAAATAATTAACTTAAATTTGAACATTAAAAAATATTTTAACTAAAACCGAGTCATAAAGGTATAATATAATGTAGTAAACTTACAGATTAAGTATGCACATTCAAGTTTATGACTAGATCAAGTATTGACTTAAATAAAACTTGTTGCAAAAAAGTGTTATACACTTTTGACATCTAAACGCTCGAAATAAACATCTTCCTCTTATGGTAGTGCATATTCATATAATCCGTATATAAAATAAGAACAATAATTACTTAGCTTTTATTTAATATGGATAGATCATGAGGTACTAGAAAAAATGAGACATTTTTATGAGTGTACGAATCGGGCTGGAAAACTAAACGATTGTATAGAATGAAGAATAATTTTATTATCAATAATAGAAATAATAAAATAATATAATATAATTGTAAAAAATTAATATAATAATTATTAAGATTTAATTTTATTACGAAACAAGGATTTATTGTATACAATTACTAATAGAAAAGGAAAAGCAAGCTATCAAGAAAAGAACGAACCCTTTTCATTATTATAGGTCAAAAGTAAAATACGCATATATTATAAGTATACTTTTCTTGGAATCATATATTCCTCACACACACACACACACACACACACACACACACACAAACACACACACACACACACACACACATATATATATATATATATATCACCATCGCGAAAAATGTAATACTATAATAGTAATTAGTAAAATAAGTCATTTTAAACGTTTTTGAAAATGTACGTATGCTTGTATGTATGTACTATGTATGTAATCAAGCGAATCGAAAAATTCAGTCAATTTCTACCGATATTTGGCTAAAATTAATTTTTATAGTAACTTTTAAATATTATAGTCGTTTATTTTTTTAAAACATTTAACGATCGTGCCTGGAATGTAAAAGCGTGTAGCTTTTACATATTTTGAACCCTCTAGTTTAATTTGAATGTAATAATATTTGCTTTTGCATTCATATTATTTATTTTTGGAAAGAAAAGCGTAAAATACATTTATTAATTGATTTATTATAATATTATAAATAAACTTTATTAGTATATGCAAATATTTAAACTAGAGGAGCGAAGTCCCCCCTGCTCTTTGGTGCGCGCCAACACCCTCGCGCGCTTTGCGCGAAAGTTTTTATTTTAATATATATATATGTAATATTTATTATACTTTTTTTAATTATACATATTTTTAGGATGTAAGCAATGCTACAATGAGTGTTGAAGAAAGGAAGTAAAATTTATCAGAATACAAATTATATGACACGAAAAGCACCATAAATGTGAAACCAGCTTTGAGATTAAAAACGTAAATGATTCCCAAGCACCGATTAATAGTGTCACAGAAACCGTGCCAAACATACAGTCAACAGAAAAACTAGTAAGAATAGTAAAATTAATAAATAAAATATTAATGAATTTATAATATTGTAATAATCATAATAATGATTATTCATTTAATTGCAGTATGGGGAATGTGTTGAAAAAATTTATCATCATTAGCACATACTACTTCTAGATCAGCAGCAATAGTTTCTAAATCATATGAAAATTATGTTAGAAACCGAGTAATTCTTGATCATACATATTTCAAGTCTAAAGTAACTCTTCCAGAGAAATGTAAAAAGACGAATGTAAATGTAAAGAAGAAAAAATTCGTAATACATTGTCCAAGTATGAAGATGGTTCACGAGCAAACTAGTCACAAAGACAAGTAATCTACAGCCAAAAAAAGCAATTTTTAATACGTAATGCAACATTAAGTATAGTGCTTAGATTGATAAATAAAAAGAAATATATAATTGAAAATACTTCAATTTTCAATAGTTTATCTGAAATTCTGGCGTTGTCCTATAAAAATGTAAAGGATTTTAAAGAACGCAGTAACAGTTATTGAACTAATCATATCATTTGTGTTATAAATATTATCATGCACTAGTGTAAATAAGGAAGTATAACTGCCTTTTACAAAAAAGAGCACATTTCTTATTTGGACATGCTACGGTAGAAAATGATACTATTTCAATTCATGATAATGTTGCAAAATACTTTTTAAAAATAATGTCATATCAAACTAATATATGTTGCATAATTTGTAATGAAATAACATATGACTACTATTCCTAAAAACGTTTAAGACTTCAAAAAAATGTTAAATAAATACTTCTTGACAATTCAAAGTAATTATCACTCATGCAAACAACTTGGACTTACCTCAGTTCAGTTTAGTTTTTATTTATCTGGTACAGTAGAATTATAAAATAATTTATATATCAAATGTGCAATATAACAGAAAATTTATATTTACTTGATGAAAATTCTAAAACTGCAAAATTCATTCTTACCGGCATTGTAAGTTTACAAAATGGAGACGAAGCTTAATATATTAGATATTGTCGCTCAATGTTAGGTCATTGGGATAAGCGCAAAAACATTGCACACCGTATAAAGCATACACAAAAATTATCAGAAATAAAATTGGCTTTACCATTTTATGTTAGAATAAATTCGTTAGAATAAACATCAATTCTTTATATTATTGTTATTATCATGTGAAAAAGAAACGAATAAAAGGATTGACAATTGTAACGGATTTGCTATTTTTAATAATAATAAATAAATAGAAGAATAACAATTTACTACCGTTAAAACAATAATCTCATTATGCGATCAACTATGGGTTTATAAGACACGTATAGGCGGAGGCGGCGGTATCCTTTACTTAGCGAACGCGAAAGAAAATAAAGGCAGAACAATAAGTGAAAACACGATATTTAATTTAAAATAAAGACAATAATATATTATCAAAAAAAGAAACAATACACGCGTGCCGCTGCATGCGAGATCGCACGTCCATACGCAAGGATAATAAAGAGAGAAAGTACGGAAGCCTGTATGTCTCACGTAGCAACGCGCCGCTAGTGTCGTTCCACGCACAACGTGTTTTGTGTGTTGGACAATTTTTTTTTCAATTTGGCTTCTATTTTCTACATCAAGTAAGTTATAAATAAACTCCATTAGTATTTAACACTGTTACTGTAAAATATTTAATATAAAAATAAAATTTTCAAGTTCATTAAAAAAATGTCGTAACTTAACCTAACTTTTTTTCTAGCATGGACTTTATCAAAATCAGCAACGACAAAACGCATTTTTTCATTCCTACGGAAAATCATAATGTCAGTATGAAAATGCTGAAAACTTATTTTCCGGGTGCATCAGGATTAAAATATACATTCAATGAAGAAAAGCGTGTCGTGAAAATTCTGAACGATGAATTGCAGCTTATACAGTACATAAATGAATATGCAGTTGTTTATCCTGAGGAAAGTGCAGGTACATACATATCAAATTAATTTTTAATGTTATTGCCGCTGCTTTAGAATTAATTAATAATAATTTAAGTACATATACACAGATATAAACATTTATATATTTATACATGCATATACATATATGTATACGCACCTACATTATTTTCTTTATATATAGTTACAGGAAAATTCAAAAGGGATGAAGTTATTTCAAATATCATTGAAAAACACAAAAATAAGATAGGTAAATCAAAAAGAAAAATGAAAGAAGATTCTACAAAGACTAAATTAATTGTCGGATGGAAGCACAAGAAATTGGAGTCCGAAGAAACTTTCACCTTGGTTCCAGAGCCAGTTGGAGGAACGCGAGAAGTATTTTTAGATACAGAAAAGAAATATAATTTTAGTGCAATCAAAGAAATCTGTGTAAACGCTATGAAAAATGAAGATAATGAAAATTTTTTCAATAATTCCAAAATCGAGCTTGGATCATTTAAAGGAGTTGTATATAATAATTTTGGATTAGACGAAGACGAAGAAGAGTGCGATTTTTGGGAATTCTGTCCAAGTATTCGAAAGAAAAACAACCAGTTACGGTTGTATTTGTTAACAACAAAGGATGCAGCTCCTCGAACATCTCCGGTATCAACTACTAATTCTAATTTTAAACGATCACTTGAAAGTTTTGAGGCTCCAGCAAAAAAATTTTGTAAGCTTCAGACAAATATTCAGTCAACACCGCAAACTGAATTTGCTACTGCCGCTCCAAGTACATTTTCTACTGTGAAGAAAATCATACAGCATCCTGATGCACAGCATCCTGAAATTTTTAAAGAAATAAATAAGTAAAATTTTAAGTTAAAATAATAAGAAAAGAATAACACGAATCTTAGTCATTAAATGATAAAAATGTTTTTTAATATAGGTAATATAGATGATTATAATCATGTGCAAGCTTCTAAATTTCAATTGGCATCAAAAGATGACATCAGTTTTTCAAATAGATTGATTGGCCAAGGAGGATACGGTACAGTGCAAAAAGCAATTTTCCTTCATGAAACTGTAGCTGTTAAAACGATACGTAGGGCTTTTAAAGAAAAATACATACAGCGAGAGATTTATGTAATGACAAAGATCAGACATAACAATATTATATCAATTAAAAGTGCAGCTCTGGATACAACGCATTGTTATATCATTATGGAATATTTTGACAGCGTGAATCTGCGGGATTTAATTTTTGAAACAAAAATCAAGGAGAAATTCGCCTTAGCAAGTGATGACAAACGATACATTGCTGAACAAATTTGCAAAGCTGTAGCCTACCTGCATCATCCATCAATAAATATTATTCATGAAGATCTTAAGCCGGAAAACGTATTAATAAACAAAGATCTGCTAGTAAAAGTATGCGATATGGGGCTGAGTCGCACGAAAGATCTCCCAAGTACTCTTAATACCACTGTTGGTTTTAAGCATAAAGGTACACCGATGTACATGTCCCCAGAGCTGTTTTTATGTCAGAAATCTGCTTCAATTCAGGCCGATATATGGGCATTAGCATGTCTACTTAAAGAGTTATTTATGGAAAAACCGACGTGGCCTATATTTGCAGAAGAGGATTTACGTGCCTTATTATTGAACAAACAAACACCTTTACTCCAGGGACTTAGTCCAAAAATTCATGAATCATTAACAAGATGTTTTGATTACGTACCAGAAAGAAGACCTTCAAGTGCATATATGTTGACAGTTTTTGAGAATATGTGTGAAATCACCAGTTCAGACGAAGAAAATTATTAGTATATCTAAAAACAGAGCCTGCATACAATAGAAAAAAGATTGATTTTACTAATACAATGAATCGAAAAAATTTCCATCTGTTTAAAAAACGGTTTTAATTAATAAGCTTTTTATTATTAATAGATTAATTTTTTATTTTAAGGCACAAAATACTGAAAGTATTATTAAAAAATTATGATTGCTCTAAATCCAAAGAAAAAAGGCTTGTAGCAATAAAAATGTTTATTTTTTGTTTTGTTCCTGAAAAAAGACTGTTTACTATAAGAAAATAATTAATCCAGTACTACAGTATTAAGAATAAATCAAATGTTTATTATTAAAGATAATATTTAAGATTTTCCAAGTTTTGTAATAATGTTAAAAACTTGTTGAACTTTAAGCGCATCTGTACGTTTAATCAATATGTATTCTATATTCATGTTTTATTCTTTAAATAAAATGATTTTAATTGGAATATAAGTAAGTTTATTTATAAAACTATATACATACTTTCAATAAATACAAAAAATTATTTTACAATAATCATAAAATCAATTTCAAACATTATTTATTAAAATAACTGTAATAATTCTGAGTATATGTCCAAAGCTTCCTTAACATTGTTAGCCTCAGCAAAATTTATTTTTTGTTCCACTGCATCTTTGAAGACAGGATCAATTAAACAAGGTTTTCTTGTAACTTCATCAAGCAATTCATCAATAGTTTCCACGTCAATGATTTTGCCATAATCTGCAGCGTTATACCTTTTAGGAAGATTATACAATATATAAGGCACTCCGGACACATTATTTTCTGTTCGTTGCTTACGAATGCGATGTTCATTCCAGAGTAAGCGAGTTAAATTAATTTCTTTTTTAATAAGTGGTCCAAATGCATAACGCAAGCAATTTTTGTGCAGTTCACTGCCGTCAAACAAATTTTTCTCAACCATACATTTGAAAAAGTTAATGAAAAAATCTGCAGAGTGCTTCCTCAATTGTCCCCAGTATGACTCAATGCGCTGGTTGTGTACACTTCTACCCTTAATATAACTTCTTTCACCATTGAGCTTATCTTCATGATACTTTCGTAGAGCAACCTGCAAAGATTCGATGACGACATTTTCTGAACCCTTGTCAGATCTAATAACAGTTGGCACACATTTCTGTTTTTTCACACACTTTAAAAAATAATGGGCCATCAATTCCGGATTATTTGTTGAAGATACTTCTAACCAGAGAATATATCTTGAGAAGCCGTCAATACATCCATGTATAGAAAATCCAAAAGGTTTCAGCTTATCGTAGCCATCTAGATGCCAAATAAAATTTGGACCTGGGCTCACATACTCTCTTCGACGAAGCCTGTGGGCATATCGATTAGCTAGACCTTCTGGATCAATTAACTTCATCAAATCATAAACAGAATCTCTTCTTATTTGTAAATAATATTTTTTTCTTAACTTGGCCCACAGCGCTCTGTATCCTAAGTTGTATCCGCATGACTCAAGTTCTTCAAAAATAGCTAGACACACATCTTCAATCTCACATTCTTGAATGTATTTTCTTCTTAAACCCAATTGATAAATTATTCTTTTCAGCGTACTTAAGGATATGCAGACTCCATGATCTTTTTGCAATAAACTTAGAATGTCCTTATAAATAAAGCCTTTATGAAACAAATTAATAATTAAATTGTCTAGTATATCACTGTTTTCCATTTTGCGAGTCAGTCTTATGCTTCTTTAAAGCTCTGTAAGAACATAAAAACATTATTAATCCAGTATAGAGGTTATGTAGACTTCTGATGTTCATCAGAAACGGTTATAAAAACTAAATAAATAAACTCAATTAAATCGAATAATTAATTACTTTACCTGCAATAAAGCACAAAATTTTGCGATGTCAAATGACTCCAGAATCAAAAAAAAATTTTTCAACACACAAAACACGTTGTGAGTGGAGCGACACTAGCGGCGCATTGCGACGTGAGACATACAGGCTTCCGTAAGAAAGAGAGAGAGAGAGGGACTACAGAGTTAGCACTTACAGTGCGTGTGCCGCGATAAAAGACCAAATGACCGGTCGAAGTCCGCGTAGTCGCTTCTCTCCTAGGCTTCCTGGGCAGCGTCGTCGCTGAGCAAGAGCACCACTGGTTCACTGGGTCACCAGTACAGCACCAGGATCACAAGAGACACGAGGCAATAATATAAAGAAAAAAAACGAAA
This sequence comes from Theocolax elegans, assembly GCA_026168455.1. Taxonomy (NCBI): domain Eukaryota; kingdom Metazoa; phylum Arthropoda; class Insecta; order Hymenoptera; family Cerocephalidae; genus Theocolax; species Theocolax elegans. The sequence goes on along the minus strand of CM047426.1, from coordinate 22,975,963 downwards.
TTAGTCTCTCGCCGGCTGATATTAGTCTCTCACCGGTTGATATTAGTCTAAGTGCTCTCTCACTTACAAACCGAAAACTCTCTCTCCCTCTCTTTCCCTACCTTTACATTTACGAAGGTCCGCGAGAATCGCCGAAAATCATCGAACGTCGACCTGTAACAGTTGTAATTATTAGTACATAGGCTAGACAGAAAGAGAGAATGTAACGAACCATTTAATATAATCGAATATTATATTAATTCGTTACACAATGTATAAAATAATTGAAAATAGAAATGAATGTTTATAAAATAAATGTGTACTATAGTAGTTTTATTTAGTTAAATAATACATATTTGGTATATAAAAATGATACTTATTGTAATATCTAGTTTGTAACACATTAAAGATTATTTTAAATATCTTTAATATTTTAAAATCTGGGGGGGGGGGCTAGTTAGCTGTATATAATGGCTCTCGCGCCTATACTTGCGTCAGGCGCTATCGCGCCTTTTGATAAAAAATTTTATTAAAAAAGAAATTGAATAAACAATTAAGTACTGCACATTAGTAATTTAAAGTATTTTTTATTAACATTCTTAACTTATCAAAAAAGAAAATAACGTATATTTATAATGTAAGATTTTATGAGCCATGATTCAATACAAATTAACAGATCAAAATTTATTAGGATTTTTTAAATTTCTTCTTTCTTATTGACTACACGGCGAGGGTTCCAAAAGAGTATTCTTTAATAATTCAGCCATGTCTTTTTTTTTAATTTATAATGTTTCCTGTACGATTTCTTGGGAATTACTCGTTTCTTTTGTAATTGCAGTATCAGATTCATTATCAAATTCAGAATCGGTGTTGGTAATCAAGAGAAGTTTATTTTTTAATTTTGTACATTTTGCTTTAAGTTTTCTGTCGGACTGACATTTATAAACGGTTTGGTCGCAAATCTTTCATAAAGTAATTGGCTGTTCCAGATTATCGGACGTATTTTCATCAGAGCTGAGATTTTCTTGTGAGCTTGAGCTTGTATCGTATTTCTCTTTTTTTTCTTTTTTTCTCAGTTTACTTATTTGAAACAATGTATTATCAATTAATTTTGATGTGGAATTATCATGAGTGCTTTCCTGAGTTATAGACGGATTCTTTAAAGATGTAGAAAGTGGAAGCTGTCTTTTAACACCTTATTTGACAGGTTGTGACATAAAAGGATATTGGGTATATAACACGGTATTTTCTATATAAGAAAATGTTCCCGTTTTCCCGTATAATTATTTTAAATACTTACGGCACTTTTTATTTGATCCCAGAAGGAATTCCGGGTAACAACTTACATCTACCTCGGGAATAGGATAGGTGCTGGACAATAAATGATTACAATATAATTCAACAAAACTCTACTTTTAATTAATAAACTCTCGATTATTTACAACAATATAGATATATGTATTTAATCTCACGCGCTTATTATATCAACACTCTCGGACACGATAGTTTAAAACGTACGCGATTACTCATACAACACACCTGCAGCTTCTCTCTATATCTCCTCTCTCTGTCACTCTTATGCCCTACTCTATACTCTGTTTCTCTCACACACTCTCGGCGCTCGAATATACGACGGAGATGTAAAGCCGCGCGCACCACCGCGCAGCCCAAAACAATCTCGTCGTATGTCTCTACACTCGCGATCACTATATGTACCTCTCTCTCTCACTCTCGTATCGGCACTGCACTTCCCGTCGCGATTCTCTTTCTCTCTCTATTACACACACGCACAGACTCTATTACCGTCTTTATATAATAGGGATTCGCGCCTAACTCGCGATCGAGTAACCGATAATAAATTATTTTCCTTACCCTGGTTGTGGACAATCTCGCGGGCCGGTGTCGACCGCTTGCTCGCGCTTCTCGTCGCGCGATCTCTCTCTCTCTCTCACTCTCGCTCTCGCCTCACTCTCGCCCTGTAGTCGCTGCTCCTGGAAGTGCGCCCTCGTCTCAACCCCAAGACGATGCGTGTCTCTCCTGAAGGAGGTCTCCTCAGCTCCTCGGGTCGGTTGTCGGCTGTCCACACACACACGAGTCGGCTCTGCACATCCGCGCGCGATCGCTCTCCGCTAGGTACTGACTTGGCGGCGTAACCGATTTCGCCGCTTTCCCGATCATCTCGATATCGAGCCTTTCAATTGGCCCTTTGTTTCAGTAAGGGCCAATAGAAAAGGCTCTTACTTTTTGTCACTCTACGTCACTACCTCTCCCAAGAGCTCGACCGCTGCTTGCCCCTCTTTTTATACACTTCGGGGACTTGTTTTTCAACAAATTTTCCCCGAATTGTAAACGGGCAAACAGACATCGAGAAGCTTCTTGAAATAATACCTTGCGACAATTTACATTGTCGCATTCCTCCCCCCTAGAATGGACCACGCGGAGAATTCCTCCGAGCTGGCACCATTCTACTCACACTCTCCACACACTCAGGCACTCTACTCCTTGCTCACACGTCACTCTACTAACTCATTTGGGGGTGTCCCCTTTGGGAGAGGACCCACCAAAAACTCGATACAGGACAGCCTCTCTTACGTGCTTCGGGAGGTCTCTGGTCTCTTCTAATAGTTTCAAGGCCTGTGTCACGGCATCGGACACTGAAGATGCCGTAACTCTCTCAGTTGGCACGGTTCTAGTACTTTCCGTCCACGAACAGCTGCTGGACTCAGTAGTAGTCCCTTCTTCGTCTCGCTTACGTCGTGCTTCTTTTGCCTCTGCCTCCATGGCTCGTCCTCGGGGAGTCGGTCTGAATGGGGGTGGCGAGCCCCGGATCTGCCGAGTTTCCACCGGCACCTTGGGTGCACTTTGCGGTAGGGTTACCGGTCGTCGCAACACTGGAGACGGTGGTGGAGGTTCTTCCCTTGGCAGTGGTACCGGACTAACCGGTCTCGGCGGTTCTTCCGGCAGACTCGTCCGTCGTCTCGCCAACAGGTGTTCGCGATGTGGGCGGCTACACCTCGGGCAGTCACTCAGATCTACATCACGTCTCCCGCAGTTGAAGCAGAACGATCCCGAACGTGGTCGGGGGCAGGTTTTGGAGGAATGCCCAAAACCCCAGCATCTGAAGCAGGCGCGTGGGGGTGGATCCACCGATCTATCCGTAGGGATCGGGTCGAGTCCTCCGAACAAGGCTCCGCGCTTCTTGATCGGGAGAGTAGGATCCCCTCCACCTGTCAACCGGTCTCTCAAATCACATGTCGACTCCTCTCTCGTCGTTCCCTCGCTCTCTTGTGGCTGACCTCGGCTCGTGGAAGCCACCGCTCTCGTGCCATCCACACCCTCGGCCGACTTCCATGGTGCAGCTCGGACCTTGCAGCTAAGCTCCTCTACCGGCGAGTAACATGGAGATGGCCGCTTGACACCTCGAGCAAACAACGGGTAAACAGACATCGAGAAGCTTCTTGAAATAATACCTTGCGACAATTTACATTGTCGCAGGTACTATTTATTACTGGATCATTGTTTAGACTTAACATATTGTCCGAATGAGTAGTTGAGTTTCTTTGAGTGAGGGAATCAGTTTGCATGTTAATGATATCGTCTGTTTGAGTATTCAGTGGGCATATATTTGCTATGTACCCTTTCTGTTCACACAGAAAGCAATCTGTTGTGTCTGTGCTTAGATATATCCAGTATATTGTAACTTCAAAATATATTTGTAGTTTATCCGGTAGTAGGCCTTGATCTCCCTCATTCACGTAAATCTGATGTCGAAATGAAAGTATGTGCGCTTGTCCAGGTTTTGACAAGCTTGTTCGAATATTTAAAAGCCTTGAAAGAGTAGTGATGCCTATTTTCTTGAATTCATTATAAATTACTTCATCCGGGATGACTGGATTTATATTGGATATTAACGACTCTCACATTTTTCTCTATAAGGGGTCCGATAATCAGCTTATGATTTTGAATGTTAGCAGAAAGCTTTAACTTGCCATTTAAGCTTTCTGCTATCGATTTGTCAGATATAAATACACACACTCTGTTGTCTGTAATCTTGGTAATATATCGTATACTGTTTATGTTTACAATTTCTTCCAGTGCGTTTATGTATTCATCAATTGTAATATTTTCAATAGAATCGGTGACTATGATTTGGTCTTTTTTCGGCATTATTCTTTGTTGAGTGAAGTTAGAGTAGGTTTTAACTGTATTTAATTGATTTGTGTTATTCATAGCAGTTGATTCTCGTCCTATTTTCGTCCATTTTTTTAAATACGAAGCAGGCACCTTCTGAACTGCAAATGCAGTATAGAGGAGCGCTTATTTCACAGAACTGTACTCACTTAAAAAGAAATTCGCATCATACACCAACACTGTCAATATTTACACTGTGATCACGAAATATTTCTGCTCCAGTTGGCGCCTGAATACCGACTCTCTCTTGCAGCATCGATTGATACAGGAATATTCATGTTCGCTGAATTTTTCCACAATTCCAGTCCTATACATATAATGGAATAATTGATAGAAAGATATAATAGGTATAGAATTCATCATCAGCAGCAAAGATGCTATAATATTTCCTGGATATTTGTTTAGTCCAATAGCTTCATCTTTGCTCTCTTGGCGAGCTTTACTGTACACCATGTAGAGTTCACAAATGGTTGTTCAGAACCACTGTCATTCGTTACTCTATTAGCTTCTTGATGTTTATAATGAATAGGTTTCACGTGTTTTAAATTATGTTTAAATTTTGTCTATATTTATTTAACAAATGTCTTTTCTTCTTATGCACAATACCTTTTTGTATAAAAATATTAATCATAATCTTGATGCTTTCTATATTTTCCGATCTTGGCTTGCATTTTCCATGAATTTTCGCACCGGAATCTTTGCATTTTCCAATAAAAATAAAGAAAGGTAACGTTTGCTTTTTGAAACATTGTTGTTTTTTTAAGCTGAATGCACATGGTAACAATGTATCGATAGATCGATATCGGTGTATGACTCACGCAGTTTATTCTCTTTCTTAGTTATAGAGGGCTCCAATTATAGCAATTCATGCATTTGACGTACGTAGTAGTATGATAGTTGTTGATTGTTCAGCTCGAGTTCTATGTTACATTTTGATAGTAACGTATCGTGGGTACCGCGGCTCGTCGAATCGAAGAATCAGCGAATAAAGGTATAAAGAGGCAGGTGAAATGATATTCTTCTGCAGGTCGATTTTTGTATAGATATATTAGGTTGACTTGCGTTGTTGTTTGAAGGCCGTAGGGAAAACGTTCCTCGATACCGAGTCTCCGTGTCTTCGCGTTGTGTTAATCCTCTTTTCATTCTTTTCTTCGGCTTCCACACGTAATAATCACTTATGTTTCCGCTTGTATATTATGTTGTTCTTTTTATATAAGTTTGGTGACTTATATACGAGCGTATTGGAGGGGCGCCAGCTGATCTTTGCGCTTCAGGTTGCACCGATGCTCGAGTTACGAAGTCGCGTGGCACCAGACAGCTGATTTCAAAAACAAAGAGCAAAATCAAGCTTATTGCAAAGCTTGTCGTAAGTCTTTGAGGGCTCAACTGGCTGATTTAAAAAAACATGCTGCAAATTCAAATCATCAAAAGGAATTTAGTAATATAGATATTGCAAAGCAAAAGTCTCTGAATACATTGTGCAATGTCGGATTTAAGAAGCAAGAAAAAACTAGAGATTTAATTATTGCAACATTTATAGCATGTTATACAAGTATACGTGCAATAGACCATCTGAATGATGTTTTAAAAAAATCATACAAAGTGCAGCAATTTAATAACCAATGTAATAGCGCCAAATTTTTTAAAAGAACTAATTGAAGATATTGGAGATATTCAGTTTTCACTTATGGTTGATGGGTCGACGGACGTTACTGACAGTAAGTACTTAATTATAATGATAAAATATTTTAGCCGCTCTAAATGTCAAGAAATCACAGATTATTTATTATTTTTGTACGAAACTTTGAACAATTAATCCAAGAAAATTGGTTTAAATATTAAAAATTGTATTGCATTAGGAACAGATAGAGGCAGTAACTTATGTGGAAAGAGACTGTTTACTCTTTTAAAAAATGATGTACCAAATTTAGAGTTAGTACGATGTGTTTGCCATGTTCTGAATAATGCTGCTTCTACTGCACCTGAAGAATTCCCAGCGCTAGAATAAAATAAAATAGATTTCCTTTTAGAACACACGTACTCATGGTTTAGTAGAAGTACTTTAAGAAAAGCAGAATACAAGGTGACATGGGAAACCAAAAATAAGGGTGGCACTGATAAGGATAACAGTTCAAACGTATTTAAAAAATTTGTGCAATCGTCGAGTAAACGTCGTCTGGCAAAATATAATGCTGTGAAAGTTTTTGCTTTAGTAGTAAATAATGAGAAAAATTATTCAGCCAGACAATGAGATCAAATGTATCAAGATGATAAAAACTATCTATATTTAATTCTTATAAAACCCATTTTATATGAGATAAACGAAGCAAATTTATCTTTTCAAAAAACAAATGTAGACCCAGCTGAGGCTTACGAGAAGTTGCAGTCTTTAATTTTATTTATTGCAAGAAAAATTATGAAACGCTCTTTTTTAAAAAATTTAGAATCTATTTTAAGAAATATAGATAATAATCTATCTTTTGCAGCAGCGAATGAAGTGGATTTTGGAATAGAGTACAGTTTAGCGTTGCAAACAAAAAATTATAAGTCTCACCATTAGCAAAATCAGAACTTAAAGTTAGATTTCATCAATATTTTATAAAACTGCTGAAATAATTGTGTGAAAGGTTGCTATTAAATTTAAGTTATTATAAGAAGTTAAAAATCTTATCACCATCAATTTGTCTGAATTAAGCTAAGCAATACAGATACAGATACAGATTTAATAAAGGTTGAAAATCAGTACAATAAATTATTAAACATCAATTGGACAAACAATTTTGAAAGTACTCAAAAGCAGCTATGTATTTTGGGCAGCTTTGTATGCATATAAAAATATAGCTGATCAGCATGTATTCAGAGATTTAGCATTGTTTATGCTCAAAATACTTACTCTGCCATCAAGTAATGCTCTGGTTGAAAGGGGCTTTTCAATTATGAACTTAATTAAAACTAAAATTAGAAATAAAATGCTTTTAGTTCAATTGGACTCACTTATGCGTATTCGACTTCACTTACTAGCAAATAGTATATGCTGCAGCAGTTTCGAACCATCAAATTCTATGATCAAAGATTTTAATGCCAGCGATTGAAAACGAAGAAAATATTAACCAAGTCCTGAATTCTTTGTTAAACACTTCGTGTTACGGGATTTAAAAATAACTTTTTAATAAACATATATAAAAAAAATTTTTTAAATTCTTAATAAAGTGTACATACGTATGTAATTAAACATTTTTGAGTAACATTTATATTGTAATTGTAATATAATAATAAATTATATTATATTAATTGTAAAATTTATTTATAATATTGCACAATGTTTGGAATGGCTTGTTTAAAATTTTTTTTAATACAATTATTTATAATTCTTAAATTTCATTTTGGCGATTAATGGCGATTTTTACTACATTAGGTGTCGATACGCTACATTTTCTATCTGGGCACACTGCAAAGACATCGTGTGACCTCCGTCGCTGATTAGCACAGATTTGGGAGCTAAAAAGAGCGATGTTAAAATAATAAAAAAAAACTCTCTATTACCGACAAAACATATTCTACGTTTAGTCGATAATAATGAAAGCAATATTTAAAAACTTTTGCATGATAAAATATTTTTAAATTAAAAATGTATAATGTTATATTTTATAATGTTGTAGAAAAGCGTTTAAGACCTATTCGACCAATTTGGTCCAAAATAGGAACGTTCACTTCTGTATTCATTAGAAGATATCATAAAAATGTCAGCCAAATCGATTCAAAAGTGACCGAGTTATTCGATACCTTGACTACATACGTAGACACATACATACTTTTTCAAAAACGTTTAAAATGATTATTTTCTGGACGAAAAACGTTTTTATGTATAAATAAACAATTATTTATGGTGTTACATTTTTCGCGATGGTGAAAATATAAGGCACGATCGTTGCACGAGAGTATGCACAAGCTCGTGCAACGATCGTGTCTAATAACGGAGTTAACTTTTGGGTGCTAACTCGATAGCACCCAATTTTAATTTTAAAATTTTTCAGAAACGCGGGGACACGCATAAAAAAGTTATTAAGATATTTTTTATAACTTTAATGGGCATACGAAAATTAAATTGCCTTAAATTAAGAATTTATAATTCCGGGTGCTAACTTTCTAAAGCCAGCATGGGACTGTGCAGAAACGTAAGCGTCCAAATAAACATCTTCAAAAATTAAAAAGAGAAATACGATTAGCAATTATTAAGGCAGGTGCATACGTTTATGATGAATTAGATGGTATCTAGAGTAATAATGTGGAAGGGTAAAGAAAAAGATATTATCGTAGAATGGGAGGATATATAAATGCTCGCAACGTTATCGCCTCAACATTTTATCATTGAGTTGTGCAACAGTATACTTCAACTGCTTCACAACAAGTCTAGTGCTAAAAATCATAAGAAAGAAATAACTGGAGAGGTAATGATAAGTGATGTACCTCACAGGTGGAGGCGTTGGTTGGGGCCTCCACCTTTCCCTTGCATAGTATAAAATACCAATAATACCATAAACTTCCATCATTCCATCATGGGTTCTAGCAACAGTGCAGTTCGTCTTCACCCTCTTTTCGAGAATGAAGAGAAAAAGGAAGACACGACTCCACCGAAATGGAAAACATATTCTACGTTTAGTCGATAATAATGAAAGCAATATTTAAAAACTTTTGCATGATAAAATATTTTTAAATTAAAAATGTATAATGTTATATTTTATAATGTTGTAGAAAAACGTTTAAGACCTATTCGACCAATTTGGTCCAAAATAGGAACGTTCACTTCTGTATTCATTAGAAGATATCATAAAAATGTCAGCCAAATCGATTCAAAAGTGACCGAGTTATTCGATACCTTGACTACATACGTAGACACATACATACTTTTTCAAAAACGTTTAAAATGATTATTTTCTGGACGAAAAACGTTTTTATGTATAAATAAACAATTATTTATGGTGTTACATTTTTTCGCGATGGTGAAAATATAAGGCACGATCGTTGCACGAGAGTATGCACAAGCTCGTGCAACGATCGTGTCTAATAACGGAGTTAACTTTTGGGTGCTAACTCGATAGCACCCAATTTTAATTTTAAAATTTTTCAGAAACGCGGGGACACGCATAAAAAAGTTATTAAGATATTTTTTATAACTTTAATGGGCATACGAAAATTAAATTGCCTTAAATTAAGAATTTATAATTCCGGGTGCTAACTTTCTAAAGCCAGCATGGGACTGTGCAGAAACGTAAGCGTCCAAATAAACATCTTCAAAAATTAAAAAGAGAAATACGATTAGCAATTATTAAGGCAGGTGCATACGTTTATGATGAATTAGATGGTATCTAGAGTAATAATGTGGAAGGGTAAAGAAAAAGATATTATCGTAGAATGGGAGGATATATAAATGCTCGCAACGTTATCGCCTCAACATTTTATCATTGAGTTGTGCAACAGTATACTTCAACTGCTTCACAACAAGTCTAGTGCTAAAAATCAATAATTAAAACAAAGCACTTGTTTAACAAATATCGGAATTGATGATAATATAAACAATGAACTAGACAGAGTCTAAGAAAGAAATAACTGGAGAGGTAATGATAAGTGATGTACCTCACAGGTGGAGGCGTTGGTTGGGGCCTCCACCTTTCCCTTGCATAGTATAAATTACCAATAATACCATAAACTTCCATCATTCCATCATGGGTTCTAGCAACAGTGCAGTTCGTCTTCACCCTCTTTTCGAGAATGAAGAGAAAAAGGAAGACACGACTCCACCGAAATGGAAAACATATTCTAAAGAAACGTTTTCATCAAACACATTGTTAATAATAGTAAGAAGTAAATAAGGAGGCCTAGAGAGTAAACTTATTCAAATACGATGCAAACAATTGCTATCAATGTTTAAACGATTTGAATAAAGTGCAAACAATTTAATTAAAGTGTAAACGATTGCTATCAAGTGCAATCAAACACACGCACGCATTGGAAAACCTTATGGTGTTTCTGGTATCAAAAGGAATGGTGGAGGAATGTTCCCCCCACTCTCGTGGCGCTTCTGAACTAAAAGTAGTGGGGGTAGATTCTCATCTCCTCCCCAGTAGAATCTGTGGCACTTTCGGACTAAATGTTGGGTAGATTCTTATCCTCTCCCATCAAGAAAGGACGTTCGAGCCTCTTAGTCGGTTTTACGCGCTTGCAGCGAACACATTGGGAGGGAGTTTTGGTAGGTTTCGTGCCGTTGTTTATTTATCGCGCGCGTAATTCTTATGCGGAAAATTTAGAAAGCTACGTATTCACTGAAGGAAGAATCATCGTATTTAATTGTCGATGTGCTGCACTGTTGCTCGGTACTTTAAGTACTTTGAGTTGACTTGTGGCTAGCTACTGGAGAATCAGCTTTCAGAAATATTTGCCAAGAGCATATGTACGTCTTCCTCTCAAAATAATATACTCAGGGTAAAGGAGTGGAATAGAAGGGGGTAGAATGTGCAAACAATTACTATCAAGGTGCAAACAATTGCAATCAAGGTGCGAACAATTGATATCAAGGTGCAAACAATTGCTATCGAGATGCAAACGATGACAGTCAAGGTGCAAACGATTGCTATCAAGGTGCGAACAAATGATATCAAGGTGCAAACAATTGCTATCGAGATGCAAACGATGACAGTCAATGTGCAAACGATTGTTATTAAGGTTCAAACAATTGCAGTCAAAGAACAAACAATTACTATCAAGGTGCAAACGATTGCTATTAAATTTGCAAACGATTGAAATAAAGTGCAAACCATTTAATTAAAGTTTCAACGATTGCTATCAAGTGCATTCAAACATACACACACACATTGAAAAACTCTATGGCGCTTCTGGACTAAAAGTGGTGGGGTTCTATTCATATCCTTTAATAGAACTCTATGTTGCTTCTAGACTAAACCAAGCTCTCATCCCCATCCCACATGGGGAGGGATTGGGAGGGGGGGGGGGCTACCCACACCACTATTAGTCCAGAAGCAACATAGCTTATCTACAGACATTATTACCCATCAATAGTTAATTTGGAATCATGTATAAATAAAATCGTGCCTTTTTAACACTTCTATTTATTATTATTATTATTATTACAAGATATACATAAATTCTTAATATTTCATTCTAAGAATTTTTAATGAATACTAGATTCTTTGTAGCAATCAGTTCTTATGTACCTTAAACTAAATAGATAAGGACTCCTTACCTAAAAAATTAAGTACACGTACCTACAAATTCTAGCAATATGTTTGAATGAATTTTATTGTCTGCAGTTTATCTAATCGTTGGGGAATCATTACCAATTTTTTCTCTTCGTGACACGCATAAATAAATATTTGTAAGTCATTACAGCTTACATAATTTACAACAAATAAAACGTGGAAATTCAAGTTTTAACTTTTGGTAAAATATAAAATCATAAAATGCGCTGATAAGAAATACATAACTATTCTTCATTAACCATATGGAAAATTTAGTGTAATGAAGATAATAATTATCATCCTTTTGCATGTGTGGCAAAATATGAATGGATCCCGCGTTCTATATCAATAACATTCACAATCTCATTTTAATGATATAATTTCTAATATAATTGTTCGTTTTAGCATTTTGAAATGAAAATTTTTGACTAATCCACATAACATTTGTATTTTTTCATTGTGATTGTTTGTATACAGTAACTGATAAAGAAATGGTTTTTTTTTCTCGTAATGTTTGTTTACGGTTAAGCTGGCTTTACATATGTGGCAAAATGAAACCGCAGTCTCGAATAAACAGTCGTGTGTGGCAAATTGAAGAGGCAGTTGAAGCGGTTTATTGAAAAGAGGCTGTTTGATAGTTTACGAAAGCTCCAGTATCAGTAGAATTAAAAATATATCTTCTAGCAAAATAGCCATATTGTAGTCTTTTTAAAGTTTATTAAAAGAAAATATACTTTCATTGTTTATTTCTTATAAATAGAGTTGAAATTCAAGAGAATATATCTAATCAAGTTTGAACAATAAGATAACAAAAGTCTCTTTTATATTCATCAGTTTTCATTCAGATCTATAATTATATACTCATTATTCAATATTCTTGTAAATCAATGTATTCATATTGATACCTTCCTAACAATTACAACTTTGATTGAGAAACATACAATTACATTACAATAGAAACAAGACTTATTCTTATAATACATGATTCTAAATGGACAAAAAAGTAATTTATGTTATTAATTTGTTTATTACAGTCTGAAAATAAAAAAAAACACATTCTATCCCTGTTTTTAAAACAATGTTTTTACAGGACCATGATACCATAATACAGAACCATATAACATTCCTTCTAAATTTTTATTGTTAAGTTTTTAAGTTATACTAATGTCTACTCACCACAACTACTAATTATGTGGAACTTTCACACTTGCGTACCAGACAATAGTGTTACAAACAAAATTAGTCCTAGTAGATTCGAAGCTCACTAAAGTTTAGTTACAGATACAGAAACTACTTACATTCGCTTGATGTACGATTTTATTTATAAAGCAATTGTATTTATAATATTATTTATAGTATCTTATCCTTAGAAAAAATTTTCAATAATGAATTTGAATTTATTAACTTTATCAAATTAATTAACTTTCTCCCTTATTGAGTATTTTACTGTCTACGTTTCTTCCCTTTTGACGTGGTAAACGTTTTGACATTGACACAGTCTTCATTTTTTATTATACACATATATAAAATATATGCTTGCATGCTACACATGCAGATTTTGAAATACAATTTTATTTACAAAAATATATTCTATGAAGCATTATATATAAATTATTTTAGAATATTTGAAATATTTTAAATATTTAAAGCATGGAAGTAAAAGAAATTATCTTTAGTCTTTTTAAACCAAAGAATAATACATTCAAATATTATACTTAAAACATCGAACTTTAAGTAACCTCAAACTTTTGCCATATATTAATTTTGCGAGGTTCAAATAATGTGTAACTAATATTAATATCGTTTGACTTACAAAATTATGAGTATAGTCACTTACATTTTAGAAACTAATAATTTCTTTTAATTTCATTCCCATTGAAGTAATATATTTGAGCTGGAATATTTAAAAAATTTACTATAATTTATCTTCAAATTTAGATCACAATTATATGCCTACTTTTTATCAATGTTGTTCATTCTATTTTTATAACTCATGAACAAAATCGTTTTCCCCTGAGGGTATATGCTTTTATTTTGTTTTCCTACTATCGTGCGCAAAGTTCGAGTTTGCGCACTCATTTGCGTGCGCAAAGTTACACTTTCCCACACGCTATCATTTCTACAATTGAGCGTGCGGGAAAGTAGTTGAGCGTGCGGGAAAGTAGTTAAGCGTGCGGAAAAGTGGTTGAACACGTAGGAAAGTATAAGAAGTTGGGCGCAATACAATATGTATGAATATAGGCACGTAACTCGAACGCCGATTTGTTTACGTCTTGTTACTTAGCAACATCTTATATTTATGTTAAAAGTTTCAATCTTAATTTTGACGTCTCACTTGCGGCTCTATATACGTATTTATATGTTCTGAATAAGGATGACATCAGTAAGTGGGGTCGACAGTGATAGTGACGATGTGTTCGATGATGTGCCACCGGAATAGCTTGAAGCAGCAAAAGAAATAGCTTTGAATACGTTGCCAAATATTTCTAAACAAAAATATACAAAAGTTTACAATGAGTTCAAAAAGTGGCGTAGTACAAGAAATACGAAATCATTTGCAGAGTCCGTTTTATTACTGTATTTAAACGAAATATCAACAAAATTTAAATTTAAATGTTAAATTAACGGTTTTTCATTTTTTTTAAGCGGGGGGGCTCCGCCCCCCCGAACCCCCCCGTCCGCCCCAACATTCCCTCCGCCCACGCGGTTCTGCTCAAATGTGTCGAACTTTGCGCACTCAGTAGGAAAAATAGTATACGATACTCGTGCGCTCGTAGGTTATCTCGCACTCGCTTCGCTCGTGCGGGAACAACCTACTTTGCGCACTCGTATCGTAATGTACTATTTCTCTTGCTTTGATTAGTCGTATTGAACAATTTTGATCAATTGCCGATATAAAAAAATGTACTCAATTAAAACGTTTTATCTGGTGAATGCAACCTCTAAATTTGAAAATATTTTGACATACAGGCGATTTGATAAGAGCGTACTAAATTCTAACACAAAATTGATAATTGAAATAAAATCGTATATTGGGTGAAAGAAATGCAATGCTATAAGACCCTAGAAGTTTAAATTTCCTTTGATACAGAAAGAAGATAAGCGATAGTATTTGATGGCTTCAATGGCTGTATATAACTCAGGTGTCCAAAAATCATAAAAACTGTCAATATCGTGCTGTATGTGATAAAACAATTCGCGGATATAATTCAATATTTCACGGATTCGCATGTGCAGGTGTGCGAATGCGTGTCTATGCTTTTTTTTATCTTGACTTTTCAATATAGATTTAAAGTTTATAGTTGTATAAATGTTAATTCAACATTGCTGGCAAAGTTATAAATATATGTTTCCAACATCAAAAAGAAATGTTTATCGCATACTAACGGAAATTAAGATACACATCGGAAAACAAGATATACTATGTTATTAAAGACAAGGCAAGACTCATTATGAAAAAACGATCAAGTCATTAGAAATAATAAATCTCGAGCAAAAAATATAAAATTCACAAATAAAATGTATACCCAAACATATGAAATATAATAACATATAAATATAATATAATAAGATGTAAATAAACTATGTGTAAATATGTAATGTACTCCATTAATAGCTCTAGATAATCTTGTAAATGTAATCGTCGCTACCTTACAAAAAAGATGCGACTTGAAATAATAAATGAAAAACAGATATACTTTATAAGCATTATTTTATATCGATAAGTTAAAAATTAGCTGTTACGGGTTGAAAAACATCAATAATTAATCATTATTATCGATTAGTTTTATTTTGTAAAATTTTTAGAATTCTAGCAAACATATTCTAGACGTAGTTAGTATAGAACTACAAAACGATCCGGAACAGGCGGTTTGAGTGTTAGATTAAATTGAAAGCATAAATAAGGTTCTTTGTAATTCGCCGAACTTGAAATAAATATTAGCGTTGTATTATCCTGAATGTAAAGAAGAGCAACTATTCATGCACGTTTCGCGCTCTATTAATTAGTGTACGGGTGTGTCCGTGGTCTAGATGCCATACGCGCACAGTTTTACCTGAGGTTGGCCAATGAACTTGTCTTTAAGTTTATATTAAAGTTTAGATAGATATTAATAATCGTTTTTCACAAATTTAAAAAGCCTTATATAAACCTATAAAATTTTGTTTATTTTAAAAAGAACAAAGAAAAGTATCTATCGAAATATTTAATTCGTTCGATCCTCTACTTCGAAGGCATCCTCTCTTCCATAAATTGAGCTATTTTATAATTGCTGTCGTTATGTTAAATTTAGGTTATAAATTACAATGCATGTTTCTATTGTTCTTTATCACCAAGTAGAATATTGATGGTTCAAATCTCCAGTATATTTAATTGATTTTTTTAATTAAAAAATTTTATAGGCTAGGTTTATATAAGACATTTTAAACTTAAGAAAAATGATTATTAATCTCTCGCTAAACAATTATATAAACTTAAAGACAAGTTCGGGTCAGTCTCATTGGTCGACCTCATATGAAGTTTAGACAAACTTAAAGTTTATATAAACTTAAATTTTTTTACACGAGAATATCAATTTTCTCAAAGAGGTAATAATGCGTGCATATAAAAATCTATACCATAAACGTCAGGTTTGCAAAAATCTTTCCAAAATCTGCAAAATAATTTTAGATTATATTGAAAAAGGGAAGAAATTTTTCGAAATTAATGACGTGTAGAGGGGTGTAGCTATAATATAAAAAGGCATGCGGCACTTGCATCAAGGCTTTTTTCTCGACTGTGCTTAGAAGTATAGTGTACTTTATTATTCGAATAAATTCAATTGATTAAATCAAAATATACAGTATGAATTGGAAAAAATTTAAAAAAACATTTAAAATTATTATTATCTTAATGATAGTGTGCATAAAATGAAAAATATTATAATTACAATGCTGGTTAAACATAAAACTGATTTACTCCATTTACTATATTTATCCCGGTTATATAACGATATTTATTATTCCTAAATACTAGTTAATACAACAACTGTTTAAGTACTTCATCCCCCAATTGTATACACCATTTATTGTAATATTTTTGCACATTAAAATCCATTCCACTCGAGACGTAGAATTGAAAACAAAATTTGAGTTTTTTTTCAACAATTGCCTTCATTAAACGATAGTAATCCTTACACCATAAGCCCATGATTAAAGAAGGAACGGTAATAAAGAATTTTATATCTTAACGCCTACATGAACGACTTGATCGAGTTGAAAATATTAAATAAATCATCCGAGAAGAAAAGGTAGAATGCACTAAGAGGAAAAAGTTCTTGAGACAGGCTTGCGCGACGACGAAGTATACGAAAAGAAAAATAAAATTGCGAAAGTTTTAATCTCGCGGCTACCTCTTTACTACTTCATCGTGAAAGAAAAAAATGCTAGCATATTGTTGGTATCCATCCGAAGCATTCTACGTCTCCCGATGGATGAATCAGAAGGCGTGAGGGTTAAGCGTGGATCCTCCTTTCCATAAAGACGGTAGCACAATCAACCGCAGAGCCGCGAGAAAATCGTGTGCGCGGCCAGGATCGATCGGGCGAGGCCTGTACATCAACTTTCCGTCAGTCGCAGGGACGCTGGGGCAATTCCGACGAGTGCCGGGCAAGACCTTTAATTTCGCCCTCGATCGAGCTCGAGCAATGGCTTCATTCCCGCGATCCAAAATCATCTGGATTCGAGGTGGGAAAGTACAGTAGAGAACGCCAGACCGTATCCGCATATTTATTAGCTGTTGAAAAATTACCGCTTGCCATCTGATCGGTATGGGTTGCGTATTAAATTGCAAGATACTTCGGTGAGCTATGATATCGTTTCATCTATAAGAATATAGATTTTAGTAAAATATATTATTAAACGTATATATACTAAAAGTACATACATTTTTCAGTCTCTTCTGGAAATATTGAAAATTATTCGAGTTTGATATTCGTTTTTATAGTTTAAATTACTGTTGGTAAACATACTGTTTGGTTTTTTTTCTTAACTAAATATAATTCAGTATCAAGTGCAATTTCGATTGCAGCAATTTACTTAAAATAATGTGTTTTTTTCATATAGTAATATCTTATTTTTTTAATGTTTCTTATACATATATTTATAAAAATTTTAGTATTTTTCTTAATAAATAATTACATAACTTTTGCATAAAAACTGAGTGATTAAACCTAATTTGATTTACCAGTAAAATTTTCGAAACAGTCGAAGAAAAGCATTTGATCAACAATGATGGTCGTAGATGTGGAAATTTTTTACGAATAAGATCATAGGCGGAAATGAATGGAAAAAACTATAATTAATTATGAAAGTTGTTATATATACAAGTTTTCGATGCTTATGTATATGTACTCTTGTGTATAAACAACGATATTATAATACTAACATTTATTATAAATACAATAATTAAATTATTGTAAAACAAAATATTATTTATTTACGTAAATTTTTACAGTAAAATAATTTATAAATGACACTTTATAAACAACATCGTCGCATTAATGAGGCCTACAATGGTTCGATCGGTATATACAGCGATGGTTTCGTGCCCGGAAGTCCCGTGTTCGATTCTCAGTCTCTGCCGATTGATACAAGCGCAATTGATGAATGTATTTTCAACAAGTGCTTTTTTCACAAAGACATTGCATGCCACTGTCGCTGATTAGCACCGAGTTCGCAGAATGAAAAGAGCAATGTCAAACAATATAAAAAAAACTTGTTACCTTAATTAGTATTTTCTGAATGTTTAGACTAGAAAATTGGGATTACAGGTCAAATAGCGAATGAGTTTTAATAAATATTTTTGTTAGTTAAAATAATTGGTTATTTGAAAAATGTTATTGTTAATATATTTTAGTAATTAAAAAGATATCGTATTTATAATCTAGAAGCCGTTTCATAATTTTGTGGTCAACTATAACTAAATATAATTTCCATTATCATTTATAAAAAAACATTCCACGTATACAGGTTATTTATACCGGAAATTGTACTTTACGGTATCTCTTTATAAAACTCTAGTGTATGTGCAGAAGTATATGTACAGTATACTTTATTATAAGCACTGTGCATTGTGTACAAGATTTTTATATACGTAAGAATGTCTGACAAAATTTAAAGCACATCTACTTAAGCGAGGTAATAAAAGTAGAAACACGTATTTTACCTTTGTTGTAATTGATAAAATTACTTAAATTAAATGTAATATATAACACTCTCAGCAATATTATTTTTGAAATAATGTTAAAAACAATAATTGACAATCTTTTGTTAATATTTCTATTGGTGGTGACTTTTGTTATTTAATCATACTGTCAACACGAGTGTGTCCCATTAAATTTCACAGAATAACCTTTGGACACTTATTGATTAACGTTGAGCTAATTAACTGGCCGACATTGACTTATAACACTAGCACATAGTTTCTTTAAAAAAGTATTTAGTTGCTATTGCTGGAGTTACATTTTAGGTTCTTTAAGGGGATATCGGACCCAAATTACGGCAAATATGCATCTTTCAACCCAAAAATTATATCTAAAATATTGTATTGAAAATCTTAGAAAAATTCATACGAATAACTTGAAATATAAAAAAGGGTTTGACGTTTTCATTTTTTTAAAGAAAATATAATATTTTAATAATAATAGAATAAACAATTTTGAGTTGGTAATTATTAGTTGAAAAAGGCATAAACTTTCAAGCCAAACCTTATCAAATTATGGATTTAAAAATCTGGAAAAATTTGGGTATATTATTTAAAACATGCCTTAGGTGTGAAGGCGCATGACGTTCAGGATTTTAAAAAATTTATTCAATTGTTTATAAAACCGCTGTTAAATAATTGGCACAAAGCTTCCTCAATTTAACATGTCGATCCTATATGTAATACATTACTTAAATATAGTATTATTTAATTATTTAAAACTATTCTTCCCCAAAATTTCGAGAGGATTAAATGCTTTTTTTCCCGAAAACGTTCAACTTAAAAACCCCATTTTTTTCACATTTTTATTTTTTTAATTAAAATTACTCGATATAACTACTTGAAATTTTTGCAGTTTATGATCATTAGAAGGTTTTTTCATCATAAATTTTTTTAACACATATGACTAAATTAATTTGCAAAATCATTTTTTTTAAATAACAAGAAAACTAATAAAGATAATTGATCAATACAAAACCAAGCAGATATATTTTTTATTTAGTACAAAGTACATTTGGTTCAATTAAAAAAAAATTAATAAATTTATAAAAATTTTTGAAAAATTAATTTTTTAAAAAACGAAAATTGTTTTGAAAACAGAATTTGTTTGGGGAGTAAATAGCCAAAGTCTCTTCCGGAATTTGGAAAATAAATAGTAAATACACACACACACAGACACACACATCCAAACAGACATTTTTTAAAAACACGTGATTTTGACTCCTAATATGTTAAAACATATTTATAACATGTTTTTAGCGAGTAGAAAAATTTTACAAAGAAAAAGTGTAGAAAGTGACTATTTTCTGAGTATGACATCCCCTTAAACTAACTGTAAACTGCATACAAATCTCTCATTTATATCTAAATGATTTACCAAAGACTAGGAATGCCGCACATAACTTATATCGAGATAATTAATTTTTCGAATTAAATTCTCAGTTGTTCAATTATTCCAATTGTTTGTGTATAGATACATTCTACATAGTTAACAGATTCTGCATGTACTTTAATAAAATGAAAAATGATAATGTTCTGACAGTTATGCTCTTATGTTTCTTTATGTTCTTCATTACAGTTTTTTACGAACTATTTTTCATTTTATTAAATTAGTACGTCGAATTTTAAGATTCTATACTTATAGACACACAATCTGTTTACTGTGCAAACTGTATACCTATAGACGCACAATGGGAATAAATAAAAAAGTGAGGATTAATTTAAAAAATCAATTATGTCGGTAATGTCTGTTGCGCGGTATCCCCCGGTGTATCCGAGTAAACAAATTCGTGCAATGAAACAAAAACAGTGAAAAATGTTGATTGGAATACTAAGAGAAGGAGATATAGGAGCGAGTACTTTGTCGCACAATGATTGTCCCCAACACAAGGGCCCTCCCGGGAAACTATCGCACTGGATTCACCCTCACGCTCGCACCGAGCGTTCAGCTTGACTTTTCTCTGAAGCGAGGCCGGTCGCATTCCGGGCATTTTCGAGGACTCGAAACCGCTCTCGAGGGCCGGTAACGAGCGGCAGGATCGTAATCTGGTTAAGTCTCATGTTTCGGCTGTTAGCGCGCGAGCGATCGCGCGACCGACCGACCGGGCGCGCACAATTGATTACCCTCCCCGTTGGCACGGCGTGCATTTGTTTCACCCCTCGCAATAAGAGCCAACCGTGAAAGAGAGAGGTCGTGTCCGCCTTCGGTATACTCGGGTTGCTTCATTGACTCAACGGGGAGAGAGGGGAATGAGAGGCACGAGACTCGGAGGGGTCTGGGGAGAGAGGGACTCCTTAATCGGATTGTTGCCTCGGTGCGGAGCTTTCAGCGTCAATCGCATTACCTCTCTCGCTATAAGGCAGCTTTGGCTTGTACCTAGCCCCTTTCGCTTCGCGCGTTCGCTCAAAAATTCCTAATGACTGGTACACGGAATGACGATGCTGGCTATAACGTCCAAGTTAACTTCCTACGAAGAAGTAGGGGTAAAGTCAATAGTCGTTCTCGCTACGAACTTTACCTTGTACTTGTCTACCTTATCGTCTAGGTAGACTTTTTTACCTTCCTTATACTTACCGAGGGTTTCAACACCCTTTTTTCGTTTCGTTGACGTTGTTGCTCATAATTTAATCTACGATTTATTTGCGGTAAAAATTTAACGATTCAATTTACCTGTTGATACATTCTATACTCAAACTGCATGTTAACTATTTAGAAAGTATAGTATTATTCTCGCTTCTGGTAAATCTGGATTTTTAATTAATAAGTATCATTCTGTAATATTTTACAGAAACTGTTGTTATTTACAACACTATCCTGCCAAGCGGATAAAATTGAATGAAATTTTATGTTCTTTGGAATTTATGTGCTATGACATATTTCAAATACTATTTTTAACTCTTTCTTCGTTAATATAACTAAAGCTTGAAAGTCAAAGCATCTTTTGTATTAGAATATTTTATGTTTATTTGAGATTTCTATTTGCTTATAATTAAATATTGTAAGTAATCGTGAAAACATGATATGTATCAATAAAGTATAGATACAGTATATTTGTGGAATAAAAAAATAGTTATAGCTCGAGTATACACGAAACCGTATTATACGGATTTTCGGCAATTCTGTATTGCTCTCAAATCAACAGCAGCAGCGCTTCATCAAACCACAGTCTACACAGATCGAACTTAATCGGAGTGTATCTCCTTCTGGATAGTAATCTCGGTATATAGACATCTTCGAGTATTGTCTAGTAGAACTAAGAAACTAGATAATGGTGATTTGATACGCTTGAGATTGTTTCCTTAGAATGGTCAAATAGTTTATGTATCCAAATATTTACTCAACGATTTTAAAATTGTCTAGATTTAAATTGGATTCGTAGTATGCAACTATATCGACGTTGATATTGTACTTAAATAGTCTGCAATTAATTTATTCTTTTCAAATGAGCAAGTTTAAAACTCTAATACTTTTTCACTTTTAATGCTGCATGATTATCAAGACAGTACAACTTTTATAATATATCTAATTATACTTTAAATAAATCGTATACTTAGAAAGGGATTTTACTTGAAAACTGGCTATTTTATTCTTTTATTTTCATTTATTAGATATATTATACAATACAAATCGTGCATATTCTATCGAAATCAGCATTTCATTGTTGGACCGTCAACTCCTCATAAAACTCACGGTGAGTAAAGTATTTTATGAGCCGTTACTCCTTCAATGGATATAGACGATATACCACAATATTATTTATTTTGTTTGTATAGCATTGTTAGTAAACTAGATTCTCATTTTATTCTTTCTTTAAAACTCTAATAACGGATAAAAATATTTAAAAAAATTAAAATTTAAAGTATTAGTTACAGTTACTGCTGATATAATTGTATAAAAAGCAATGGGTAAATAAATATAAGTTTATTTGTTTCATGAGTATATCATAAATTACATACCGGGACAGAGCTATGGCAAGAAATTCAGCTAAAATTTTATTGATCCCTATGTTTTTTTTTTTTTATTATTTTAACGTCGCTCTTTTTATGCTCCCAAACCGGTGATAATCAGCGACGGAGGTCATACGATGTCTTGGTGAAGAAAGCACTTGTTGAAAATACATTCGCCAGTGGTGCTTGTATCAATCGGCCGGGGCCGGGAATCGAACCTGGGACCTCCAGATTACGAGCCCGACGCCCTACCGACCGAGCCATCGCAGGCCTCATTGATCCCTATGTATTAGTGTTGAAAAATAGTCCTTATTTTGAATTTAATTTGTTGTGACAATCTTCCTAAAACTTTTAAGTGCCTTATATTTATGCCCTCAGTATTTATACGTTAACTTTAATTTTCTGGCATTGAAATTGGTCGCCGTAAATTTTCTAGTAACAGCTTCAAAATTCAATAGACCAGTTAAGCATACACTCCGATAAAAAAAGCTGACGGTACAACATTATCAGATACACTGTGCAATAGCTATTTTAAATGATTATAATACAGTTTGTATATTAACTGCAATGTACGAAAAATATACAATTTGTATATATTCTTCCTTCCTTCCATTTAGGCACGAGCGCTACACGGGAGAGCCTTATATTTTCATCATAGCAAAATCTGTAATGCATCAAAATATACTAGATAATGGGTTGTAAGAGAAATTTATGCGTATTAGAACTTATTTAAAGCCCTCCCTAAAATATATGTATGGATGTATGTATGTTATCATGTATCTAACAAGGAGACCCTCCCCAGTCAGCACAAAACGTCTTAAAGATGTTTCTAGACGTTTTTAAAACGCTTAAAACGCTTAATAACGTTTTAAGAACGTTTCCGAGACGGACAGTGCTACCTGGGTCATATGTTTGGGAAACGGATCGTACCCAGCTTGTAGGATATGTTTTCTGATATAAAAATATGTAAAAACCCAAAACCGCAGACCCTAACAATCGTTTTTTCAAAAGTTATACGCTATTAAAGCAAAATTTCCAAAAAATAGAGACTTCACTTCAAACGCTTGTAACTTCTAACCTATCAAATATTGACATTCAAACCAAAATTTAATGAAAATCTGACATAAAATAGATATAATTTTAAAAAAAATACGCTTAAATATGTTGAAATAAAGCAAAGTTAAGAATTTGAATTAAGAATTTGAAGAAATTTTAAAGAAAAATTGGGCACTACAAATTTTATTGATTTTTAAGCTAAATTTCTTTAAATTTTTATTCTATAATTCGGCTATAACTTTGTTCCATTTCAACGGATTTGAGCGTCTTTTTTTTAAATTATATCTACTTTATCTCAACTTTTCATTAAATTTTGATGAAAATATAAGGCTCTCCCGTGTAGCGCGGTCAATTTTTGACCGATTTTGTTGAGATTTACAGGGTAACGTAATTAGATAATCGTCATATTTCCAGATATATAGCGCAGAAATAGTTTAACTTATAGCATTATTTTTAATTGCTTAGAAACGGTTATGTAGCATTATTTTAAAATGTATTAATCCTACATAAAAACTTTATACAGACGAAATGTTTGTCTCAAAATAACAAAACTTTTTGCTATTCTACACTTTTCGTTCAGAATAATATCTTCAAAGATAAATAGAGAAAAACGGTCATAATAATGAAAAAAAAGTACAAAAAATACACTTTTTTCGCAATAAAACTAAATCTATCGTTTTCACAGAAAAATTTTGAATGAGCGAAATGTTCGTTTTAAAATAATAAACCTTTTTCAAAGGACACGATAGCGCCCGACGCAAGTGTGGGCGCGTAAGCCATATATACAGCTAACTCAGTCCTCATATTTTTCATTTCATAACCATTTATTATATACTATTTATTTTCATGAAATCTATGAAACATTACTTTTCCTATTTATTTATCTTCTGTTTACATCTAATTTTGTCGGAATTCATTCACGCATACTTAAGAAAAGTCGCGATAAAGAAATTGGATGTCGATTTCCGTTACTCGATTTTTGTCTTCTCCCTTTTTATATATATAGTCAACTCGAAATAAAAAGAGATAGCAATAGTATGGAAAATCCATAAGATAGAAAGAGATACAATGCTTTCCAGTCCGTGAGAGAACGCATACACTGAGAGAAAGGAATATTTGAGTCAATTGACGTTTCTTAACATTTAAGATCTGATGACTTAAATAGGAGCAAATGAATATTTCTTTGCAGTTAAGTATTATTTGAGGCAGTTCTTAACAGTTAAACTATCATTCATTCCTATTTTGTGTTCAAAATTACAAAAGTCAAGTTTTAACTGTTAATGCCTGAGTTGCAATTATTAATACACATTATTTCGTTACTTAATAATATTAATTTAATCTGATATAATTTTATTTATGTACAATTTTCTTTTGTACAATAATATTTATGTACATAATATGCACATTGAGTTAACGGGGTGCCATAGTCAATATTTATCCTCCCTACCTTATCGGCAATTCCGATTATTAATAATTTTGTAAATAAAACAGTATGTGAAAAAGTAAGAAAAGAGGCGCCTTCATTTATTGATAATATAACTATATGCCGAAATTCAGATTAAAATTATATTGCGTTTTTGAGAAAAGTCTTACCAAAAATGTGAACCTAACCTCAACGAGGTGAAAAAATTTGATATTTTTGGTAAGACTTTTCTCGAAAACGCAATAATATTTTAATCTAAAATTCAGCACACAGTTAGATTGTCAATAAACGAAGGCGGTTCTTCTCTTATTTTTTCTTTCCCTTAATATTAAATATTATCGTAACGTTTTATATACAAGATTGCATTCATTAAGTGTTAAGAATTATTTCTTTACAAAAACGCAGTTCTAAAATTATCTAAAATCTTAATAGTTAAGAACTTCGTGTTAATATCAAAGAAATATATGTTTTGTTACAAGTCAATGTAAATTTTTAGTAACAAATGCACAATTTCTTTCTCACAAATATTCCTTTCTCTCAGTGTACAGAAGTAAAAACATATAGAAGTAGTTGACACGTGGCCGTGAGAGGGAGCTAGTTTCAGGTGAACACTTTCGTCACAGCTGAATCGTCCGGCTGATTTTGTGTGAAAAGTTATGAATTACAATTATTATTTACGTAATTATTTCCAATACCTCATATTATTCCGTTTCGGTATTTTTTATTGTACAGCAATGCAGATACTATTGCAAGATAAGGACTTCATAGTCGCTCTTACCGTATACCAGCATGTCAACCTTTGACTTCTTGACGAAAGAGAGAGTGAGATAGAGATTGATTGATTGATAACTAAAATTTATTTTGCCCAAGTCTAACGACCGAAGGGCACTATGCAAATATTAAAGATTATTATAATACATCATATAGAGACATAAAACTATATAAAACAATTTAACAAATATGTTGATAATAGAAAATAATATACAAATACGCAAGTAACATTTTTCATCACTAATCGCTAATAATACAATGTTCAAAGCAGAACTTAAGTACACAAAATTATAAATCAATACAGTCTTAATTGTAACTAATAATAGCTAGTATAATTATTATTATTATTAATACTATTATTGTTACTATTATTGGCAAATATAAATTAAAATAAACTATTATAAACAATTCGAAATAACGATTTAAGTAACCAAACACCATTACAAATTAATTTAGTATAATAAATAGAACAAATCAACAATAGTAGGTCAGTCATGTCCATGATGAGATGCTAACAAAGTAAATAAAAAAGTATAAAAGTAAAAGATATATATCAAAAGAGAACTATTATTGAACATTTGTTTCCTCAATTAATAACTTAAACCAATCTTTCTTAAAACTAACCAATCTATTATTATCCCTAACTGAAGCATGCATTTTCTCCCATAAAAGCATACTCTGAATAGAAAAGGACATTCTATATGAATCTCTCATAGCAACAGGGATGTTGAATATAGATGCAGTGCGTTTTGACCTACGTTGCTCGTCATTATTAAATTTAAGTAAATCGAATAGATACTGAGGCTGTTGTAATGCAATAAGTTTATAAACAGTAATTCCCAAAAAATATTTACGCCGATCCGACAAAGAAAGCCAACCCAAACGCTCAAAAAATGGACGAAGGTTTGCGTCACGTTTGAGATGGAAAATAAATCTAATTGCAGAATTATAAGCTCGTTGGAGTTTAATAGATATATAATTAGAGAGATCATAAAAAACTAAACAGGCGTAGTCGAAATGAGGCAAAACCAGCGCCTTCACCAATTTTGCTCTGATTTTTTGCGGCAAATGATGTCTCTTATAGCGTAATCGATATAAAACACCATGAACCCTAGAACAAATTTTACTAATTTGCGAGTTCCAAGCCAGGTCACTTGCAAGAACAACTCCTAAATTTTTGATAGTCTTTTTGAATGCTATAGGAAGATCACCAAACATTATCGAATCAATGGTAGCAAAATCAACTAAACGATTTAATTGAGTTGATGCAAATAGTATCGCCTCAGACTTATCTTTGTTTAATTTCAAGCCATTTTCATGGACCCAGGCATCAATAGAAAGAGCATCCTGATTTACCCTATAAATAATCTGATTAATATCTGCTGCTTTAGAACTAAAAATCATTGAACGGTTTAAAAACTGTCAAAAATTGTATAAAGGCAAACATTTGTTTACGTTATAAACGTACATATAACATTAAATTAATTTTAATAATTGACATTATATCAATTTTAATTTTTTTTATAATTATTATCTGTTATCTGTACGGATCTTAAATTTAAGTAAAATAATGTGAATTATATGTATTAGAAAAATAACCTTAGATCTTCCAGTTCGGAGTTCCTAAATCAAAATGAAGTACGAGCGTAGCTTTGACAACAAAGAAGTTGTCAAATTATATATTTTCATAAATTACTTTATATATATTGGTAAATTTAATTTTGTAATTATTCTAAATTATATGTGTAAAATGAGCACATATTAATTTTAATGATTCATTAAAAATTAAAATATGAGTTTAATTCGAACACTCGTACGAGCAAGACGTGTTTATAATCGCTCTTCGTAAATATTATAAGCGCGTGATTGTATAAGACGAGTTAGAAGTGCTGAGTGCCGAATATGGCAATTTATCATAAACATTTCAATTTTAAAATTTAATCTATATCTAATTAAAGTGATATCGCTGAGTCTCTGACTACAGAGACTCTCGTACATAATTACTAACGTTAAAAAATGACAAGTAGTCAAGTAGACACAATGCAATCGTTTGCATCTATAGCTTAGTATGAAAAAGTACTAACTAGGGAACATGCTATCGTAGTGGATTCAGTCGAAGGTTTTTCAGTGCAAAATTATGCAATTGCTCTTACAAATGTTGTTAATCCAAAGAATATCCTGTATGCTGCTCGCATAAATCAAGGAAGAGTGTGTTTTTATTTAAGTGACAGAGAACTGGCAGAAAAACTCGTTAAGGTTAAAAGTCCGATAACCGTAGGTAAAAATGTTTTATCAATTAGACCCTTGGTATCAAAGGCAAGAAAAGTCCTAATCTGTAACGTTCAATCGTGCATACCCACGGTAGTTATTTTTCAAGAATTGAAAAAACTAGACATAACACCGGTCTCTAACATAACTACGATCAAGTCAAGCATTCAACATCCATCTCTAAGTCATTTACTAAGCTTTAGAAAGCAAATGTTTATAAAACCTGAGGACATTTCGAAAATACCTAGAAATATAAAAATTACGTTAGACGAGGTGAACTTTTGGATCTACTTCCCGACAGAAGAACCAACATGTTTTATGTGAGTCTTCACAGAGTTTCTGCAACAGAAAATACTGAAATCAAATCGACATAAGCAACAAGTACCGTAAGGTACCCAATTGTTGATCATGAACCAATTTCTGATCAGTGTATTATTTCAATAAAATAATAGGATTTACATAAATCTAAACGTTGCTGCTTACAATTTGAAGGTTAAACAATCAATAATTGGATAGTAGACTTAAATAGAAAGTGGTATATGTACCGAAAATTTACTGATCAGAAATTGGTACTTCCCGCTTTTTTTTCTTAGATTGTTGCTTACTTTAAAAATGGCAGCTATTTTGTTTTTCTGAGATGGCTAAAAGGAAGTTTAATACTTATACTTTCTGCATGCGTCAAAATATATACAATTATTAGCCTTTTTAACATAAAATTATTCTATGAACGTACAGATTTGCCTTAATTGATCAACAATTGGGTATGTTACGGTATCTTTAATTAAATATTTATATATTTTTTTTTGCTTAAACTCCATAAAGTTTCTGCAATAGAAAATACTGCAAAAGAAAATCAACCTTCGGTACCAACATTCAAATTCCAATAGTGAATACCAATATTGGTCTAACGTTGGATACCAAAGTTCAAAATCAATAATGGGTACCAATATTGCTCCAACGTTGAATACCAACATTCCAAACCACAATGACTATCAATATTGGATAAACGTTTGATACCAAAGTTCAAACCAATAATGGGTACCAACATTGATTCAACGTTGGGTACCAACATTGGTCCAACGTTGGGTACCATCATTGGTCCAACGTTGGGTACCAATATTGAGTCAACATTGGTCCAACGTTGGGTACCAATATTGATTCAACATTGGTCCAACGTTGGGTACCAATATTGATTCAACATTGGTCCAACGTTGGGTACCAATATTGATTCAACATTGGTCCAACGTTGGGTACCAATATTGATTCAACATTGGTCCAACGTTGGGTGCCAATAATGATTCACCGTTGGGTACCAATATTGATTCAACGTTGGGCATCCAACATTGGTCCAACGTTGGGTACCAATATTGATTCAACGTTGGATACCAACTTTGGTCCAACGTTGGGTACCAACATTGGTCCAACGTTGAGTACCATTATTGATTCAACATTGGGTACCAACATTCCAAATCAACTATTTGATGTTTTGAAAGTTTGAACTAATTTGAATGTTTTTGTAAATTTATGTATAGCATTTCAGATGCAATTCTTTTTCCATAATTCGGTTCTTTAACTAAAATCTTAAAATTTTGCCAATCAAAATCGTGTTGTTTATTTTGTACGTGTTGAAAGATCATAGAATTTTTGTTAGTTTTCTGTTCATTTATTCGGGTAATTATTTGTCTTTTTGCTTGTCCTACATATGAAGCATCACAATTGTTGCAATTTAATTTATATACTATGTTATTTTGAGTTTTTCTATCAGTTTTATCTTTTCCTTTAATTATGATATTACTTAATTTGTTTTCAATAATCGGAATTGTTTTTAATCCGTGTTTTTTAAATTCTGATGATACTTTTTCATAAAAACCATTTAAGTAAGGTAGTGTTATTGTTGTTTTGTAGTTATTGTTTTCGTTTCTATAGTGGTTAGTTGTCTGTTAATTTAAGACTGCAAGTCGTTTTTTAACGTATCTATTTATAAATTTTTTTGGATAGCTATTTTTTATTAAATACTCTTTTATATTATTGATGTTTTGTTTGTGATAATTTTTATCTGAAAGTTTAGTTGCTCTATCTACTAAGTTGTAAACCATCGCAATCTTTTGTGAAATTGGATGAGCTGAGTCGAAATTTAAAAACCGTGCCGCGAAAGTGGGTTTTGTATACCAGTCTGTTATAATTTTATTGTCGTTTTTTAGTAGTAATGTATCTAAAAAGCTGATTTTATTGTTATGTTCAATTTCATAGGTGAATTTTAGTTTTGGGTCGTAGGTGTTGAAAATGTGTAACATTTTATTAATTTTATCTGTAGGAATGCATGTTATTACGTCGTCTACATATCTATAATAAAAAATGGGTTTAAAACTTAATTTGTTTAAACATTCAGTCTCGAGATCTTCCATAACTATATCAGCGAATAAACCTGATGTTGCTGCGCCCATCAGGTGCGCCATCTGTTGGTCTAAAGTATTTATTGTTAAATGGAAATTATGTATTGTTAATTAGTAGTCAGATGCATTTATTATTTCTTTTATTGGTATTTATGTCTTTTGTATAAGTTGACTTATAACAGACAACTAACCACTATAGAAATGAAAACAATAACTACAAAACAACAATAAAACTACCTTACTTAAATGGTTTTTATGAAAAAGTATCATCAGAATTTAAAAATCACGGAATAAAAACAATTCCAATTATTGAAAACATTAAGTAATATCATAATTAAAGGAAAAGATAAAACTGATAGAAAAACTCAAAATAACATAGTATATAAATTAAATTGCAACAATTGTGATGCTTCATATGTAGGACAAACAAAAAGACAAATAATTACCCGAATAAATGAACAGAAAACTAACAAAAATTCTATGATCTTTCAACACGTACAAAATAATCAACACGATTTTGATTGGAAAAATTTTAATATTTTAGATAAAGAACCGAATTATGGAAAAAGAATTGCATCTGAAATGCTACACATAAATTTACAAAAACATTCAATAAACAAACAAGAAGACTCAATTAAATTAAATAAACAGTATTCGCGAATTATATATAGAATGAAAAGCCTTTAAATTTATCTGAAATCAAACGTACTGTACACAACCTTGATCATGCGTCATCAATAGAAAAAATATAAACACAAAATTGCTAATTATCCCTATATAAGAAAGCGCGAATCGTGTATTGTTTAATATACAGCAGTATTTTCGTCGTGTATACATCTGTTTGACGTTTCCTCGTGTTTAGAATGAGGAAAAAGAAGCGAAAATTTAAATCGACTTGCGGCGAAATAATATTGTAAACATTGTACGATATTGATATTAGAAGGTATATTTTTTAATTTTTTTAATTTACGTTCCCGGTTTACATTATATTCTGAGATGTACTAATCGAAATTAATAAATTTTATACAGTCTGAGGAGGGTAGCATTGTCTACCGAAACGTTACGAAAAAAGAAAAATGTATTAAAATTTCTTTTTTACCTTCACCTCTGACTTGGGAAGATCGATAAATTCTATTCAACTGATATTAAAAAATACCAAGTGATAAAATCAAAATTTCAACAGGTACTCATTATTGGTTTGAACGTTGGCACCCAACGTTGAACCAATATTGGTACCCATTATTGGTTTTAAACGTTGGTATCAAACGTTTATCCAATATTGATAGTCATTATGGTTTGGAATGTTGGTATTCAACGTTGGAGCAATATTGGTACCCATTATTGATTTTGAACTTTGGTATCCAACGTTGGACCATCTATTATACACTTAACGCTTTGAACAATATTTTTGAAGATAGAAAAGAAAAATGGTCAAAATAACGAGAAAAGTACAAAAAATCACGTTTTTTTCACAATAAAATTAAATATATCGTTTTTACAATTTGTCTCAAAATAACGAAGTGTTTTGAGACACGACCGTTATACAGACAGCCTACTTTTGTCATCAAAAGAGTGTTGTTCCACAAATATCTCAAAAAATTATTACCCGTTTTGGCTGAAGCTTTGAGGGTAGTTTTATCTACCCTTGAGAAGTTGGTAGTTCTATTGTCAGCAACATCGGTAAGACCATTTTAAAGTTATAGCAAAGTTTATATTTCTCTAAAAACGGCTTTCTTTGATTTTCTGTACAATATCTCATAATATAAAATTTCTGGCAAAAACTTACTATTTAACTTAGTACATATTTTTCCACTATTTTTGGCGCTAGATACTCGTAAAGACGCTAATGCCATAAATTTGAAAATAAAATTAAAAACGCCGTTGTTCTACAAATGTAACAAAAACTTTTTAACCGATTTGGCTGTGAGGGTAGTTTTCCTAACCCTTGGGAAGGTGCTGGTTCTATTTGCAGCTACATCGGCGAAACCGGATTTAAACTATTAGTATTGAAAGCAGCGAATGATCCCTTACGAAAAAAATGTGCATAAATTTATGCACAAATTTATGCACAAGTTTATGCATGAATTTGTGCATAATTTTATGCACAGGTTTATACAAGAATTTTTGTATAATTTTGTGCATAATCTTATGCATAATTTTGTGCATATAAACTTGTACGAAATTCGCGTGCACAAATTTGTACATAAAATTGTGCATAAAGTTGTGCATAAAATTGTACATAAAATTGTGCATAAAGTTGTGCATAAAATTGTACATAAAATTGTGCACAAAATTTTGCCTAAAATTAAAAAAAATGTTTACAAATTTGCGAATCTATCATTTATATAGACAATTAGTGTTTTAATTAAGAAAGTATTTGGAATATAAAAACAATTAGTCAATTCAAATAATTATTTTATTTAGTATCACATCAGTTTTATATAGCATCAATAATATTATAGTAATTTATAAATTTTACTTTATTTTCTAGTTATCACAATTTATAAAATAAATTTATAATATATCAAACATTAATTAAAGCTGTTTTAAACTAAATAACATAGCTTATAATATTATGTGAAATTTATTCTGAATCTAAATCGTCTTCATAACTTAATGCTGCGCTACTTAATTTTGACCTGACAGCTCTTGATAAAAGTTTCTTGTTGTCTGGATTATCTCCAAATTTGCGTACAACAAGCGCTGCAAATAAAAATATAAAATTAGAAAATTATCAATATTGAATCAAAATTAAGTATTTTCATTTAATTAGATGATTATATACTACGTGAGGTTGTTAATTATTTCTAAAATGTAGTTTTGTTTATGTGTTTATATGGATTTTTTTGTTTTTTTTTGTTATGTATACTATATTTTGGAATAATTTTTTATTATCTTTACGTATACTTTTTTTATCCAAAATTATTGCTCTTAAGGATTTAGATTAAAATACAATTTGTAATCTACATTTTTTTAATATTTAAAACAATACATATAAAATAAATAGTTATACTTTTACCTTTTATTTGTTTTAATCTAATAGGATCTAACGCTGGTTTAATTTTATAGTTTTTGTCTTTGTGTGCGTTACAACGTTTGCCATTGGCACTCGAAGTAGCCAACTCTTTTTGCGTAAATAAGCTAGACATTAAATCAAGTGTAAAATTTGTAACGCTATCCTTGCGACACTTTTTTATAACATCTGACGATATTTTCGACATTTTGTCTTTTTTATGCTCTCCTGACTAATGTATTATTAGATTGTAAATAAATATTTTAAATATTAAAACATTTATATCAAAGAAATAAAACAATATGAATAAAAGTTTTACGTTTTTCTCTTCTTTAATTGAAGAATTGAAATTTTCAGAATTCATTTTATCATCTGCTAAATTATCATCTAATCTACTTTTCTTATTTTTTGTTGAGGATGTCTATAAATTTAAATAAAAAATATTATATAAGGAATAATATATACTTAATAATTTTAATAATAATTACATATTCTACGTTGAGTTCTGTTGAAGAATTAAGGTCACCAAGATCCTCAATATTTGAAGTATTTGTTAAATTTGATACATCTTTTAGGATGCTGGAGAAACTAGACGTAGCATCTAATATCCCAAGGCTTTGACAGCTTATCTGATTGATTCTCTTTAAATCTATTAATAATTTTAGAAATATTTTTTTATTAATATAAAACTGTATATAATATATCTGGTTATTAATAAGTAAATAAATAAATCAATAATAATATATGTAATTTCTAAAATAACATCGATGTTTACAAAATATGATCTTTGGTTACAGTTAAATAATAAAAAGTTCAAGTAATAATTACTCAACTATATTCTAGTCGATAAAAACAACTTCTAACATATATTAAATATAAATAAAATACTATAACCTTTTATTGCACTGTCAACAAGATTTTTTAGTCTGCAAATTTCCTTCTTGTCCAATTGATTTTCTATTTCAATATTTGAGAATTTTAGTTGTAAATCATTATAATTTTTCATCAAATTATTGTATTTTTCCTTCAAATTATCATAATTGTCTTGCAATTTTAAATTATTTTCATTTAGATTTTTATATTTTATTTTTAAGTCATCCAAATCTTTTTTTACACTGTTTAACTGCTGCTTTAGATCATTTGAAGAATTATCATCTGAATCCAAGAAGGACATGTTATCGTCAGATGAATAATTTACCTGCAACCGAATTTTTACTATAATACAAACTTTAATATAAAATCAAATTTTTTTAGAAAAATAACAATCTCATACCTCACTTGTATCATCATTTTTAGTGTTCTCCATTATGCCCTTCAATAAATCCTTAGCAACATTTTTATTCTTTTTGAGTCCTGACTTTTGTGAAGAATTTATAGCACTTTCATCTTTTTCATCATCACTACTGGAATAATTTTTTCTTTTAACGTCTTTCCTTGCACTTTTTGTTGTCTCCTTCCTCCCAAATTTTATCAAATTATTTTCTTTTTCTTTCATTGAAGTCCAATCTATAAAAAAAGTGTTAATTTATAATGTGTAATAAAAATCACAAAATAAATTGAATATTTTACGTACTTCCAAAAGCTAATACTTTTACAGGGTGATTTTCAAACTTTGCCTTTTTTAATTTAGACTGCATTTTGCTGGCCTCGCATGGGTCAACATTTGGCCACTTAATGACAATTATTTCTTCTTTTTCAATAATATCATCAATTCTGGTTACAAGATTTTCATTGACCCAATTTAAAAATCCAGTTCCAATAACTGAATTTTCATTGACAAATTCCACAACAATACATTTTTCATTACTCAAATTATTTTCTATTGTGTAAAATTAATAAAAAGAAAAAATTGCAATTAAATTAAAAATGCAGATGATCGATAGTCATAATTATACACATGCACGTAGAACATAATATAGAAATATATGTGTATTGTGTACACATACTAACCTATACAACTCGTTTCCATTATTCTAATAAAAAGCGATAATAGATTATGATTATAATCAAAATAAAATCAAATATTTATTATATACCTAATGAATATAAGCAAATACCATTAAATTATGTACACAATCATTACAAATTCAACTTTTCACAAAAGGTAAACCACGTGTGAAATATAGTTTACGCAAGGCACTGTCCGTTCTACAATTCAGCAGTTACCGACTCTATAAGTTTTTTCACAGTCTCTTTATAACGTTCGTGGCCAACGAAGATAGATACAGGTCTATCTTCGTTGTCGTGGTTTCGACGTAGAAATAATTTGACATTCTAAGGAACTGGTTATAAAATGATTAAATATATTTATATACTATTTGTTAATAAAGTAATAAGTATGATCTAAAATAAGTAATTGTTGTACAGTATACTAAAAATAACTACAAGATATCGGAACGCGAATATATTTTTGGGGTTATAAATACGACATGTATTGTATGTGAATGTAAGACTACCCTTTATCAACATCTAGAATATTCTAAGAGGATTCGTTACACATTTTTATAGGAGTAATAGTAATTGCGTTTTTATTATAAAAAGTAATATACACAAGTAATGTGAAAACTTGGTGATACTACAAGGTAAATAAAAAAGGTAATTTTAATGTACATTGGTTTAAATAATTCTTAATTTTAATGAATTTTTTATAAATATATTACGTACTTTAATTACATTAATATTTTTATTATTAGAAAGATGGAAAGAGAGAACATTAAAATGAGTGGTAATGGTAAATACAGAAAATATTTATTCAATGTTTCATTAAATGTACCAGCATCAACTATAAGGTACCGTAAGGAAATAAAAAGAAGAAGAAAAGCTCAGCCGGTAATTTTAAATATTTTATATACTAATAAAGTAATTTTATTATATTATTTCTAACTTTTTATTATTAAATTTAAGCAAGAGGAAAGTGACAGTGAGTCAGATGATACAATGTCAGTACATGGGAATGGTACTACGAATTCATCTAACTCAAGTCCAGATAATTTATCTGAATCAAATCAAGATGTTGTTATTCCACCAGAATCTTTGTACAGCGTTGATTCTATTGTAAATAATGATATTGATGTACAAAGCATTAATAATGAACGCATAGAACCTGAAGAGTTGCATAGCACTGCTGATGATTTTATAAATTTAAATGAATTACTTTTAACTGATGAAAGTAGTACAAATGAATCCGAATCAGATTCAGTTTATGAATCGGATAGTGGAAGCAGTAGGACAAGTACAACTTTTTATAATGAAGATATATGTTCTGATGAATCCACTCATATTGATGATGAAGATGGTTATTGTACGGTAAATTTAATAATTGAATTCTTTATTTAACAAAAAATTATTATTCATTATATTTACGTAGTAACCAATCAAAACATTAAAACTGTTTATTAACTGTGCCTCATGTCAAACACAAAATATGGTGTAAATAAAATGCTTCAATAACTTTTTATTAAAAACTTTCAATTAAATATTCATAAAAATGGTGCGTTTTAAACATATAAAGTGGTTTAGGCACTTATTCCTATTTAGCCTAAAGAAAGTTATAAATTCAGTTAATTGAATTTTAAAAGAATTTTTTCAAGATAATTTAAATTTTTTATTTAAATACCTTTCAGTGCTAAAATAAATTTATATTGTAACAATTTGTTAAAGCATTTTGGCTTAATCACTCTCTTTTTCTGTAAAAAGCATGTCATTCTACAAAATAGTAGTTGAAATATTTTCACACATTTAAAGAATTTGATTTTTAATCAAGACATTATAGAAAGTATTAATTAGATTTTCTATAATAAATACAAAACATATAAGAAAAAGTTTATTGTTAATAATCAGTATCATTATTATGGTTATTTTTTACTGCTTTCTAAAAATTCTACTATTTATTTAGAATACTAAAATATGCAACATAACTGCATCTTAGTGAATCGACATATATGTATGGAAGATTCCATGTGAAGTGATTCAGTTAACAAACCAGTATGTATAGGCAGTTATACCTGTTATATAATTGGATTATATTGGAATTATAAAAAGTTTTAGGTATAATTATCCAATTATATAACAGGTATAACTGCGTATACCTATTGTTTTGTGTTTGTAAGTAGCTTAGAGATTGAAAAGTATCAGTGACTAACAATAAATAGTATATTTCAGTATTATTGAGGAATAATAGTGTCATATTGTTTGAATGCAAGTATACGGTCACTCTGTTTTATTGATAAAATGCATTCGCTCTTTTTGTAAGAAATTTGCCTAAAAACACCATAATTTTGTCTGAAATGTTCTGTCGCATTCAAACTTTGCATTATTTTGAAGGTAATTAATCATCGATTAATTAGATTTTTGGATTTGATAAAATACTATTTTTGATTGTACAACCCTTTTTTTACTATAAAGGTTTTTATTAATTATACCTATATTCAATGTTTTAAACTAATATTAATTAAATGTTTCAACAGATTTTTCTTGAAATCTATGAACTTTTTCAAATTTAATGTATATAAGAAAAAATTGTTAGATTTTGAGTTATTAAATGATAAAAATGTCCAAAAAATCATTTTTTCAAAAAATTCGATTTTTTGATTGGCTACAGCTTTGGTACTAATTGAAATTCAGGTCTAAAAATTTAGCTACACTCTATTCAAGTAGTTTTTTTACTGTTTCCATGAATTAAAACAAAGTTCTAATTTTTAACTGGATTACTTCTCATGGTATCTCTCATATATAATATATGTACAATATGAAATACAATGACTTAAGTAAGGTTTAGAACAGTAGAAGCTGTATTTTGTTCTAAAGAAGGAGACGCACATACCATAATTTAAAGGTAAAACATATGTTTGTGTGATGTAAATTTTTGCTGAGCATTTTAGGGGACCAAGTTTTAGGATATAAATATAGTTTTTATTACCAAAATGTTTTAAATAGTCTTACTGAACTTTTTCAATTTTAATTGACACAGTAATAGGTGTTATCTAAATCTTTTGACAATGTATTAAAATATTTGCTTGCATCATGTTTATGTGTCAGTTAACACTCATCTATACTACAAATTTTACTTTGAGGCTTCTTTAGTAATAACCCAGCCCTGATGAGGTTCATTTGTGGTGAAATCTAGTAGCCACGGGTGAACCTCAGCAAGCCGGTCCCAAGCCCGGAAGTCACTGGAAACAGTGTAATTGGGGAGGGATAGAGGAGTAACATCTCTCTAAAAAACCGTGGCCTTTCTGGCCCGGAAGGGATTCCCACGTAAGGGCTCCTATCCAGGACACGGAATGACACACAACACATCATTTACACTCATGTATTACTGGTAGGGTCTCAGAGGTATGAATGGGAGGCCTATAAACGGCTCTTTCCAAGCGCTTGTAAGAGGCAGCTCTATAAACGGGCTCGCTGGTGAAAGAGGAGATCCCTATAAACGGGTATGCTCCGCGCGGGTTATGGATGGACACGCTGGGACTTTATCAGTGATCATTACACCTATACCTATACACATTCACATGACACAAACAGACACTCACACACACACAAACACCTTCTCACACTGGGGCTCTCGGGGGGTGTTCTTTCCTCGTAGTAAGACTGCTCAAGCGGACGGGTGGGGTACCCATGGAGGCACCCTAGGATAAACTAGGTTGAGACACTCCTAGGCCGCTGAATAGTACAGGGGCTCGGGCTGGCCTAACTAGCAAAGCCTGGCTGCCCTATCAGTCAGTGTATAATCGCGCCAGGGGTAGTAGTGCCGGATAGTGACCGGATGGGACCCTACTGCTTCGGGTGGGGGGCTTTCCTATAGTAGGACCGAAGTGGGTCGCTGCCTGTTTTGCGAGGGCTGTTCGGATGACGAGGGGGGACACTCGTAGGGAGCCACAGACATAAACACTTAACACAAATCAAAAACCCCCCTTAAAAATCCATGATATGTCCTTCCCTGTTAAAGCAACGGGCTATTCGGATGCTAGCCCAAAAGTGTCAACAAACCCTGGAGAGATCCCAACTCTCAACACAACCAACTTGCCGGTGGTAACTTCGGTGTCACCGGTAGTTGGAGTAAAGGTAGGTGAGCAGGCGGCGCCCAGTGGGATGTCTGCTTACCAACCCACTGAATTTAAAAATCCTGATGGGCCATTGACGGTGTCCAATCCCAAACCGGGAGCTGGAATGCCAATGGATACCAATGAAGGAAGAAGCTGGACGAGTGGACGCTATGCGGAGAAAAACCGCAGGCGAAAGCTCAGAAAGCAAGAAATGCGGGCTCAAAGCGCGGAGAGACCTCCCTCAACGCCTCTCATGGGGGAAAAGAGGGAAGGACACGCCGCCCAGAGGACCCGCGGACACAAAAACGGCATAAAAACAAGCCGGCACAAGTAAGTAACACTCAGGAGTGGCTGAAAAGCCGAAATGTAGTGTGGGACTTACAACAGCACGAGAACGAACCCTCTGTCGAGGGTCGTGACATCAGGCAGAATATCCTGAGTGCTTCTTACTACAGGACAGTTTTGAAGAACTTCAGAATGCTCTGGAGGAGGAGACAGATGTCCTTCCTCCTGAGCAGCTGCCAAAGTTTGTTGCGTCCTTCTGCAGGGGGGAGTATTTGTGATTATAGCAGAGGATCAACGGTCCGGCGGGATTGGCTGAGGGGATCGTTGCCCGGATCTAAAATCTTGGCGGGGTCCCTGCTCTGACAGTCAGCGGACTTCAGAGGCTGATGCGGTACAATCCGACGCTAAATACCGCAACATGGCGGGTCGTAAAATGCGACAAGGGGGCTACCGACGGTGCTGCAGCGAAGGACAACTTTCTTCTGGTGCAGATGCCGGAGTCCCAAGCTAGAGCCCTTCAGGCTCTAGATTGCAGACCCTTCTACTCACTGGAGCGTGTCACTTTCAAAGTACACGCGCCGGCGGTAGCGGAGTCTGATAAAGGGGTAGTAGTGCCGGATAGTGACCGGATGGGACCCTACTGCTTCGGGTGGGGGGCTTTCCTATAGTAGGACCGAAGTGGGTCGCTGCCTGTTTTGCGAGGGCTGTTCGGATGACGAGGGGGGACACTCGTAGGGAGCCACAGACATAAACACTTAACACAAATCAAAAACCCCCCTTAAAAATCCATGATATGTCCTTCCCTGTAAAGCAACGGGCTATTCGGATGCTAGCCCAAAAGTGTCAACAAACCCTGGAGAGATCCCAACTCTCAACACAACCAACTTGCCGGTGGTAACTTCGGTGTCACCGGTAGTTGGAGTAAAGGTAGGTGAGCAGGCGGCGCCCAGTGGGATGTCTGCTTACCAACCCACTGAATTTAAAAATCCTGATGGGCCATTGACGGTGTCCAATCCCAAACCGGGAGCTGGAATGCCAATGGATACCAATGAAGGAAGAAGCTGGACGAGTGGACGCTATGCGGAGAAAAACCGCAGGCGAAAGCTCAGAAAGCAAGAAATGCGGGCTCAAAGCGCGGAGAGACCTCCCTCAACGCCTCTCATGGGGAAAAGAGGGAAGGACACGCCGCCAGAGGACCCGCGGACACAAAAACGGCATAAAAACAAGCCGGCACAAGTAAGTAACACTCAGAGTGCTGAAAAGCCGAAATGTAGTGTGGGACTTACAACAGCACAGAGAACGAACCCTCTGTCGAGGGTCGTGACATCAGCAGAATATCCTGAGGTGCTTCTTACTACAGGACAGTTTGAAGACTTCAGGAATGCTCTGGAGGAGGAGACAGATGTCCTTCCTCCTGAGCAGCTGCCAAAGTTTGTTGCGTCCTTCTGCAGGGGGGGAGTATTTGTGATTATAGCAGAGGATCAACGGTCCGCGGATTGGCTGAGTGGGATCGTGCCCGGACTAAAATCTTGGCGGGGTCCTGCTCTGACAGTCAGCGGAACGGAGGTGCTGCAGAGGCTGGTGAAGGCCAGCGCGTGGATACCGGGAGCACCGAAACCCACGGAGCTGGTTCTTCAGAGGCTGATGCGGTACAATCCGACGCTAAATACCGCAACATGGCGGGTCGTAAAATGCGACAAGGGGGCTACCGACGGTGCTGCAGCGAAGGACAACTTTCTTCTGGTGCAGATGCCGGAGTCCCAAGCTAGAGCCCTTCAGGCTCTAGATTGCAGACCCTTCTACTCACTGGAGCGTGTCACTTTCAAAGTACACGCGCCGGCGGTAGCGGAGTCTGATAAAGAGGCAGCAGTGCCGGGAAGCTCGAAATAATGACCTTCAAGGCGCTGCAAATCTCACAAATTAACTTGCATCACTGCAAAGACTCTTCTGCACTATTGCGTAAGGGTTTGGCAGAGATGCACACAGGCCTGTCACTGGTCCAAGAACCATGGACGGTGAGAGGAACAATCAAGGGTTTAAGGGGAAAGGGGCTTGTTTGTTACAGGGACATGCAAGCTGAGACGCCCAGAACGTGTATCATCACTAAGGGAGTAAATGTAACCCCGCTGATGGATTTCTGTACAAGAGACCTGACAGCGGTGAGGACGGAATCGGAAGGCATTGGAAACATAGTCATTGCCTCAGCGTACTTTCCATATGATGGAGAGGTAAATCCACCCACGGAAGTTAAAAGGTTAATTACCTTCTGTGAGAGTAAAAACTTACCGCTCCTAATAGGCTGTGACGCTAACTCACATCACATACTGTGGGGGAGCACAGACATCAATAGAAGAGGAGAGGAACTGGTAGAATATCTAGCCACAACCAAACTAGATATTCTAAACACTGGTACAACGCCAACATTCTGTAATAAACTTAGAGCAGAAGTATTGGACATCACGTTATGTACTGGAGAAATTACAAATAGGATCAAGAGGTGGAGGGTATCTGATGAACCGACACTATCTGATCATGCCAAAATTGTTTTCGAGTTAGTGGGACCTGGTACAAATCCTAGAACATGGACCAGGAAACCGAAGAAGACAAATTGGATAACCTACAAGGAAGAAATAAGCAGCTCACTAGCAAATTTTCCAGAACATATAAGAAACTGGAAGGAGCTTGAAGAAGCTGCTGATAAACTAAATAAAGGAATTATCTCAGCTTTTGAGAACAACTGTAGACCCACATTGGTGGGTAAGCGAGATAAAACC
Organism: Theocolax elegans; assembly: GCA_026168455.1. Classification (NCBI taxonomy): domain Eukaryota; kingdom Metazoa; phylum Arthropoda; class Insecta; order Hymenoptera; family Cerocephalidae; genus Theocolax; species Theocolax elegans. The sequence goes on along the minus strand of CM047426.1, from coordinate 22,933,322 downwards.
TACTGGTGGAACGAGAACCTAGAGTGTCTCAAGAAACAAGTAAGGAGAACCTATAAGCTGGCCCAAAAAAAAGGTACAGCAGACGAGTGGAATCATTACGCAAGTAAAAGAGACAGCTATCGAGCAGCAATTAGGAAGGCACAAGCAGAATCATGGGCCAACTTTTGCAGCGACATAGAAAAAGGCTCACAGGCAGCCCGGTTGGACAAGATCTTGTCAAAAAATCCGGAAGCTATATTGGGAGCACTTAAACTGCCAAATGGGAAATACACCATGACGGACGAAGAAACGTTGTACCGCCTGATCGAATCCTTCTACCCGGATTTCTCGAATGAAGGGGAAGGGGCGATGGAAGTTCATGAGTCAAACGACTACGGAACGGGAAACCAGCATGCGGTGAGCCAAACCGGATCATGCAGTGTGCTGGGGACCGAAATTGCCTCAGAGGACAAAGTCAGGTGGGCCATCGGATCTTTTGGACCATATAAGTCACCAGGACTGGATGGTATTTACCCCGCACTATTACAAAGGGCGGGGGAGTGCATTATCCGTCCAATGACCAGACTTATTAGGGCAAGTCTGGAATTATGCCATATTCCAGAAAGTTGGAAGGGAACGAGAGTGACGTTCATTCCGAAAGCAGGTAAGGGGAGCTATACTTCTCCTAAAGACTTCCGACCTATAAGTCTTACATCGTTTATGCTGAAGACAATGGAAAGGCTCATAGACAGACATATTAAAGATAAACCTTTAAAAGAACGACCACTTCATAGGGATCAGTATGCGTACAGAGCAGGACACTCTACTGAGACTGCTCTGTGCAAAATAGTGAACCTGATTGAAGAACAAATTGAAAACGGAGGCTTCGCTCTAGTGGTCTTTTTAGACATAGAAGGAGCTTTCAACCATACCTCCAAAAGAGTAATCAAGGAGGCAATGAGGAGACATGGAATAGCTCAGCCAGTTACTGACTGGGTCGAACTCATGTTATCAAACAGAAAGCTGGTAATGACCAAGGGTAACACCAAGGTAACTGGCTGGGTGAACACGGGATGCCCACAGGGGGGGGTTATTTCCCCATCCCTCTGGAATCTTGTAATGAACACACTATTATGCCTACTAACCAACACGGGATGTGAGGTTGTAGGATATGCAGATGATCTAGCAATAATAGTTAGAGGACCATTTTTAGAAACACTATTTGACATCATGCAAAATGCCTTGAATAAGGTATATAAGTGGTGCCAAGGAGGTGGACTATCGGTTAACCCGGAAAAAATGGAAGTTATGGTGTTTACACGTAAATATAAGTGGAAAACAAGCATAAAACATCTCGAATATGGAGGAAAACGGCTAGAAATAAAAGAAAAAGCTAAATATCTAGGTGTCATTCTTGACAGTAAGTTAAACTGGAAAGAGCACCTTGAGAACCAGTGTAATAAAGTTATAAGAGTACTATGGCAAACACGTAGAGCTCTGCACTTGAACTGGGGTCTTAAACCAGAAACCATGATGTGGATTTACACAGCAATTCTGAAACCAAAACTCACGTATTCGGCAGTGATTTGGTGGAAGCGAGCAGGTTTGAAAACTGCGAACCAAATGCTGGAAAGGGTACGAGGATTGGTCCTGCGCTGCATCACCAATTCTCTAAGAACCACGCCAGTACAAGCTATGGGGGTCATAACGAATATTGAGCCCTTTCAGCTCACTCTTAAGTCAGAAGCCATAAAAGGATACTTAAGAGTTAGAAATCTCTTAGATCGACGGGCGGACAGGGGACTCCTAAGTACGCTCCCGCGAAATCTAAGAGAGAACTTATACGAGGGAACTGATAGATGCAGCACTGAGTTCCTATTCGATAAGAGATACAGAGTCAGTCTGCCTAGCAAAGATGACTGGAGTCAAGGACGTGTTAGGGTGCCGGAGGGCAAAGAACTCTGGTATACTGATGGGTCCAAGAATATCCGGGGAGTCGGAGCAGGGGTATACTGCAGAAAAAATGGGAAGGGTAGGATATATTCCTTAAAGGAATACAATACCATTTCCCAAGCGGAAACATTTGCAATCCTGCAATGTGCTAAAGCGGCACAGGAGAATTGCAAAGACGAAGAGATATACATTTACTCGGACAGCAGAACTGTGTTACAGAGTCTGAATGGTCACACCACTAAGTCCAGACTAATTTGGGAATGTCATAAGACACTAAATAGACTGGCAGAGTTGAATAAGCGGCTAACGCTAACATGGATACCAAGTCATGTAGGTATACGTGGTAACGAGATAGCCGATGACCTAGCAAAGATAGGTACAAATGGAAAACATGCGGAACCAAGCATGATGGTGAAGATGCCACATAGCCACCTTATAGAATTACTAAAGAAATGGCTGGTGAAGGAACACCAAAGTGCTTGGGTAAAAACTGCAGGATGCAGACAAGCTAAAGCCGCACTCGGAAACGCAATAAGCGGACACTGGGAAGAAGGGCTTAGGAAACTTAGCAGAAAGACAGCTCGCAAGCTAATGGACATACTTACTGGACATGGAGATTTGCGATACCATAGGTATAAAATGGGACTGGAAACAGATCCATTATGCCGAATGTGCAAGGAGGCAAACGAAACACCTCTACACATCTTATGTGAATGCCCCAGAATCATGACAAGAAGATGGCGCCTCACAGGTGAATTTCTAATTGATTCAGGAGATATATCCAGTTGGGATGTCCAGAGAATACTTGCTGTTTGGCAGGGTCTCTGGGCGGTGCCCGATTGAAAAAAAACCAAGGACCCATAAGAAGGCTCACTCAAGTGTGGCAATATTGCTATACACTTCGGAAGGCTAAAGATGGGAAATGGAAAACAGGGCGCAAAGGGAATACCCAAGTGCCTGGCATAACCTAGTCAAATAGGAGGGTGCCAACTGAGTAATTTAATAATAATAATAATAATAATTCTTTAGTAATTCTCTGTTTAGTAATTCTAACTAAAATTTACTCTCAATCAACAGCCACTAATGAAAGTATTAATACTTTCATATATAGTACTTCTTAATTACTACCTGCATAACACTTAATAAGAATACAGACACACACACACACACACACACACACACACACACACACACACACACACTTCTTTAGTTTCACTGCTTTATTTTCTACCAGGGTATAGGCATATTCAAAACATTTTATTAAGAATGCGTTATTTTGCACCATCTATATAAAAAGATACATTAGTTGCACTTACTTAGAAAAATGTGCACCTATATGTATTTTCAAATTAGTTGGTAGTTTAAAATCTAATTAGTTATGATTTGTATATAAATAGTTTAAGAGGTCTGCGATGGCTCGGTCGGTATGGCGTCGGGCTCGTAATCTGGAGGTCCCAGGTTCGATTCCCGGCCCCGGCCGATTGATACAAGCACCACTGGCGAATGTATTTTCAACAAGTGCTTTCTTCGCACCAAGACATCGTATGACCTCCGTCGCTGATTAGCACCGATTTGGGAGCATTAAATAGAGCGACGTTAAAATAATAATAAAAAAAAAAATAAATAGTTTAAAATCCTATCTAATAATGTAAATTAAATTTTTGAGGTTAACCACTAGTCCATGTATTGGGACTGAAATTTCGGACAGCGGGACAATTGTATTTATATTCTGTCCAGTTATTAGTGCGGAACAAATACCGATATTTAATTAAATTATACTTTTAATTAATTGATCACTTTCAGTATAACTGTTTAAACAATATTGTACGTGTGTGCGTGTGTATATGCACGATCAATTCTAATAGAATATATTTAAATAAATATCTTTTTTTACAGGACTTGTCAGTACTTTACGATGGATGTCCAATTTCAAAAGCACAAAGTCAACTTTATTTAATAGCATTTTCACTCAGGCATAACTTACCCGATATAGGTTTAGAAAATCTAATAAATTTAGTTGATTGTCATTTTCCTCTTCCAGTATATGAATCGAAATATAAATTCTTAAAGAATTTTTCTTATCCTGAAGAAATAGTATATTATTATTGTGATGAATGTTTTGTAATACTAGAATTTGATAATGAAACTTCCGCTTGCACTTATTGTAATACAACATACAAAAAATCGAATTTAAAAAAAAAAGGTAATACATTTATTTATTTACCACTAAAACAACAGCTAGTATCATTTGTAAATAGTGATGAATATAAAAATTTTCGTCAGTTTGGTGATGAAAATGACATTATTAATGGCAAGGTTTACTTACATTTGCGAGAAAGAAATATAATAAATGATACCGATTTATCAATAACCTGGAATGTTGATGGAATTTCGTTGTTTAAATCTTCTAAAAAGAGTTTATGGGCAATACAAATTGCTATCAACGAACTACCCTATAGATCCAGAAAGAATAATATTATTCTTTGTGGACTTTGGCACAAAGAAATAAAGCCGCCTATGAATCTCTTTTTAAAACCTTTTATCGATGAATTAATTGACTTGTCCATGAATGGTTTCGAATCAAAAACTTTATTCCATAATGAACCAATTAAAATCAAAGTACACGTGATACTTTCATCAGTTGATTCAGTGGCAAGACCTATGATACAAAATATGAAACAGTTTAACGGAAAGTACGGATGTTCATACTGTTTTCATAAAGGAGAGCAAACTGTTAGCGGTCGAGGAACTACACGTGTTTATCCGTATAAACGTACACAAATTCGTAAGTCAGATTTGCACATAAAACTAGTGCAAAAAGCAGTAGAAACAAATAAAGCGATTAAAGGCGTAAAAGGACCGTCAGTAGCAATGTTGGTTAAAAATTTAGATATAATAGAATCCAATCCGCCTGATTACATGCATTCTTGTTTACTAGGCGTGGGAAAACTGTTTGGTGAAGCATGGTTTGACAGCACAAATAGTAATGAAGTTTGGTATTTAGGTTTAAAATTAAAAATATTTAATAATAGGTTATTAAAGATTAAACCCCCCACAGAAATTTCTAGGACGCCTCAAAGTATACAAGATAATAAATACAAAGCCAGTGAATGGAAGAACTTCATTCTATATTATTCTTTACCATGTTTAAACGGATTGCTGCCTAAAAAATATTTGCAACATTGGTTGCTATTTGTTTATAGTCTTAATATGTATTTGAAACCCAGAATAAACGATGAAGAGTTAATTTTAGCTAAAAAGGCTTTGTTTAAATTTGTCGGATCTATTGAATATTTATATGGCAAAAAGTTTATGAAATTTAATGTTCACATTTTAATTCATTTACCACATTTTGTTAAACTGTATGGCTCTTTATGGGCATGGTCAGCCTTCCCATTTGAGCATTTTAATGGAACCATAAAGCACTTGTATCATGGCACGCAATGCATTCTTCAACAAATATCGAAATTGTATTTTCGCCTTAAGTATGTAAAAATTCATTCACATATTATGAACGAAGAAAACGTTAATGAAAAAATACAAAGTTCATACGTAAAACTTATGAACCAATGTAAAATAAAAAATTGCATAGAGGTCGGAGCTTTAAGAGTATTTGGAAAAGAAAGGCAGCTTATGTTATCAATTACTCTTAAAGTTATAGTAGAAACATGCCTAGGTGAGCTAGTTAAACATAAGGTTTTCATTTTCAAGAGATTTATTTATAAAAATACTCTATATCATTCCTCGGATTATACGCGTCTTGTAAAACGAATTAATAGCGTTGTTCAAACGACAGACGGATCTTTATTAATGATTAAATCATTAGCAAAAGTAGCAACAGCTTCAAACCAAGAAATAAAATACGTTGTAATAGGACATGAAATAATGAAATTACCTGAAGCACTTTGTGAATACACATTATTTTCGGCTAATAAATTTTGCTACATTGCAAAAGAAACGAGTAGACTACTTTGTTTTGAGATTTCGTCACTTAAACATAAATGTGTACTTGTACCATATCAAAATAATGCATGTATTATTTATCCATTAGTGAATTCAATAGAAACTGACTAAATATTTAATCAAATGCAGTTTTATTTTCATTTTTTAATTGTTCCCTAGATAAAAATAAAAGTAACCAAGATAGATAGATAGATAGAGAGAAAGAGTAAGAAAGAGAGAGAGAGAGAGAGATATATCTTTTTTTATTTTGATTTATTATTTGACCTTTTTGGGGTAGAAAACCCGTATGCACTGATAGAACAATACAAAGTAGTACAATGTAGTTAAAATTACAATTACATAACAGAAATAAATTAAAAATAAAATTAGAAATAAAAAGTGATACAATTAAAATAAAAATAAAAATAACCTATTTACAATATTCTTAATACTAGTTAACAAATAATTTAACAAATGACGAACAAATGATGAACCGCTTGCAAAAATAAATAAATATTACTAGCCTACGCATACCTATGTAGCTTCATCGAGAGAGAGAGAGAGAGAGAGAGAGAGAGAGAGTGAGATACAAACAAGACTTTATTCTGTATACATTTACTGTAACGTTTTTTATTATAATTTTAAATTTTAGATAATAATGACTATAGTTCTGTTTGACACGGGCTGCCAACAGAAATGTTATTTAAATATTAGAAAATAAATAGTAGTAAGTACTATTTCTAATTTAACAATCTTTATTTCGTAATTGAAAAATAATTGCAGTTTGTCTGAAGAAGGGCAGAAAAAAGTAATAATTTTCTTATTTTAAAATTTTGAATCCATTATTTTAAATTTTAATTATCAAGTTGTAATTATTACCTTTTAAGGCGTGATTTAAAAACGTAAATATTACTAAAAAAATCAGAATTAAAACGAACAATTGTTTATTGTAATAATAATTACGTGAGCTTCACCTAATAATAAAGTTCTATTTCCAATGTAATGCAAGTAAATTTCTTATTTCATTAAAAACTACAAAAACGGCATCCATTTTTTACAGAAAACGCTCTGCTAAATTCACAATATTATATAAAAAAAACGCAAATCAGGAATAAGAGTTTGACATCTCCCTTAGTTTCTCGATAGTGAGACTAGGCGAAGAGGGTTGAAGGAATCTAAAGACTGTTGAGAACCTAAGGAAGAATGCTTTTCATTTAGGCCAAAGCGCCTTTTACACCACATAAAGTTTCTTAGATATTATAATGTGTTGTAATAAATTGTTTGATTTTTGCATATAATTTAGTGATTATCATAATGAATTCAAAAATATATTAATAAAATAAAATATATAATTTTCAACACATTAATTGGAAAAAAATGTTCACTTTTAGTTATACATATCTTCATAAACAGTTTTATGCACAAATTTATGCACAAATTTATGCACAAATTTATGCACAAATTTATGCACGCAAATTTCGTACACGTTTGTGTGCACAAATTCATGCACAAATTCATGCACAAATTTATGCAAGGATTTATGCATAAACTTATGAACAAATTTATGCAAAAGTTTATGCATGAACTTGTGTACAAATTTATGCATAAATTTATGCACACTTTTTTCATAAGGGATGAAACTATTATTATCTAAAATGCTGTAAAAGAGAAGAAAACAACCATTATGAATAAAATATCAAAAGATACTACCACCACATTACTAAATTTAAAAACATAGTTTAAAATTTGTATTCAAGTTCTCAAGGATTCTTAATAAGATTTTTGAACGTAATCTTATACAGCATTTACACCACCTTTTGCTATTGACAAGTATGCACCACCTTATCCAGCTGTACCTAGATTGCATAAACAAGTCATTTTATTAATTTAAATAACTCCTATTACATGTATTAAATTTTTTAAATTAAGAATTCACTCCAATTAATATTAAAATTTTCACGATAAATAAAAAGAAATCTATATATATTTTTTAAATCCAAAAATAAATATAGTTTATTATACATTTTATAGTAAAACTTTAGAACTAAATTTTGAAAATAGATATTCAATTAATGTTACATATATAAAAAGAAATATCAAATTTGCACACACATTACCAAAATTTAAACTTATTGACATTCTTCTATTACATAATTGAAAATAAATTCAAATTGTTTGGTATAAAATATAGTGTTCAGTTTAATACCTTCTGCCTGTGTTGTTTAATAGCATGGGTGCACTTTTCGATAACCATTATATACATCATATAACGCCACGAAAACCGAAACAAATCGCAAATAAAGGGGTTTAATAGTAAAATAAATTTTTTTTACTAAAATAACACAAAAAGTTACGTTTAATCGAAAAAATGCCAGAGAAAGAGAAATAAATGCAAAGATTTTCTTAAAAATAAATGTAAATTTTAAATATTTTTCTATCAAAATTTTACTTTTGAACTGTTATTGTTTAATTCAAACAAATCAAAGTTAAAGTAATATAGCTCTTAATATCAGTTTTTTCGTTCCTAAGTAATGTTTGTGTTTAAGTTATTTTAATCGATGTAAGTCCTTTTTGCTCTAGATTTCTCGCAAAGTCGTATGTCTTTATTCCTAGAAACCACGGCACAAAACCCAGAGAAACGGGTCTTTGTATCTTGGCAGAAGAGTCACATTCCACAGTTTCAAACAAATTTATTTCCCGAAGGTTGAGTACTTTCCTTGAAATTATATTAACTTCCACTAACTTTTGTATTCAAGTTATTTAATTTTTATTTAAATCATTGTAAACGTCGAACTTAAACATAACCACACAATGCAATAACTAGAATGATTTTTGTCTCTAGAAATATTACACTTGTAATCTACAGATAAAATGCAATCAACTCGGAGATGGTTTACGTGAATGTTATAGACCGAGCAAAAATTGTCAATTATTACATTTATTTAACGCTGCGGTCAATATATGGATAGTTGACTCATTCTCGTATTCCTATCCAAGGTGATAGTAACGAATGCGGCGTTCGACTTTTTGAAATTTTCATAAATGATATGAATAAATAAAAGTAGGTAAATTCATCACGTTATATGAAGCTTCCTTTCGTCACAATTGACTATAATATTGGAAGACATATTCCATCTATTTTTTTCGAGGTTATTTTGACAATTTTAATGGTTTGAGCTTAGGAATAGCTATTTTATAGATTATAACAAGGATGTTTCCACTAATTAAAAAATTTCTATACATTGATGAATACGTTTAAGATAGTGTATAAGGTAAAGTACCCAATACTTGGACAAAACGAAAAATTGGACCGAAACTTGGACAACGTTTAGTAACTACTAATAACTACAGACGACTACAAATATAACGAGAATATCTATTTGTTTGTATTAATTATAATTAAAACCATCTAATTATATCAAAATTATGTTACTTCGAGACTTTAATTTATTGTAATATGCAATAAAAGTTTTCAAGGTTATGTTTTGTCTTTAAGACTGTCCAAGTTTAGGTGCTTTTCTAATCCCCATAAGGTAGTAGTTGGACACGAGTTGAACTGAGGATGCATGTTATTTAAATGTCCAAGTATGGGTCAATTAGCGTCCAAGTACTACTCCGCACAAAAAATTGTGTCCAACTACTACGATTTTGTATGTAACTTTTTAAACATTACTATCTATACTATTTTAATCGTGAATCTATTTGTTTTTGTAAAAATTAGTTAATTATACAGCGTACTTATAGTTCCATACAAAAATTTTGACATTGTTCGTTAATAATATTAAAATATAACCTCTAAAAGAAAAAGTTCGTAAATTCTGTCCAAGTATTGGGTACTTTACCTCAGCATGGCATGTGTGAGCTGTTACTTTCAAATAAAATATCCTATCTTTAACCTGGCAATCATTATTAAAATGTGCTTAATAAAACCGGTAAATAAGCTGAAAAATATACAAAATAATTTATTAATTTAAATAACGTAATATATAAAATATTTAGAGATTTTTATGTTGCTAATAATAAATAATTAATTAAATTAATGTGATAAAATTTCAATAAATTAAATTTGTATAATTGTAATTATAGTTGCCGGCCTATGATATTAACAGTTTACAGCTGTCTAAATTCAACTCGTATCAATCTACAAAAGCGTTATTTTTGAGCTCCCCTTTTTGTACTGGAGTACATCTGAAATGACAACAGGTCTGCAAATATAATTACAATTATGCAAATTAAATTTGTTGAAATTTCATCAGATTAATTTAATTAAATTATTTCATATTAGTAACATGAAATTTCTTCAAACATTTTATATATTACGTTCGTTATTTAAATTAATAAATTATTTTGTATATTTTTCAACTGATTTACTGATTTTTATAATACAAATTTAAATTTATTTTATAATTTTGCACTGGACATATTACTTGTACTTTTACTTCGCCAGAAACGTTCTCTTTATAATTTTTTGCCTAAAAAGTTGCTTTCTATTCATGTAAATCTTCTCGAGTTGTTGAAAAAAGTTTGTTTTAGACTACGTGAATTGTTCTTTTAAACAAGTTATAAATAAATATGTGTATGATCAAACAAATGTTCGAATGTTTTGAACATGCAAAAATTCTAGTAAAGGTAATCGAAAAAAAGGAATTTATGAAGTGATGCACATTAAAGTACGTAATACTGCTGTATATGTTAAAGAAGATACGTAAAAATTAAGTGTATATTTTATTTATATTTGTTAATTTATATTACTGATGGTATCTGCTTATCATTGGTATGCCTTGAATAGGTATATATAGCTATAAGTTATTTAATTGTAACTCGATGAACAGACCGATGCGCGTTGAGACATGTCTATATAGGCGGCAAAATTTGAACTTGATTACGATATTTTACTAAGTATTGATTTTAAATAATCAATTTATTCATCATTGTGATTATTTATATCTTTTGTTAAATAAATTTATGTATAATTGAATTTGAGGTTACAGCCTGATGAGGATGGTAAAACACAATTGAAATGCCGCCTACTCAACAAATGCAAACATCTTTCATACTTAAAATTAGGACTCCATATTACCAAGTAAAGGGAATATAAGACTTCAAAAATTGAGAGACCTATGTATTATAAAAATTGGAAAGTTTTGATTACTTAAGGGGATGTCGGACCCTAAAAATTGCAATTTTCTGAATTTGTTTTAATATAATGGGGATCAAATTTAAAAAAAAATGTACACAGTCAAACCTTCAGGTATGCTTTAAACAATATATGTGATTTTTTTTCAAAATATTTTGTTAAGAATTTCAGCATGATCGTTGGGTTGGAAATATTGCTATGTTTTCGATGGAAAATTACCGACACAACAACGCTTACTCAATTATCATTTAAAAAATTATTTTTTGTTAAATGTCGAACCGCCAGGCTCTCTCAAATGTTTAAAACTTTCTTGGTGAATTTTTTCACATTTTTAAATTACTTTTTTGAACATAACTTTTGATTTGAATAGAGTAGATCCCTGTAAATTGAGTCTGACATGTTCTAAAATAGTAACGTAGCACTTAAAATAATATCTAACATATAAACAAGAGGCTTCCGAAAATATCTCAATTTCTCATTATGGAACGCTTGAAGGCGATGATATAGGAGCGTGAAACTTCTATCTCGGTAATGAACGATGTTGGGTTTTATTTGTGATCATGACTCTAGTTCAAAACATTTCTCGATGTCAAAAATGGAATTTTTTCGTCCCTATAGTCGATATACGGTAGCATCATGAAGGTACTAAGATACTTAAACATTTTTTGGTTCTTTACACATTTCGAAATTATTTTCGATTAACTTGAGTAACATTTTAATCCGAGTTGAACTCGTAGATACCATTTTTTAACTCGCTTATTAGGAAAAGCCTAGGCCTTCAAATTAAGAAGATAAGATTTTAAAAGAAAATAAGCTCAAATTCGTCCATTTGACACAAAGTTTTTTTTTAGAAATATTAAAAAGAGATGTAAAATCCCAAAAAATCTAGTTCTATTTTAAACCGCTGCTGATTTAGTTTTTGTATACATTAAAAATAAAACTCCGTTCTAGTAATTTTTCCGTTCAATAATATAGAAAAACGATACTCTCACACAATCGATCACTCTAATAAAATAATTTTGTGATAAAGTAAATAATAATTACTGAACCTCAATTAATTTCTAATTAGATTCACATATGTAACGTCGTGATTTTTCGTGCACAATCAGTTACTGTAAGGTTATTGACCAATATTTCACTAAGATAAATTGGATTTTACTGTAAAAAAAAGTAGACTCGAGTTTAGAACAAAGCGAATCGTCAATTAAACGATAATATGATAATTAGTGTGACCGTTATCTGAAATGTTAAAAGTATTATACTCTGCTAATCTCATTGGTATTCCACCCCTTTCGCTCCGGAATCTTAGTTAAGAAATTTGAATTCTCGAGTCTTGAGGAGACAACCACTAGCAGTTTCAGGCACACCAGTCCTGTTTAAAGATCTGCCGACGACTTTTTAATTTATCGTGAGCATTTGGCATAAATCGCTTCCGGTTTAACGAGTAAGTTTGTCGGCCGTGTCCGGCAAATGAGAATTCGTTAACGGCGTGGAATATACCCCCAGAAAGTGAAAAAGCGAACGAGAGAGGAAAGAGAGAAAAAGGGGGGAAAAGAGATTTGGAGAAAGAAAGCCAGCGCAAACAGTGGAAACGTAATGAGAATGAAACAGCGTTAGGGGCGAGGACTTTGTCCGCGCGTTCGCCGAGGCTGAATTAAAACTTGAATCGCCGCCGCTTGAAAAGTTTCAAATTAAATCTGACTGTGTCCTTACTCGGGCCGTCTCGGCTAGATCGGGTTTATGCCACTCGTGCCTTTTTTCCCGATTCAACGGTCCCGAGCGTCGGAAAACAGGAGTTTAATCGCGTTGACGCCTTCGCCGCCTTCGTTTCCCCCCGCCCTAAAGGAGGGATTCCCCTGTCGCTAAACTCAAGGGGTACGGTTCAACACCGCGAAGAACCGTTGTTCACGCGCTTCTAACTTTTCCTTTCTTTTCTTAGCCTTCCTTCCTTCCTTCCTTCCTTTTTTTTTCTTTTTCTTTTACCCTTCTTGTTGTCGCGCTGGATCTCCATTCGAAACTTGAGTCTCCTTGTTACTGCCTCCCTCGATGGGAATTGCATTCGCTTGGCTTTTTGGTATTGCCATCTGAGCACTTTTCTTAAATATTCTTTAGTTATTTTATTTATTTGAAATGTCTTGCATTCAACTTGAGAACAATTAAACTTTGCCCATTTTTTTTCCTCAGAAATCTAGAGTATCACGTTTTTTCTTGAGTAAGCTGAAATTCTGAACACTTAAAATTTTTAGCCCAAAATTTGTTTTATTCAATTTTTTATTAAATTTTTTTATTCAACGATAAGAACACTACCTTTAACTAATGGATTAATTTTACATTTTATAGTTGGTTTTAATTACAACGCAGTAGCGAGCAATTAACCTATACGAAATATTTTTGTATCATAAAATCACGTTTTTTCAAGAAAAAAATGTTAAATTAATGCATAATATGCAATTGTTTTTAAATTTGAACAGATATCCTAGAGTATCAATAATATAAAAAAACATCAATATATTTATCTATTAATAAATATATTTCTTAGTTAAAAACAAAATAAAGTTCAATTTTATGTTTAAAAATATTTCAAATTGAGTATTAAATTTTTTAAAAATTGTGGCTTCATACATTGTAGACATCAAACACTGTAACAACATGAATGTAGTTGATTACACATTGCAGATTTGTAAAAATGTAAGTTACATTGACATCATGCAGATAAATCGTGGCATTCGTATGTATTAATATTATATACTACTTATCCATGCATATTCATTTATATTTAATAGGATTCAACGAAGGTTTTTAATAAATAACGAACGCACGAAATGCAACGCTTATCAAATTTTAAATATTTCACTCGAAATTTGTAATTTAAATCCACGTGAAAAGTATTAACTATACATTCAAGTAGGAATAATAATGACATTTTATGTGTTACTTGTATTTAAAAAGCATTTTTATGATAGTTGCAAAAAATACTACATAAAATTGTGTAATAATGTAGTCTAGCCATTTTAAAATATAAAATAAAATGTATAAAATTTATAAAAAATTATTAAATTTACTGCGACATTCTAATACGTCGAATGTATTTAAATATTATAATTATTATAAAGGTCAGCATTATTGCATACAAATAAAATTACGCGGATAAATGAAAATATGATGAGTAAATCTATCTACATAATTATTGACTATTAACCTATATATAAGTAAATCTGATCAAATAATTACAATGAACATTTTCAAAAAAATTACATTTCAATTATTATATTATATATTCTCTTTTTGCTCGTCCCGTTTTTTGACTCGTGGTTTCAAGTACAAATTTCCTTCAAAAAAGTAGTGCAATAGTACACATAAATACCTACATGTAAATTTTTAGAATAAGTATTATTGTTGTTTTATTATGTCTTTAGTCAAGTTTCAAGCTTCGAAACCTATCATGGAAGGTTGTATTGTTACCTGTTTGTATAAATGATGTGCTTTGTATTATTTAACGCAAGTTATCTACCGAGTAAAACAAAAATTTTTATTAACAATTAATAAAATATATTAGTATTTGAGAAACTGAAAGTAAACGCGTCTTTGTAGTTTTCCGAGAAACTCCTTATTAAAAAGTGTTGATTATTGATTTTTAATACTTTTGGTAAGGTATTTTTTCGGAAACGTATATAAATAATCAATAATCAACACTTCTTGGTAAAGGGTGTTTCTCGGAAAACCAATTGTATTTTAGTCTCATAGATTGCAAAGAGGTTAATTGTTCGTAAACGAAGTCGCATCTTCTTCTACTATTTAAAATATTACTTAATTTTATAACTTATAAATTAATTCTTGTTTAGCTCGGTTGATAATATACGATTAAAGCTATTTATGCACTTAAGGAGTAAAATAGGCGTTTATTCCCGGGAAGAAAGTTGATGCCCGAGGTTTAGCTTTTGGCAGTTTGATCCAAGGGAATAATCGCCTATTACTCTCAAACTGCGCATATATTCACCTAAATCATTTGAAATAACACTTTTCTCTAATTTCTAAATATTTTAATATTGCACAATATTTTGATATATTTAATTTAATACAATAAATTTAATTTAGTATATGTATAAAAAGGCTAAACTATAGTTTAAAACAAAACAGTAAGTCTAAGATGAAAAAAATGAGTCTACGATGAATAAAATGGGACTACGGGTAATAGAATGAGTTTACGGGGAATAAAGTGATCGAAGGAATAAAATTGTTGATAAACTAGACTTTTTAAAAAATGATTTTAAAAAATGATTTTTCGATCAAATTTTTTTCTGTTATTTCCTTGTACTTACAATAAACGTGAAACTTAAATTTGAGTAATTACTAATTTCGCGTCACCGATTCTTTACATTCTTAAAAATTAATATTAAGTAATAACGTATAATACATTTTTCTTGTTTTAGTAATTCACAATAAGTTTAATTACTATTAATAATTTACAATTCTGTTGCTATGTTTATTTTCGAGGTCAGGAAATACAATTAAATTAATACTACTGATTACATCTATGGTAAGACATATCAAAACTAGTGTACGGTTAAGACTACCGAACTTCAAAGTTCCACTTACTTATTAGTCAGTTAATGTCAACTTACAATTAGCTAGTTAACCGAACACATTCGGTATACAGTATTGAACAGTTTTGTTAACGTTACATCTACTCAATCGGTATAGTAACTTTCAAAGGTATAAGTACCTCAAAATTATTTTAGGAGCTAATAGTTTTAAACATTTCCTGTGTGTTCGTTGACCATGACACGGCAAATAAACAATTGTAGTCAATCTCATTGGGTTCTAACCTTTTTATTATTTCAGCACGCACTGCGTCGTAAAATGGTATTTAGATTTATTTAAAAATTTTTTGGATAAGTAATATACAATGAAAAATTGTATAGGTGTGATTTGTTTGATGATAAAAATCGTCTTCAAATTTTCTACAGTAATCTCAAAAAACAATTTTAAATAAATCTTTAGAATACTTAATAAGTGAAGATACTTAACAATATAAGTAAGCAAAGAATAATAAAAAATACATGAAATATAATTAAATATAATTTTTAATCAATTTATATAAATAATAGTTGCGCGATTACCATATGTTAAAGTACAGAACCATAATTTAATACTGCACAAAATATCAAGTAATCACTATACTTATCAATGTACAATATGTAATATCTACTACAGAGGTTTCTTACCTTTATCGTTGCCTTTGAAACTTGGTAAAAAAATAATACTTTATTTCTTACAATAAAATGTAATTTAAATAAACTAAAGTTGTACGCACGCCTTTTTCTGTTTAAGTTCACGTTTAAAACATGCATATAACCCTTTTCATTGAATATATAAACTATAGTTATACTAACGTTTAACAAACATAAAAACTTCCTTTTTTTAGAGGTTTCTTACCCACTATATGTCAAAAAGAAACTTTCAATAGTGGTAAATAAGTTAATTAATCTTTTTATTTTTCTTCGTATAATATTTTATTATGATGAATAAAAATATATACTATTATAGTTTCTTCGCAATTTTTTATTAATGCAATCATTGATAACAAAGTTTAATAAATAATTTTCAATCACTACATCACAGGGATATTCCACGTGAAGTCTCAAAAAGTAAATTTTTTCTAGTTTTTTTCAACACCAGCTTTGTTTACCGCTATTTAACTCAATATGTATCAATTTTTACTGTATGTAACATTGGTTGCTGGCTTTCTCTAGAATTTATCCTTCTGTAGTCATGCAAATAGTCATGATAATTTAAAAAAACACGAAATTTTTTTAGAAATTCAAATGGGAATTGCCATGTTAATTTTTGAAAACTTTTTGTCTTCAAATTATCATAATTTTTTACAGAATTGCAAGCCATAAAAAAGCTACAGATCTTTTAAAAGGTATTGCCTCAAACCTTTTTTTTGATTTGCAGAAGAAAATATTAATTGTATCGTACTTACACTTTTCTTAAGTTGAATATTGACATGTGTTTTTCTAGACATAGTTAGCAACGAATATTACATATAATGTTATATAATAAAAATTGATAGAATTTAAGTTAAATAGGGATAAACACAGTTGGTGTTGAAAAAAACTTGAAAAAATTAATACTATAATATTTTTCTTCTCGTTTGCGCAAATAAGATTAAGTCAAATGTTTCACTGGATAAAATTTAACATTAATATTATAAATCTCAGGCGTAGTAGCAACTTTAAAATGAACACCAAAATTCAACGCCCGAAATAGCACCTTTCTAAACGGACTCTGAGATAGCTCCCTTTAAGACGGATTCTGAGTAGCACCTTTTCTATACGGATTCTGAGATAGCTCCTTTATAGTCGGATTCTAAGTTAGCACCTTTTCTAGGTGGGTTTTCAGTTAGCACCTTTTTTATCCGGGTTCTGAGTTAACTCCTTCTAATTCGTAAGCGATGATATAATATACTTGTAATATTTAATTTCACATAATTTAATTTAATAAAGGTTCAAGTGTAAGCGCAACATATTCCTCAGGATTCAGTAATGAATGTTTTAACTGTTACTAGGGCAGTTTCGAGAGCACCACGCGCGCTGTTTTTTTTCTATTTTTATTTTTCGTTAAATTTTACCTTTTTTCATATTAAATATTAAATTTTTATAAGTTAACTTTTACATGTTCACGTGGTCATAAAGCATATCTTTGAATTGCGACTTGCTTCACTCCCTCTCTCTTTAGATAAATCTATATCTATCTCTCTTTAATTCATTTGCACACTTTCTCCTTAACTTCTTCTTGCCAAGTCCCCCCCCCCCCCCCAAGTCCCAAAATCTGTTGTGCCTATAGTAACCGTAAATGTTTTGGCTTCACTTTCAGATTCATCTTTTTAAGATATGAATTTTTTTAAACGAGATATAATTGGTGTATCTATGTAAACGGGCAAAACAAAAGTTTTTGAAAAGAAGTATGTTTTGTAAAAGTAAAAAAAAGAAACTGAACAGATATGCATAGATGCACGCTTGACGCAAGATGGCTTCTAGTATATATATATATATTTTTTTTTTGTTATTTAACGTCGCTCTATTTATGCTGCCAGGGCTAATCAGCGACGGAGGTGAACGGTGTGTCTGTAAACAAAGCACATGTAGTTGAAACAGTGGTGCTTGTGTCCATCGGAAGATATCATCGGTCACTGTAATTAGTCTAATAATTACAGTTTCCTGTCCTCCCGATAGAATCACCGCGATCCTCTTTACATCTTCGCGTCCCTAACGTTCCCTCTAGTTCAGATGCCCGTGCCTCTCATGCACTGACAACTGACAAGTGCACGAAACGCACGCGCACCTGAACTGTATTCTAGTATATATATTAAATACTGTATATTCGTTAAAAGTATTCAATGAGCACTTTTTCATATATTTTAAAAAAATACATTTATTTTATTGTAGTTCTTAAAATATAATTATTGTGTCTTTGCTATTCAGTTCCTTGCATAAGCACAGCTAACTCTAGAATGGGGGACATTTTCTTATGCTGATTTTCAGTATCACATTTGCAGGTTAATACAAGCACTATATCATCAATAAATACTATATCTTTGAAAGTTTTGAGCAGTACATTGAATTTCTAAATATCTGATTAACTTTGATTTTTCTGTCAAAATAAAAATTGCTTTTTGATTCCAAATAATTAATATCTCTATTGATAATTCTACAATTACTTTGTTCGATGTTTAATTTTGATATTATACTTGTCTGCGATTCACATCAGTAATGTTACAGAGATCTTTTTTGGTTCATATTTTACGAGATTTAGATTTTTAATTCCATTAGTTTCTTTAATAAAATTTATGTATTTCATATTTGATTTTTTGTTTCTTGTTTTGTATATCCATGTATCAATTATTTTGTTAGTTTTGTCATCTAAATATTGCTTAGTTTTGACTTTTAAATGTTTTTAGTACGGAATGATGTTTACTAGTATTAATACAGAAATTCCCCTAAATCCATAGGTATTAGTCACCTCGTTTTTTGTGAAGCGCTATTTTTCTCTGTTGCATTTAATCTTTTATTTTAGAGAACATTGCACACTGATTAGTACCTTGTGATTATTCGTATATAGATATTAGACATAATTTAAGTTGTTGGTCAATCTATATTTTCCTTGCAGAATTTAGTTTATTCATTACATCTTAACCAAGCGCTTATACAGCTTCTTGATATATGATTTAATTCGTATAATCGTATAATATCGTATAATAAATCTAAAGTTTTAAATTCTATTGATAATTTGTAAATATATGCTGACTGCTTTAATGTAGCTATTTTTAGTATTACCAGTTTTATAGTACTTGGTAGAAAAAGTAGTTTGTTCGTGTTTTATCTCAATGAGTTATGAATAATTGTTGCAGGTCAAGTGGTTTTCTTGTTTGAAAAGTATTTTTATTTATAATTTTCAATATTCTTACTTGGTCTGTCTGGAGCAGTAGATTGTTTCGATACGCTGATGCCAGTCATACTATTATTTCATGATTTATAATACTGATTGGAAAAATGCATAATAAATTATTTTTAAACTATTAATTTCCATGTATGTAGACATTTTATTGAAAATGAAAATTAGGTATTTAGTTTTATTTATAAGTTATTCAATGTGTTTGTTCCATCTCATATTAGTGTCAAATATTAAGCCCAATTATTTGTGTTATCTGCCCTCATTAGAATTTCATTATTGATTTTTTTTATTCTCTATTTTCTTTTGAACACTATCACATTATTTTCCAAAGTTGATTATTAATTAATTTTTTTTATATTTAGTATTGCTTTACTTACAAGGAGAATGTCACATCTTTGGGAAACGAATCTTTACCAAACTCTAGGATATGTTCACTACTATAAAAATATGAAGAAACCCGGGGTTTTAGACTCTAACACTCTTTTTTACGAAAGTTATAAGCAAATAACGAAAAATACTGCCAACATACCTTAACTTTGATCGATTATAACTCGAAAATAAATAAAGATAAATATACTCAAGTCCAAGTTTGAAAGAGAGTTGAGATCGAGTAGATAGGATTTAAAAAAAAGCTTAAATATCTTGATTTGGCCTAAAAAAAATCAGTACATTTTATAATTCTAAATTGTTATCAGAATATCGATAAGGTCCTTTTACTTTCATGATTTTACACCGAAAAAAAATATTTTTTTGATCTAAGCGGAATTCTTCTTAAATATGTCTCAAGAAGAAAATCCGGAAGTCTTATGCGAGTCTTTTAGACTCAAGAGGAATTTAATTGATTTTAGAATATTAATCTTTTTGAGTTGTACTATCTCATTTTTCACAAAAAGAAATTCCGCTCGATTAAAAAAAATTTGTTTGATAATAGAATAGAATCACATTGGAGCAGCAAACAGATTTTCTTTTTGAGGCATATTTAAGAAGAATTGCGCTTAGATAAAAAATCTATTGATTTGAGTATTTGTGTTTCCTTTTTTTAAATCTAATCTACTCGATTGCAGCTCTTTTTCGAACTTGGATTTGAGTATTTATCTTTATTTATTTTTCTAGGTTTTCTACTTCTGTAATTATTGCAGTGTAATCTGCATAGGACAAAATGGAGTTTTTCGTCGTGATTGTTTGTAGGTCATGTATATACATACAGTATAAATACTAGAGGTCGTAGTATAGTCCCTTAAAACTTAACCTTCTTATAATAAGTAACATGTGATCTTATTTTTGTTTTGTGTTTCTTATTGCTTAAGTAACTTGTGATGAGCTTATGTTCCTTTCATCTTATACCATATGCATAAAGCTTACCTAACAAAATTTTACTGTTTACTGTATCAATATGTTATCCTTCATTAATTTAATAATGCATATATACGTATGAATTTATTGGTTTGTGGAACCAAGCGTGTAATTTTAATAATAATTAAATTTATACAAAACAAACATATTTTCGTTAGTTATTAATCAGTGCCAAAATATAGACATTGCATTTGCCATGCTTGTTTTATACTTAAAGAGAACGTATTACTTAAATGTTATAGTTCAACTTATAACTTGTAACAAATGGACAAAAATAGAAGATAATTGTTTTGGAGCTGAACAATTTTTTAATATATATATTCTACGAAAACTAGAATTTGTAGATTAATATATAGTAATAATTTATTAGCACATCTGCCTGTCTTTTGATGCGAACCCTATAATTTGATGTATAAATCTCTTTTCTCACAGGAAAATTACACTATTATGGTTAAAATACCGAAGTTTCTGCAAGATCTTAGGAGGCAAACCTCAAGCAGTCCTCATTGTAAACCTGAAAATGTCACATCTACAAGAGTAATTATTCATTCAAATGAGCTTTTAGTTTCATTCGAACTTTCGAAACAATCATTCAAACGGTAGATTTGTAATTTTCCTCGAAAACATTTAGAGCTTACAAACAACCGGGATGTAGGAAGGGAGAAAGAGAGAGAGAGGGGGGGGGTAGAGAGGGACCGAGGGGTATTCCACATTCACCAAGTCAATAGTTAAACGAACTCCCTGGCAATGAAACGAAGCGAGCGATATAGCCCTCTGAATCCAGCGAATTAATCTTCTCCTCCAAAAAGCCAGCTACCTCAGAAAGAAACTCCAGGACTCGTGCGACACAAGACAAATTGAGTTCGCCATCACGCTTTCGTATAATTAGCTTCTGGATCCTTGAATTTCGGGGCTTGAACAACACGATCCGGTCGAACCGATGTAAACGTCCCCCTCCCCCGCCGTCCCTGTCTAGAACAACCCCCTTTTGGTTTGTCCGTCTGGCGGGTCTCTCGAGAGACTCTACCTTCTTTCGTCTCGCTCAAGTGAGCTTTCAAGGGGACTCAAAGGGGTCGCGCGCAAATCTCAACCGAGCGAAAAGGAGCCTCTCGACCGATTCTGACGCTATGTACCGAGGCTTCGGATTAGACGCACTTTCGAATATACGCCGAGGGTGACCCACGATACTTTCCCACCACTGTACCTAGCCATATGAAACGACGGGCTTACGAATGAGGAACTCTGCGCATCAAACCGGCGAGTGGCCTCGGATGAGAGCTCGAGTGACAACCGGTCCTTAGATTTTTAATAAACCTATCCACGCTTGACATTTTTTGATGCGCTTAATCTTCGCGGCGTCTCTGCGAATAGCCAAACTTTCTATAAAACTACCGTTTTCCTTTAATCCACGATGTTACCTTTATCTTAATCAAATATAAAAGTATATATTGAGAAATGGCTATACATAATGACGATTTAATAGAGAAAACCAATCGTAACTTATTAGCTTCAATTATTTACAATACCACAAGCCAATCAATCGTATTTTTGTGTAATTATTTAATTCTTATGTCAGTTACTTACATCATGCGGATATTCACTCTATATTTTTTTTATTTTAAATTAACCGACATACTTATAATCTATCTTAACAATTTATTAAACAATTTGATTAATTTATAAACAAATGCAAGTATATAATTAACAATCGTAAAAAATTATGTGGCACGTGTAAATTACCCGTCAGTGAGATAAAAAGTAAGGTAATAGACAATTTTAAAGTTTCTAAAACTTTCGACTCGTTCTTCGCAAACTAACAAAAATTGACTTACACACCGTTTTGTCGCGTCGCCATAAAGTTACACCATCGTTACCTTAAACACGCATTAATTTATGCACCCATAAAAAATGTAAATAGATATCTTTATGATATAACATATTTCTTCGCTTAGTGACGAAAAGAACCGCAGATAAAATAGTTGTTGGAAAATTTACTTTGATAAAACGTTTGAAAGTAGTTTAAGTTTATCAAGTAAAATACGATATCCGTGCTTTAATATTTTAGATATTGAATCTTAAAATATAGACTGACTAGTAGACAGTGACTTTAATATTAGTCTCAATTCATCACTTTTGCTTCGTTGAGGAAATTTTGAAAAAAAAATAAATGAAAAATTGTGCGACGAGATCCACCGAGACTTATTTATTGCAATTAAATATTCTGATATACCACGTTAAACTGATATTGAATAACTTGTAATATTTATTTTGTGATCAAGTTACTACGGTAATTAATATTTGCATTTTTAATTTCCACATAGACTGTAGATATGAGTATTATTAAAATATTGTGAAATTTCTGTAGATCAAGCTATGGTGTAGGAAATAACAATATATATAATTTATATATATACCTATATTTAAATTATTATAACGTGATAAGAAAATAATTTTATCAAGGATGTACATTTTATAAGACGGTGTGTAAATAAAAGCGCAAATTGAAAAGAGCGCTTTTAAAAATCGTTATTTACACATTTGTAATTAAACGAACGAAATAACGTAAACTCTTTATAGTATTTTAAGAAGATTCGCAAAACCATGTTAAAAAATCGTTGTTCGTAGATAAATATAGATTTTTCTTTCGAGACGTCAGTCGGAGAACTTTTAAGTTAGAAAGATTCGACGGAATAAATCATATTGAGAGATAAATAGTAACTCTCTCGAAAAAAGTGATAACTATAAAATGGGAGGAGTTTGAAAAAGGAATGTAGGGAATTGCAATCGATAAGACGTTAGCCAAAACCCTAAACGCTTCCGCACTCAATACGATCCGAGTACTAAAAGCCCGCATTACGCAACGAGGTAAGCCAATCGTGCCGGGCGAGCATCCGTAAGGGTAGCCACAAAAACGAGCTCGAAAAGCACCCCTCGTACTCTTTCGGTATCTCTCTCAGTCTCTGTCTCTCGCTCTCTCTGCTCTCTCGGAAAAAACCAGCATCGAAAAAGAGGAGGAGAAAAAAAAACGGTGGGCGATGTAGTGCCCGAAACGAGGTAGCAGGTGAAACCCATCGAAGGTAAACAAAAGCGAACGCCCATGTACGAGAGGGTTGAGAAGGATAGTGAGGTAGGAGATACTCTTTCTTTCTCTCTTTCTCTCTTTCTCCTGGCTATCCCCTCTAGATATCCACCTCTCATTGACGCGGGGGTGGCGCGCAGGCGTCCTCCGAAAGGCTCGGTTAAACCCCACTACCAGGAGCCAGTCGGCTCGGCGGCTCGGCCCAGTTCTCAGGCGTATTCCGAGCCGCCGCGATGCTCTGAAAATAAGAGTTAACCGGGGGGTCATGGGGAACGACGAGGTGGAGCTCGCCCGGGGCCGGCTCGCGGAGATTCTCGCTAAAGCCTGGAAACTCGAATTACCGGCAGGGGAGCTCCTGGGTACGAGACCCGCGAGGAAGCTCCTCGCCAGGACATCTGGTGCGTTTGGTAAATGTACTTTGAGGCTCGGGATGCTCGTCCTCGTGCTCGCCGGCCTTTACGTTTATGCTCGCTGGCCGACGCAGGAGGTCGAGACTGTCAGGACGGTCCTAAGGAGGACGGTGAGTTTTCCCATTATATTTATCTCTCTTAATCACTGATCACTCTATTCTCTTTCCAATCGCTTACGTTGCTTTTACTCCACCTTTGTCGAACTACGCTCGATTTTCAGTTATATAGATAAAATAAACGGTTTTAGACGGTTTGGAGCCACAAACTAGAATTAGCTTTATGCTGGTGGTTACACTGGAATTCATGGTGTACACCGGAAAGTTTGACAATCCCATTACACGTGTTTAACATTGAGTACTTTAAGATTGATAAATCTCTTTATTCATCGTACACCATGCATCAGTTTTCAGGTACCACTCCTCAAAGCTTTTTACTAACATTATTTATATATATCCGTAACAATCAATATTTGCGGTACATTGAATATATATAATACGTACATATATACGCATATATACGTATACGCATATACATATACATATACGCACACATATACGCACACATATGCACACACACACTCATATATATATATATATATATATACATATACACGTGCGTACATTAATTAGTAACTTAATGAATAGATATAAAATAATAAATACGACAAAGTATTATATTAGTAAATCCGAAACGTTTTCATGCTTTAACTTTCCAAAATTAACATGGATTTATAATAACAATATAATCCATGTAATGTTTATCTCTGATCTACGCTATCTATGCATATATTTTCTTCTTTTTATTTACAATACATTAATTAGACGTGTATATGTTTTATGCTACATTTGAAAATTTTAGATATATTTATACCATCTATTTTAAAATTTATTTTCACATGGAAGCAATGTTAACAATTGAATTTATTTTTCAAAGCGATCGAACAAAATGTGTATATACACATAACAGCATATATGCATTCAAAACGTTAAATATTTCAAATTTATTTGCGGTTATAAATTGCAACGTCAGTAATAATTATTGTACACATTTCTGGATCAATGTTCAAGTGATGTTTAAATATTAAAAGCGAGCAAGTATTTATTTCGGTTGAGACTAAGAATAAAAATATAAAGTACGAAAAAGAGTGAATACGTACGAGTACTTGTACTTGCATGTAATGAAAATAAAAGTAAATGTATCTTTTCAGAGCGATTCGTGCTTTATTCTCTTAAATGACAAAGAATTTTATAGTACCTGTAATCCAATTTCTTACTTCTTTGAAATTTTGTTATTATTGAAATGCTTTTAAAGTTTCTTTTTTTTCTTTTCCTCAACGCTAAATTGCCCAGATAAAAGAGAATGCTTTTGTTGAGCTGATATACAAAGAAAAACGCTGGATCACCTTTTCTTTTCTAAAAAATAGATATATTATTAATATTAAATAATGGCATGTGACTTTTGTGTTGCGGCACGGAAGTGCTTACCTCATTTTCATTGACACTTTCTAAAGTCATTTTTTCTCCTTCAGAACCTAACTGCACTATTCATTCTTTTTTTAATGCACATTGCTCAAATGTGCAAAGTAAATCTTAATTTAAGATTTTTTTTTGCGTATCATATAGGTATTATTACAATAATTTAACATTTCGTTTCTTCAGTAGCACATTTATTTGTCGCAGATTATATATACCTTGAATGAATAATCGCCGATGTGAGAATGTCCACAGGAAGTACTAAATTTGTTTCAAATTTAATCACATGTGCGCGTATGTGTGTGTATGTGGGTGAGAGGTGGGTGTACGTATGTGAATGCGTATGCATATATATATATCGATTACAAAATTAGACCAATCGATGTAATTGATTTATTAATGAGTATTTTATCTTTTATCTTTTATCTTTTATATATATATATATAATATACAACTTTTCATTTTAAAATGTGAATACACGTAAAATGTAACCATATCCTTGTCGCAAAAGAATTTTATATACATAGGATTATAATAAATTTTATTTTATTTTAATAATTACACGTTAAATCAACAGAGTATTTTGAACATTGTAGTTTAAGTAAACTTGATCAGCCGTCCCACTCAATTAAAATGGGTGTTACCTTGTTGAAAGGCAAAAGTTTTCGTAAATTTGTATGCTAACAATATTGAGTAATTATATCCGAGCACATAGGCAGTTGGATGAGAAATTCGCTTGTGCAATATAAAAACAAACTATAAATATAAATGTATATGAATATGTATATATGTATACGCTTATTCGATGGTATCATTTTGATGCGATGCGTTTGTTTATGGTTTACCGTTTCAATATTAACCTTTACCTAGAGAATAAGGAATTTTAATATACCATCTTATATAGTATACACACGCTGTTTCATGACCTGTACACTAAATTGAAAATAACCCCGAGAAAGCCGGTTGAGGTGGTTGCATGCAAATTTTAATAAACATTGATGAAATTCCCTGACTGAAGTTGCAAAGTAATTTATTTTCTCCAAAGAGGACAAATAGCTATGGGTTTATAGTGCTAAGAAGATAAAAGGCTTGTATTAAACGACGTGAAAAACATCAAGGTGCATCACACCATCCGACTTTCTCCTATATATTGTATATATATATATATATATAAAAACTCGAGTAGGTAAGGGGAATAGTGCAACAAATTTTTTTCCTCTTTCTCGCGAGCATCTTTAAAATATTTCCTATAAAATAGAGGTGAAAATAAACTATATCATATTAGCTACATTTTATCTTGAGTCATAAGGAGTATGAAAATCCAAAAGCTCCGATGCATTTTGTATTACGTTAACATACTTTTATTAAAACCTAAAGCAAAAGCTATCGTAAACTTTAAAATTATATAAAAAAAAATAAGAAAACTAAGCGAACGCGTATATTTAATGTTTCTGTTTAATCGATTTTATTACGTTAATATCCACCGAAGAATGTGAAAAAAAAAATAATTTTTATATCGCGTCGATTTTGTGTAATATCGGATTTAAAGAACAAATTTCTACGGTCGAAATAAATATGGTAAACGTGTGGGTTTACGAGTCATACGCGTATCTTGGATAGTGCTATGATGTATATGAGACTATACGTACTTATAATGCAAAACTATAATGTAGCTATATGATATAGTTATTTTCACCTCTATTTTATCGGAAATATTTTAAAGATGCTCGCGAGAAAGAGGAAAAAAATTTTTGCACTATTCCCCTTACCTACGAGTTTTTATATTATATCTATATACAATATATAGGAGAAAGTCGGATGGTGTGATGCACCTTGAGTGTTTTCACGTCGTTTAATACAAGCCTTTTATCTTCTTAGCACTATAAACCATAGCTATTTGTCCTCTTTGGAGAAAATAAATTTACTTTGCAACTTCAGTCAGGGAATTTCATCATGTTTATTAAAATTTGCATGCAACCACCTCAACCGCTTTCTCGGGTTATTTTCATTTAGTGTACAGGTCATGAAACAGCGTGTGTATACATAATAAGATGGTATATTAAATTCCTTATTCTCTAGGTAAGGTTAATATTGAAACGGTAAACCATAAAAAAACGCATCGCATCAAAATGATACCATCGAATAAGCTATACATATTACATATTCATATACATTTATATTTATAGTTTGTTTTTATATTGCACAAGCGAATTTCTCATCCAACTGCCTATGTGCTCGGATATAATTACTCAATATTGTTAGCATACAAATTTACGAAAACTTTTGCCTTTCAACAAGGTAACACCCATTTTAATTGAGTGGGACGGCTGATCAAGTTTACTTAAACTACAATGTTCAAAATACTCTGTTGATTTAACGTGTAATTATTAAAATAAAATAAAATTTATTATAATCCTATGTATATAAATTCTTTTGCGACAAGGATATGGTTACATTTTACGTGTATTCACATTTTAAAATGAAAAGTTGTATATTATATTATATATAAAAGATAAAGATAAAAGATAAAATACTCATTAATAATCAATTACATCGATTGGTCTAATTTTGTAATCGATATATATATCATACGCATTCACATACGTACACCCACCTCCACCCACATACACACCATACGCGCACATGTGATTAAATTTGAAACAAATTTAGTACTTCCTGTGGACATTCTCACATCGGCGATTATTCATTCAAGGTATATATATCTGCGACAAAAATGTGCTACTGAAAACGAAATGTTAAATTATTGTAATAATACCTATATGATACGCAAAAAAATCTTAAATTAAGATTTACTTTGCACATTTGAGCATGTGCATTAAAAAAGAATGAATAGTGCAGTTAGGTTCTGAAGGAGAAAAAATGACTTTAGAAAGTGTCAATGAAAATGAGGTAAGCACTTCCGTGCCGCAACACAAAAGTCACATGCCATTATTTAATATTAATAATATCTATTTTTTAGAAAAGAAAAGGTGATCCAGCGTTTTTCTTTGTATATCAGCTCAACAAAAGCATTCTCTTTTATCTGGGCAATTTAGCGTTGAGGAAAGAAAAAAAAGAAACTTTAAAAGCATTTCAATAATAACAAAATTTCAAAGAAGTAAGAAATTGGATTACAGGTACTATAAAATTCTTTGTCATTTAAGAGAATAAAGAACGAATCGCTCTGAAAAGATACATTTACTTTTATTTTCATTACATGCAGTACAAGTACTCGTACGTATTCACTCTTTTTCGTACTTTATATTTTTATTCTTAGTCTCAAGCGAAATAAATACTTGCTCGCTTTTAATATTTAAACATCACTTGAACATTGATCCAGAAATGTGTACAATAATTATTACTGACGTTGCAATTTATAACCGCAAATAAATTGAAATATTTAACGTTTTTGAATGCTATATGCTGTTATGTGTATATACACATTTTTTCGATCGCTTTGAAAATAAATTCAATTGTTAACATTGCTTCCATGTGAAAATAAATTTTAAAATAGATGGTCTAAATATATCTAAAATTTTCAAATGTAGCATAAAACATATACACGTCTAATTAATGTATTATAAATAAAAGAAGAAAATATCATAGATAGCGTAGATCAGAGATAAACATTACATGGATTATATTGTTATTATAAATCCATGTTAATTTTGGAAAGTTAAAGCATGAAAACGTTTCGGATTTACTAATATAATACTTTGTCGTATTATTATTTATATCTATTCATTAAGTTACTAATTAATGTACGCACGTGTATATGTATATATATATATATAATATGAGTGTGTGTGTGCATATGTGTGCGTATATGTGTGCGTATATGTATGTATATGCGTATACGTATATATGCGTATATGTACGTATTATATATATTCAATGTACCGCAAATATTGATTGTTACGGATATATTAAATATGTTAGTAAAAGCTTTGAGGAGTGGTACCTGAAAACTGATGCATGGTGTACGATGAATAAAGAGATTTATCAATCTTAAAGTACTCATGTTAAACACGTAATGGGATTGTCAAACTTTCCGGTGTACACCATGAATTCCAGTGTAACCACCAGCATAAGCTAATTCTAGTTTGTGGCTCCAAACCGTCTAAAACCGTTTATTTTATCTATATAACTGAAAATCGAGCGTAGTTCGACAAAGGTGGAGTAAAAGCAACGTACGATTGGAAAGAGAAAGAGGTGATCAGTGATTAAGAGAGATAAATATAGTGGGAAAACTCACCGTCCTCCTTAGGACCGTCCTGACAGTCTCGACCTCCTGCGTCGGCCAGCGAGCATAAACGTAAAGGCCGGCGAGCACGAGGACGAGCATCCCGAGCCTCAAAGTACATTTACCAAACGCACCATGTCCTGGCGAGGAGCTTCCTCGCGGGTCTCGTACCCAGGAGCTCCCCTGCCGGTAATTCGAGTTTCCAGGCTTTAGCGAGAATCTCCGCGAGCCGGCCCCGGGCGAGCTCCACCTCGTCGTTCCCCATGACCCCCCGGTTAACTCTTATTTTCAGAGCATCGCGGCGGCTCGGAATACGCCTGAGAACTGGGCCGAGCCGCCGAGCCGACTGGCTCCTGGTAGTGGGGTTTAACCGAGCCTTTCGGAGGACGCCTGCGCGCCACCCCCGCGTCAATGAGAGGTGGATATCTAGAGGGGATACCAGGAGAAAGAGAAAGAGAGAAAGAAAGAGTATCTCCTACCTCACTATCCTTCTCAACCCTCTCGTACATGGGCGTTCGCTTTTGTTTACCTTCGATGGGTTTCACCTGCTACCTCGTTTCGGGCACTACATCGCCCACCGTTTTTTTTTCTCCTCCTCTTTTTCGATGCTGGTTTTTTCCGAGAGAGCAGAGAGAGCGAGAGACAGAGACTGAGAGAGATACCGAAAGAGTACGAGGGTGCTTTTCGAGCTCGTTTTTGTGGCTACCCTTACGGATGCTCGCCCGGCACGATTGGCTTACCTCGTTGCGTAATGCGGGCTTTTAGTACTCGGATCGTATTGAGTGCGGAAGCGTTTAGGTTTTGGCTAACGTCTTATCGATTGCAATTCCCTACATTCCTTTTTCAAACTCCTCCCATTTTTAGTTATCACTTTTTTCGAGAGAGTTACTATTTATCTCTCAATATGATTTATTCCGTCGAATCTTTCTAACTTAAAAGTTCTCCGACTGACGTCTCGAAAGAAAAATCTATATTTATCTACGAACAACGATTTTTTAACATGGTTTTGCGAATTTCTTAAAATACTATAAAGAGTTTACGTTATTTTGTTCGTTTAATTACAAATGTGTAAATAACGATTTTTAAAAGCGCTCTTTTCAATTTGCGCTTTTTATTTACACACCGTCTTATAAAATGTACATCCTTGATAAAATTATTTTCTTATCACGTATAATAATTTAAATATAGGTTATATATATTTATATATATTGTTATTTCCTACACCATAGCTTGATCTACAGAAATTTCACAATATTTTAATAATACTCATATCTACAGTCTATGTGGAAATTAAAAATGCAAATATTAATTACCGTAGTAACTTGATCACAAAATAATATTACAAGTTATTCAATATCAGTTTAACGTGGTATATCAGAATATTTAATTGCAATAAATAAGTCTCGGTGGATCTCGTCGCACAATTTTTCATTTATTTTTTTTCAAAATTTCCTCAACGAAGCAAAGTGATGAATTGAGACTAATATTAAAGTCACTGTCTACTAGTCAGTCTATATTTTAAGATTCAATATCTAAAATATTAAAGCACGGATATCGTATTTTACTTGATAAACTTAAACTACTTTCAAACGTTTTATCAAAGTAAATTTTCCAACAACTATTTTATCTGCGGTTCTTTTCGTCACTAAGCGAAGAAATATGTTATATCATAAAGATATCTATTTACATTTTTTATGGGTGCATAAATTAATGCGTGTTTAAGGTAACGATGGTGTAACTTTATGGCGACGCGACAAAACGGTGTGTAAGTCAATTTTTGTTAGTTTGCGAAGAACGAGTCGAAAGTTTTAGAAACTTTAAAATTGTCTATTACCTTACTTTTTATCTCACTGACGGGTAATTTACACGTGCCACATAATTTTTTACGATTGTTAATTATATACTTGCATTTGTTTATAAATTAATCAAATTGTTTAATAAATTGTTAAGATAGATTATAAGTATGTCGGTTAATTTAAAATAAAAAAATATGAGTGAATCCGCATGATGTAAGTAACTGACATAAGAATTAAATAATTACACAAAAATACGATTGATTGGCTTGTGGTATTGTAAATAATTGAAGCTAATAAGTTACGATTGGTTTTCTCTATTAAATCGTCATTATGTATAGCCATTTCTCAATATACTTTTATATTTGATTAAGATAAAGGTAACATCGTGGATTAAAGGAAAACGGTAGTTTTATAGAAAGTTTGGCTATTCGCAGAGACGCCGCGAAGATTAAGCGCATCAAAAAATGTCAAGCGTGGATAGGTTTATTAAAATCTAAGGACCGGTTGTCACTCGAGCTCTCATCCGAGGCCACTCGCCGTTTGATGCGCAGAGTTCCTCATTCGTAAGCCCGTCGTTTCATATGGCTAGGTACAGTGGTGGGAAAGTATCGTGGGTCACCCTCGGCGTATATTCGAAAGTGCGTCTAATCCGAAGCCTCGGTACATAGCGTCAGAATCGGTCGAGAGGCTCCTTTTCGCTCGGTTGAGATTTGCGCGCGACCCCTTTGAGTCCCCTTGAAAGCTCACTTGAGCGAGACGAAAGAAGGTAGAGTCTCTCGAGAGACCCGCCAGACGGACAAACCAAAAGGGGGTTGTTCTAGACAGGGACGGCGGGGGAGGGGGACGTTTACATCGTTCGACCGGATCGTGTTGTTCAAGCCCCGAAATTCAAGGATCCAGAAGCTAATTATACGAAAGCGTGATGGCGAACTCAATTTGTCTTGTGTCGCACGAGTCCTGGAGTTTTCTTTCTGAGGTAGCTGGCTTTTTGGAGGAGAAGATTAATTCGCTGGATTCAGAGGGCTATATCGCTCGCTTCGTTTCATTGCCAGGGTTCGTTTAACTATTGACTTGGTGAATGTGGAATACCCCTCGGTCCCTCTCTCTCTCTCTCTCTTTCTCCCTTCCTACATCCCGGTTGTTTGTAAGCTCTAAATGTTTTCGAGGAAAATTACAAATCTACCGTTTGAATGATTGTTTCGAAAGTTCGAATGAAACTAAAAGCTCATTTGAATGAATAATTACTCTTGTAGATGTGACATTTTCAGGTTTACAATGAGGACTGCTTGAGGTTTGCCTCCTAAGATCTTGCAGAAACTTCGGTATTTTAACCATAATAGTGTAATTTTCCTGTGAGAAAAGAGATTTATACATCAAATTATAGGGTTCGCATCAAAAGACAGGCAGATGTGCTAATAAATTATTACTATATATTAATCTACAAATTCTAGTTTTCGTAGAATTATATATTAAAAAATTGTTCAGCTCCAAAACAATTATCTTCTATTTTTGTCCATTTGTTACAAGTTATAAGTTGAACTATAACATTTAAGTAATACGTTCTCTTTAAGTATAAAACAAGCATGGCAAATGCAATGTCTATATTTTGGCACTGATTAATACTAACGAAAATATGTTTGTTTTGTATAAATTTAATTATTATTAAAATTACACGCTTGGTTCCACAAACCAATAAATTCATACGTATATATGCATTATTAAATTAATGAAGGATAACATATTGATACAGTAAACAGTAAAATTTTGTTAGGTAAGCTTTATGCATATGGTATAAGATGAAAGGAACATAAGCTCATCACAAGTTACTTAAGCAATAAGAAACACAAAACAAAAATAAGATCACATGTTACTTATTATGAAGGTTAAGTTTTAAGGGACTATACTACGACCTCTAGTATTTATACTGTATGTATATACATGACCTACAAACAATCACGACGAAAAACTCCATTTTGTCCTATGCAGATTACACTGCAATAATTACAGAAGTAGAAAACCTAGAAAAATAATAAAGATAATACTCAAATCCAAGTTCGAAAAAGAGCTGCAATCGAGTAGATTAGATTTAAAAAAAGGAAACACAAATACTCAAATCAATAGATTTTTTATCTAAGCGCAATTCTTCTTAAATATGCCTCAAAAAGAAAATCTGTTTGCTGCTCCAATGTGATTCTATTCTATTATCAAACAAATTTTTTTTAATCGAGCGGAATTTCTTTTTGTGAAAAATGAGATAGTACAACTCAAAAATTAATATTCTAAAATCAATTAAATTCCTCTTGAGTCTAAAAGACTCGCATAAGACTTCCGGATTTTCTTCTTGAGACATATTTAAGAAGAATTCCGCTTAGATCAAAAAAATTTTTTTTCGGTGTAAAATCATGAAAGTAAAAGGACCTTATCGATATTCTGATAACAATTTAGAATTAAAAATGTACTGATTTTTTTAGGCCAAATCAAGATCTTTGAACTTTTTTTTAAATCCTATCTACTCGATCTCAACTCTCTTTCAAACTTGGACTTGAGTATATTTATCTTTTATTTATTTTCGAGTTATAATCGATCAAAGTTAAGGTATGTTGGCAGTATTTTTCGTTATTTGCTTATAACTTTCGTAAAAAAGAGTGTTAGAGTCTAAAACCCCGGGTTTCTTCATATTTTTATAGTAGTGAACATATCCTAGAGTTTGGTAAAGATTCGTTTCCCAAAGATGTGACATTCTCCTTGTAAGTAAAGCAATACTAAATATAAAAAAATTAATTAATCAACTTTGGAAAATAATGTGATAGTGTTCAAAAGAAAATAGAGAATAAAAAAATCAATAATGAAATTCTAATGAGGGCAGATAACACAAATATTGGGCTTAATATTTGACACTAATATGAGATGGAACAAACACATTGAATAACTTATAAATAAAACTAAATACCTAATTTTCATTTTCAATAAAATGTCTACATACATGGAAATTAATAGTTTAAAAATAATTTATTATGCATTTTTCCAATCAGTATTATAAATCATGAAATAATAGTATGACTGTCAGCGTATCGAAATCTACTGCTCCAGACAGACCAAGTAAGAATATTGAAAATTATAAATAAAAATACTTTTCAAACAAGAAAACCACTTGACCTGCAACAATTATTCATAACTCATTGAGTAAAACACGAACAACTACTTTTTCTACCAAGTACTATAAAACTGGTAATAAAAATAGCTATACATTAAAGCAGTCAGCATATATTTACAAATTATCAATAGAATTTAAAACTTTAGATTTATTATACGATATTAACGATTATACGAATTAATCATATATCAAGAAGCTGTATAAGCGCTTGGTTAAGATGTAATGAATAAACTAAATTCTGCAAGGAAAATATAGATTGACCAACAACTTAAATTATGTCTAATATCTATATACGAATAATCACAAGGTACTAATCAGTGTGCAATGTTCTCTAAATAAAAGATTAAATGCAACAGAGAAAAATAGCGCTTCACAAAAAACGAGGTGACTAATACCTATGGATTTAGGGGAATTTCTGTATTAAATACTAGTAAACATCATTCCGTACTAAAAACATTTAAAAGTCAAAACTAAGCAATATTTAGATGACAAAACTAACAAAATAATTGATACATGGATATACAAAACAAGAAACAAAAATCAAATATGAAATACATAAATTTTATTAAAGAAACTAATGGAATTAAAATCTAAATCTCGTAAAATATGAACCAAAAAAGATCTCTGTAACATTACTGATGTGAATCGCAGACAAGTATAATATCAAAATTAAACATCGAACAAAGTAATTGTAGATTATCAATAGAGATATTAATTATTTGGAATCAAAAAGCAATTTTTATTTTGACAGAAAAATCAAAGTTAATCAGATATTTAGAAATTCAATGTACTGCTCAAAACTTTCAAAGATATAGTATTTATTGATGATATAGTGCTTGTATTAACCTGCAAATGTGATACTGAAAATCAGCATAAGAAAATGTCCCCCATTCTAGAGTTAGCTGTGCTTATGCAAGGAACTGAATAGCAAAGACACAATAATTATATTTTAAGAACTACAATAAAATAATGTATTTTTTAAAAAATATTTCTATATTTTAAAAAATACATTTATTTTATTGTAGTTCTTAAAATATAATTATTGTGTCTTTGCTATTCAGTTCCTTGCATAAGCACAGCTAACTCTAGAATGGGGACATTTTCTTATGCTGATTTTCAGTATCACATTTGCAGGTTAATACAAGCACTATATCATCAATAAATACTATATCTTTGAAAGTTTTGAGCAGTACATTGAATTTCTAAATATCTGATTAACTTTGATTTTTCTGTCAAAATAAAAATTGCTTTTTGATTCCAAATAATTAATATCTCTATTGATAATTCTACAATTACTTTGTTCGATGTTTAATTTTGATATTATACTTGTCTGCGATTCACATCAGTAATGTTACAGAGATCTTTTTTGGTTCATATTTTACGAGATTTAGATTTTTAATTCCATTAGTTTCTTTAATAAAATTTATGTATTTCATATTTGATTTTTTGTTTCTTGTTTTGTATATCCATGTATCAATTATTTTGTTAGTTTTGTCATCTAAATATTGCTTAGTTTTGACTTTTAAATGTTTTTAGTACGGAATGATGTTTACTAGTATTTAATACAGAAATTCCCCTAAATCCATAGGTATTAGTCACCTCGTTTTTTGTGAAGCGCTATTTTTCTCTGTTGCATTTAATCTTTTATTTTAGAGAACATTGCACACTGATTAGTACCTTGTGATTATTCGTATATAGATATTAGACATAATTTAAGTTGTTGGTCAATCTATATTTTCCTTGCAGAATTTAGTTTATTCATTACATCTTAACCAAGCGCTTATACAGCTTCTTGATATATGATTTAATTCGTATAATCGTATAATATCGTATAATAAATCTAAAGTTTTAAATTCTATTGATAATTTGTAAATATATGCTGACTGCTTTAATGTATAGCTATTTTTAGTATTACCAGTTTTATAGTACTTGGTAGAAAAAGTAGTTTGTTCGTGTTTTACTCAATGAGTTATGAATAATTGTTGCAGGTCAAGTGGTTTTCTTGTTTGAAAAGTATTTTTATTTATAATTTTCAATATTCTTACTTGGTCTGTCTGGAGCAGTAGATTGTTTCGATACGCTGATGCCAGTCATACTATTATTTCATGATTTATAATACTGATTGGAAAAATGCATAATAAATTATTTTTAAACTATTAATTTCCATGTATGTAGACATTTTATTGAAAATGAAAATTAGGTATTTAGTTTTATTTATAAGTTATTCAATGTGTTTGTTCCATCTCATATTAGTGTCAAATATTAA
Organism: Theocolax elegans; assembly: GCA_026168455.1. NCBI lineage: Eukaryota > Metazoa > Arthropoda > Insecta > Hymenoptera > Cerocephalidae > Theocolax > Theocolax elegans. The sequence goes on along the minus strand of CM047426.1, from coordinate 22,896,081 downwards.
GCCCAATTATTTGTGTTATCTGCCCTCATTAGAATTTCATTATTGATTTTTTTTATTCTCTATTTTCTTTTGAACACTATCACATTATTTTCCAAAGTTGATTATTAATTAATTTTTTTTATATTTAGTATTGCTTTACTTACAAGGAGAATGTCACATCTTTGGGAAACGAATCTTTACCAAACTCTAGGATATGTTCACTACTATAAAAATATGAAGAAACCCGGGGTTTTAGACTCTAACACTCTTTTTTACGAAAGTTATAAGCAAATAACGAAAAATACTGCCAACATACCTTAACTTTGATCGATTATAACTCGAAAATAAATAAAGATAAATATACTCAAGTCCAAGTTTGAAAGAGAGTTGAGATCGAGTAGATAGGATTTAAAAAAAAGTTCAAAGATCTTGATTTGGCCTAAAAAAAATCAGTACATTTTATAATTCTAAATTGTTATCAGAATATCGATAAGGTCCTTTTTACTTTCATGATTTTACACCGAAAAAAAATATTTTTTTGATCTAAGCGGAATTCTTCTTAAATATGTCTCAAGAAGAAAATCCGGAAGTCTTATGCGAGTCTTTTAGACTCAAGAGGAATTTAATTGATTTTAGAATATTAATCTTTTTGAGTTGTACTATCTCATTTTTCACAAAAGAAATTCCGCTCGATTAAAAAAAATTTGTTTGATAATAGAATAGAATCACATTGGAGCAGCAAACAGATTTTCTTTTTGAGGCATATTTAAGAAGAATTGCGCTTAGATAAAAAATCTATTGATTTGAGTATTTGTGTTTCCTTTTTTTAAATCTAATCTACTCGATTGCAGCTCTTTTTCGAACTTGGATTTGAGTATTTATCTTTATTTATTTTTCTAGGTTTTCTACTTCTGTAATTATTGCAGTGTAATCTGCATAGGACAAAATGGAGTTTTTCGTCGTGATTGTTTGTAGGTCATGTATATACATACAGTATAAATACTAGAGGTCGTAGTATAGTCCCTTAAACTTAACCTTCTTATAATAAGTAACATGTGATCTTATTTTTGTTTTGTGTTTCTTATTGCTTAAGTAACTTGTGATGAGCTTATGTTCCTTTCATCTTATACCATATGCATAAAGCTTACCTAACAAAATTTTACTGTTTACTGTATCAATATGTTATCCTTCATTAATTTAATAATGCATATATACGTATGAATTTATTGGTTTGTGGAACCAAGCGTGTAATTTTAATAATAATTAAATTTATACAAAACAAACATATTTTCGTTAGTTATTAATCAGTGCCAAAATATAGACATTGCATTTGCCATGCTTGTTTTATACTTAAAGAGAACGTATTACTTAAATGTTATAGTTCAACTTATAACTTGTAACAAATGGACAAAAATAGAAGATAATTGTTTTGGAGCTGAACAATTTTTTAATATATATATTCTACGAAAACTAGAATTTGTAGATTAATATATAGTAATAATTTATTAGCACATCTGCCTGTCTTTTGATGCGAACCCTATAATTTGATGTATAAATCTCTTTTCTCACAGGAAAATTACACTATTATGGTTAAAATACCGAAGTTTCTGCAAGATCTTAGGAGGCAAACCTCAAGCAGTCCTCATTGTAAACCTGAAAATGTCACATCTACAAGAGTAATTATTCATTCAAATGAGCTTTTAGTTTCATTCGAACTTTCGAAACAATCATTCAAACGGTAGATTTGTAATTTTCCTCGAAAACATTTAGAGCTTACAAACAACCGGGATGTAGGAAGGGAGAAAGAGAGAGAGAGAGAGAGAGGGACCGAGGGGTATTCCACATTCACCAAGTCAATAGTTAAACGAACTCCCTGGCAATGAAACGAAGCGAGCGATATAGCCCTCTGAATCCAGCGAATTAATCTTCTCCTCCAAAAAGCCAGCTACCTCAGAAAGAAACTCCAGGACTCGTGCGACACAAGACAAATTGAGTTCGCCATCACGCTTTCGTATAATTAGCTTCTGGATCCTTGAATTTCGGGGCTTGAACAACACGATCCGGTCGAACCGATGTAAACGTCCCCCTCCCCCGCCGTCCCTGTCTAGAACAACCCCCTTTTGGTTTGTCCGTCTGGCGGGTCTCTCGAGAGACTCTACCTTCTTTCGTCTCGCTCAAGTGAGCTTTCAAGGGGACTCAAAGGGGTCGCGCGCAAATCTCAACCGAGCGAAAAGGAGCCTCTCGACCGATTCTGACGCTATGTACCGAGGCTTCGGATTAGACGCACTTTCGAATATACGCCGAGGGTGACCCACGATACTTTCCCACCACTGTACCTAGCCATATGAAACGACGGGCTTACGAATGAGGAACTCTGCGCATCAAACCGGCGAGTGGCCTCGGATGAGAGCTCGAGTGACAACCGGTCCTTAGATTTTTAATAAACCTATCCACGCTTGACATTTTTTGATGCGCTTAATCTTCGCGGCGTCTCTGCGAATAGCCAAACTTTCTATAAAACTACCGTTTTCCTTTAATCCACGATGTTACCTTTATCTTAATCAAATATAAAAGTATATATTGAGAAATGGCTATACATAATGACGATTTAATAGAGAAAACCAATCGTAACTTATTAGCTTCAATTATTTACAATACCACAAGCCAATCAATCGTATTTTTGTGTAATTATTTAATTCTTATGTCAGTTACTTACATCATGCGGATATTCACTCTATATTTTTTTTATTTTAAATTAACCGACATACTTATAATCTATCTTAACAATTTATTAAACAATTTGATTAATTTATAAACAAATGCAAGTATATAATTAACAATCGTAAAAAATTATGTGGCACGTGTAAATTACCCGTCAGTGAGATAAAAAGTAAGGTAATAGACAATTTTAAAGTTTCTAAAACTTTCGACTCGTTCTTCGCAAACTAACAAAAATTGACTTACACACCGTTTTGTCGCGTCGCCATAAAGTTACACCATCGTTACCTTAAACACGCATTAATTTATGCACCCATAAAAAATGTAAATAGATATCTTTATGATATAACATATTTCTTCGCTTAGTGACGAAAAGAACCGCAGATAAAATAGTTGTTGGAAAATTTACTTTGATAAAACGTTTGAAAGTAGTTTAAGTTTATCAAGTAAAATACGATATCCGTGCTTTAATATTTTAGATATTGAATCTTAAAATATAGACTGACTAGTAGACAGTGACTTTAATATTAGTCTCAATTCATCACTTTTGCTTCGTTGAGGAAATTTTGAAAAAAAAATAAATGAAAAATTGTGCGACGAGATCCACCGAGACTTATTTATTGCAATTAAATATTCTGATATACCACGTTAAACTGATATTGAATAACTTGTAATATTTATTTTGTGATCAAGTTACTACGGTAATTAATATTTGCATTTTTAATTTCCACATAGACTGTAGATATGAGTATTATTAAAATATTGTGAAATTTCTGTAGATCAAGCTATGGTGTAGGAAATAACAATATATATAAATTTATATATATATACCTATATTTAAATTATTATAACGTGATAAGAAAATAATTTTATCAAGGATGTACATTTTATAAGACGGTGTGTAAATAAAAAGCGCAAATTGAAAAGAGCGCTTTTAAAAATCGTTATTTACACATTTGTAATTAAACGAACAAAATAACGTAAACTCTTTATAGTATTTTAAGAAAATTCGCAAAACCATGTTAAAAAATCGTTGTTCGTAGATAAATATAGATTTTTCTTTCGAGACGTCAGTCGGAGAACTTTTAAGTTAGAAAGATTCGACGGAATAAATCATATTGAGAGATAAATAGTAACTCTCTCGAAAAAAGTGATAACTATAAAATGGGAGGAGTTTGAAAAAGGAATGTAGGGAATTGCAATCGATAAGACGTTAGCCAAAACCCTAAACGCTTCCGCACTCAATACGATCCGAGTACTAAAAGCCCGCATTACGCAACGAGGTAAGCCAATCGTGCCGGGCGAGCATCCGTAAGGGTAGCCACAAAAACGAGCTCGAAAAGCACCCCTCGTACTCTTTCGGTATCTCTCTCAGTCTCTGTCTCTCGCTCTCTCTGCTCTCTCGGAAAAAACCAGCATCGAAAAAGAGGAGGAGAAAAAAAAACGGTGGGCGATGTAGTGCCCGAAACGAGGTAGCAGGTGAAACCCATCGAAGGTAAACAAAAGCGAACGCCCATGTACGAGAGGGTTGAGAAGGATAGTGAGGTAGGAGATACTCTTTCTTTCTCTCTTTCTCTCTTTCTCCTGGTATCCCCTCTAGATATCCACCTCTCATTGACGCGGGGGTGGCGCGCAGGCGTCCTCCGAAAGGCTCGGTTAAACCCCACTACCAGGAGCCAGTCGGCTCGGCGGCTCGGCCCAGTTCTCAGGCGTATTCCGAGCCGCCGCGATGCTCTGAAAATAAGAGTTAACCGGGGGGTCATGGGGAACGACGAGGTGGAGCTCGCCCGGGGCCGGCTCGCGGAGATTCTCGCTAAAGCCTGGAAACTCGAATTACCGGCAGGGGAGCTCCTGGGTACGAGACCCGCGAGGAAGCTCCTCGCCAGGACATCTGGTGCGTTTGGTAAATGTACTTTGAGGCTCGGGATGCTCGTCCTCGTGCTCGCCGGCCTTTACGTTTATGCTCGCTGGCCGACGCAGGAGGTCGAGACTGTCAGGACGGTCCTAAGGAGGACGGTGAGTTTTCCCACTATATTTATCTCTCTTAATCACTGATCACTCTATTCTCTTTCCAATCGCTTACGTTGCTTTTACTCCACCTTTGTCGAACTACGCTCGATTTTCAGTTATATAGATAAAATAAACGGTTTTAGACGGTTTGGAGCCACAAACTAGAATTAGCTTTATGCTGGTGGTTACACTGGAATTCATGGTGTACACCGGAAAGTTTGACAATCCCATTACACGTGTTTAACATTGAGTACTTTAAGATTGATAAATCTCTTTATTCATCGTACACCATGCATCAGTTTTCAGGTACCACTCCTCAAAGCTTTTTACTAACATTATTTATATATATCCGTAACAATCAATATTTGCGGTACATTGAATATATATAATACGTACATATATACGCATATATACGTATACGCATATACATATACATATACGCACACATATACGCACACATATGCACACACACACTCATATATATATATATATATATACATATACACGTGCGTACATTAATTAGTAACTTAATGAATAGATATAAAATAATAAATACGACAAAGTATTATATTAGTAAATCCGAAACGTTTTCATGCTTTAACTTTCCAAAATTAACATGGATTTATAATAACAATATAATCCATGTAATGTTTATCTCTGATCTACGCTATCTATGCATATATTTTCTTCTTTTTATTTATAATACATTAATTAGACGTGTATATGTTTTATGCTACATTTGAAAATTTTAGATATATTTAGACCATCTATTTTAAAATTTATTTTCACATGGAAGCAATGTTAACAATTGAATTTATTTTTCAAAGCGATCGAACAAAATGTGTATATACACATAACAGCATATATGCATTCAAAACGTTAAATATTTCAAATTTATTTGCGGTTATAAATTGCAACGTCAGTAATAATTATTGTACACATTTCTGGATCAATGTTCAAGTGATGTTTAAATATTAAAAGCGAGCAAGTATTTATTTCGCTTGAGACTAAGAATAAAAATATAAAGTACGAAAAAGAGTGAATACGTACGAGTACTTGTACTTGCATGTAATGAAAATAAAAGTAAATGTATCTTTTCAGAGCGATTCGTTCTTTATTCTCTTAAATGACAAAGAATTTTATAGTACCTGTAATCCAATTTCTTACTTCTTTGAAATTTTGTTATTATTGAAATGCTTTTAAAGTTTCTTTTTTTTCTTTTCCTCAACGCTAAATTGCCCAGATAAAAGAGAATGCTTTTGTTGAGCTGATATACAAAGAAAAACGCTGGATCACCTTTTCTTTTCTAAAAAATAGATATATTATTAATATTAAATAATGGCATGTGACTTTTGTGTTGCGGCACGGAAGTGCTTACCTCATTTTCATTGACACTTTCTAAAGTCATTTTTTCTCCTTCAGAACCTAACTGCACTATTCATTCTTTTTTTAATGCACATTGCTCAAATGTGCAAAGTAAATCTTAATTTAAGATTTTTTTTTGCGTATCATATAGGTATTATTACAATAATTTAACATTTCGTTTCTTCAGTAGCACATTTATTTGTCGCAGATTATATATACCTTGAATGAATAATCGCCGATGTGAGAATGTCCACAGGAAGTACTAAATTTGTTTCAAATTTAATCACATGTGCGCGTATGTGTGTGTATGTGGGTGAGAGGTGGGTGTACGTATGTGAATGCGTATGCATATATATATATCGATTACAAAATTAGACCAATCGATGTAATTGATTTATTAATGAGTATTTATCTTTTATCTTTTATCTTTTATATATATATATATAATATACAACTTTTCATTTTAAAATGTGAATACACGTAAAATGTAACCATATCCTTGTCGCAAAAGAATTTTATATACATAGGATTATAATAAATTTTATTTTATTTTAATAATTACACGTTAAATCAACAGAGTATTTTGAACATTGTAGTTTAAGTAAACTTGATCAGCCGTCCCACTCAATTAAAATGGGTGTTACCTTGTTGAAAGGCAAAAGTTTTCGTAAATTTGTATGCTAACAATATTGAGTAATTATATCCGAGCACATAGGCAGTTGGATGAGAAATTCGCTTGTGCAATATAAAAACAAACTATAAATATAAATGTATATGAATATGTATATATGTATACGCTTATTCGATGGTATCATTTTGATGCGATGCGTTTGTTTATGGTTTACCGTTTCAATATTAACCTTTACCTAGAGAATAAGGAATTTTAATATACCATCTTATATAGTATACACACGCTGTTTCATGACCTGTACACTAAATTGAAAATAACCCCGAGAAAGCCGGTTGAGGTGGTTGCATGCAAATTTTAATAAACATTGATGAAATTCCCTGACTGAAGTTGCAAAGTAAATTTATTTTCTCCAAAGAGGACAAATAGCTATGGGTTTATAGTGCTAAGAAGATAAAAGGCTTGTATTAAACGACGTGAAAAACATCAAGGTGCATCACACCATCCGACTTTCTCCTATATATTGTATATATATATATATATAAAAACTCGAGTAGGTAAGGGGAATAGTGCAAAAAATTTTTTTCCTCTTTCTCGCGAGCATCTTTAAAATATTTCCTATAAAATAGAGGTGAAAATAAACTATATCATATTAGCTACATTATAGTTTTGCATTATAAGTACGTATAGTCTCATATACGATCATAGCACTATCCAAGATACGCGTATGACTCGTAAACCCACACGTTTACCATATTTATTTCGACCGTTAGAAATTTGTTCTTTAAATCCGATATTACACAAAATCGACGCGATATAAAGTACTTATTTTTTTTTCACATTCATTCGGTGGATATTAACGTAATAAAATCGATTAAACAAGATAACATTAAATATACGCGTTCGCTTAGTTTTCTTATTTTTTTTTATATAATTTTAAAGTTTACGATAGCTTTTTGCTTTTACGGTTTTAATAAAAGTATGTTAACGTAATACAAAATGCATCGGAGCTTTTGGATTTTATCATACTCCTTATGACTCAAGATAAAAATGTATGTATATGGTGTATATTTTTAACATAAGATAAAGCTTCATTAATCTTTACTGCGCTGTATGTTTCATACTGTTTTTATCATATAACTAACGTGTTTATATTTCAATAACGTATATAAATTATGCTTAGAAATATTGTCATTGGTATACTGTTGAATTATATATTTTCGTTATTACTTCCCACGTGTAGGTCAATACGTTTGATTCTCCAACGAGTATTATAAATATTTAGTATCCAATTGTATCACCGCAAACTCAAACAATAACGAGCATTTGGAAAGTATAACAATTTTAACGTTTTATTTATCTGGAACTAATGAACCTTCCAATTATTAACTTTCAAATTTTGGGTTATATCGACATGCAAGAATTCACGTTGGAAATTTTATCATATTGCGGCGTTACGGAAAAATTATAGACGTGTCCAGGTAATACATTCTACCAGAGATATTACGAATTAACTAGAAATTGGAACATTTGTTCTACTCGTTGGTTTTCTTTGCATGCGCAGGATGGAATATCCTACCTAATTTCAATTGAAATAAAAATATTAGGCAATGTACCTATATTATTAAAAGTATGTTAAAGCTATAGTATTCGTTATCTACTTGCATTTGTATAACAGAGTGCTTAAATAAATGAAATAATATTTGTTTTAATAAAACTTAACCCGTATTTGGTTAGACGAAACTATTTTTAGTTAACGAAACAATTATTTCAAAGCCACTTTGTGTTAAAATACCATCTCGCAGTCTATACCTGAATTTACAAACTCGTGTAGAGTTACAACTATATATATCGGCGCATACTTGTAAAATTATGCGATAATTAGAGTTTAAACCTTCCTAATCAGTCGTTTATGAGCAGCATTGCCCTTAAACTAAAATATATATATAGTCTTTACTTTCAATCTACGAATATAGCATTATATATCCAGCGTGTATATATCCACTGTATATACACATTACACATGCACACACAGATGCATAAAATAAAATGCTAAATCGTTCACTCTAAAAAAGCTCTTCGAAACGACAGTGATATGCCTCACAAAATATAAATATTTAAGTCGTACACCCGGCACTTTAATTTGGATCGATGCATAGGAATCGTACGTAATTAAGAACATAAACGGGAAGCGTATGGTTGAAGGTAGTTGGAGGATAACCCAATTAGCTCTCGAAAATAGAAAGAAATAATCGGGAACTCGCAGTACGAGTTTAGGCATTCGTATACGAAATTGCGCGAATATGCACCGGAGAGATATATCGGATGATGCACGTACTTACTCGGTTGTGGTCGCGCGCGCTATCCTATCTATCCTATGCGTAAACCCATGCGGAAATGAGTCTCGTTATCTCGAAATCACGGAAGCTTCTTCAAGGTAAAACGAGGACAAGGTCCTCGAGATCTCAATTAGGATAAACAGGAGCCAACTTTCCGAATACTAAATACTATACATTAACCGTTTATTCAATCGATTGCGCGGCTGGGTGCGCTACATATTTTTCTTGCTTTTTTTTTCTTTTAAGATCCTACGAGCTTCATTTCGGTACCAACCTGAATCGGCAATTTTACCGCTCGAGATAACGATCAATTATTTCGGTAAGTGCTACCGCATATACGTATAGGATATCCGAGTTTTTCCGCAACGTTTTTCTCGCGCGGCAAATTGAAAAGCATAATATCGCGCGAGCGGGGGGGAGGTGGTCGCTTAGGTAAATTTTATACGCGAGATAAAAATAATTGAAAATCGTGTTTCCTAGCCTGCGGGTAAACTGGGGGAGGGTAGGGAGAGCACCTAAATTTCACAACGTTTCTTTTTTGTTTTTATCAGGATTCAGAATGCGAAGGACATGGAGTGGTTGAAGGCTACGCGCACTTCCAAAAGATATACGATTTTCTTTAACGATCGAAGATTAGCATGATACTCGGTAATTTTCGTCATTTTTGTCACGCTTCTCTAGATATTCTAGAATTATGTTAGGAAATTAACGGTTATTTTAATGAGTTTTTTTCGTGTGTGTTTCCATTTCTATGCACTTAGTCATACTTATATTAATTAAGCCTGATTTACTTAATTAAGATAACGCTGTATAGGTATATATACCCTTAATCGTAATTTACCATTTGCTTGATTTATAAGGCATATGAAAACATTTATTAATATCCTGTACTCGCGTTAAATACGATTATAATTATATGTCCAAGTTATAGTTGTATAAGTATATACATGTTTAAGATGAAAACTTTGAGCTCGTTAACATACTTTTATATGAAATGGGATAATTATGTACCTCAACTTGAAAGGAAATCACGTAAGAGCTGAACCGTTGTCAATTAATCTGTTTTAATGTATCTTACAATAATTTGAAATGAATTTTAAGATACAAACTATTTATTATAATATAAAAATAAAAATTTTAAATATATCATTATAAACCTTTGTTTCGCATAATTTGATAATTTCATGATATATAATAAAAAAAAGGAAGTTTAATAAAAAAAATTGTTCATATAGCATACACGCATGAATACGCAATACCGCAAATAAAATTACAGGAAAGTCAATTTGATCAATACATTGTTAGATCGGTGCGTCTACATATAGATATACGCGGTAAAATGATCGCGATTTGGAAAATTGAAAGAACGCAAGTTAAGTAATAGCCTGGTTCGTTTGCGCAATTATAGATTTATACGAATTACTAGGTACATTCTCGATCGCAATCAGGATAATTTCCACAGTATATATAATACTCACTGCGAGGAAAGAATATTTTTGCGTCGATTAATCAGTCGAAATCCGCGATTATGGAAATGCCGAGGCAACGTGTGTGTGTGTGTGTGTGTATATATATATATAATCCCTTATAATTACTTAACAATACTCAGCCGATTACTAATTAATTAATTAATAGCTTTCGTTGAGATACGTGGAGGGAGAGAGGTTTGATACGGAGGAGCATTACCCGAAAATTTACGGTCGATATGTATATGTAATAAAGGTATGATTTGTGCGGCTCGTAAAAGTTGGTAAATCCCTCACGGGGCGCACATAATCCGTCAGCTGAGTTCACGATAAATTTTAACGGGTGCGGCCGAGTTTTATTTGCGTCGCCGATGCACCGAGGACAAAAGCCCGCTGGTAAAAATTTTTGCATACGCAGGCTCCATAACTGTCGCCGGGACGCCGCTACTGGCCACCCCACTGATGATATATTGTCTTGCTTTTTCCGCTCGGTTACTTCTCCTTTTCGCTAGCTCGCTCGCTCACTCCCTTGCCTTGCTTGCGTCGTCTCTCGTTTAATCTTGTACCTCCAGAACGCGAGCTCCTCGCTTAATTTACTCTCGTCTCTGTGTCTGCGTGGGTGCGTGTGCGTGTGCATAGCATGTGCGAGAAGAAAGGAAAAAAAAATGAAAATACGCCCGGCAGGCGATGCATTAGGCACGATTTGACATTTATCGTTCGTGACACTGTGGATTCTCGGATTGCGCATGGAAAAACATCCTCGAAACAAATAGCTTTTTCACTACGTGTGTATATATATATATATACATATATGTATACACGACATTTTTTTGTACACATTTTAATAACCGCTCGAATTTCGGTTCGACGTTCAAATTTGTAATATCGCACTCGGGTTGAGTAGAGTATTGTTTTTTTCGTCCGAATCATCCTCGATATTGTAATGCACGTGTGCAGTTCGTGGATATAATATAAAAAGGTATCTCGTGATTCAAAGCTAAATTGCGAATGATGTATAGCTGTCGTGTTTCGAATTACTTTGTATACATACGCGAGTAAACTAATTTCTGTTATTCGAATTAACAGTGTATACGTGTGGTTATTCAAATATCCTGTTTAAATAACTAGTGGTTACATGTTAGCAAATTATTTGTACGCAGTTGAATTTTTAAGAGTAACGATAACCACTTCGCGCATTAAGAAGGGCATTATTGTTCTACAAAGAAGTTGCCGTCAGAATAACCGCATTTTAGGACTACTTTTTGGATATAACTACCGGTTTGAGAATTACAGACTGATGTAATTATTTGTTTTAAGTAAGATCTACTACCATTGACCTTATATATATTTTAAATTAATCATCCGATTGTGTTAATATTTGAATTATTTTCGCTTACTTCCAGTTTATAATATTAATATATTGTGCGGTTAATTAATTAATTATCAGCTATTAATACTATATGCAGATATATATAGAAAAATATACCCCCCATATTCGCACCCACTGGATCTCTTGAAAGTCTGAATTAATTGCATAAATTAATAAAAAAGTCATAAAAGTACGAGGAAAATTTGTTAAAAAATTAAAGTGCTTGTAATATGTATTATACGGTGTTATGAAGTGTTAATTTTATTTTTACGAGCGTAATACGAAAAAATAATTTGAAACAGAAAACTAGTCAGCAGTAAAGAGATAAAAAGATATCTCAATGCGTACCGAATGAACGAGAACAATAATTATAAGATTTAAAGGAAAATTAAAAAGAATAACTTTGAAGGTGGAAAAATATTAAAGAGGAACGAACACCTGCAAGCTTGGGTAAGCTCCTCCTCCGAAAATAGAAGTAAAAAATGTTATACATACTATCGCTCACTGTAGAACAGAATATGAATTTTAAGAATTCGTATCCTCGGCTCCGTAGAAAATTAAAATATATCCATACAAAATTCATGAAATGCAATATGGTGGTGCATCTGATATATTCAAGTAATATAAAAAATTGAAAGAAATCGATAAATCTTTCTGCATAAATGTGACCGTCAAGTCTTCGATTTATGATTAAAATACATTCTTTAACGAGTTTAAGATTTAATATTTGCAAGTTTTTAAAATCACATTTAAATATATATTGCCGGGTTTTATTAAGTTAATTTTTATTTAAAAAATATATAATTTTCTTTCTGAGCGACGCAAAACGTTGTAAAATACGCACCTCTTTCTTATAATAAAGAGTAAGCTTAAATAAACAGACGGTATATTTGGAATACGAAGTATACGTAAGTACATGTACATGTATATAGTTTTCGGTAGACTTTATATACTGTTCAACGAAATCAGGAGTTCAATTCCCAAATCTTGTGCCCTACTGACCGAGTCAACAGTCAACACATACGTACATAAATACACTATTTAGTTTTGTAGATTTAAATCACAAATGAGTTTAAATAAATCTATCTCTAAAAATACTGTACAAAGAAATTTAATATAGATTTTTCTATTATTCTTTTTTTAAATTACTAAAGATAACTACCGACAAGCTGCAATTTAATATTTTGTTAATTTTTAACAAAATCTAATCAGTATTTTAAACATTCAAAGTAAATCTCTTGCAATGCATAGTTTTCCCTATACCTATATATGTATATTTACATGAAAACATCTATACGACGAGAAAAAATTTAGTAAATTTTACTGATGCGGTAACAGACTGCTATAATGCAAAAAATTACTAAACTTTTAGTAAAAATTCCTATACTTTTAATAAAACTTACTATACTTTTAGGAAAAAATAGTAGACTTTCAGTAAAAATTGACAAAAAGTTCGGTAATTTTAAGGGTTTCGGCAGTATGTTACCGCGATAGTGAAAGTTCATTAAAAATTACAGAAGGTTTGGTAAAATTTACTGAAATTTTTCTCTCCGTGATATATTCTAAACTTAAATTAAAATTCAATTTTCGATAATTTAGCAGTTTCCTAGTAGAGTTATGATATTGTTATATGAGAGACGAGCGACATATAAAGACGATAAGAAGCCCAGTCCGCGGTGGCGGACCCTGGTTCATCGAAATAGTCAGAGCTTGCGGATCGAGCCTTACGTTCATCACTTTTTTACGATTTATTAATATCCTAACACTATTACTAAACTAAACGCGAATTCCAATATAAATATTATGTATTTTTAACCAATTTTTGACATTATGTTAACTCGCAATCTGGACAACCGCTTATGATACTCCCATTTGGTGCATATTTAAAAATAAATTTAAAAAAACGTGAGTTGATGAGTTCTGAATAAAATAATAAATAACTTTGTACTTTCTCCTAAGGAATTTACCTCGAATAGAGTATGCGAAAGTTTATTGGCTTTATACAAGGAGGAAGTATAAAGAGAGTATATTCAGGGCAAGTTGTTTCTCTCACGCTTTGATGACAAAAAGTAGTTGTACTCGCAAAAAAAAAACTTACGCTGTTCTGTTTCAACGTCGAAAAGAAACTGCCCTGAGGACTTGCATACAGAGAAGAATAAAAGAGAAGGAACGGTGTATATATATATATATATATATACGGAATATAGAAAATGCTTGATCGCGTTAACTTTAATACAGTTGACCGTTATGATTCAAAACAGTCTTTGTTTACGTCTCGACTTTATTCTGTGTATAAAGAAAGTAATACAATTTATACTTTTTTATGAAAACTTTAAAATCACACTTATTCTTCGCTTTATTTTTCGAAGATAAGTTATAGACATTGAGTTTCCTTCATTTATATTATGAGCGTGCTGCAACGCTTCAAATATTAGTTTAACCATCTGTTTGCGATGCCGATAAATTTGATGAATCTTTAGCATTGTTCTGTGTATGCAAAATATCTTTATTTTTTTTTAAGGAATGTGTCTATGTTAAAATAACAAAACGAAAAAAAGAGTTGATACATGTTTTGTAACGATGTAATTAACTATTCGTATCAGTTCTTTCATGAAGTATCAAAACTATGAGATATAATACTTTATTATACCGATGGTTGTCCAAAAAACAATTATTTAGATTAAGAAATAAATTGTAGTACAAATGACAGTCCTGTCTGTAGTAATGAAATTACAAACTACCAAAATGCAATAAATTTACTATACTGCATAGTAAAATTTACACAATTAATGGTAAATATTAAAAATTATAGTAAAAATGAATAGACTATTAGTAAATGTTATTATTCAATAGAGTAATTTTTTGAAATTTGACAGTTTGTCATTTCATTATTAAACAGTATTGTTCTTTTTACTACAACTGTTTTCTCAGTGTAGCAATATTATTGAGTAAAAAATTTTATCCTTGATATAAATTTGATTATGATATCTACCTTTAAAACTTGACGTTACCACTTACTTCAATTGTTTTAACACTAGAAAGACTGAAATTTAGTATACCTATATATTGCCCCAAAGCAGTCAAAATGACTGCATTGTGAAAGAATAACTAATGTGTAAAGACATTCGTTTAAAATTGATTTATAATATTTTTATATTATTTACAGTCATACAAATTCTAACAATCTGCGTAATTAGATATAATATAGTCAAAATGACTCCTTCAGGCAATCTGGTGTTAATATAAATAAATATGGAAATGAATATTAGATAAATAGATAGGTTCCCTATATAGTGAAAATGAAACTAAAAATGAAGTACAAGTGTAAAGTTTTTAAGCGATAAAATATCGAGATGATTTAAATACCGCAAAATACTAAAAATATTAAATTATTTCGCTGTCTTTTTTACAAAAGAATTATATTAACATTTGGTTTATCTTTATACAAATATGAAATCGAAGCATAAATGTAACTACTGGCTTACACACCCGGGCTCAATCAAAATAGAAAAGACATTGGTTTAACGATTGACTGTGGCGTACGCGCAGACATCGTAATACAAACGACTGTAAAACCAGGAAAAGAAATTTAGAAAAGAACAAAGAATGTGTCGTCCAGAAAAGGATTACTGCAGCTAAGGGAGCAATTCGATCCGATGCCAAGACAAAAGTATCAGTGAATGCGCTACGTGGATCTTGTAAATGAAAAAAAATTATTGAAAGGTATACACGAAACAACCATTTTAGGTACATTTATATTGTACACGCAATATATCCGTATACGAATATATTTACCACTTACATCAATATTTATTTACTTATTTTGTGGAAGATCGATAAAATGTATATTTTACGTTTGCGTAACTATTAAATTAACATAAAAAACTGTGGAAGCTTACACTCGAAATACGTCTATACGCGGATAAAACTGTTATTATATTTGTTTCGTGCGTTGAAATTTCATTCTCTGCATATACGATAACTTTAATTTTTTTTTATTATTATATCACGTTACATGCGCGAGAAAGCCGGAATAGGTTATAAAAATAAGAAAAAATAAACAATTTTTCAAAAATATCTTCTATTTTTTTTAACTCAGACTAGAAAATACATTTGTGAGAATATCTAATACAAAAAATAATTAATTGTATAAGTTGTAAAGTTTTTCTTTTTTACACAATAATAATATATTTTTAATCGATCTACATTTACTCTTTAAAATATATAAACATTGAAAAAAATGAGTTTAGTGAAGTGAAATTTTTGCTTAGAACGATTCATTATTTATTTAAACTTTATACAATATATTTACATATTTATATTATATTTCTACTATTACGTTTATGTATGACGAATACTCCTCCACACTATAAGTATTAGTTTATTACAGATTGCTGTGAAAAAAAAATTATTAAAATATTTTTTGTTTTTTTTTTTTAGATAATTGGTTTATGCCAACAAATATAAAGTCAAATTCAAATGTAAATCGGTTATTCACGGATTTTGATACACATGTATTATATATCAAATAATAATGTATATACTTCATTTTTACACTCTCAATATTGCAATTTTAAAGGATTATTTAAATTTATATATATATATTGACTCGTTAAATCAATCGAAAAATCCTTTCAAAAGTAATGTATATATAATTATTGATACAACTAAATTTATAAATAAATCTATAATTAATGTGCTAAAGAAGAAATTTAATGAAAGAAGAAATAAATGAAGAAATTTAACGAAAATAAAAAAAAATTTGAATAATTCATTTCCCTTAATTACTGATCCATTTATATACTTATGTAATTACAATTATAAAACTAACAAGATTTAAACATCTTAAATTGATTATTTTATGGAAGTCAATTGGTTTATTGAATTAAAGTGTAAAAGTTAATTTCTACGTGTAATTAACATTGATTGATTAGAGTACTTTACATACATTTAGATCATCGGCTGAATCTATACATCTGTGTTTTTTTAAAACATTATTACATATAATTTGAAACATAAGCCGATTGAGAATATTATAAGCAGACGCATTAAGTAAAACTACGTGTTGAATTAAAATGTTAATTAGTACATGGAACACATATTAGTTCAAGGTACCTACCACAACTATATGCTAGAATTGCATACTACGTACATGACATATAATACCTATTTTGAATATGTATATATCTATTGAGATCGAATCGCAATATTGCAATAGTTAACATAGTGTTAAACTATTTTCAGTATATATTCTCTTAGGTACATTAATCAAATGATTTTTGAACGTCTATTAAAATATGTTCTACACGAATATTTAAAATATATACACTGAGAAGAACAATATAATAAATATTAAAGTGAGATACTCAAATTAGGTGTATAGCAATGTATCCAACATCACTTATTAAATATAACTATATAACACTAACAAAAATTGCTATATTGGATAATAAAAATTGTACTACAATAGAATTTATAAAATAAAGTAACAATATTTAATATGTAATGTTATAATCAATCTTACGTAAATAGCAAATTTTAATATCAAAATAACAAAAGTTCTTGCATTCTATATAGTGAAATGTATATACTACATATATTAAAATTTGTATAATAAGTATTGTAGAAATATTTTATATACTCGTATACGTCCATTTCTTTTTCAGTATTCAATTGTTTTGAGACGACTTTTTAATTTAAGGCTATTATAATTACTCCGTTCGTCCAATAGGTGACGTGTATAAAATTTTCTATTTTTCCAGTTCTTCTCGCAATTGCTCAAAAATGTGTCAATTAGTATTTAAGAAACAAAAAGATCGTGAAAAGCATATTTAGTTATTATGCGAAAATGTATATTCCGTTCAGCGTATTGCAATGATAGCGATTAAAATAATATTAGTATTAATTTTCAAATATTAATAATAATATTTAAGTTTGTGAATAATAAGTGTAGTGAATAAATATATGCGAACGAATAAAAATTACGATCAACTGCGTAATGTATATATAAAATCTATTTCGAATTGATTAAAAACAAAATATAATTCGTTTTTACTTTCTTAAATTCGCATTTAAAAAATATCAGATTGTATAATAAAATTTGCTGACTTATATAATAAAAATTACTATATTCAATATGAAAAATTACGATATTGGATATTAAAAGATATTATATCTAAATTTTACTATATTACATAGCAAAAATTATTATATTGCTGAGATGTCACACTTTTCCTATACAATAGTAATTTTTAATATAGATTATTTTAATATTTATTATACTATTTTTCTCAGTGTAGCTATCGGAAATTACCGTCTATATAATTTTGAAAATATTTAAAGTGCATATGAAAAAAAGAAACTCACACACGTATATATATATATTATTTAATTCTATACATTATGTAAACGATATATGTTAATAACTTTATTGAATATCATATTGTCATGGAAATGTAATAAATAAATAAACAAATATATACATATATTTATGTAACTATACAAGATGACACGTTTATGTAGGCAAAACCGCTATACGGGAGAAACTCATATTTTCGTAATTGGAAAATGTGAAACATATCAAAATACAATAGATATTTACTTGTAATCAAAATTTATACACCGTGGACGTCATTTAATGTTTTTTTCTAAAACGCAAGTTTGGCATTTTGTATGTAACAACTCAGTCAATTCTTTACCAGTTTAATTGAAGTTTATAGGATGAGGTGCAATTTTCAAATACATTATAGATGTATACAAATTTAAGTTATGATGTTATTTACAATTGTGCAAAATCAATTTTTGTAAAATCAAACATTATCTCGAAATGTACTCTCTAAATATGAATTCGTGAATAATCATTAAAAAAAAGTTGATAAGTCGGTCACTATCACTAAATATTGAATATGCAGTTAATAATACAATTAGTCAATATTTACTATTTTAATATAGTGAGCAATCATTAAGTTGGTGACAGTCACCGACTTATCACTATTTCATTATTACAGAGTACAACTCCTACGTAAATATTTTAAAAGTACGAAATGTTAGTTTCAGAATTACAAAAAACTCTTTTCTCTTGTATAATTTTTGTCTAGACGTAGATTTTTAGAGGTAAATGTATAGAAACGATGTAAATATTTAAAAAATGCACAAAAATACACTTTTCGCTGTAACCAATAATATATGGTTTCTTCATAAAAAGTTTAAATACACAAAATTGTTTGTCTTAAAATTACAAAACTTTTTACAATTTGAGCATTTTATGATCAGAACAATATTTTAAGAAATAAACATTTAAAACGGAGAAAACGATGAAAAATGCAGAAAAAAATTCCTTTACACATTCAGTCTAATGTTGACGATTACCTGATGTCATGTCTTCGAGCAAGATATATACAAGATTAAAAATACTTGCTGCTATTCAGGAGGACAGGGCGAACAGGTTAAAAGTGGGTGGATTCCTTAAAGTCTTCCATCGTCCATTGATGTACCATGCACGAAATTCCTAATCCTGCATGTATTTCTAATCTCCTATGTCGTTCAAAGCAACAGCATTTAGACTTGAGCGGATCCTCAGTCAGTGCCATACATACGGGTTAATTCTCTGGACAGAAGCAACAGTTTCAGGGTGTACAGCGAACAAGATTAATATACCGACAGTCTTATAGAGATTTTTACGGTCACCAAAAAAGTAGAACAGAAGTTGCTTCGATTGTTGGGAGCCATTTATTGTTCCCTGAATTACAGCTGATGTGACAACATATTAAATTAAGGGGACAAGCCAGTGTTAAGCAGTGTTAAAAGAATTGTTGATTTTGGACTACAAAATTTAATTGAAATATTATATATTTCTAGTATTTTGAGACATAGATACTTACAAAAGTCAGCATTTTAAACAGTATTAGACCTTGAAATTTTCATTTTAGACTCGACTGCTACACGGGAGCGCCATATGTTTTCATCATCGCAAAATGTGTGATGCATCAAAATATACTAGATAATGGGTTGTAAGAGAAATGCATGCGTATTAGAACTGATTTGAGGCCCTACCTAAAATGTATGTATGGATGTATGTATGTGTGTAATCATGTATCTAAGACAACTTAGTCAATTTTTGACCGATTTAGCTAATAGATTTACAGGGTAACTTCGTCATAATGTAATTATATAATCGTCCTATTTCCAGATATATAGCACTGAAACACTTTAACTTATGGCATTATTTTTAATTCCTTAGAAATGGTTATGCAGCATTATCTTAAAATGTATTAATCTAACATAAATATTTTATACGGACGAAATGTTCCTCTCAAAATAACAAAACTTTTTCCTATTGTACACTTTACGTTCAGAATAATATTTTCAAAGATAAATATAGAAAAACGGTCAAAATAATGAAAAAAGTACAAAAAAACAAGTAATTTCGCAATAAAATAAAATATATCGCAGTGCGTGTGAATTGTGACATGATCCGAAGGCGAAGATGATAAGCACATAATTTGAATTGATGTTTTTATTATTATCTCTTATGGTGTATATTATATATTGTAATATTAAACCAAAAATCTCGAGCTTATTGAATTGTTGAGTCAGGTATGTTATCCAATACTCACAAACGGCGCGAGTTCGAAACGCTACGCGATGCAAGGCGCGAAGCGAAGCGTTCGGTCTAGAGTTCCTTCGCAGGAGGCTAAGGCCGCACGTGGCGAGCTAGCTACCTTAGTTATATGTATTTTATTTTTCTATCTATTTTACCCATTGTCGCCCTTTGTCTCCAAACCAGATCATCGGATTGAGATGTGTTGCGGCTTATTTTCAAACTCATTAAATTACTTATCGTCTGAGTGAAACAAAATTTAAAAAATGTGAACACAAAAAAGATATGGTTCCAATATAACTGATTTTTATCAAAATTTTCAAATTTTTTACATACCTTGGAGTCAATTTTTTGTGTGTTGACAACACATCCTATTCGGATGATCTGGTCTGGAGATAGAATACGACAATGGGTAAAATAGGTAGTAAAGTAAAGTACGTATACCTTAAGTAAAAATGAGAATTTCTGGATCTAAGTGCTGATGTTTGTAAGTATCTTTATGTCTTAAAATGCTAGAAATATATAACATTTCAATTAAAGTTTATAGTCCAAAAACCTACAAATTTTTTTTACATACTTAACACTGGCTTGTTCCCTTAAGCATATACTGAGGGGATAATTGCAGTTTGAATGCAAATAAAGAAATGAAAAATGAAAAAAACAAATGAGATTGTGCGTCTTGTAAATATGATACTAAACCTCTTTTAGTAAATGTAATTATTTAACAAATCCAAAAAATTAAATTTTTACGTGGAAAAATTACAGTTATCCTTGGAACAGATTTCTGTGATATAGTAACATCATGTGGTCAGCTAAACGAAATTTAAGCAGAGCAAACACGTTTAAAAAATGATAAATCCATAAATTAATAAAAAATTATAAAAATTCGTAAAAAATAGTATATTTTAACGTTAATTAAAATAGTATAGTATAAAATATATAAATATGTTAGAAGCGTTGAAACATTAATAACCGAAGCTCGTTAATTTAAGGTTAATTAATTAAAGTATTTCGCGATTTGACGCGTTACCAAGTTAGTACATCAAAAAAGGTCCGTCAAGCTCCTTTACCCTGTGTCGAGGTACTCCCGTGTTTACGTTTTATCGCGTATATTCGAAATCCACTAATTACATTGAACGCTCTACGGTCCCTTGCAATCAACAGGCACCTCCTTCACAGAGTGTGAGAGAGTGTGAGAGACTCAATCTCCTGGTTGAAGGAGTCTCTCGTACAGCGCGATACTCGGCCACCTGCCGGGCGTGGCCGTGTGCGCTTAATTATGTATGTAAATTACACGGGTCGTCGAAACCTCGCCCTCGCGCGGCGAGACTTTAAACAAGCCTCGTCAAGTTGCCGAGAGCAGCTAGTTTCCGGGGTCGAACCTGGAGGAAACATGTCACGTACAGAACAAGAAAAGACTCGCGCCCTCGATGGATCCTCCTTCCTTCTTAATTCCTATTCGCCCAAGTTCGATTCTTTCCTCTAGTCCTATATAGGTATACGTTTGATATTTCGTTTAACCCCTTTATTTTTTAATCGGCAAAAGTAGGTCGTGTCGTTACGTAGGACGCCGACATCGGCTCTAATTGCATTTCCGTCAAAGGAATTATACCAGAAAAATACTCGGTTACGCGAGGCGTCTTGGATTAATACTTCGAATCGACTACCTTGCTTTTTCTCAATTTTTCCTTTTTTTTTCTTCACAGCATCTTTCAAAAAGTTGGATCTGTACTCGGTGCTTTAATTCGACCGTACCGCTTTCATTCTCTTTTTCGACGAGTTTCGCGATAAATTTTTCAAAACCCATTTCGGAGGAGAGAAAAAGTTTTTCTTCAAAAATAATTGTACCTTGGGATAGGGCCGATGTGTGTAAGAGGGTTAATATTGCTATACGTCAGATGAGTTTCTTTGTTGCAGTGAATTTTTTTTTTCACGATCGCTCCTTGAAAATTCAGCTACTTTCGTGACTTGCACGTGTACACGATGTTGGTAAGGTACTTCATTATTTTTGCAATATATCTGATAGATTTTCGTGTAAATCAAGGAGTTACTTTCACAAAACCCTATACTACTATATACGAAAGTAATTTTTCTTGTGAAAAGAAATTCTGTGCAAACCAATTTTCGCTTCAGAAACCTACATTCGGAAAATCTTTAAACTTGCTCATTAAATAATTACACGGGGTTCACGTAGACTTGTCGGTACGTTGCTTATATAGTACGGCAAAAAATGCAATTACTTTAATTAATGTTTATAAAATATGAGTGTAAGAAATCCTATTAAAAACGTGATAAACGTGACATATTCTTCATATGCAATTATACATTTCAATTGTGTTACCTATATAAGATTTGGGTAAATAGATAAAAGCGTGAAGCGTGAAGAATTAATTAAAAGGTAAACTTATAGCATTTTATAATTGATAAAGGAAGCATCGTTTAAAATGTTTAATTAAGCATTTCAATCCTCTTATTGGAAAAAATAGGCATCAGAGTACAGAAGTTATTAAAGAAAAATATATGTAGTAGAATGTTAGTAATTAATTTGTATTAAATCGTAAAGAATATCGGCATAATTAAAGAACGCGATAATTAATATTCCTAGCAAAGAAATATATAAACAAGTATGTGTGGTAAACGAGAGTATGTAATAATAATAAAAATAATAATAATGATAATAATTAGCAAAAGGTAAAAACATGTCGATTCCTCGTTTACAATGGATAAATTTCAATAATTTTAGAATTTGGAGAAAACACGACGGTACACGTGAAGTATATATACAAATCACGTAATGCGCTATGTATCTGAATAAAATATTGAATAAAACTTTGCGTGAGCATTTTGTATACATGTACGATAATCTTTGGGACGGTGCATAAATAGAAAAGAAATCAGACACACGCGAATGTCGCGTATGTATGTAGATATATATAAGCTACCTATATAAGCTGTCAAAACGCGTACGAGCGTGTGTCGGGAAATATAAACTACGTTGAAGACGAGGATAGGCGGGAGGGACGGAGGAGGGAAAAAGAGGGAACGTAGCTATCACCGCAGTTATAGATCGACGACAATGAAAATGTCACTTCCATCAACGAGTAGCACCACCAGTACAGAGGGAAGTCGGACGCGAAACAGCCTCGTGCCCAGGCGACTAATCGCCGAGGTTTTATATCCTCGATGAAAACGTCACATCCGTCACGTGGATTTTAATGGCGGTCGAGAAATTCTAATATTGAAGGATTTACTCCGAGAATGCGGGGATACCTAGTGCCAAGGACTTTTGAAATGTCGACGAGTCTCATGAGAGTTTGAGCATTTCGTTGTCATATTTAATGCAATTGTAATTTCTCTTATATTTGATGCTTCGAGATCATTCACGTCCATTCGAGTGGAGATTGAGATTTTATAACGTTCTTCCCTCTGGTTCAATTGATTTTTCTACACCCTCTACAGTGTCTTTCATTATAATTGCGAAACTCGTAAAACAAAAATAACGCGATTGAAAAGTTCCATTATCGACTATTTTTTTTTTGTATTGAACGCCCGTATAAAGAGATTGTTAGGTTCAAATAGAGCTTACAATATTTTGATTTTTTTATCCACGCAGGGTTTTTAAATGAATCTGCGATGTAGAAAACTTTTCCTATTTGCGAGGCCAATATTACTCAAATACTTAACCTTTGTAAGCTTTACTTTTACTTCTGACAGACGACACTTTACTATCTTGTTTATCGGGTTATCATCGTTTTACGAAGGAAAACTCATTTTTAACGATGATTACGAAAGTTTATGAAAAGAAATATAAAAAGTAAAACTAAAGAATAAAAATTTAACTTTAGGTTAAAATTATCAGATATATCGAGAAAGAAGATTTTGCTTATTTTTTTATCAATTTCAACGCCCTCAAATTTTACAAGTTACACAATGAACTGCTATGTGCGAAGACTCTGTCGCAAATTGATACTATGCTTTTTAAATTACTTTCAAGTCATTTCAATGAAAGATATGAACCTTGAATTTTGAAACAGTAGAAAGAAAAAGTTTTTTTTTGTGGCTATCTATTAATATTCAAGTGATACTGAAAAAAATCCAAAGCAATTATAAATTTAACTATTTATTGTTCAATGACAAAATGAAAACGGTAAGTAGCTAATAAAACATACAAATCTGAATTCACTATCGTCCATAAATCTTTTTATCGATTAATTGTGAATTAACCTAGAATTTTTTTACACACTTGTAAAAATAAATACGAATAGTATTTTAGGTCAGTTCTGAATACATTAATAAGAAAATTCATCAGCTAAATTAATAATGTATATTAATTTGTGTCTTCTATTTTAATATTGTTTGTTAAGTAAATTGGAAATATATAATTAAACTTTTAAGTTTTGTATATTTCGGTAAAAATTTAAGATGGAAATGAGACGAGGAATATAATAACTGTGTGTCGCATTAATAGCGATCCAAAGCAGCTTTAAATACTGTAATTGTATAGTAATTATCTTAGATGATTGGTTTAGTAAAGTTAATTTTATTCGAATATTCTTTAAAAAATATATAAAAAGTCTAATGGCAAGAAAAAATAAAAGTAAATTCCATGTAATAAACTTTGTAGATATATTGAGTATGTATTAAACTTAAAAAGCTCGATCGATATATTGTTGCTCACAAGTTGTTATTTAAATCGTTAAACGGTAACGTTGCATTTACTCGAGATATTATAGCCTATAATACTCATATAACAGTATATAATAGTGCTATGTAATAATGATATATACACATAGCATTATTTATACGCGATACAAACATTATATTTAGAAATGATACATTTATTTAAGGGGATGTCGGAGCTAAATTATAGGGAAACATCTTACAAACTAAAAAATCTATTGAAAATATTGAATTAAATATCTGAAAAATAATCATACTGATAGTTTAAAACATAAAAAAAGGCCCGAATGATTGATTTTTTAAATAAAAATAATATAGTACCATATAGGGGAGGCTGGAGTATTTTTGAACAGAGGCATTTTTGAACTTTTTGAATAGCTCTTTTTTATATCGTAATATGTATGCTATAATAGGACGGTTTCTTTAAATAAACGCTATTATCACAAATCCCCCAATAGTTTCGAGCTATTCCGAATCGATTGTTTACGTTTACTCGAGACCTGCCAAAATGAAAATGTCATCCTATTTTACTTGTACTTCTTAGTTTTTGAAAGCATTCTTACGGTGTAGTTTCTACACCACACACGTTAAAAGTATTCATACTAGCTTTCTTTTAAATAGAATTACGTTAAAAAATATTAAAATTCATTGCTGCGCACTGTATATCTACAGTTTTTTTTCTATTTTGGGGTAATTTTGAACACAAACCCTGGGGTTTTGAACATGCTAATCAAATGGGTGCACGGTGATTTTACATCATATTCATCGTATGTCAAATATAGAGGAACGAAACTTAAAAAGATTATAACAATATTGTTAAAGAAAAATAAAAAGTAATGCAGGTAATGTTGGAATCTTTGAAAGAAGATCATGTAAAAGTTAAATTTTATGCAAATTTTATTGTAATTTTAATACTTGTATTTTACTTAATAAGTAGTAAATTTTGTATTTAAAAATCAAAATTATTTATCATAAAACAGAAAGACATTAACAATTATTTTCCCTCATTTAAAATACACGTACAAATTTTTCACACGGAGAAGTTAAATAGCACAAAAATAACTTTTTTTCAACAACGGGCCGAAACTGTCACTTTCGCTCCCGGCGCCCGAATCGCGAAGTTGGAATTTCGGTCTCGTTGTTGAAAAAAATAGTATACACACCACGGGAGGTAAAATGGCGACCCAATAGCACACGTTTGCCACCCTCGCCTTCGGCTCGGGGGGCAATTTACGTGTACTATAGGCTCACCAATACTTTACCTCCCTAGATGTGTAATATACTATTGTTTTAGTGTGAAAATAAAATGTTGTATTGATAAATTTGGTGCCTAAACAAAAATCTTAAGAGTTGCTAGAAAGTATGGATTTGAAGTTCCGTTAGTTAAGATTGTAAAATATTAATCTTTGCACCGGAAAAAAAATAAATCGCAAATAAGTTCAAAAATACACCAGGGTTGGGGCATTTTTGAACAAAATGCCTTTTTTCAACCGTAAAATAAACCGTCCTATCAATAAATATTGTGGGTAAAAAAATTTTACTTAATAGCTAGAAGCGAGTACTTGAAGTTGCCATGGTCCCAAGTATAAAATTATATCGTTTTCGATAAGAAAAAAAATAAATAAAAAAAAAGTTCAAAAATGCCCCAGTTTACCCTACAATTTTATGGAGTGTTTCTATGCTTCTTTGTTTGTGATGTTTAATTATTTATTTAATTTATTTAATTCATTTCCTTTAATTAAATAATTAATTATTAATTGTTTATCAATTAAAATGAAAAAGAAGAAAAAATGTAATTTTAATCTTGTGTATATTAATAAATAAATAATATAATATACTTAAATATTACAGATAACAACTGACATTCCAAAATATTTAACAAATTCATAAACGCTATGTGATAATCATAAGGTAAAAAACTTTTTTTGTTGTTGACAATTATATTTATTCAATGTATTAATTGATGGAGACAAATATGTCTCCGAAACGTTGTGCATTTAAATAATCAAATTGACTCGTTAAAGCAATCGTTAATTATACCCAAAAAATGAATATTTGTTAATAAAAATTGAATAAACATTTTATGGTCAGTATAATTTTTAGGTAGTCAAAACAGGCGTAATCTTTCAGCTCAAACATCATAATTAAATTATCAATATCAAAATCTGTAAAAATTTGGGATTACTATTTAACGGGGTGCCATAGTCAATATTTATCCTCCCTACCTTATCGGCAATCGTGATTATCAGTAATAAATTTGTAAATAAAACAGTATCTGAAAAAATAAGAGAAGAGGCGCCTTCGTTTATTAATAATCTAACTGTGTGCTGAATTTCAGATTAAAATTATATTGCGTTTTTGAAAAAAGTCTTAACAAAAATGTGAACCTAACCTCAACGAGGTAGAAAGATTTGATATTTTTGGTAAGACTTTTCTCGAAAACGCAATAATATTTTAATCTAAAATTTAGTACACAGTTAGATTGTCAATAAACGAAGGCGCCTCTTCTCTTATTTTTTCACATACTGTTCTACTTTTTTATTAATTAATCATCAAAAATTGAGTATGGAACCCCCTTAAAACATACCTAAGGGTTTGAAGTACAGGATTTTTTCAAAAACTCATTTTTTTGTTTATAAAAAAAAATATAACAAATAACCATTTTCCGACTCTGAAATCCTGTTAACTTGCTTAAAAACGTATAATATTTAAAAGACGTATGAAGTCAAATAAAAGTTTTTCCGACTCATTAGGATTTATAAAGATTCGTAAAAATGATCAATGATATATATTCGTACGAGAAAAGGTGTGGGGCAAACTTACTAAGCAGCCATTCCAACTACGATAGATTTAAGCCCAAGAGTCCTCTTTCACATATTTTAATAAACATCTATAGTTATAGTAACTTTATATATTACATTAATTAGAATACGTTTTATACGAATACAATCTATGGTTATTTATTTTTATTTGGAATTCGAGCAAAACCATCACCTGTCGTTTTAGTTCTAAAGTAAACATAACAGTGCCAAGTGGAATACCGTGAAATGTGTTTTCTAATCAAGTAGAAGCGTAGATTTATCCAAAGACGAAATAATCACCTTCGCGTTGTTGCGTTTACATACTCTTTTATAATTAAGTTTATCGTACACTAACAACACTATACTATATATTATTTCGAAATAAAGAGATTCAAATATACTCAATTGAAACCATCAATATCGATTGATGGAAAGAATAGCAACCAAAATTGTAAATATACGAATTTATTGTAAAATTAAAATGGTTAGAAAATTGTAATTAATCGAAACACGAGAATCAATAATTTCATTAGATTCTTACATTGGCAAAGTTGTTTGTTAAACTTTCATACTTTTCCGTACGAGAAGGTATAGTAAACCGATTTTCATCGAGTAACAGATATATAATAATTCGCTTTCCAAGATATTCGATTGAGCGTGGAATTCTAGAGAGTAAGTATAGAATCGAACTAGATTCCATTCGGGATTGGGTATCTCAATAGCAACAACTTAGCCTATCGAAAATTCAATTTACAGTCCAGAATCCTTGCAACCGTAAACCAAATCTCGGTAATAAACCGCAAGTTTGAACATAAAAGTATTACAAACCCAGCTCATCCTCGACATCATTCAGTCACAATAAACCGAGAGTAAATGGAAAGTAAAAAAGATTCGAGTAAGTCGTATTCCGAAAAAAAAAATCGGCTGAAAATGCGTTATCGAGTCCATACACAAAGTCATCGTTTACGACGATTTCTAAGTGTAAAAAAAAAGAGAGAGACGAAGAAGAGCCAACGCGTTCTCCCATACCTGAGTTATTAAATAAAAACGACGATTCGACGTTACGAGCGTGAAAAAGAAGAGCAAGAGAAAGCATCTTTTCTTCGTTGTCCTACCGAGTCAGCGATTGCTATAGAGAAGAAAGAAAAAGAAGAAGAAAAAAAAGGAGGATAAAAGTAGAGGGAGAAGGAGAATCGGGTCAGGGGAGTTTGACGAAGCGTAGAAATTGCGATAACCGCGAGCGCGCGCGCGGCTCAGATTTTCTTTCCTCTCTCTTTTTTTATTCTTTCGCGAATCTTCTTTTACGAGGGTAGCCTCAACGCTCGACGAATCGTACAGCCCACCGGTTTATTCCCCGGAAAGCAGACTTAGTTGGTAAAAGAACAAAGACAGAGTATAACATTTTTTTTTCTATCTCTCTTTTTCTACTACTACTACTACTACTGTTACTACTACTACTACTGGTACTACTACTGCCATCACTACTACCACTACTACCACTACCCTTACATAGCGCTGTTTTATGACGCTCTCACTATACCCACGATACGCAAGACTAGATTTACTCTCGCCCTCGCGACCGGTGTGTAGGTGTGGGTGTGTATTATATAAAGCGAAGCTTCGCGGAACGTTGGAAAGTACGAAGTTGATGGAATTCATAATTGGCCGTTTGCGTACCCCTTACCTATACTTCCGTTTCTTTTTTTTTCCTTTCCTCGTATATATAGCGCAGCTGTAAAAGGAGGTAAAAGGATTTCTCATAATCGAGTCGATTTACGCGTGAGGGCAGGATCGATCTACCGTACGGTTTGCTGAGCTTTAACAGGCAACTTGTGCTTTTTCCTTCGTTCGGCGGAGCAAAACCTACGAAATAGACCGTTTCGATGAATAGCCAATTCTCAGGCTACCAGAGTTTCCTTGGTTTTCAACTTACCTATATTCGGAAAATCAAGCCCAAACACTTAATGTCTTAGTTTACATTTGAAATATTAAGTTATTAAAATATTAAGACACGATACATTTCAAATAATACAGATGTGCGACTAAAAGGCACTCTGTTCAACTCGTTCAAGCAATTATAAAAAAAAAACTAAAGACGTATAGATAGACAATTTTTTTCATCTTTCTGTACCTTGTAGAAGTTTAACATTTGAAGGTTAAATAAAACTGTAATTTCATCATTAATTGGGCATTCGTTCGGTATTTTATGACATTTGCCCATTTTTTGGGTTAAAAAATGTTACATTTGTGATGAGATTTCTATACCAGGGTAGGTTTGATTATTTTTGTTCTCAAACGATTATTTAAGGTCGCAAACCGAGTTAAACGTTTAATTCAATTTTACTCTATATACAATACTTTTATTTACAACAAATTTCAAAGCTCAGTGCCCTAAATTTTCGAGGTGGAGAAATGAGAAGTACATTATTAACAAAATACAAAAGCCCGCAAAGCATAGTTTAATCAATTCGACCGGGCCCGACGCGTTCTATCAGTGAAGTTTATATTTTCTATAACATGTATTAAGTTTATATTAATAAAATATTACTTATGTCGACTGTAGTATAACTAAATTAATTAATATTTTTATCGGTCTTACAGTCAATTATGTTTTTATGTTTAGTTAGTGTTTTTATTTTTTATATTTTATATTTTATATTTTTTATTTTTATTTTTATAGATTCTTCGGGGGTGATTATAAGTAGGGGCAATCTGATTGCCCATATAATTGACTGTAAGACCGATAAAAATATTAATTAATTATGTATTAAGTTTTATTAAAAATTCCCATAAAACCTCTTTAATGGGCATTATCTTCGTGAACAATTATTTATTGTAACTTACGGAACCAAAAGTAAAATGTATATCTATTACAAGTGTTTTCAACAATATTGCTATAACTATATATATATATGCCTCGAACATTGCCTGCATTAAAAAAACATTGTTAATCAGTTTTTTATCAAATCATTAAAATAAAATAAAATAGCATTTTTTTAAGCGGCGTTAAACAATATAAAAAAAGTTAAGTCTTTTAAATTACGTAATGCACTCGAAGAAATCCAATGCAAATGTATAGATACTTGTATATCATTTCGTCTTTATACCAACGCATATAATTATTAAATTAAAACAATATTACGAATAATTAAAAAATTATATTATATAATACATATACGATATATGTGAAATATAATTATTTCGATGACCATTTACATTTAAATAAATAAAATTCCGTTTATCTTTTTCAATATCAAACGGACATACCAAAAAATAATTAATTTAAACTATATCGTTTTTTAAATAAAATATAAAGAGT